>CM069163.1:1131227-1762049 GCA_035221665.1 Okamejei kenojei | reverse complement strand
GTTATATTAAGAAGTGTGTGGCAATGATAATCCCTAGCGCAGAACCACACTAGCCACAGAGTTATTAGAGTGGATAGTATTCGCACGCATCTGTTGGCAGCATCTGCTGCCATTCAGGCTGGAGTGGCGGCGGGTGGCGACCGTTATGTGGGCCGATGCGGTACCCTGGCGAGAAGGACACTGGGCTGGGCTGGAGACACAACCTGAGCTGGAGTGAGGGTACCGGAGCCTCGGCATGGGATTGGGGGCCGTGACTGGGGCGAGAAAGAAGACACTGCCATGGGTTGGACGAGCCTGGGCCCGGGGTCAGGGACAAGCTCGGAGATGAAGACGGGGCCTGGACTGGAGCCCAGGCGGCATCCGAGCTGGGGGATGGAGTCGTGCCCAAGCCCAGAGCCTGGAGGGGGGAGCCCCTCGGGTGCCGCCTGGCTGCCGCCATCCTGCAGCACAGCCTCCGCTTCGTGCTCCGCGGGCAGCTCTGGCTCGGCCGCCCACCACCCTCACCCCACCCCAGCACAGTGAGCCCGGCTGGCTGCCTACAGCCAGGGTTGGGCCGAGTATGAGTTCCAGGCCCTGACGCTGCTCTACGCCTGGGTATGTGCTGGAAGAATGGGATGTGAGGGGAGGGAGATGGGGGGAGGGGGGAAGAATGCAGCGCCGAACCCAACGCTTATCTACCCGCTGCTGTGTCCAGCAGCTCCTGGCGCCGCGGACCATGGATACCCAGAGCAGCCCTAACACGCACGCACCGTTACACGGAGAGAGGGAGTGCCGCCAGCCCAGTCCACAGCACAGGGGCGGGGGGGAGAAAGGGCTATGAGGGATGGGGGAGAGAGGGATGAGGGGGGGAGGCCCCCCCCCCCCCCCCCCCCCCCCCCCCCCCCCCCCCCCCCCCCCCCCCCCCCACCCCCCCCCCCCCTGAGGGTAGGGTGAGGGAAGAGATATGGGATGACGGTGGGAGAGAAAGGATTGCGGGAGGGAGGGGGGGAAGGGATGAGGAGGTGGAAGAGGGTGAGGGAGGGGAGAGAGAGGGAAAGAAGGCGGGGGAAAAGGGGAGGGACGTGGGGTAGGTAGAGGGGTGGTGGAGTGCCATGGAGGTAGGGAGGGGATTAGAAGGGACCGGAGTGATGTGCCAAGGTGGATGGGGAGGGGGGAGGGGAGAGGGGGGCAGGGAAGGGTGGATTCGATGAGAGGGGGATAGGCATGAGTGGTGGAATATTGCGTTGGGGAACGAGTTGCATTGGGGGACCAGGCCTCTCGTGTGACAGGGACCCAACGGGTCCCACTTAATCTAGTCTTCCTTATAATTTTCAAATTTCCGACAACAGGTATGAACATTAGATTCTCCAATATTAGGTAGCCCCCTCACTAACCCCTCTTAATCTCCCTCTTCCCTCCCATGTGCCTCACCTGGACTCCCACCTATTTCTCCCCTCTACCCACCCATCCTTCCGCTCACTTTACTCCCTCCGGCTTTGCAATCCGTAACTCTTCAAACGTGTCTTGCACCTTCCTTCCTTTCTTGCCCCTGGCCTTTGTTCCAACCATCAGCCTATCAACATCACCCCCTTCCCCGCCACCTTACAATCGTACAATTAGTCTGAAGAAGGGTCTCCACTCAAAGTCACCAATATCCATGTTTTCCAGGGATGTTGCCTGACACATTGGGTTACTCTAGCACTTTGTGTCCTTTTGTTTATTAACCCGCTCTCTACAGTTCCTTTTTGTTTCTAAATTGTTCAGCTCATATCACACAATCTCCAATTGCTTCACAAAATATAGGTTTCACTTCTGTTAGGAGGCCGAGTTTCCGTTACCTCTCCCTGTGTGTTTCATAATTCAGATTTAAGCAATCCATGTTCAACGTCGGTTCCACTTCAATTAAAGTTAATGTTTTGCATTCATTTTCTAACCTAAGAGCACAGGTGATCTCGAGTCTTAATCTTAATGAAAAGTTAAGAAAAAAGGCTGATGGTTAATGATGCCTTGCTAAAATATCGGTCTAAAAATAGAAGGAAGATTTTAAATTTCCTCAGACTGACATTGTACTAAACAAAATAATGTTTCAAGACATTCTGCTAACTGGATTTGAATGTTCATTTCAAATGGAAGTCAAACTTATAAGCTCATCATATTTTACTCAACAGTAAACTTTTTGCATTTTCTGAGGAATTTATTTGGGGAAAGAAAAATAGTGAAAATGTTGTGCATGGATGCGTTCATTGAGGAGTAAAATTCCAATAAAAACATTTTAAGCTTGCAATATCCTGCAACAATTAGCAAATCTAAGTCAAATAAATGTTTTGTGTTTAGTTTTATAGAAAAGCTAAAAAATGAGACCATCACTTGTCCTGAATTTGAACAAAATATGATTTGAAAAATAGAAAAAACTGACACACAATTTGAAGCAAACGTGAACTTAGTCTTTCATACAATCGAATCCGGTGAGTAACAAAAGAAGCATACATCCACAAAGTAAATGGAGAAACAAGATTAAACTCTTTGATTGAATGGAGCATTTTATATGTTAAAGACAAAAAGTGATTTATTCTTGACTTGGCTCTTTTCAAAAAAAACAAAATCAACTTTTTCCTGCATATAGTAAAGTTGAAGGTCTGGAGCACATGGTAAACCTTCAGAATCTGATGCTTGCTGGGAATTATATTGAACACATTCCTGCATGGGTTGGAAAGAAGTTGCGATCTCTTCGTGTCCTCAGCCTCAAACAGAACAATATTACACTGGTAGGTTAATTTCATTTATCAGTACTACAAGGCATTTTATTATTAATAATATTTTGAAAGATTGAAGAAAAATCGGGTCAAGGAGTATGTCATAGTTGTCTGATGCGAGCTAAGAGAAGATTACAGGTAGACAAAAATGCTGGAGAAACTCAGCGGGTGAGGCAGCATCTATGGAGTGAAGGAAAGGCAATGTTTTGGGTCGAGACCCTTCTTCAGACTATGTACTAGTTAGCTTTTACAGGATCCAACTTTTAAGAAATACACTAGGTCTCATTATGTGGAAAAACAAGTAACATTTTGGGAAACTGATCATAACTATTTCATTTCATTGATGAAAGACCACTGACCTGAAATGTTAATTCTATCTGAACAATTCTAGCATTTTCTGTTATGATTTCTCATGATATCATGCCACCTTGACCTGTTTCAAGGAAAACAGTAATAAAATACATATGTAACTTCAGATAGTGGGAGTTGGGCATTGAGATCTAATGATGCAAATTAAATGCCAAACTTTATGAAGCACATATAAGATGAATCTCCAATCGGGAGTACTTTATTTCTTCTTTACATTTTGATTACAGTTCTGGCCATGACATTTCCGTTTAAAGTCGTTTGCAATATGAAAATGTTGTTTCTGCTTAGACAAAAATAATAATTTTACTTCGGAGTCACGTGAGTGACTTTGTGAAGACCCCACCTGCACGCATGCGCAACATATCGTCGACCGCATGCGAAGCGACAGGCAGGGAGGAGGGTCGCTCCTCTACCTGCAGGTAAGGCAAACTAACCTGCGGTCGTTTTTTCTTCACCAGGGACTCTGTGTAATAGAGTACTCCACGGGCCGCTTCGAGACTGACTTGAGGCAGTCAGCGGCGGCAGCAACAGACCGGAGTCGGGCAAGCCCGTTGACCCAGGTGGGACCGGGCTCACAGACTCGCCGTTCGGAGCGACGGCAGAGCGGCAGCCCCGACTCTACACCGCAGCCCGCAGGACACCGCGGACTGACGGCGTGAATCACCGGGAAGTGGGGCTTACAGGCTCGCCACCCCCGTTCGCAGTAGCGACGTGTAGCGAACGGCAGAGCGGCAGCCCCGACCCAAAACCGCAGCCCGCAGGATCACTGCGGGCTGACGGCTTTACTACAACCGGGCAGGTCGGGCAGCCCGTTGACCCGGCAGGGTCCGGGCTTACAGACTCGCCGTTCGCAGGTAGCGACGGCAGATCAGAGCGGCAGCCCGACTCTACACCGCAGCCCGCAGGATCACCGTGGGCTGACGGCAACGCTACCCGGAATTCGGGCAAGATCGTGACCCAGGAAAGTCCGCTCGGAGACTGCACATTTCGCGGGGTAGCGAAGGCAGGCAGGACTCCGACTCAACCGCCGCAGGAATACCGCAGACCGAAGACAGAGCCGGGGCCCCGACACACTACATAGGCGGGAGACTTGCCGTTAGCGGCAGTATTTATTCCCGCATGTGAGTCTGGTCACCATGGGAGCTGGGGGGGGGGGGGGGGGGGATGCGCTCCTCCACCGGCAGCTTCAAAAAGGCCCTCAGGTACGTTATACTAACCTTGAGTTGCTTAGCTTCTGTAGTAGACTTTGCTTACAGAAACGATGGATGGGAGACCAGAATGAAGGCATCGAAGCATGCCTCCAAGGGCTACGGGACTTCGGATGGGAGTCAGCGGCCACTATCCCCGGAACTGCCCGCAACCCACCCAAACAACCCCACTCCACTCCGGCAGCACCCGCTCCGCGGGCCAGGATAAGTAATGCGGAAATCGGGGAGCCCTGCGCAGCCAGGACCCGACTCTCCACCACGACTGACTATGGAACCACATGCTGAACCACATGCTGAACCACATAAACATGGGGACAGTGGCATGAAGCTGCATAAACGTGTTGCCCGCTCTGCGGCACGTTCTGTCTCCCCTCCTATGCAGGTCACCAGAGGGCGGACCAGGGGAAGAACCGCACTAAGGTCGTAAAGCCCCGCTGCAGCGGCCGGCGTCGACTTGCCACCGGAGCAGCCCGCAGAGCAGCCCGCCAGATCGCGGACAGGTGAGGGATCGAGGTCTGAGTCTGGGAGCACCGCAGGTGCGGCTGGCGCAGACTCACCACCGGGGGAGCCTGCCAGATCGCAGGCCGGTGGTAAATCATCTCGGTCACCGCACCCCGCGTTAGCGGCTCTGGACGTGACCGAATGTCGCCTTTATTAAGCAATCAAAAAAACGTCCGAGTCTGGGAGCCCCGCAGGTGCGGCCGGCGCAGACTCACCACCGGGGGAGCGTGCCAGATCGCGGGCCGGTGGTAAACCATCTCGGTCACCGTACCCCGCGTTAGCGGCTGGACGTGACCGAACGACGCCTTGTCCCGGGGGAAGACAGGCCGCAAGCCCGCGCAGATATCGGTGAACCCCGCTTCGGCGGCTGGAACCGACACCTCACCGCTCATGTCTTTCCAGACAGGCGGGCCGCCACAGTCCGGAAGACCGTGGACTAGTGGCATGTCCGCGCGGGAGTCGCATAACCCCGCTGGAGCGGCAGGCAGCGACATCCTGCCTAGGCACCCTAGACATCACCTCGACGAGGTGCGGGCCGTTGGCAGAAGCCTCAGTAGTTCAGGAGAACCTGAGGAAAGTCGACTTGCTGTTGGCATCTGCGGCAGCGGTCGCATGGCCCACATGGAGTGCATGATGGAGCGACTCCTTGAGCGAAATCTCCCGCAGCAGGATCGGATGTCCTCAAGTCCAGGAGACATGCATCTGGGCCACCCAGCATATCCCCTTCATCGGTGGGGAGTGCCAGGAGTCAGCAGCTGGCTGATGTTGAAGAGGGATTGCCGCAGGAACCTGCAGCACCTGAGAAACCCCAAGAGGAACTTCTTGATTTGGTTTCCAAATTTACCATATCTAGCGGCAAGCATTGACTCCTCACAACACACCAGCTGCAGGAACAGGTGTGACCGAGGAATGAACAAATACAAGGCCCGAACAACTGTGTTTCACTGAACGTGCCGACAGTCAACACGCCCATCTGGGGCAACGTCAGTCCAGGGATTAGGGCACAGGAGCTCGAACTTCAATAAATCCTGAAATTGTTGACGTTGGGAATCACAGCCTTTGCCAGGTCGATTGACGGCACGGAGATGACGGAGGAGCAGGAAGATGCTCTTGCGCTACTGTGTAACACACAGTACGAGATAAACTCCTTCCGGGAAATCTCCATCAACCCAAAATTCGCGGGTTTGTGCAAAACCTCTGCTACGCCGCCACCAAGACAGTTGTTCGGTGAAGACCTGCCAAAACAGGTAAAAGACCTGGACGAGGAGGCAAAAGCGGTCAGGTTGATGAAACCACCATCCTCGAGCAGGCCACCGGCGTATCTCAGACAGCATTCCTTATGCTACGTCTAACAGGCCTCGGGTTCAACCCGACAGGGCTATCAGAACCTATCCACCGGTCGCACCCTATCTACAAAAGGCTTTTAGACAGGGCCCACAGCGACCAGCGTGGTAGATGCGCCAACCCCACATCCCAGCAACACTAGGAAAAAAAAAGCTCAGAACATCAAGGCCGCCAGTAACCATGGAGGTAAGGGGGTCTGGTTCTCTTGGAAGTGCTGCATGTATAACCTCACAAGTAGGAGGGAGGTTACATACATTCTGGGATACATGGGTGTCTGATTGTCACTATCCCAGGGAACAAAGCAATAGACATAATAGAGGCATGTAACAGCCTTGCTTGCGCCAGGAAACCGACTATTAGACATGCTGCTAAGGTAATTGTTAATCTTGTAGCTACATTCCAGCTGCACAATTTGGGCCGTTACACTATCAAAGCTTGCAAAGAGCAAAAATCTCAGCATTAAAAGCGAATGCTGGACATCTTTACCGGCCTTTGCAGCTGCCAAACAAGGCATAAATTGAGCTACAATGGTGGATTAGCAATGTTTGTGATTGTTTAATCCCATCATTACATTAAACCCACCAGTCGTGTTACAAACCGACGCAAATGCCAAGGGTTGGGGAGCTACCGACACTACTTCCAGTTGGGGCGGTAGATGGGATTTGCACGAGTCTACTCTTCTTCAATCACAAGGTATAAACTATTTAGAAATGCTGGGAGCATGTCACGGGCTGCGGGCTTACTGCACTAATCTGCATCATACGCATGTCCGTCTTCAAAATAAATAATACCACTGAGGTGGCATATTTAAGCCATATGGGTGGTATCAAGTCAATATCTTATGATGAATTGTCAAAAATTAATTTGACTCTGGTGTATTGAAAGAAATGTTTGGATATCAGCTACGTACCTTCCGGTTAAGCTCAATACAGTGGCGGACACCAGGTCACGAGTATTTAATAACGACATCAAGTGGATGTTGAACCTCCAAATATTTGCTAAAATTATAGCCAAATATGGAACACCAAAGATTGACCTCTTTGCGTCCAGGTTGAACCATCAGATACCAACATATGTCTCTTGGGAACCAGATCCTGGGGCAGTGGAGATGGACGCGCTCTCGCTACATTGGGGGAAATGGGTTTTCTATGCTTTCCCCCATTCTGCTTCATCAGTCGGGTATTGCAGAAAATTCAACCAGATTCTGCAACAGAAAGGACCATGGACATCATACAGCATCGTGCAGAGAGTCCACTAGGAAGCAGTACCTCACCCACATAAGGAAATGGGAGGTTTCTGTAGTCGGACCAAGACCACCTACTAATCTGCTACAATCTCCAATGTGCTGGAATCCTCGCGGGCCTTCATTATGATGAGGCCCTCAGTTACAGTGCCATATACAGTGCCTGGAGTGCACTGTCATCCTATCTCAACGTTGGAGTGGGATCTCACCAGCTGGTATCCAAACTATGAGGGGTATATTCTATCCAACCCTCCCCGACCACGATATTATATTACCTGGGATATAGGGGTGGTGTTGACCCTACTCAGGAGCTGGTCGCCTATGACGGATTTACCACTGGACTAACTCACCTTCAAAGTGGTGATGTTAATGGCACTGACCACAGCACAACGGGCCCAGACTCTACAGGAACTAAAACTGGATAGTATGGTCTCAACCCCCAATAAAGTGACTTTCTTTATAGATGAGTTGCTTAAACAACACAGACCTGGGACTACAGGTCTGAAAATGGGCATCAGGAATACGGAGACGGGTCTGTTATCAGCCATGTAAACCCACATCACAGGGTGACGGTGCAGACTATCTCCAGGTGGCTCAGAGTGGTATTCAGTGCAGCAGGTAAGACACTAACATTTTTAAATCTCATTCTACCAGGGCTGCATCCACATCAGCGGTAAGGCTCATGGAGGTACTCATGGATCATGTCCTCGCAATAGCGGGCTGGGCCAGTGAAACTACATTTCAGCGTTTTTATAACAAACCTGCGGCCGCTCCCGCAATGTTTGCGGAGTCAGTTTTAAGTGCTGTTCCCTAAGGTTTGTCCCCGAGTTCAGGGGTTTATTGTTTGTATTAACAGATATGTTATTATTTTTCAGCTTGTTCAAGTCTGAAATACGTTAACAGACTTCCTCCATCAGTATTACGGCAGTGTGTGAGCATGGATGTGGTCCAGGGCATGGAATCACAGAGCTTTGAAATCTTCACGAAGTCACTCACATGACTCCGAAGTAAAATAGTAAGATTAAACGAGAACTTACCAGTTTGAAGTTTGATCTTTATTTTATGAGGCGTTGCGATGAGGGATTTTGTACCCTCCGCTCCCAACCCTCTATCATAAGGTCAACTGGTATATTAGAGTCTCTTTAATCTTACTATCTTCAGTCATTGTTGTTATCTGTGATTCCACACCGCTGCTTTGAAGAATGTCGCGCATGCGTCCTGGCAGGGTCTTCACAAAATCCCTCATCGCAACTCCTCATAAAATAACGATCAAACTTCAAACTGGTAAGTTCTCATTTAATCTTACTATTTCATTGACTTCATAGCTTCACATTTGATGTTCTCCCTAATATTTTTTCTGTTTTGACTTAGCTTCAAGATATATCCAAACTGAAATCTTTGAAAGAGTTGACTTCACTAATCCTGACAGATAATCCTTTAGCTAGTCTTCCACATTATCGACAGTATGTCATATATCACTTACGCTCTTTGAACTATTTGGATGGGCAGCCAATAACTTTCCAGGAAAGGCAAGAGGCTCACGATCGATTTCACTTAGGTAAAATCATATATTATTTTATGCTAATAGTAATTCTATTTTATTTTAAATTCCTTCATGCGATGTAAATGTCATTGGAAATGCTAATAATTTATTGTCCATCACTTATTATCCCAGAACTAAATAGATATTTAAAGATGTTGGTAGTCTGGAGTTGTAGGAGGGCAGATGTCCCTCTTGAAGATAATAAGGTTTTACAATCTTCCAATCTTTTCAGGGTCATCATTCTTCTACAACTAGTTTAAAAAAAAAAATTATTATCTAAATGTTGTGGTGGAATGGTACGCTAAGCCTCGGGTGTTAGTTTTAGTAATACTGGCAGTTCCCAAGTTATGTAAGAATGCAAGGGCGGCACAGTGGCGCAGCAGTAGAGTTGCTGCCTTACACTGCCAGGGAACCGGGTTCGACCCTGACTATGGGTGCTGTCTGTACGGAGTTTGCACATTCTCCATGTGACCGTGTGGCTTTTCTCTGGGTGCCACGGTTTCCTCCCACATTCAAAAGGCGTGTGGGTTTGTGGGTTAATTGGCTTCCGTAAATTGTCTGAGAGTGCAGGGTAGAACTAGAGTATGGGTGATTCTTGGTCGGCGCAGGCTCGGTGTGCCAATTTGGCCCAAAGGCCTGCTTCCATGCTATATCTCTAAACTAAGTATAACTTCTGAAGACTGTTCCTGAAGAGTGTGAACTGATTTTTCCCTGGTTCATTTCATATAGCTAACTATATTGCATTGCTCTCCATACACTTGCTATAATTATTGTATCATCACTCACACACTACCCATATTCTTTATTCAGTCACTAATAGGAACCAAGAACCAGAGGACAACGGTTTAAGATGAGAGGGGAAAGATTTACTAGGAACCGGGGGGCCCATTTTTCACAAAGGGTATTCGGTAAGCTTCCAGACAAAGTAGTTGAGGCCGGTACTATCACAACTTATAAGACACTTGGACAGGTGTATGAATAGGAAAGATTTAGAAGGATATGGGCTGAATGCAGGCAGGTTGGCATCGGTAAGTTGGGCCGAAGGGTCTTTTTCCATGCTGTATGACTATTAATGAACACCAGGAAACATTTTCTTTTTATTATTGTCTTGAAAATGCTTTAAAAATCCATGGGAGAATTTACATAAAGTTTGTATTTCCATAAGTCTGATTGTCTGTTACCCAGGATGTCGCTGGATAACCAATCAGTAGACGGGTAGAAATGTATCCTTGATTTCACAAGGATTAATTATATAATATGCTACATGAAATGCACTACATTTCAAAAATTTGGTTTCATTGACTTCATTGGAATCAAATTTCAGAAACAGAGTAAAAAAATAGTCTTGAATATGTCACGTTGCAATCTTTAATATGTCATGGTTGTCGGGACAGATTTTCAACCCTATATTTTTACGCCAAAATAACAAAGATATGATACTAATTTACTTGATGTGCTCTTGAGCTTTTGTTTCAAGTTTCAGGTTTTCATGAATTATCAATTTACAAAATGAATCCCTTATGCTTTGTGAATTGCTTAAAAATGAAATTCTGATATTGTAAAAGTGGATTGAGAAGAGTCACTACAGTTTTCAGTGAGCAAAATTGTTATTACTGTGTCGACATCCATCTGTTTTTAATTGTTTCAGTTGGGTTTCCAACACTTCATACATACAATTTATATTAAATCCAGAAGTAATAGTAAGCACAATAAATAAAACCAGGCACTTAAATGAGAAAAAATATGTATGAATAACCAGGAAAGCAATTTGGAGTGAATAAGCAAAAAGAAACAGGATGACAACAACAATTGTGTACGCTCAATCTCATCGGCCACAATTCCCAACCCTTCCCAATACAGTCCGTGACGATAGTTCACCACTTCAAGCAGCATCTAAGGTCACCTTCCACAAATGTCAAGACAGCCATCCCATATCCGTGTTGGCCCTCAACAAGCCAGAGAAAATATAGTTGATCATTCTTTTTGGCTAATTTGTTTTTGTTGTGTCAATGCAGAGGAACTAGAGAATCTTGAGAACGAACTTGAAAGGAAGAAGAAAGAGATTCAATTATTAGAACAGAAACAATCCAAAACAATGGAGAATGTCAAAAGCCAAGAGCAACTGAACAAGTCACTTCAGCTGGAACACCAACAACAGAAGAACAGCTGCAAAAAACTGGAGAGAGAGGTGGAGACCAAGAATGAGCTGGTATGTTTGAATTAAGAGTCAGGCAGTAATTAAAAAGGGAATATACTATTTGGAAAAAAACATGTAATGGAGTGGATTTAACGGAAGTAGAATCTAAACATTATTCCCTTATCATGTATCTATACACTGTAAATGGATCAGTGGTAATCATGTATTGTCTTTCTGCTGACTGGTTAGCACACAACAAAAGCTTTTCACCGTCATGTGACAATCAACTGAACTGAACTGAACTGACCTGATGTTGAAATGTTTTAATTTTATACTCAATTTACAAAATGTTCTGAGTGGCTGATGCAAATTCAAATTTCTGGTGTTTTAAATGTCATGGATAGTTTTATGGAAATATGGTGTAAATTTCTTGAAGAAGAAAATGTTGTGCAGCCAATTTGCACTGGTTTCACACAAAAATATGATGATAACAAAATGATAACAAATGCTCACGTTCAAGTTCACATTTATTGCCACATGCACCAATTAAGGTACAGTGGAATTTGATTTACCTTGCAGCCATACAATCAAAAAGAACAAAATGCTCAATAGAATATAACATGAACATCCCCCACAGTGGAATCAACATTCTGGAATAACGTTCAGTCAGTCCTCCTCCTATGTTCACCCGTGGTCGAGGCCATGAACCCCCCGCGACAATCAGCCCGATGTACAAGCCTTCTCGTCGGGATGCTCGAAACACCAACGTCAGGACGGATGGACACTCCGCGTCTTGGAGGTCCTGAATCGGCCGCTTCCTACCGGAGACCACAGCTTCACAATGTTATAGGCCACAGGTCAGCGGTCAGAGCTCTTCTCCGGTGATCCCCGGCAAGGGATCGCCTGGCTCCACGATGGAAAGTCGGCGCTGCGCCCGCTGCTGAATCTCTGGGCCCAACTCCAGGAAAGGCAGCACCGATCCAAGTTGTTAGGCCGCGAGGGAGGCAAAGATGCGACATGGAGAAAAGTCACATCTCTGTCGAGGTAATTGACTCTTTCCCCCTATTTCTCCCCCACACTAAAACACACTTTCAGACATACTAAAAACAGCAAAAATAACAGCCCCTGTTGATATTTTGGAAGTTAAAATCCGTCACTATTATAACCCTACTATTCTTGCACCTATCTGTGATCTCACAGACCATAGAATATGGAAAAGGATAGCACAGGAACAGACCCTTTAGTGTAAAACCCTTGCTTGCACATCTCTTTAAAACCTTGCCCTTTCATCTTAAAGCTATGCCAGATGATCTTTAACATTTCCACCCTGGGGAAAAAGGTGCTGACAGTCTAGCTTATCTATGACTTTCATAATTTTATATACTTCTATCAGGTCTCCTCTCAGTTTCCGGCATTCTGATGTACAAGATGTTGGTGAGGCTGCATTTGAAGTATTATGTATAGTTTTGGTACCCTGCTCTAGCAGGAAGAGCGTGAAGAAGAATTCCAAGAATATTGCTAGGATATACGATACGATAAAACTTTATTCATCCGCGGAGGGAAATTGGTCTGCTGACAGTCACACGCACAAGGTACACAAAAACTTGAAATTAAAATTGAAAACAAAAAGAAAAAGACAAGCGACTGTCGGCTGGTTGCGGTGTACACAGCGCCTTCACCGGAACAAATGAACAAACAAACAAATGACACAGATTTATCCTCTGGGCAGAGGATTCTAAACTAGAGTGCACCCTCCCCCACACCGGGTCCCCTTTTATTTTCCCGCTGTCCCACACGGCGGTCCCCCCACGCCGAGTCCTCCATTGTTCTTCACAGCAGTCGACTCACGAGTCTTCATTGTCCTCATTGTCTTCTCCTCCCCCCTCGTGCTCATCGACCTTGAAGCGTCACCGCCACCGAGACTCCCATTGCCGCCGTGGTCCATGTTGCCGCCCAGTCTCCAGCTGCCATAGCCAAGGCTCTCGTATGCCAGCCTGAGATATAGTATGAAGTTGGACAGGCTAGGTTTATTCCTTGGAGCATAGGAAAATGAGGGGTGACTTTATAGAGGAAAATAAAATCATGATGGGTGCAGATCAGGTGAATGCACACAGTCATTTTCCCAGAGAAGGGGAATCAAAAACGTGGGAATAACTTTAAGGTGTGAGGAAAAGATTTAAAAGGACTAATAGGGTGTTGTACATATGGAATGAGTTGTCCGAGGAAGCAGTTGAGGCACGATAGCAACATTTAAAAGACATTTGGACATGTACACGGATAGGAAAGGTTTAGAGGGATATGGACCAAACGCAAGCAAATGGGATTAGTTTAGATGGGCATCTTGGTCGGAGTGGATGAGTTGGGCAGAAGAGCCTGTTTCCATGCTATATTTCTCAATGACTCCATGTCATTATACTCGAATCCCCCTACAATAAAGCCATTGGACCATTTGCCTTCTTTAATGCACACTAAACTTTCCTCTAAACATCAAAGATGTTACCTAAATGTTACATAATGGTAATGACGTAGAAGTCACATTTTTTGTTACTGGTCAAGTGAGTACCCAATCACGAAATTAAATTCCTTTCCAGTAGATCTCTTTTAAAAGTGAGCAATTGTAAGACTAAGTTAAAGGAGAATTTAACTGCGATATGAAATCTTAAACAAGCTGTCTTCAGAATTAAAGGATGTTCATGGACTTTACATATGGATTGATTGAAAGCCACAATATGAATACAGGCACATTGCCCCTCCTTTTCTACGTCAATTATCGATCATCTGTTCACACTAGTTCTGTGTTATCCCACCTTCACATTTAATCCGTACACACAAGAAGCAATTTACCGGGAACAATTAACCTACAAACCCGCATGGCTTTGGGATGTGGAAAGAAACCAGAGCATCTGGAGGAGGCCGTACCATTCTGTACAGTCAGCACCTGATCCAGTTGGAATTCAGGCCGCTGGTTCTGAGGCAGTAGCATTGGGCCCCAAATATCTTTCTAGTATGTTTTTCAGTGTGCTTAAAATGATGCACCAGAGTTTGAAATGAAGTTGAGAGTTCCACATGATACCAAAGCCTTTAGACTCTGATGAATGTGTTTGTTTTAATAAAACATCTAATAAACTGTCTTGCCATCAGTTTGGTAAGGCTTTAAGGTACTCAAAAGTGTAAACAGATTTGAGTAAAATGAATTTGCATTCAGTTCTGGAAGGAAATGGTGCTGCAAATGTTTTAAGGGACAGAGGTTTCGGGGTAACGTGAGGGGGAACTTCTTTACTCAGAGGGTGGTGGCTGTGTGGAATCAGCTTCCAGCAGAAGTGGTGGAGGCAGGATCGATTTTAACATTTAAGAGTAAAGTGGATAGGTATATGGACGTGAAGGGAATGGAGGGGTATGGTCTGAGTGCAGGTAGATGGGACTAGGGGAAAACAAATGGTCGGCACGGACTGGAAGGGCCGAGAGGGCCTGTTTCCGTGCTGTAATTGTTATATGGTTATATGGTACCTTTTACAAATTGTATTGATGACTGTGCTTGATTTTTCTGCAAACTACATATTTCAATGCACACTACATATTTGTTCGCATATGAAGGCAGTTTTTTTTAATAAAGTAAAGCAAATTTGTTTTTATTATTTTCTGACCCATTTGCACAATTAACTGAATCTTGTTTAGTTTATTATTATTGTCATGTGTACAGAGGTACAGTGAAAAGCTTTTGTTGCGTTCTTTGTCCAGTCATAAAATACTATACATGCTTATATCAAGCCATCCACGGTGTACAAATAAAGGGTACAACATTTAGTGCAAGATAAAGTCCAACTAAAGATAGTACAAGATCACCAACGAGGTTAGGACCACACTATCTCACGAGACGGCAGTTCAGTTGTTTGATAGCAGCTGGGAAGAAACTGTCCCTGAATCTGGAGGTATGCAATCTGTACCCCTTGCCTGGTGTGAACTGGGTGAGACTGGTCCTTGATTATGTTGGTGGCTTAGCCAAGGCAGTGTGAAGTGCAGATGGAGTCAATGGAAGGGAGCTGCTCCCAAACCATGCTGTCTGTGATACATTCGATAAAACCCTCAAAATATGTAGAATTTGGTGAAGGTTGTAGGAAACATGCCAGACTTCCTAAGTCTTTTAAGGAAGTAGTGGCATTGATGTGCATTCTTAGATATCGCTTTGATGTTACTGGTCCAGGACAAATCGATGATGATATTTATTGCTAACATTAGCAGACATTTGAGAATTGAGTTTTTTTGCCTTGAATGCAGTGAGCACAACTAGGTAACGTGTATACACATCAAGACCATTGCAAGATTCATTTTTTCATATAATTTTTTAAACGAAATGTTTTAATTTAATACTTCTATGGTAACAATTAGTATAATTCTCAAATCTTGCTTCATTTTACTTGGTTTTCCTTTAACCTGTTGCTTTTCTTCAGTTTTTCTTGCCGATGTCTATTGAGGCCTTGCTGCACACTTGTCTTCAGGTATCTGGAGCATGTAGCATTTAGGTTGCATGTCACAGAGATTACATAGGGATTTATTAGACTAATAATTCAAAAAACATTTGAAGCTTATAAATTATAAAACATAAGTGCTATAGCAAAATAAGTTGTGACTTGAAAAATCGTTAGTATTGTAAAAAAGGACTGTTAAATTGGGGATAGTTGATCTTCACCAGTTTTGTGTTCGGCCATTAGCAGCAATATTCTGCATTGTTGAAAAAACAAACTGCTGGAGTATCTCTGTGGGTTAGGCAGCATCTGTGGAGAGAAATAGTCTGCTAGTGCTCATGATATCCATAGCATTGGGGAATAGCAAAATAAGGATGTGCTGTGGTTGGCAGGTGAGTGAAGCTTGGTGGGGAATAGGGAGGGTACACAAAATACTGGAGAAACTCAGCGGGTGCAGCAGCATCTATGGAGCGAAGGAGATAGGTAACTTTCCCGTACTGATTCCCCCCCCCCCCCCCCATTCAACACCACTGACGTCCCCCGTGCTCTCCCCTCACAATTTTACATACTCCAACCAACACTTACTAATTCACCTGCCTCAATCCATCCATTCCGCACCGATTGCCTTCTCAAACCACCCCCCCACCCCCGCCATCTGTCTACCTCGCACTGATTCACACACCCTATTGTGCATCATGGTCTTCAGAGTGAACATTGATTATGTTTGATAACAGAATGTAATCAATGTGTTTTAATTCCCAATGTTATTATTTGTTTTGACACCTTTAAACATATTACCCAAAGAACATTTGCTGCAGTCATGTCCTTTGGCCATCACTTGTCAGTTAGTGTAATGTTTAACCTGTCACATGGGTATAGTCGGTTTTAACAGCTATTATCATAGACATAGAAACATAGAAATTAGGTGCAGGAGCAGGCCATTCGGCCCTTCGAGCCTGCACCGCCATTCAATATGATCATGGCTGATCATCCAACTCCGTATCTTGTACCTGCCTTCTCTCCATACCCCCGATCCCTTCAGCCACAAGGGCCACATCCAACTCCCTCTTAAATATGGCCAACGAACTGGCCTCAACTACCTTCTGTGGCAGAGAATTCCACAGATTCACCACTCTCTGTGTGAAAAACGATTTTCGGACCGAGGTCCTAAAAGACTTCCCCCTTAACCTTAAACTGTGACCCCTTGTCCTGGACTTCCCCAACATCGGGAACAATCTTCCTGCATCTAGCCTGTCCAAACCCTTACGAATTTTGTAAATCTCTATGAGATCACCCCTCAATCTTCTAAATTCCAGCGAGTACAAGCCAAGTCTTTCCAGTCTTTCTTCATATGGAATCATATCATAAAATGCCTTTAGAAATTTCCTTGCAACCTGTATATTTTGTTATGGATAAATTATGTGGGAAGCCAGAGTGTTTCTGTGCCAATAGCAATAACGACCCATGCTATGGCCATGTCGTGGTAATTTCCGGTCCTTCACAGAAAACATGCTTGCATCAATCTGTAGTGTGCATGGTTAAGCATCCATGTTACCATGGTCCAGGATTTATTGACATAGGTTGATCATATGCTGAATAATCCAACCACATTTTTGTTTGGAAGTGGAAAGTACTAATAGAAATTGCATTAATTGCAATGTGTAAAAAGAGTTGAGATATTGTATTATAATGTTGCTGCATGTCATTGTGGTATATATCATGTCTTGATTGGTGAATGTTTAGTTTGTGAGCTATTTAAAGCAGAAATAATATGTGAATGTAGACAAAAGTGCTGGAGAAATTCAGAGGATGTGGCAGCATCTATGGAGCAAAGGAAATAAGCAACTAATGGGTTTCGGCCTGAAATGTTGCCTATTTCCTTCATTCCATAGATGCTGCTACACCCGCAGAGTTTCTCCAGCACTTTCGTCTACCTTCGATTTTCCAGCATCTGCAGTCCTTTTTTTTTAAATTTATTAGAAGTACATTACATTTTAATGGTACCTTTTTACAGGTTCCCCGAATTATTAAAACATTATTTGTACAACTTCCTTTTTTTTTAAGAAAGAAAGGAGAAAGAAAGAAGTAGTGAAGAGTGAAGAATAGACTAGTGAGTGTAGAGTGAAGAAAGAAATGTGAGAAACTAAAGCAGAAAGGAGATTATCCCACGCAACCAGTCAATTTTATTTAAAAATATTCTTAATCAATTTTCAGTCAAACCCAGAATTTTTAATTTTATGATGATATTACACCGCATGATTCCACAAGGTCAATAAATGGAGACCAACTCGTTAAGAATTGGTCTTTTTTTCTATTAGGAGGAGTCTCATTTCTTCCAAATGTGCCGTTTAAAACATATTACCAATCCACACTTTGAGTGTTGGTATAGTAGCCTTTTTCCAAAATTTAAGTATGAGTTTTTTTCGCTATTATTAAACCATAATTAAAAAATGAGATTTGGGATACATTTAATTTATTTACATCTCCAAAGATAATCATTTCCATGCTAGGTTCCATTTTTATCTTAAACTAGTGAATATATCAAATATATCACACCAAAAACTTTGAAGTTTTATGCAAGAAACGAAATAGTGTGTAAGATTGGCATTTTGAGAAAGACATTTATCACAAATTGGTGAGATATTTGAATAACATTTATTCAACCTAACTTTTGAATAATATAGTCTGTAATATTTTAAATTGAATTAAATTATGTCTAGAGTTAATTGAACATTTATGTATATATGTCAAATACCTCTCCCATGTTTCTTTACAAATTTTTATCATTAAATCTTTTTCCCAGTCTTCTCTAATTGCCTCTGTTGAAGGCAATTCTCTATTAAGAATATTGTTATATAGATATGATATTAATTTTTGTGAGTCCGCCTTAATATTCATTGCTTCTTCCAGTGGGTCTATCGTTATATTCTGTAATCTTGGTATATATTTTTTTATAAAGTCACATATCTGTAAATATTTAAAGTATTGGTTATTATTCAAATTAAATTTTGATTTTAATTGTTGAAATGATAATAAATTTCCCATTTCATACATGTCACCCAACTTTTTAATTCCCAGTCTTTCCCATTGTCTATATGTTTTATCCATAATAGATGGTTTAAATACCGGGTTATTCATTATTGGTGTTAATGAAGATAAGTTTCTTAATTTTAAATTTAATTTTATTTGTTTCCAAATTCGAATTATATTGTGTATAATTGGATTCTTCTTATATAATATATTATTCAATTTTATCGGGCAGAAGAGGATCGCTCCTAAATCATAAGGAAAACAATCCTCTTTTTCCATTCTTATCCATTCCATCAGTTGAGAAGGACAATCCAACCAATAAATAATATTCTTTATATGCATTGCCCAATAATAATATAAAAAATTATATATAAATAATCTGAAATAATCTTATTACTCTTGCCGATAATATTCGATTAAGTTTAAATTTCAGTAATGTTATCTTATTATCTTTATCTATGGTTGGGTCTTTTGCGTTTCCTAATTCTAATAATTTAATTTCCTTTTCTAACGTCCCTTGTTCTGTCCTGTTCTTTTTTATTTAGAAAACTTTGATAAGAAATTATAACTCCACGAATGAATGCCTTAAAAGATTCCCATAATAAAGATGGTGAAATCCCTGGAGTTTCATTTATTTCAAAAAAAAAATAATTTGTTGTTTTAAATACTCGTAACCTTGTGAGTCGTTAGCTATTTGTGTGTTAAATCTCCAAAAAAAATTTTGTACCTGGCATTCCCTCAAGTTTGAAAGTAAAAGTCAGCGGGGAGTGATCAGAAATAATACTGTTGTGGTATTTAGGATTAATCGTATATGGTATTAGTGTTGAGTCCACTAAAAAATAATCAATTCTTGAATAAGTTTTGTGTACTGATGAGTTAAAAGAATATTCCCTTCCAGTTGGGTTAGTTATTCTCCATAAATCTACTATATTAGTGTTTTTTATATGTGTTTAAGAATTCACTAGACTTGGATTTAGTACCTAAATTTTGTTGATTTGTCTAAGTATGAATCTATAACACAATTAAAGTCCCCCCCTAGTATTACATTTTGAAAATTATAGTCATCTATTTGATCCATAATTTTCTTAAAAAATTGGGGATTATCAAAGTTTGGAGCGTAAATATTTATCAGAGTCAGTGGAGTGGAATAAATTTCTCCCTGCACTATCGTGTATCTTCCTTCTTTATCAGATATTGTATTCTTTAATATAAACTGTATACCTTTCCGAATAATAATAGCCGTTCCTCTGGCTTTAGCAGTAAATGACGAATGATACATTTGGCCTATCCAGTTTGCACTAAATCTCATCTGTGTTTGTAGTTTTGTATGCGTTTCTTGCAGAAACGCTATATCCACCTTCAAAGATTTTAAATGGGCCATTAATCTTGCCCCTTTTAATTGGATCATTCGCACCCCTAATATTTCAACTACAAAATGTGACTCCTCCATTCTTATTTTCTTTATTGTCCTGCATTATAAATAGGTTTTAGTAATTTTATTTCATGTGGTGTAATTAGGTACCTCAGACTTTTGGGTATGTGGGTATCATCCCACACTTCTGACATTATTTTACCACTCCTCCGTATATTGAACCTCCATAAGAAAAAGAGAAAGGTGTGTTGAAAAATAGTGATGAAAAAAAGAAAAATAGTTAAATAAGCCACATAAGAGTAAATGCAACAACAACAAAAAAAAAAACGTGAATTTTAAGGTATCAAAAAGGTGATACCCTAAATACAAGAAGCCATCTATGATGGCTAAAAACTGATTGACCTCCGTAGGTGGAATTATACATTGAGTTCAGCCACCTAAATACATTGGGATTTATAACTACATGCCGTTTCATCTAAATATATCTTAATATGTCTTAATATATCTAAGGAAAAAAAAAGTCATCCTTAATGTTTCAAATATTCTCTTTTCTACCACTATTTTAAACCTTCTATGTTACTTGCTCGGTATCCCCGAGTTCTAGAATTAAAAAAACATGAGAACACCTGCCCTGTCCCTGTCCGAATATACAGTATTCATCAGTACCTTAATTACCAGCCTGTTTCAAGGGTTGCATTTCTTATCTTAAATACAACCATCTTCCAGCCCAAACCTCTGGAACTTTTCCAGATCATTAACGCCTCTTTCTTCCCACAAGTTCTTATACCCCTTTTCATTAATTATAATGTGGTAGCGTACATCCTAAATTATATTTTATTTATTTTCAACCAAATTAACCTCTTATATCTGTTAATAATAATCATCTCTATATGCCCCTTATCCCCTAAATCCATTAGGATAATGCCTTGGTTCTTCATATTAGTATAACATTGCTATAATAGCATAACCATTAATTAGTGATATTAAGTTTATTTAGTTAATTAATTCTTTACATTACATATATACTGTATTATAAAACATTTCTTAAGTCCATAATGTCCTTTGATTTTCTTTCAAATCTGATCGTGTTGTTTCAAAATGTTCTTTCATTTATTTCTCTTCTCCTTATCTGTTCAAGGTTGAAACCAGGGCCTGTTCATTGCATACACATTCCTGACAGATAAACCTGCCTGGTTAATGTCTAGAGCAGTTCCATTGTCTTAATTACAGCACAGATTCCCAAAAGACATTTACTCATCCGCTTTTACTTCTGTTTTTTCTATTTTCTTTACAATTTCTTGTGTGTAATTAAATGCCAAATCCGGGTCCGTGAAGGCGCGTTGAATAGAGTTATAATTTTCATTTTCGCGGGAAACACTACTCCGTATTTCATCTCTGATTTACCTTGCAGAGTGCTGCTTACTCTTTTAAATTTTTTTTTTTTTTCCAGTATTTCGCGTGGGTAGTCTCTGTAGAATCTGACAATTTCTCCATCAAATGTAAGCCTCTCCCCATGTGGTATCATCTTCATAAGTTTATCCAAACTTGAAATGTCCAAAAATTTCACAATAATCTGTCTTGGGGGCGCATTTATTTCTCTTCTGAAGCGACCCACCCGATGTGCCACGTCAATCCTCGGGTTTTCCTTCAACTTAAAGACATCTTTGAGTATTTTAGTAACAAGTTCAGTCATTAAAATTCCTAGCTCTTGCCCTTCCTTTACTCCTACAATCCTCAAGTTCTGTCTCCTTGATCTAGCTTCAAAGTGTTGAATTTTAACAGTCAATTTATTCAATTGCTCCCGATTAACCCCTTGTTCTTCTTTCAGGGTCGATATTTCCCGAGACATCTCACGTATTTCAATCTTCATATCTTCTATCGACTTATAAACTCCTTCATTCAATTCATCAAATTTCTTATTATAATCATTATCCATTCTTGCAAATTCCTGAGTTGTCCTCTGATCCAGATCCGACCATTGTTGCTCCAAAAATTCAAACTGTATTCAGATGTTACCTTTGATTCAGCATGCGCAGCCTCTGTTTTCTTGGCGAGATTAACCTCCATTTTAGATAATTTGCTCTCCAGTATCTTGTTCATATTAGTGAGCATTTTGGAGAATTCCTTAGTAAGATCTACAGTAAGATCTTTAGTAAGATTAGCTCTTCCCATTTCTTCCCACTGCTTGGCCCTTGTGGCTAAGGGGATCAGAGGGTATGGAGAGAAGGCAGGTACGGGATACTGAGTTGGATGATCAGCCATGATCATATTGAATGGCGGTGCAGGCTCGAAGGGCTGAATGGCCTACTCCTGCACCTAATTTCTATGTTTCTATGTTTCTATGTTTCATCTCTTTCTCCTTTTCTGTCCTTTTCGTCTCTCCTTTTGTAGCCATTTCAGATACTGCTTGTTGAGAATTCTGATAGTGGATTTCTTAGGTCCCCTTTGATGTTTTACCTTTTCCATCTAAAGGTCCTATTAAAGCTCAAATTTCTCAACATTATCTGCTGATATCACTCCCACGACACCAAGCTGCCGCCGGTGGATGTTTTTAAATTTGTCCCGACTTTAGAAACAGCTTTTTACACGATTTTTAGCAGGAGCTGAGTTTAATGCTGCACCTTCACCACTGCAGTCCTTCTTGAACATAATATGTGAATGCTTCATTGAGCATAATTCCGACTGGTAACTACGCACTTCGTCCAAGCACATTATCGCACGCGTCATGCAAACCGTCTTCAATGACCACCTAAACTGTCATTTGGCAACCTAAAGAGCTGTCAAGGTTGCCAGGCTGGCAACAGGGAAAAAAGTTAAGCGAGAGCCCTGTGGGTGTTCCAGTATTATCCTACATCTTAAAAACACTTGGATTGGTAGGTTAATTGGTTGTTCCAAAGTGTCCTAAGTGTGTAGGTTAGTGGAAGATTCTTGGGGAGGTGGGCGATCGGAGTTGATGGGAAAGAACAATGGGGAGGGAGGGGGTGAACAATGGACAATGGGGACCCTGTGTGGGGGGAACCACTGTTGGGGAGGGGGGAAACAAATGAGGACCCGGCATACTTTGTAACTTTGTCAGCGCCGTAGGTGGCCCCTATTTGTATACCAAGCAAAGAATTTCACGGTGCCTTGTCACATGCGACAATAAAGTATTCCATTCCATAAAGTATGCCATTCCATTCCAAATGTGAAGAGAAAATGGATTTTGAATAGATTTATGTCAATAGGGATACCTGGTGATTAGTGGAGACTCAGTGGACCAGAGTCTGTATCTGTGCTCCAAGTCTCCAACTTAATAATTCTTATTTAAGAGATGTGTCTTATTTTATTAGTTAAGATTTGGACTCCTTCATCAATCCATTCTTAAAAATGACAGAACATTTTCAAAATATCCCTAGTGTGATCTCTGTGTTGTTAAATTGTATTGTTGTGTGTATGTGCATGTGTGTGTGTGTGTGTGTGTATACATGCATGCATGTAGGTCATGCTGAGTTCCTCCAGCAATTTTGTTATTTGTTGATGGAGGAACGTTAATACCAGTGGAGCTGTTCAATATCAAAATTATAAATGTACAGAGTTCAGTGAATGCCACAAGAAAAGCAGCATTTGTACATAACCAGGTTGGCCGCAACTTACAGCAGGGTACTGTTCCTGTGAAAGGTTAGTAATCAGGACAATATGCAAGTCGGAATGTGGATGCAAAATGAGTTCTGAGTTGGCAGATGATGCCTGCAGCCCTGTAAAAGCCTGCAAATCCATTACACCCCTTCCCCAAATGCTCCAATGTATGTTGGGCTACACATAAGTTAGCTGTTTGTAAATTGGGGAGGACCTGTACTAAGGAATACACAACATAGATTGAAGATTACTTTGTGTAGGAAGGTTTGATCTTTGAAAAAACGTTAATGCTTTATGAGACTGCTTTGCATCTTGCTTGTCCCCATTGTAATTAGAAGCTTGAATAAACTAAAGTAATTTCTCTTCAGAAACTAAAATGTTAAATACATAAATAATTATTCCTAGGTGGTGACCATGTTTGCTTAGCTGCAGGTTATTGATAGCTTTATGTAGGATATTCTAAAGCCAAACACAATCAGTTCCTACAGTTTACTATTTCAGTTGAATGAATAAAGTTGATCCACATTTATCATTGGGGAATTTTTATAAATGACTAAAAATTCGGGGGGGGGGGGGGCACGGCGTCACATGGAAGGGCTGGCCCCCAACACAATATTCCACCACTCACCCATAGCTCCCAACTGTGCAGGCATGGCTAACCGGTTCCTGTTATGACATAGAAGATGGAGGCATTACTGTGCAGGATAAGTGCAGACCTGTTGGGTCTGCTCCCCCAACGCAAGATTCCATCACTCACCCGTTTCCCAAACGCAAGCCGTTCCCCCAACGTAATATTGCACCACTCGCGCATAGCCCCCAACTGCACAGGTGTGGCTCATTTCTCCTCATCCCCCAGCACCCCCTCCTCCTTTTCACCCTCCCTCATCAATCCCTAGAGAGGGGAGGCAAAGAGGAAGGGGGGCAGAGAGGGAGGGGGCAGGGAGGGTGGGAAGAGGGGAAAGGAAGGTAGAGAAGAAGGGGGGATAGAATGGGAGGGGGAGGGGGTAGAGAGGGAGAGGGGTAGAGAGGGTGGGAGTGAGGGTAGATAGGGAGGGGGCATCTCCACACCCTCCCCATCTCTCTCCTCCACATCCCCCATCTCCCTTCTCCACCCCCCCATCTCCCTCCTCCACACCCCCCCATTTCCCTCTTCCACCCCACTCCCCATCCCATCTCCCTCTTCCTCATTTCCCTCATCCTCCTCCCCTCACTCCCATTCCCTGCCCCAGGACCTACCCACTGTGTGCCCCCCCAACACACACACCCCCACACACACACACCCCACACCCCCCCCCCCCCACACACACACCCCCCACACACACACACCCCCCACACAGATAGTTATAGGTTGAAGCCTAAGACGAGATATCTGCATTTGATCTAGAATGTTCCTCGGTTTAAGATGTGGGAGTGCTATACTGTTGATGGTTTCATCTTTCAAATGAGAAATTAAACTGTCCCCATCTGCTTTTTATATTAATGTAAAAAATGATTTTAATCGAAGAACAATAGAATTCTCCCGTTTCTCGGCCTATACATATCCCACAATCAACATTACGGAAAGAGCTTTTATAGTCATCATATCATTGTTGCTTTTTTGTATATAGGTTTCTACCCTATGTTGGAAGGCTGCAAATAATTTATTTAATTTGCTATTAAGTGATTGGAGACTTCCTAAGATCATGAAATCGCACTGTACCAGACAATTTTTCTGTCATTAAACAGAAACAAAAGAGATTGATATCGTGTTCATTTTCCATCTATTTACTGTCTCCTGCTTTGCTGCTTATGTTACTGGCTGATTCACTCTTTTGTCTTCCGAGAGATCAAATGTTCAATTAATTTCACAATATCAAGAGCAGAAAGAAAAATGCATTCAGAGAATTGAACAAGATTTCTTTAAAAAAAGTCACATTTTTCATGATGAAAGTGTACAATTTTTCATATTGTTTTATTTCTGTTACAGCTTAAGCGAAAGACAGCAGAACTAACGCGGGCTTGTCAAAAGCAATACCAGCTGGAGCAAGAATTAGCATTTTACAAGATTGATGCCAAGTTTGAACCACTGCATCACGTCCCAACTGAAGTAATATGTCACCTTTCGTTTGGAGGCTAATTAACCAGTCAAAAATAAAATATCCAGATCAGTTTTAAAAATAAAAGGAATCCCAAGGCGATGGCATACATTGGTGAATGCACAAACAGTGCATGGCACAATGGAACAAATGTAAAACATGGAAGACACATTTACTTCTGTTCCATTATATCCTTTAATTCTTACCATTAAGTTGATTAAATGCCTCATAGTAACTTATTAGAATTCTGGAATCAAATCTGTCCACCTATTCAATTGCAGAATGCTGTACAACATGGAAATCATGAAAGGAAGGTAGGACAGATTTTCCGAGCAATGAGATTTTAGTATCTTTGCAAATGCTTTGCTTTTCGATGTACTTTTCTGTTAAGATTTAAACATTTTCCAATGGTTCATCTTATTTTTGGTACATAGTACAAATTGTACTGGATTGGACTGGAATTAATGGCTCCAGTCAGTGCAACCAACTATTTCCAGCAATTGAAGTTGCATTAAGTCTTTACTTCCACACATGCACTGGTCAACTTAGAAGATTGAGACCTTTTGAAAAACAGAAGAATTCAAGGTGCTGGAGTTTCTGATCTTAGAAACATAGAAAATAGGTGCAGGAGGAGGCCATTCGGCCCTTCGAGCCAGCACCGCCATTCATTGTGATCATGGCTGATCGTCCCCTATCAATAACCCGTGCCTGCCTTCTCCCCATATCCCTTGACTCCACTAGCCCCTAGAGCTCTATCTAACTCTCTTAAATCCATCCAATGATTTGGCCTCCACTGTCCTCTGTGGCAGGGAATTCCATAAATTCACAACTCTCTAGGTGAGAATGTTTTTTCTCACCTCAGTCTTAAATGATCTCCCCTTTATTCTAAGACTGTGGCCCCTGGTTCTGGACTCGCCCAACATTGGGAACATTTTTCCTGCATCCAGCTTGTCCAGTCCTTTTATAATTTTATATGTTTCTATAAGAATACCCCTCATCCTTCTAAACTACAGTGAATACAAGCCTAGTCTTTACAAGCTTTCCTCATATGACAGTCCCGCCACCCCAGGGATAATCTCGTGAACCTACGCTGCACTGCCTCAATCACAAGGATGTCCTTCTTCAAATTAGGAGACCAAAACTGTACACAATACTCCAGATGTGGCCTCACCAGAGCCCTATACAACTACAGAAAAACATTTTTCCTCCTATACTGAAATCTTCCTGTTATGAAGGCCAGCATTCCATTAGCTTTCTTCACTGCCTGCTGTAGCTGTAAGCCAACTTTCAGTGACCGGTGTACAAGGTTGTCCAGGTCTCGCTGCACCTCCCCCTTACCTAACCTAACCCCATTGAGACAATAATCTGCCCCCTGGTTTTTGCCGCCAAAGTGGATAACCTCACATTTATCTATATTATACTGCATCTGCCATGCATCTGCCCACTCACTCAACCTGTCCAGTTCACCCTGCAACCTCCTAACATCCTCTTCACAGTTCACACTGCCACCCAGCTTTGTGTCATTCGCAAACTTGCTAGTGTTGCTCCTAATCCCCTCTTTCAAATCATTAATGTATATGGTAAACAGTTGTGGCCCCACTCCACTCGCCATTGCCTGCCATTTTGAAAAGGACCTGTTCACTCCTCTTTGTTTCCGGTCTGCCAACCAATTTTCTATCCATGTCAACACCCTACCCCCAATACCATGTGCTCTAATTTTAGTCACCAGCCTCCCGTGCGGGGCCTTATCATATGTTTTTTGAAAGTCTAGATACACTACATCCGCTGGCACCCCTTCATCCATTTTACTTGTCACATCCTCAAAAAATTCCAGAAGATTAGTCAAGCATGATTTCCCTTTCATAAATCCATGTTGACTTGGACTAATCCTTTTACTACTATCCAAATGCCCCATTGTTACCTCTTTAATAATTGACTCCAGCATCTTTCCCACCACCGAAGTCAGGCTAACTGGTCTGTAATTCCCGTTTTCTCTCTCGCTCCTTTCTTGAAAAGTGGGATAACATTAGCTATCCTCCAATCCACAGGAACTGATCCTGAATCTATTGAACATTGGAAAATGATCACCAATGCGTCCACTGTTTCTAGAGCCACCTCCCTGAGGACCCTGGGATGCAGACCATCAGGCCCAGGGGATTTATCATCCTTCAGTCCCATTAGCCTACCCAATACTATTTCTCGCCTAATGAACATTTCTTTCAGTTCCTCTACCCCCTTAGATCCTCTGTCCTACAGTACATCTGGGAGATTGTTTGTGTCTTCCTTAGACACAAACAATCTTACACCAGGATAGATCAGGCATGTGATTAGAGAGCCATTTACTATCGAATGTAAGGAAAAGAGGAAGGTGTTTTTTTAGTTTACTAATTTAGCATTAGATTTTTTTAAATCTTGATTTAATTAATAACCATGAATATGTTTTAATTTTAAATGTCAGAAACATATTTAAAATAATTATCACAAAACAAGACACCGCCCATCTTTGACTGCCAACAACATGCTTGGACGGTGCTGGTCCAAGCAGTATGCCACCTCAGATATCAACATCTGGCCCTTTCAAATGGCAACGGTAGTTTTATTGCAGGCAATCAGGAATCTGACTTCCATTTTTCTGTTCCTATTCATAAACTTTGTGTTCTTTCAGGATTTCATTTATTTCAACTGAAAAACATCACAGACTTCCTTTTCTAAATCTCACCATCTCCATCACAGACAGACTACTGACCGACTTCCACTACAAACCCATTGACTCCCATAGCTATGTTAACTACACTTCTTTCCACCCTGCTTCCTGTAAGGACTCTATCCCCCTACTCCCAATTCCTCCGTCTACAGCACATCTGCACCCAGGATGAGGTGTTCCATACCAGTGAATCTGTGATGTCCTAATTCTTTAAGGAACGGGGGTTCCCCTCTTTTATTATAGATGAAGCTCTCACCAGGGTCTCCTCTTTATCCTGCAGCTCCGCTCTCACCCCCCACTCGTAACAAGGACAGTCTCCCTTCTCCTCGCCTTCCACCCCATCAGCCGTCACATACAACATATAATCCTCCAAAATGTTCGCCACTTCCAATGGGATCCTACCACTGGCCACATCTTCCCATCTCCTCCCCTTTCTGTTTTCCGCAGAGACTGTTCCCTCCGTAAATTCCTGGTCAATTTGTCCCTTCCTATCCTAACCACCCCCTCCACGGGTATTTTCCCTTGCAACCACAGGAAATGTTACACTTGTCGCTTTACCTCCTCACTCGACTCCATCCAAGGACCCAATCAGTCTTATCAGGTGAGGCAGAGGTTCACCTGCACCTTCTCCAACCTCATCTACTGCATCCGCTGTTCCAGGTGTCAACTTCTCTACATCAGCAAGACCAAGCACAGGCTCACCGATCGCTTTGCCCAACACCACAGCTCAGTTTGTACTAACTAACCTGATCTCCCGGTTGCTTCAACTTCCCCCTCCCATTCCCAATCTGACTCCTCTGTCCTGGGCCTCCTCCATTGGCAGAGTGAGGCCCAGCACAAATTGGAGGAACAGCACCTCCTAGTCCGCTTGGGTTGTTTACACCCCATTGACTTCTCTAATTTTAGATAGCCCTTGCTTTCTCACTCCTTCCCCATCCCCTTCCCAGCTCTCCCACAAAGCCTACTGTCTCCGCCTCTTCCTTTCTTTTACCGCCCCTCTGACATTAGTCTGAAGAAGGGTCTCGACCCAAAACGTCGCCTATCCCTTCTCTCCATAGATGCTGCCTCACCCACTGAGTTTCTCCAGCATTTTTTGTCTACCTTCGATTTTTCTGGCATCTGCAGTTCTTTCTTAAACAATCTTAAATCTAATAATCTGTATTAACTCCGAATTCCATATACATAGTACAGCACAGATACAGGCCCTTCGGTCCACACTGCCTGTGCTGAACATGATACATATCTGCCTGTACTAATTCGTACCCCTCCACTGCCTAGCTAGCCACGTGCCTATCCTGAAGTCTCTTTCTTGTCATTATCATATCTGCCCCCATGATCACGCTCAGCAGTGTTCCAGGCACTTGCCACCCCATGTGTAAAAAAAAACCTTGCCCCACACATGTTCTTTAAACTTTGCCTCTCTCACCTTAAAGTTATGCCTTTAGCATCTGATATTTTCATCTGGGAAAAGGTTTAGACTGTCTACCGTATCTGTGCCTCTCATTTTATATACTTTCTATCTATCCCCTCAACCTTCGGCATTCCAGAAAATGCAATCCATGTCTGTTCAATCTCTCCCTGTAGCTAATGCTCCCTAAATCCAGGCATCATTCTAGTAAATTTCATCTGCACCCTTTCTAAAGCTTCCACATCCTTCCTGCAATGGGGCAACCAGAACTGCAGACCATAATCCAAATGTGGCCTAGCCAATAACCTATAAAGCTGCAACATGACTTCCTGACTCTTATACTCAATGCCCCGACCAATGAAGCCAAGTATATCATATGCCTTCTTTACCAATCTACATGTGTTTGCCTAATTTCATCATCATCTTCTTGCGTATGGCGTGCACAGCCTAAGGTTGTGAGACAACTTGTTCTGTTGATCTTCTGTTTGCGCACGCCAGGTTGATTGCATTCGTCGAAACAGGGTGGACCACATGAAGGTTGCAATCTCCTGCCCCGCCTCTTTTCATAAGACGTGGGAACAGAGCTCGACTGATCAGCTCATCGAGCCTACTCCGCCATTTTATCACGATTGATCAATTTTACCCTCTCAACCCTATTCATCTGCCTTTAATGTCCTTCCTATTCAGGGAGTTATAGACTTAGGCCCCATGATCCCGCTGTACATCAGTGTTATTGATCATGCCAATGATTGTGCATGTATTCAATAATTCCCAATACATTCAACCTCTGAAAGTGCAACACCTGATACTTGCTCGTATTAAACATGTTTTTTATTAATTGAACCATTTTACAGAATTTTGATGCGGATGATATTCCAAATGAGAGTCCTTACATTGGGAAGGCCATGTACAAGAGAAACCAATACATCCAAGAAGCACATATCCTTGCCCCTAAGCAGCATGGAAACATTGGAAAAATTCTATTTGATGCCGATGATGAACAAAAGAATGAATTAAGACTAAAACTTAATCAGGCACTGGATGTCCAGCTGGAAGACAAGGAAAAGAAAATTCTGAAAGGTAGAACCACTGAGATGTTCTTAAACAATTTATAGCTTCTAAAGATCTTCGATCATTAATGTAATGACATTTTAAATTTAAAACTAGAATCTGTTTTGATCACAGATCTGGCTAGTTTTAAACTGACTAGTTTGATTGGAAGCATTCATAATTGGTTTTGGAGAACTTGGTTAAAAGTTAATAGGGTAGTAATGTAGACCTTTGGCACGCTGGTCTTCAGTCAGGGAATTGAATGCAGTAGTTGTAACTATATATTACCATTGTACGAGATGTTAGTGAGGCCGCATTTGGAGTATTGTGTTCAGTTTTAGTCACCCTGCTGTGGGAAAAATTCTATGAAGCTGGAAAGAATGCAGAGAATGTTTACAAGAATGTTGTCAGGACTTGAGAGCCCAAACAAGAAGTTTGGCATGTCAGGACATTATTCCATGGATTGAGAGGTGATCTTGTAGAGATGTATCAAATCATCACGTAAATGGGTAAGGTGAATGCACAGCCTCTTCTTTTACCAGTGTAGGAGAATTAAGAACTAGTGTATATACATGAGATGGGGCAAGATTTAATAGGAACCTTTTTCACACAAAAGCTGCTGAACATATGGAATGAACTGCCAATTGCAGTTATTGAGGCAAGCACAATAACAACATATGAAAGACATAAAAGTACATGGGTAAGAGAGGTTTAGAGGGATATGGGTCAAGCGCAGGCAAATGCAACTAGCTTAGATGAAGCATTTTGGTTGGCGTGGTTGAGTTGGGCCAAGATGCTTGTTTCCATGCTGTATTGCTCTGTGATTCAAAGTAAGTAATATTTTCCTTTGCAGATTGCTGTCATTTGATTTTTTTGGCAAATTTCCTTTGGAATGACCTAATAGGTTGAGGTCTGAATCATGCTCTGTTTATGCTGCTGTCCACTATCTTGTCAGAAATTGAGATTAGCTGCTTAAATGAGGTTGCACCATTGGAACCCTTAAGAAAATTTGAAGTCCTTTTTAATTTCCGTAAACTTGCATAAAGTTAAAAACTTCTGTTAGAATTTTGAAAAACAGAAATTTGCCTCAAAATAAAGCGTTTTGAAGCAATGCAATTTGACAACTTCCACTTCCTTTTTTTCCAATCTTTCATTTTTAATATGAAGCAGTCAACAGGTGGCCTATTTATGGTGCTGTTTTGAATGAATGCCAAAATCAAATAAAAAGTGCAACCAGATCTTTATAAAGAGCTAAAATATGTATTGTGGAAGTTTTTTTTCATATTATTAGATTTGAAAAGGTCAGCAAAACAGTACTAATAAACTGTTATTGGTAGATTATTGTGTTTAAAGTGTGACTTGTTTTAGCAAAAAAAAATGGTAGCCCTGCTATACAATGTTCAGATTAAAATCTTCATAATGTAATCTGATTATTGTTTGAACTAGGACCCTGAAAGCCTAAAAACTAATGCTGCACAATCTTCACATGAACTGTACTAAAGTTATTTTTTCCCATAGCTGAAGAGTCACTAAGACAACTGCAGGGTGAAAAAGAAAAGACCCAACAGCAAGTTTTGAGAACAGTTGAAGAACTAAAAAATCTGGAAGAGTTAACGGCACAAAAACAGGTCTGTTATAGTTCAACAAAAAGTTAACGTTTTGGACCTACATATCTACAGTTAGAAATAATGTAATCAATTGTGCTTTTCCCACGTTAACTAACTGGGTTGAGAAGCACAATGCAAATGTATTTCTTTATCAAATACTTGGTCAAATGGGTCAGAAAATTTGCTTTTGAAGTAATCAAAGCATTTGAAGCACTTTTAGCTCTTGGTGTAATATTGTTCACAGTGGAATCACAGGTGAAAATGGCAATATGCTTTAAGCAATTGTGCATGCTTGTTGAAAGCAAAGTGTTTCTCAACACGAAGGAAAGAAGTTGCGTCCGAATTGACATATGCTTTAATGTGCATCCTGGCAGAAACCTTGCTGCTGGTTGCCTACCAAATCTTTTATTTGCAAATAACAAAAGACATGGTGCTGGAGTAATTCAATGGGCCAGGCAGCATCCCTGGAGAACGTGGATAGGTGATGTTTAGGGTCAGGGCCCTTCTTCAGACCCTTGGGAATAATGAAAGAAAATTTAAATGAAAGGAGTAATTTAAAAATTCTGGAATTAATGCAAACATAAAGACAGTATGATGAAGATAATGAAAATCTATACAACATGATTGGAGAATATTAGGATTTTTCACTCGGAGTCGACCTAAAAAAATTTTTTTTTTTCTATTCAACCAAGATCTCGGAACTTGAGAAAGAGCAGCTACAACAGCTGTTAGCTGAGAAGCTTCAGCTTATTAACCATTTACGGAAAGAGACTGAGAAAGTGGAGCAGCAGATGGAAATACAATGGAAAGACATGGAAAGAAAACAGCATGAGATTCTTGATCTTGAAAAGGACTTGAAGTCTGTTGATCCTAAAGATCCAAAACATGTGAGTAAAATTAAAATGAGATACAAGATGGGCATTTTGTTTCTTTTAATTGTAGATCAAGCTTCTCATTCCCCCTTTTAGTGTTCATCAATGGGTAAACAACGTTACAACAACTAATTGGATGTTTTTGGCTCCATTTAGTACGTACTATTAACTTAAGTCCATTTCTAACTTGTGTTCATAGCTTCGTTATTTTGATAAATAATAAATATGAAGACCACATGGTCTTATTTACATAATGTATAAACTCTAGGCTTCAAAGAGAAGTTCTTGGTGAAAATCAGTGTCAAATGTAATTGGTCAGCTTTTGCTGCAAAAGATATGTGTAACGGGTGATTATCTTAATTACAAATTCCCCAGCATACTTTTAATGAAGAATGTCACGATGATCAATCAAAGCTACTTGTACTGCTCTTGCTTTAATTTTATGAAAATTGTTTTATAGACAATAGACAATAGGTGCAGTAGTAGGCCATTCGGCCCTTTGAGCCAGCACCGCCATTTAATGTGATCATGGCTGATCATCCCCAATCAGTACCCCGTTCCTGCCTTCTCCCCATATCCCTTGACTCTGCTATTTTTAAGAGCCCTATGTAGCTCTCTCTTGAAAGCATCCAGAGAACCTGCCTCTACCACCCTCTGAGGCAGAGATTTTCTTTCTAATTATCCTTTCATTTTTATCGTGCTTTTGTGTTGATTTGTATTTTTATGTTGACTGTTAATACATATCCCGCACAAAATTATTTTTTGTACTTAATACTGTACCCGTTTAATGATGTGATAATTGTGAAAATTACATTTTAAATGTGCATTATTAATGGGTGAAGGCCTATATAAATCTCACCTCTTAGTTTCTTTTTTTCTCCCCTTCCCCTTTCTTGCCCTGTGACTGATTTAAATGTGAATTAATCTTCCTTTTTCAATTCTTTCTGATTATTTCTCAGTTCTTTAGTTTCCACATAAATGAAGGCACAAATAGCATACTCAATTAATCCAGTGTCCGACCATTGTGAACTCCCGATGGTTCGCCTTTCGGTTCAGGTGAAAGAAAGAAACGAGGCAAAGGGCAGGTGCAGCTATTTTAAAAGGCATCTTTGATTACCCCGACCAAGTATGATTGGCATCTCCCTGTTCACTCACCAGGGCCCTGGATCCCGCATGCACCATTCACTTAGCAGGCCCATGTTCTTGGGCTGTCTTTTAATTCACCTGATTCTATTGTTTACTTGAAAATGTATTAATGTAAAACATTTATAAAAAAATTGAATGAAATCTTTTACGATGATTAACATTCGGTAGTCAGGAAATCTGCTATTCCGAAACCTTAAGTCCTGAGTGTGCGGTATTAAAGCAAGTTTACTGTATGCTATTTGTTCCAGGTACTAGTTTACTTTGTAAGGTAGACAAAAATGCTGGAGAATCTCAGCGGGTGAGGCAGCATCTATGGAGCAAAGGAATGGGTGATGTTTCAGGTCTCGACCCGAAACATCACCTATTCTTTTGCTCCATAGATGCTGCCTCACCCGCTGAGTTTCTCCAGCATTTTTGTCCACCTTTGTTTTTTCCAGCATTTGCAGTTCCATCTTAAACAGTTTATTTTGTAATGTCTTTATTATTCACATCTTCTCAGCCAAAAACGATACAATACAATCATAGGAATAGGCCACTCAATTTCTTTAGCTTGCTCTGCCATTCAATAAATTTAGCATTCCATCTCCCAGCCATGCCTTTTCATACCCTTGTTTCTCCAGAATATAACCACTGCTGCCGTGAAAATATTCAAACACAATGAAACACTCTTCCTCAAAGAACGGTGGAAGAAAGACTCACAACAAGCAAATTAAAAAAATTGCCTTCTCATCGTCCCTGTTTTTAATGGGCAATAGCTTATATTAAAATGGTGATTTCTAGTAATAGATTCTCTCATAATGGGAACCATCCTCGCTGCATGCGCCCTGTCAAGATCCCTCAAGATCTTGATTTTCTATCAAATTTCCTCTCGCTCTGCTAAACTCCAGATACAAGCATATCCAGTCCAAACCTATGTCAGGTTTTAGTCCAGCAAACTTCCCTGATCTGCTTAAAATGCACTGATATATCTTAAATAAGGAGACCAATACTGTACACATTACTTCAGATGTAGTCTTCTTAGTTCCCTATTTAACCTCAATATGTTTGTATTAAATTCCTGTACCAAAAGTGAAAGTGTAGAAAAGAAACTGCTTTCTATAAGCCTGCATAACCAGAACTGTCAGTGCAATTTGGCATTCCTTATTAGTTCTTATACCAATGTGCTTGTCATTTATGTATCATGTATTAGGGTATCAGCATACTTTGCATCTCAGAGCTCTGCAGACTCTCATCATTGGAATTTAAGTAAAACTAGTAAGTGTGGGAAGGCATATCGGAAGCTCTCTTGCAAATCTATCACATTATTTATATTTGGCTGAAAGTTGACATTTCTGTACTCTTTATGAATTTGTGTTTTGATATAAGGCTATCTTTTAATCTCGTGTGAATGTTACAACCTTTATAAAGTTGCGCCATACTTTTTATGAAGTTGTTGTGGAAAAAGCTTTGGTAATTTGAAATGTATTTTTGACTGTATACATGCGGGTTTTAAACATCAGAAATTGGATTAATAAACGCAGGGTTACTAATATAAAAGAATTAATGAAATGAGGCTACCTAGGTGGATTTGAAAAATAAGAAGGGAATGCTCATTTTAATGCGATTGTACCACAGCTTCTCAGCAGTAAGCAGGTGATGGAGGAGGAAATATGTAATGGAGATGATAGATGGCTGCAATTGGGTGGTGATGGAGTCATAGATACAGTGTGGAAACGGCCCCTTTGGCCCAACTCGCCCACACCGGCCAACAATGTCCCAGCTACACTAGTTCCACTTGCCTGCGCTTGGTCCATATCCCTCGACACCTGTCCTATCCATGTACCCGTCTAACTGTTTCTTAAACGATGAGATAGTCCCAGCCTTAACTACCTCCTCTGGCAGTTTATTCAGTACATGCACCATCTTTGTATAAAAAATTACCCCTCGGATTCCTATTAAATCTTTTCCCCTTCACCTTGAATCTATGTCCTATGGTCCTTGATTCCCCTACTCTGGGCAAAAGACTCTGTGCATCCACCAGATCTATTCCTCTCATGATTTCGTATACCTCTATAAGATCTCCCCTCATCCTCCTTCACCCAATGGATAGAGACCCAACCTACTCAACCACTCCCTATAGCTCACACCCTCTAGTCTTGGCAACATCCTCATAAATCTTTTCTGAACCCTTTCAAGCTTGACAATATCTTTCTTTTAACATGTTACCCAGAACTGATCACAAAATTCTAAAAATCGGTCTCACCAACGTCTTATACAATTGCAACATGACCTCCTAACTTCTATACTCAATACTCTAACAGATGCGGCCAAAGTGCCAAAAGCCTTTTTGACCACCTTATCTACCTGCAACTCGACCGTCAAGGAACCATGCACGTGTACTCCTAGATCCCTCTGCTCTACAACAATACCCTGAGGTCTACAATTTCCTCTTTTAGTTTATTCCATAGTTCCCGAAACTCCTCCAGGGATGCACTTGATCTCAGCTGCCTATACATGTCCCATGCATCCTTCTTATTTTGAACTGTCTCAATTTCCCTCGTCAGCCAAGTTTCCTTACGTTTGCCTGCTTTGTGCTCTAACGAGGACGTACACATCCTGAGCTTTCTTCAGTACACTTTTAAAAACATCCCACTTGCCGATGTTCCTTTCCCCTCTAATATCATGCTCCATTCAACTTGAGCGAGACCTTCTCTCATGCCCTCAAAGTTGACCTTACCCCAGTTGAGCATTTTAACACATGGACCCTCTCCGTCCCGATCCATAACTATCTTAAACCTAATCGAACTGTGGTCACTGGTCCCAAAAGGCTCCTCCACACACACTTCATTAACTTGTCTTTCCCAATTTCCCAATACTAGATCCAGCGTTGCCCTCTCACGTGTGGGGCCTCCACATACTGCTAAAGAAAACTCTCCTGAACCCTTTTGAGGAAATGCACCCCATTTAAATCCTTCATGCTATGATTTTCCCAGTCTATATTGGGAAAGTTAAAATTCCCTACTACAACAATCTTATTTAACCTGCAGCTGTCTGCAATCTCACGGCACATTTGTTCTTCTAATTACTGTTGACTATTTGGGGGTCTGTAGAACACCCCCAACAAGGTGATCATCCTTTTCTTGTTTCTCTGCTCCACCCATATAGCCTCACTAGACGAACCGTCCGTAATGTCACCTCTGAACACAGCCGTGACATCCTCCTTAACCAACAATGTGACCCTCCTCCTCTTTTTCCCTCACCCCTGTCTCTCCTGAAGCTCCTGTCCCCCGGAACATTGAGCTGCCAGTCCTGCCCCTCCTTTAACCAGGTTTCAGTCATGGCTGCAACGTCCCAGTCGCTCGCACCAATCCATGCCCTGAGCTCATCTGACTTGCCCGTCAGGCCGCTTGCATTAAAATACATGCAGTTTAAACCAACCCTCCTTCCTTACTCTCTGCCGTTCACCTGCCTTTTCTGTCTACTAATCTTTCCCACACCACCTTCCATACCAACTTCTAGCCTCTCTCATGCCTCTGTCCTGCACGAGATCCTACCCCACTGCCAATCTAGTTTAAACCCTCTCGTGTAACATTAGCAAACCTTCCTGCTAGGTGATAGTGGAGGATTTTAAGTTTTAAGAGTATCCAAAGGAGGCTTATGAGAATGATCCCAGGGATGATTGGATTAACGTATGCAGAGTGTTTGATGGCTCTGGGCCTGGACTCGCTGGAATTTAAAAGGATGAGAGTGGACCTCATTAAAACTTACCAAATAACAAATGGATAGAGCGGATGTAGAGAGGATGTTTTGTCGAGGAGTCGGCAACCTATGGATCCGGCCCGTAATCCAAAATCATCCGGCCCGCAGGCGTTTTTTTTTTTCCAAAGTTTTCGCAACCTGGGAACTGCAGCCAGTCCCGAGACTCGCAGGCGACATGGGAACTGCAGCTAGACCCGGGGCTCGCAGGCGACCTGGGAACTGTAGACAGACCCGGAGCAGGCGACCTGGGAGCTACAGCCAGTCCCGGGGCTCACAGGCGGCCTGTGCGCTACAGACAGTCCCGGGACACGCAGGCGACCTGGGAACTGCAGCTAGTCCCGTGGATGCGAGGGATCTGAGAACTGCCGAAAACTAATTGAAAAACACATTAAAACAAATGCGATAAACAACACCAAGTTTCACACTAGTTAGTATGTATTATTACTAATTTATGTATTATTAGTATGTATTATTACTAATTATTAATTTAGTTAGTATGTATTATTATTACCTCCATTTATTAACTATGGTGATAGATGTGGCACACCATCTGCTCACAGACATGGGTCCCGGCCCCTATGCAGAACAAGGTTGCATAGAGCAAGAGGGCACAGTCTAGAGCAAGAGGGCACAGCCTCAGAATTAAAGGACGTACCTGCAGAATGGAGAAGAGTTAGTTGGTGAATCTGTCTAATTCATTACTACATGTGGCTGTGGAGGCCAAGACACTAGAGGGTAGCTAATGTTATCCCACTTTTTAAGAAAGGCAGGAGAGCGAAAACGTAATTATAGAGCAGTTAGCCTGACAACGGTGGTGGGGAAGATGTTGAATTATAAAAAATGAAATAGCAGCACATTTGGATAGCAGTAGCAGGATCGGTCTGAGTCAGCGTGGATTTATGAAGCGGAAATCATGCTTTACTAATCTTCTGGAATTTTTTGAGGTTGTAATTAGGAAAATTGACAAAGGAGAGCCAGTGGATGTAGTGTACCTGGACTTTCAGAAAGCATTTGATAAAGCCCCACGTAGGAGATTAGTGGGCAAAATTAGAGCACATGATAGAGTGCTGACATGGATAGAAAATTGGTTGGCAGACAGGAAACAGAGTAGGGATTAACAGGCCCCTTACAGAATGGCAGGCAGTGACTGGTGGGGTACCTCAAGGCTCGGTGTTGCGATCGCAGCTATTTACAATATACATTCATGGTTTAGATGAAGGGATTAAAAGTAACATTAGCAAATTTGCAGATGACACAAAGCTGGGTGGCAGTGTGAACTGTGAAGAAGATGCCATGAGGATGCAGGGTGACTTGGACAGGTTGGGTGAGTGGGCAGATGCAGTTTAATGTGGATAAATGTGAGGTTCTCCACTTTGGTGGCAAAAACAGGAAGGCAGATTATTATCTGAATGGTATGAAGTTGGGAGAAGGGGAAGTGCAACGAACTCTGGGTGTCCTTGTTCATCAGTCACTGGAAGTAAGCATTCAGGTACAGCAGGTAGTGAAGAAAGCAAATGGCATGTTGACCTTCATAACAAGAGGAGTTGAGTAAAGGAGCAAAGAGGTCCTTCTGCAGTTGTACAGTGCCCTAGTGAGACCACACCTGTGCTGTTTCGGTCTCCCAATTTGAGGAAGGACATTCTTGCTATTGAGGGAGTGCAGTGTAGGTTCACCAGGTTAATTCCTGGGATGGCGGGACTGTCATATGTTGATATGTTGATATGTGAATGGAGCGGATGAGCTTGTATACTCTGGAATTTAGAAGGATGAGAGGGTATCTTATTGAAACATATAAGATTATTGAGGGTTTGGACACGCTGGAGGCAAGAAACATGATCCCGATGCTGGGAGAGTCCAGAAGCAGGGGCCACAGTTTAAGAATAAGGGGTAAGCCATTTAGAACTGAGATGAGGAAACACTTTTTCACACAGAGAGTTGTGAGTCTGTGGAATTCTCTGCCTTAGAGGGCGGTGGAGGCCGGTTCTCTGGAAACTTTCAAGAGAGAGCTAGACAGAGCTCTTAAATGTAGAGGAGTCATGGTTTTTGGGAGAAGGCGGGAACAGGGTGCTGATTGTGGATGATCAGCCATGATCACATTGAATGATGGTGCTGATTTGACGGGCTGAATGGCCTACTTCTGCACATTTTGTCTATTGTATTTTTGCTGAGTTCTTGATTAACAAGGACAACAAGAGTTAGTCAGCATGGCTTTGTGCATGACCAAGAAGATTGATAAGGGCAGTGTGGTAGACGTTGTTTTCATGGACCTTAGCAAGGTTTTTGACAAGGAACCACGTGACTTTTGGACAAGAGGTCTATAATAAATGTGATATCACAGGGATCGATGCTGGGTGCACAGATTTAGACGTGAGTGTAGATGATATGGTAGTTGTAGGTGATATAATATCGGTGGTATAGTGAACAGTGAAGAAGGTCACTTGTGGAATCTTGATCACTGAGACAATGGAAGGAGCAATGATGGATGTAGTTTAATTCAGGTAAAATGCAAGGAATCGCATTTTGGTAGGACAAACAAATGCAGGATTTGTATGGTAATTGGTTGGGTTCTGGGAAGTGTTGTGGAACATAGAAACATAGAAACATAGAAATTAGGTGCAGGAGTAGGCCATTCAGCCCTTCGAGCCTGCACCGCCATTCAATATGATCATGGCTGATCATCCAACTCAGTATCCCGTACCTGCCTTCTCTCCATACCCTCTGATCCCCTTAGCCACAAGGGCCACATCCAACTCACTCTTAAATATAGCCAATGAACTGGCCTCAACTACCCTCTGTGGCAGAGAGTTCCAGAGACTCACCACTCTCTGTGTGAAAAGAGACATAGAGGTGCAGGTAATTCCATGAAAGTAGCAACACAGGTGGGCAGGATGATGAAGGCTTTTGGCATGCTTGCCTTCATCGTTCAGAGTGTTGGACGGGTGATGGGATGTTGTGTACAGCCACATTGATACTGCCACATTTGGAGTAAAGTGTACCGTTCTGGTCGCCCTTTTATTAGGAAGAATGTCATTAAACTTGAAACGGTGTAGAAAGGGTTTCCAAGGATATTGCTGAATCAGGAGGGTTTGTGTTATAAAGTGAGTCTGGATAGGCTAGGTCTTTTTTCCCTGGAGCGTAGAAGACTGAAGAGTGGCCTTTACAGAGGCTGAAAAATCATGAGGGGCATAGATAAAGTGAATCGTCACAGCCTTTTTCCAAAAGAAGAAGTGTAAAATTAGAGGACGCGGGTTTAAGGTGAGTGAGGATAGATTTGAAAGGGACCTGAGGAGTAGCTTTTTCACAGCGAGGGTGGTGCATGCATAGGACATGCTGTCAGAGGAAGTGGTACAATTTAAAAGACAGTTTAAAAGACACTTAGCCAGGTACATGAATAGCAGGCACGTGCCATGAGTAATTACTCAGGGTAGGCACTCAGTCCGCTAAAAAAAATATTAAACTGCGCATGCGCAGATTGTTCGCTCCCGTTAAATAAATAAATAAATAAAAACAGTGACATTTCAATTTGCCCAAGGCTTCCTAGTCCTAGACCAATTGGGGGAACAGTTCCTTTCACAGCGTGTGGAGAGTGTGTCAGGGGTAAAGTTGTGGGGAGGGCACGAGTGTTGACAAGGAGGGTGTCGGGGATAATGGCAGAAACTTACTCACCGCTGCCGCAGCTCTCCGGGCACGAAGCCCCCGCACTGTAGCTGGGGATAGAAGCAGCTCGGGTAGCTACGAGCGGCCGCCGGTACCCGACAGCAGAACTGGCCCCCACTTCAGCGCCTTCTGCCGGCCCGCTCACCTCTGGCAGTGCTCTCCGTCGGAACACCTGTCACCTTCCGTTCACCGACTTCGTTCATGTCAGCGGCTTCCTGCAAATCCTTAAATTCCCACAGCCAAGTAACCTCAATCGCGCTGTCGGAATTAAAGGACATGAGTGAGGCCAGCGAGCGGCAGGAGAGTGGTTTGTAGACGGAGAGCTGCCAGAGGTGAGCGGGGATCGGCATAAGGAGCTAAGGTGGCGGCTGGTTCCGCTGTCCGGCCCGGCGGCCGCTCAGCCGCCCGAGCTACTTCTCTTCCCCCCCCCCCCCGGCCTCAATGCGGTGGCATTCCACGCCTCCGTGCAAGGAGCGTCGCATGTGGCATTATCCCAATCCCCTTCCCCTCATTCATAACATTCGTGCCCTCCCCGCAACCTTACCCCGGGCCAGACTCCCCAAACCACCACCCCCACAGCCCGGGAAATACAGTATTTAAAAACATAAACACAAAATGTACTTACCACATTATTGTTACACAAGCTCCATTCTTCTCTTTGTTACCTAACATACACTTAAAATATTGACAAACCATATTTGAAAACCCCGCCAAGAAACTTGCTCTGCGCATGCGCAGTAGACCGATGCGCATGCGCAGTGCTGCAAAGGCAGAATTTCTGCTGCTGCCAGCCCCGATTATCATTGACGGCTTCAGGCAGCGCTGACGGCACGTGGGTTGCACAGAGCTTCCCGTGTTACAAGCACTGCGGATGAAAGGCATGGAGAATTATGCCTACCTAAGAGATCGATCTCTTACATAGGCATAATTCTCCCATGCCTTTACTATTTATATTTAGTTATTACCATGTTATAATTTTAGTCAGGGTAGGCAGTGCCTAGCTTGCCTACCCTGACGGCACGTGCCTGATGAATAGATAAGTGGTAGATTTCATCATCTGTGTTCATTTACCACATGACTAGGTACGTTTCTTTGTTTGCACATGAATAGGAAAAGTTTAAATGTATCGAGCCAGGCACAGGCAAGTGTGGTTAGGCAACTTGGTCAGCATGAATGAATGAATGAAGACCCTCTTTCTATGCTATTTAGCCCATTGACTCCAATGTTTGAAAGTAATCACCAGGCTGTTTTTGGAACCATTGTGTAATTCTATCTGAAGCTGCAGTAGTTATGCCTGAGTATTTCACAATCATGATGAACACTTTAAGGTTGCTGAATTCTGGTGTGGGTGCATTTAGCCCATCTGCTGAACAACTGTGTCCTAAATTAATCTTGCAGTTTATGGACCAGAACTTGGTGCCGATGTTTATTAACTTACTGGCGAATTGAGTTGAATAATGCCTACACAGTGTCTCACAAAATGGACATAGTGGTTTAATCCTCAAGGCACAAATGAGCCATGAGCAGCAATATTGCATATCTTATTCTGGCAGTGCATCATTCTTAGCAGAATCCAGACCAATTTTGCGATGGACTTGTTCAAGGATAAACAGTTTGGCATTTTTAACACTTCAAATTCTCAATTCTTTGAATGGATTGAACACGGCATTGTTTACATAACTTAAAGAGGAAAATGTTGTTTCTAGAACAAAGATCACTTCTGCCTCAGTCATTGCGAAATAAGATGTGCATCCACTGAAGCTATTTTTCACGTCATTGCTAATGACTTCTTCACTGAAGTGCACGTAAGAATGGGTTAATCATATGGAAGATAAAGCTTTTCACCAGCTTGCTCTTGACACATCACTTCACTCCCTACCGATCAAGGACCATTTAACGATCTTGTTAAATAACATCAATTTTGATTTAGAAACATAGAAAATGGGTGCAAGAGTAGGCCATTTGGCCCTTCGAGCCAGCACCGCCATTCAATATGATCATGACTGATCATCCAAAATCAGTACCATGTTCTGGCTTTTTCCCTATATCCCTTGATTACCTTAGCCCAAAGAGCTAAATCTAACAATTTGAAATTGAAAAGGGTCCCAACCCGAAATGTCTCCTATTCATGTTCTCCAGTGATGGTGCCTGACCTGCCGAATTATTCCAGCACTTTGTATCTTTTTCAGTTTTGGTCACCATGCTATGGGTAGGATGTCATTAAGCTGGAAAGGGTGCAGAGAAGATTAACGAGAATGTTACCAGCATTCAAGGATGAGCTATAGGGAGAGATTGGGCAAGCTAGGACTATATTCATTGGAGTGCAGGAGGCTGAGGGATGATTTTACAGAAGTGTTTAAATTCATGAGGGGAATTGATAAGAGTGAATGCACAGTCTTTAACCAGGGTAGGAGCATCAAAAGCCAGAGGACCTAGGTTTAAGGTGATTATAGGGATATGGGTCAAATGTAGACAAAGGGGACTAGCTTAGATGAGGCATGTTGATCGGCATGAATGAGTTGGGCCGAAGGGCATTTTTCTGTACTGTATGACTCTAATTTTGGTCATTTCTCCTATTTTGGATACCTGTTAATTGGGGAAACATCAATAATGAAATCTACCACAGCCTTCAGTATGCTAACACAACCTCTTCAGACCTTAAATCTGATACTAAACCTGATCTAAAAAATGGCATTAATTTGTGCTCTACTGTATGCATTGGACACCTGGAGAACTCGTTGATAGGCTTTTCAATGAAATCCTTCAAATTCACTGGTAGGAAAGGTCAATTAACTGCACTGTTTCCATCCCGACATCTGAACGGCCAACTGTCGTTACCTGAAAATGCTATGCCACGTGACCATACTGCTGAAACATGAACTCTGCACAGATTTCTATCAGCATAAGTGATTTCCCGGAATCCAGAGGAAAAGCTTTAAGGACTTATCAAAGCCTACATGAAAACCATGTAATATCTTCATGGTCTCACACTGACAGAGGCATCGAGGAAGGCACTCAGCATTTCACTCACTCACTGGTAGCATATGGAAGCCAAGCACATAGTGTACAACAGTCCAAACCACACAGTCGCCTGCCTATTCAAGTTCCACCCCTCCCATCTGTGCCACACTCTGTGAATCCTGCAGGGAACTCATTAGTCAGGAGGGAGTGCCTAACAAGAAGATGATGGCTTAATCTGGCTAAAATATTTTTGTAACTTGATTGACAACATTTAATGCAGTGTTCAATGTGTAGTTATATCACTGTAGGTTTCAATCGTATCGTTTGGCCTACATTAATAAATTGGTAGTATAAACATGCATTTGGAACATTAGTTGGTTCAGTTAGTATTTTTCTGGTCTTTTGTTATGTAACATGTTGATAATTAAATACCATCTTTCTAAGTTTTACGCAAGTAGTTTTTAGGGTACTGTAATCAGTTCATTTGTGAAATCCAGTATTATTCAGAATTAAAGCTGCAGCAATAATGGGAAACAGGAGCACATAAGAGGACAGGTGATCCCAAGAGTGATTCTCAAGGAGAAAAGAGGGTGGAGACTTAAGAGCCGCTACGATCAGAGAGAAGCTCAGTTATCGTGCTGAAAAGTGAGAGATGATTTGCCCATGTGTGCAGGCTGAAGAGTAGAAGAGCAATGGCATGATTTAAAGAGGGAAATGATAGAATCCTGGCGAGTTAATCTCATTGGAAGGGAAATGTCTCTTGGAGATGGAAGCTGTTCAAGGAGGTGTGCTTGCTTTGGGTGAGATTTATTGGAAGGGGAGTTAAGCATATGTACTCTGCTCTAACTCCATTTGCAAGTTTGTAGATGACACCACCGATGGGGGAGAGATCTAAAATAATGTTGAAACAGTACAGTAAAGATATTTTCAGTAACATGGTGTCAACCTCTCCCTCAATGTCATTGAGATGAAGGGACTAGTTAATTACTTCAGGAAAAGAGTTGGTGTACACATCCCAGTCAACATCAGTAGCACTGAAGTAGAGATGGTCAAGAGCTTCAAGTTCCTAGGCGTAAATATCACCAACAATTTGTCCTGGGCCAGTGATAATTAAGCTACAGCCAAGATAATTAAGCTACAACCAATGCCTCTTCTTGTTTAAGAAAGAACTGCAGATGCTGGAAAAATCGAAGGTAGATAAAAATGCTGGAGAAACTCGGCAGGTGAGGCAGCATATATGGAGCAAAGGAATAGGTGAAGTTTCGGGTCGAGACAGAGTGAGTCCCATCGCAAATTGGAGGAGCAGCACCTCATATTTCACTTGGGTAGTTTACACCCCAGCGTTATGAACATTGACTTCTCCAATTTCAGGTAGTCCTTGCTTTCTCCCTCCTTCCCCTCCCCTTCCCAGCTCTCCCACAGCCTACTGTCTCTGCCTCTACCTCTTTCTTCTCCCCCCCCCACCCCCATCCCTACCCCCACATCAGTCTGAAGAAGGGTCTCGACCCGACACGTCACCTATTCCTTCGCTCCATAGATGATGCCTCGCCCAATGAGTTTCCCCAGCATTTTTGTCTGCCTCCAATGCCGCTTCTTCCTCAGAAGACTAAGGAAGTTCAACATGTCAACAAAATAGAGGGAGTACAGAGGAGATTTACTAGAATGTTGCCTGGGTTCCAGCAACTATGTTACAGAGAAAGGTTGAACAAGTTAGGTCTTTATTCTTTGGAGCACAGAAGGTTAAGGGGGGACTTGATTGAGTTCTTTAAAATGATGAAAGGGATAGACAGGGTTGACGTGGATAAGCTTTTCCCATTGAGGGTAGGGAAGATTCAAACAAGAGGGCATGACATGCGAATTAAGGGACGGAAGTTTAGGGGTAACGTGAGGGGGAACTTCTTTACTCAGAGGGTGGTGGCTGTGTGGAATGAGTTTCCAGCAGAAGTGGTGGAGGCAGGATCGATTTTAACATTTAAAAGTAAAGTGGATAGGTATATGGACAGGAAGGGAATGGAGGGGTATGGTCTGAGTGCAGGTAGATGGGACTAGGGGAAAACAAATGATCGGCACGGACTGGAAGGGCCGACAGGGCCTGATTCCGTGCTGTAATTGTTATATGGTTATATGTCCCCAATAACACTAGCCAACTTCTACAGATGCACCATAAAAAACATACAGCACAGCTTGGTTTGATGACAAATCTACCCGACCATAAAAAATTGCAGAGATGGGTGGATATAGAGTAGTCCATTACACAAACCAGCCTTCACTTTCCCACACCCCCCCCCCCCCCCCTTCATTGGACAGAAGATACAAAAGATTGAAAGCACCTACCACCAGATTCAGGAATAGCTTCATCCCCGCTGCAATGAATCGTTCTCCTTTAAGCTAACGGTACAGTCGCAGTCTTCCAACCTACCTCATTGGGGTGCGTGCACTTTTTGTTTATTTCTATTCTATGACTGTAACACTAATGCCATATACTGCACTCTGGATTTTTTATCTTTACACTTCATCTTTACACTTCATCTTCATCAAATACCTTGAAAGTCACTCTTAGGCTCACCTGTCCTCTTATGTACTCATGTATAGGATAATTTGGCTGGTTATATTTTTCACTGTAACTCGGTACACATGACAATAAATATTTGGAATGTGTACCAAATAAACACGGAACACATACCAAAACCAATTATTGTAGGGGGAGAGATAATTTCTTTACCCAGAGAGCAAAAAATCATTTGAATTATGTGCCTATGAGAATGGTAAGTTAAGGGATCTGTTTTTTCTATATAATTCTTCCTAGGTTTTTGGTCTCACAGAAATGGTAGATGAGATAGTTGAATGCTCATCCTGCAGGATTTTAAAATTTGGGGATTTCCATTGCTCCTGAGGACTTTACCTGCAATAAGTATGTCAGCAGCAGCTCCTTAAGGGCCATGTTCAGGAACTGGAGCTGCAGCCGGATGACCTCAGGAGTACCTGGGGATGCAGGAGTGTCATAGATAGGAGTTATAGTGAGGTTATCATGCCTACGGTTCAGGCAAGAGGTAGATGGGTGAACACCAGGAAAGGGAGGAGGCAGAGAGGGCAGGAATCTATGTCTCTATGAATCCCCTGGGCAGTTCCTCTGGACAATAGGTATGCTCCTTTGGATACTGTTGTGGGGGAGAACCAGTCAGGAGAGAGCAGCAGCGGCCCAATCTGCAATGTCTGGCCTGGCTCTAAGGCACAACCAGGAAGGAAAAAGTCAGTCGAAGCCATATAGTGATAGGAGATTCATTTGTTGGGGGGGGTCACAGAGGAGATTCTGTGGCAGCAAACGAGACTCCAGGATCCTATTTTGTTTGCTTTGTTCCATGGTCCAGGATGTTTCCAAACTGTTGCAAAACATTTTCAAGGGGGAATGCAAGCAGCTGGAAGTCATTGTGACACTGGCACAAATGACATGGGTAGGAAAAGGGATGAGGTCCTGTGAAATAAATATCGGGTTAGCAGAAGATCAAAAAGTTGGGGTAATAATCTCTGGATTACTCCCAGTGCCACATGCTAGTGAAGGTAGAAATAAGAAGATAGAATGTGGCTTAGGAGTTGGTGCAGGGGGCAGGGATTCAGATTTTATAACTATTTGGATCCCTTCTGGGGCAGAGGTGACTGCATAAGAGGGACGGGTAACATCTGAACTGGAGGGGGCCCAATATCCTTGCAGGAAGTTTGCTGGTGCTACACACGAGTGTTTAAACCACAGAGTCATGGGGGTGGGAATCAGAGTAGTAGGTCAGAAATTGTAAGTGATAGGATGATGGAGATTAAGGCCAGTTAGTCTCAAACAAAGGACAAACGGGGAGAGAAGGAATATGGTGAAGCTGATGGGCTGGATTGTGTTTATTTGAATGCAAAGAGTATTGTGGAGGAAGCCGATAACGTATAGTCAGGATCATTGCTTGGGACTATGATATTGCGACCATTGTGGAAACGTGGTTGTGACAGGGACACGACTGGCAGCTCAATGTTCCAGTGTTCTGATGTTTCATACGTGACCGAGAGGAAGGCAAAAGAGGTGGAGGATTTGCGCTACTAATCCTCCAGACTGCCACCACGGCACTCGGAGAGAACAAACTGGGAGGTTTGTCAGTGAGATGATATGGGAAGACTTAAAGTGCAAGCACTCTAGTGGGATTGTACTATAGGTCCCTCACAAGCAAGTGGGAAATAAAGGGACAGATACATAGAGAGATGAGTGACAGATGCCAAAGCAACAGGGTTGTCTTTGTGGGTGACTTTTGCTCAATTCATTGGGTAGAGCAACATTTGTGAGGTATATTCAAGTGGGTTTGTTGCAACAGTATGTGGATAATCCAACCCAAGAAGGGAACCTACTGGACCTTGTGTGTAGGAAGGAACTGCCAATGCTGGTTAATACAGAAGATGGACACAAAGTACTAGAGTAACTCACAGGTCAAGTAGCATCTCTGGAAAAAAGGATGGATGACATTTTGGGTCGGAACTCTTGACTTTGTGTTGGGCCTGGCCAGGTGACTGTTGGAAGGGCATTTTGGGGAATGGGATCATAACTCCATGAGTGGTAAGATTGTTTTGAATAAGGAGAAGGCTGGACCTTACAGGAAGGTACTTAATTGCAATAAAGCAAACTACAGCGTTATTAAGCAGGATCTTGGGAAAGTACATTAGGAGGAATTGTTTTTAGGTAAGACCACATCTGGGAGTCTTTTGAAGGCCAGTTGATCGAAGTTCAGAACAGGCCTGTTTCAGTAAAGTGGAGGGATAAGAACAAAGTAAGGGAACCTTAGCTGACAAAGAAGGTTATAAATCTGGTCAAAAAGAAAGAGGAAGTGCGTGCAAGATGTAAGAGGTTAGAATCAGACAGGGCCTATGATGAATACAGAAAATTCAAGCGGGCGATTGGAAAGGCCAGAAGGGGCCACAAAATGGCTTTGGCAAGTCGGATGAAGACAATGCAAAGCTTTTTATACCTATATTAAAAACAAGAGGGTAACCAGGGAGAAGGTTGGACCGCTCAGGTATAAAGGAGAGGATTTGTGCTTGGAGTCTGGGAATGTAGACGAGGTACTAAATGAGTACATTCTATCTGTTTGCTCCAAGGAGAAGGACATGGAGGACAGTGAGATCAGTGTGGTGAATACTAATATGCAAGGGCAGATTGAGGAGGAAGTCAACAGTGTTTTATTGTCATGTACCTGAAACAGACCAATGAAATTCTCACTAGCAGCAACACAACAGATATGTAAACACATTATTCTATAAACATTATAATAAATATCAACAAGTTAAAACAAACAATAATAGTGCAAAAAACAAAAATAATGCCCCCATGTAGTTTGGAGTTTATTTGAAGGTTGTGGTGTTTAATAGCCTGATGGTTGTAGGGAAGAAGCTGCTCCTGAACCTGGACATTACAGTTCTCCGGTTCCTATACCTTCTTCTCGATGGCAGGAGTGAAATGAGAGTGTGGCCAGGGTGATATGGATCTCTGATGATACTGGCTGCCTTTTTGAGGCAGTGAATCCTGTAGATCCCTTCGATGTGGGGAGGTTGGTACCCATGATGGACTGGGCAGTGTTGATCACTTTTTACAATTTTGTTCATTCTTGGGTGTTCGAGACCGTGATGCAACCGATCAATGTGCTCTCTATACCTGTAGAAGTTCAAGAGAATATTCGTGGACAAATCATATCTCCTAAGGGAATAGGGGCATTAATGAGGTGGTCTTGGGGCTCCTCAAGTGCACGAGGGTGGATAAGTAACCATTATTCAACGGGATTTTATACCAAGTTATTGGAAGGCAAGAGAAGAGATTGCGGGAGCCTTCATGAAGATCTTTGTGTCTTTTCTAGACATCGGCAAAGTCTGTGAGAAATGGAGAGTGGCTAATGTTATTCCTTTATTTGAGCAGGGAAATAGAAGGTAGATAGAGTGGCGGCGCCTTGTGGCTACGGCTCGCCTGCAGTCCATCTGTCTTTCTTCTTTCTTTCTTTGTCTTATCGTTAATGTTAGATGTATGTTTTAGTCTATTTTTAGATGTGTATTATGTGTGGGGAAACTTTAAAAAAATCTCTTCCTTCAACGGAGATGCGACCTTTTCCCATGTCATATCTCCGTTCGCGCTAACATCGAGGAGCTAGCGGCCTCCAACTGGAATCGACCTTGAGGGCTCCGGTCACAGAGCCTGTGGACTTACCATCATGGAGCTAACTGACTTTCGGAGGCTGTGGTGGCTCTGCAATGCGACTGCGACTCGACTTTGGAGGCTTTGGCCCCGGGCCCTGTGGACTGCAACATCGGGAGCTCGCAGGTCCCATGCTGGCGACTGATTTTCGGGAGATCCAGCAACAGCAGCTTCGTCTGCCCCGAATCGTAAGGCTAGCATCGACCCTTTTGCGTGGCCTTTCGTCGCCCGGTGCGACTTAACATCGGCTGCGGGATCTTCCATCGCCCGGCGGGGGCTTCAACGTTGGGAAGCAGTTTGACTGCCTCGACCGCTGGAGAAGCAAGGAAGAGATAAGACAATTTTTAGCATCCATCATAGTGAGGAGGTGCCTGGAGGAGAGTCACTGTGATGGGTGTTAGTGGCTAATTGTGTGTTTTGTTGCTTTTTTACTGTTATGACTGCATGGTAACTAAATTTTGATCAAATTTGTTCTCAATGACAAATAAATAAATTCTAATTCTTAAAAAAAGGCATATGGTATACTTGCTTTCATAGGTCGGGGCAGTGAGTATAACAGTCAGGAAGTCATTATGCAGCTTTATGGGACTTGGGTTAGGTCGCATTTGGAGTATTGTGTACAGTTCTGGTCACACCATTACAGGTAGGATGTAAGGCTTGGAAAGGAGCAGAGGTTGTTTACCAGAATGGTGCCTGGATTAAGGACCATTAACTATAGGGAGAGGTTGGAAAGACTTGGATTGTTTTCTCTATCAGATCTGATAGAAGTATATCAAATGATGAGAGGCATAGATAGCATAGACAGGCCGAACTTTTTTTACCCAGGATAGAAAATTCAATACGCAATGACATAGCTTTAAGATGAGCGGGAAGTTTATTTACATAGATGATGGTGAGTGCCAGACACACTGCTGTGGATGGTGGTTGAGGCAGATCCAATAGTGGCATTTAAGAGATTGCTGGATAGGCATATGGCTAAGCATTGAATGGAGGGATATGGATTATGTGCAAGTGGATAAGCAATGGCCTTGGCAACATGTTTGGCACAGACATTGTGGGCCGAAGGCCCTGATCTTGTACTGTACTGTTCTTTGTTCTGTGTTCAGTACAGGATAAACTTGAGAGGGACTTGAGCAATTCTCTGTTGATTTGATTAAAGTATTGTTGTGTTCTATGTGGTTGTCCAAGTGTAATGTAACTGGATGCTGTTAACAACTTTGGATTCATAAGGAAAAGACAGAGATAAGTTCAAACTATTTGTGCTAAGCTAGTATGTGGAATGTTATCAATAGTAAAGTAGCATAAACTTTTTTTTTGATGAATATTTGTATAAATTGTAAATACATATTAATAGTAAATGCTTCTTACATATATTCGTAATATTATTAATATTAACATTTAAGACTTATTTATATTTCTATAAATTTTTCTTTTTTTACAAGTAAGAAAAGATAGAGAAAAATAATATAGAGATAAGAAATCAAAAAGAAAGAAGTGAATGGAGTATTAAAAAGTTATCCATCGTTGGAGATATATCCATGATTTGTGATACGTATTTCTTCATCTATTCCATTATTCAGGTTTCAGTCAGGCTCTCGCACCGAGCCATTTTGACCCTTTAGATATTCAATGTATGGAGACCCATATTCCTCTGAAAAGATCCAACCTGTCCGTTAGGACAAGCCTCAATCTTTCCAGATGGAGTGTCTCCGACATTCCTGTAATCCACATTTTGATTGTGGGGGATGTAGGACCTTTCCAGAATTTTAATATTAATTTTTTTCCCAATTATTAAACTATAATCAATAAAAATTCTTTGATTCTTTGTTATTAATTGATCTGTTTCCAGTATTCCCAATATTATTAACTTTGAGTCAGGAGTCAGATTCATATTAACAACATTCGAAATCCTAAATATTTCTATCCAAAATTTTGTAATTTTTACACAATTTGTAAATGAGTGTGTCAAGTTAGCTTCTAAATGCTGACATTTATCACATATGGCAGATACATTTGAAAAAATGTTATGTAGTTTGGATTTTGAGTAATGTAGTCTATGTAATATTTTAAATTGTATAAGAGAGTGTCTAGCATTTAACGAACAGTGGTGTATGTGTTGTAAACTTTCATCCCATACTTCTGGTCTAATAATTTGACCTAATTCGTTTTCCCATGATTGTCTATATATTTCTGTCAATGGGAGATCATTTTCCAATAGAATATTATAAATATATGAAATCAATTTTTCTGTGTTCGGATGTTTGTTTAGACATTCAACTAAAATTTCTGTCTTTCTTTTTCTAATTTCCTGTGTGTTTGCTTTTACATAGTCTCTAATTTGTAAATAAACTTATTTTTAAATGTATTTCTGGAGGAGTAACTGTGTTAATTTGAATAGATATATTAATACTCACAGTTTCGGCTCCATCATTGGTAGTTCACAAAATTCAAACATTCTGTGGAATTGTGCCAAGTAATGTGGTGAATTTATTAGGATGCATTAATTGATTATATGTAGTGTACATTTACTGTACAATGTGGTGTGCTGATGATTGGTCCGATGCTTTGTTTAAGACTTTAGAGACTTGAGCTGCTTATCAGCTAATCTCATTTGCAGAACATTCTTAGTTTGCCTTTGTGACAGGCTGTCAGTATTAACGTGGGCTGTGGTATTTTGCAACTGGTATTTTGCTGCCTCTGGGGTGAGCTTAGAGAAGCAGTTAGGTCAGCTGCTTTTGATTGGCTGCAGAAAGCACTTCCCGTGTTGTGATTTGAAGCATATGGCTCATTTACAGTTCTCCGGAAAACATACTGGCTGAGATCTCTCTCGCAGTATTGTTGCAAAAAAAGTGAAGGCTGAAACGCTGACCAAAGTTTTAAGAAATGCCTTAAAGCCGCAAAGCCTAGGAGTCGGCAAGATCAACGTGAGTAATGAGAACAGGAAGTTAGAAAGGACTGTGACGTTTGACTAGTTACTTGTTCAAAGATCTTGCTTTGTGCCTTCTTAAACTTCATAAATGTATCTCATTTTAAGGGGCGATTCATGAATTGTACATAATGTCTAAACACTGAGTACAAAGGTGCCTGTGCCTGTTTACTTACTACATTTATTTGGTGTCTTTGTTCAGATAATTGGTGTCTTTGTTTTTTGTGGCAATCATAGCACAATTAATGTATTAGTTATATTGTGCCGTTGTGAATTATAGTAAAAGGAACACAATATACAGCTGTTAAAGTAGTTATTTATACTCTCTTTATTTAAATATTCACAAGCCAGTTGCACTAGCATTTCAGGTGTTGATAATGGTTTACAAATTGTGGAATTATCTTTGTACTTTTAAGTAATACTATAATTCATGTAAATTAGGTGCCATGTATGCAGATAGAAGAGTTTTCTCAAGTAAGACAGTAATTTCTGAGCCTGTACATAATGGATTGCAGAATTATTCAAAACCAAGATAGATCTTTGCATTTTAGGGATAAAATGGGAGAAAAAAAGTAGGTGAATCTATAACTGGATTAATCTGGGTCTTACTGAAAAAAAGACCAGATTTGAGATATGATATTCCTTATGTTTCTAATTCAATCTGCAGAAGAGGGAATATATCAGCACAGTATTTTAGTTATTGATGTTTTTGTTTGTAAAGCTGATTTCGAGATTATTTCAATGTTTTACCTATTAAAAATGTGCATTATTCCAACAATTATTTAGAAATCAGATCAAATGAGTATGACTATTAGTAGTTTAGAGTCTGGATTATCTCTTTTTAATTTGGGAATTAGATTAGATCTGTGCCAACTGTAGTGGTGATATTAATAAGGTAGTGGCATTTGGTCAGCATCCCAGAATGAATAATGGACCTTCTTAATCAAGGTTAGCAATTGCTTTATATAGGAAAACAATTCAGAAGTTTGCCAAAAACGTGCAAATCCAGCTCTTTATAAAGATTATTATTTCTAAACAGATCCTGATAGATCACTTGATAATTATGATCGATTTAAATATGATTGATACATTTGAAGTGAATCACTGAGCATTGCTGTGCAGGTTTTGCTTCACTAATTCCTACCATTCTTTGAAAAGAAAATGTATATCCATACTGATGTGTTGAAAAAGGCATTTTTTAATTGCACAAATTTGCAATCTAAACCCTAAAAAATATTTAAATGAACCCTAACTCTTACTGAAAACGTAAGATCTCATTTAAATTGTGTTGTTCAATTTTTTAATACACTGCCATCTTGGCAGTTGGTAAGGAAAAGAAAGAGCGGTATTGAAGATAAAGCATGTTAACTAATATCCTAAAAATACTAGATTAATTTTGAACATTAAAAATCTGATGTCAGCCCCTGTTTGTCCTTCATGTTTCATCTAGTTAATTACACTGTAAAAATGGGTTTAAAGTTGATTTGTGGACCTTACTAACTGCATACAAGAAACAAGATTAATGTACTTATTCTTTGTAAACCTCACTATACCGTTTGTAGGTAATTAATTTATGAGGTCACTTTAACCTTGTAGTTTGCTGACTATTTTACCCATGTAAGCTGCTTATTTATTGTAAATATGAAACAGCAGGAAGGACAGTTTCTGACAGGATGATACCATGTGTTATGACATTATTGCTGAAGTCGAGTTTAGATCTAGTGATAGTGGTAAAAATACAATTTGCAGATGTTTGTTACTTTTCAAGTGCTACTCTAAAGTGATACGATGTGGAAACAGGCCCTTCGGCCCAACCTGCCCACACCGGCCAACATGTGCCAGCTACACTGGTCCCACCCACCGACGTTTGGCCCGTATCCCTCCAAACCTGTCCTATCCATGTATCGGACAGGTAGTGCAAGAGTTGGGATGTCATATTGGAAGGCCACGTTGGAGTACTGTCAAGACATTGGAAGGCCATGTTTGGAGTACTGTACAGTTCTGGGAACCATGCAAGTGGAAGGATATCATTAAACTGGAAAGGATGCAAAAAAAGATTTACAAGGGTGTTAATGTGTCGGGAGAGTTATAAGGAGAGACTGGATAGACTAGGTCTTTTTTTTCCTGGAATGCAGGAGGTCAAGGGATGATCTTCTGGAGGTATATAAGATCTTGAAGGGCATAATTAGGTGAATAACCACAGTCTTTTTCCCATGGTATTGTGTATATAGAAAGAACTGCCAGAGGATGTGATAGAATAGGGTAGACACATGACATTTGAGACACTTGGACAGGTACATGGATAAGAAAGGTTTGGAGGCACATGGGCGGGCCCTGGCAAGTGGGCCGAGCTCGATTACGTAAATTGATCTGCATGGCTGAGTTAGGCGAAAGAGCGTATTTCTCTGCTGTATAGCTCAATGACTATGACTAATTAAAATAGTAAGATTAAATGAGAACTTACCAGTTCGAAGTTTGATCTGTATTTTATGAGGAGTTACGATGAGGGATTACGTGAAGACCCCGTCCAGCACGCATGCGCGACATTCTTCAAAGCAGCGGTGTGGATTCACAGAAAAAACACGATTTAAATAAATATAGTAAAGAAAAAATAAGAACTTAATTACCAGTTGATCTGTATAATAGAGGGTGGGAGCGGAGGGCACGTAATCCCTCATCGTAATTCCTCATAAAATACAGATCAAACTTCGAACTGGTAAGTTCTCATTTAATCTTACTATTTTATTTCAGAGTGACTCACATGAAGACTTCAAAGCTATGTGATTCCGAACCGTGTACCAGCTCATGCTTCACTCACTGTCTGAAGACCTTTGAAGGAGGTAGTATGTTATCACAATCAACAATAACCAGTTTGTGAACAAAAAAGGTTTATTAATAACAACAAAAAACAGAGCTCCCCCGGGCTTAAATTAAATATTATCTGCAGACTCTAAAATTCTGTCTGCAAATGGAGCAGGTTCCGCCAGCGGCTTATTATAAAACCTTTGGAAAGTTCTTTCCGAGGACCATCCTGCTCTGGCCAGAATATGGTCCATAGGCACGTCCATTCGCCTAGCCACCGACGTGGATGCAGCCCTGGTGGAGTGAGGTTTGTAAACATTACTGTTGATTCCCGCGGAACTAAGCACCTGCTTGAGCCACCTTGAAATGGTTTGGCTCATCACCTGACCATGGGGCTTCTTGTGGCTTATCCATAAGGCTTTTTCTCTCCCTCTAAGTTGTATGTTGTGTCTATGTAAATGGCGAGATGGGTCTTGGCACACAGCCATGGGTCAGATGAATATGCCCGGAACTCCATAACTGGAGGCGTGGTTCCTGGTCTAGTTTGTTTGACCAGACCCTGAATATGGAATATGAAACAGTCCAATGACTCTGTCATGCTGTCCAGCCTCAGAAGGTGGAGGGACTGTACCCTTTGTGCTGACACTAGTGCCATGAGCATGACTGATTTCAGGGTAAGTTGTTCCAGCGTGAGTGACCTGGGTGGTGGCCGTCCCCTAAGGTACGTCAGCACAATGCTGACATCCCAGATCTGAGTGTACCTTGGTCTGGGGGAATTAGTGTTAAAAATACCCCTCATGAGTTTGACCACCAGTGGATGGGACCCCAAAGCCTGTTGTCCTGCTGCTGGAACCAAATAAGCTGACAACGCACTCCTGGCTGTATTGATGGCGCTGTAGCTGAGTCCATCCCGTTGTAATCCAAGCTGTTTTTGTTGAGTAGATAGTTCCTGTTTTGGTGCAATACCATTCCCATTTCCTTATGTTGGTCAGGTATTGTCTCCTGGTGGACTCCCGGTGGGATGCGGTCAACATGTTGATGGCGTCCTCAGACAGTCCCAGGCCCAGTAGAGGTCTTTTTAGAATCTGCGAGCCAGGAGATTGACTCTGTCATGGCACGGTTGACTAATGCCTGACACTGGGTGGATTAATAATTCTGGACTGCTGGGGAATTCCAACGGTGTTTCGACAGCCATGTCGAGGGCCACTGGGAACCATAGCTGTGTAGGCCAGTCGGGTATTATCAAGATTCCTGAAGCGGAATCCAATTGAATCTTGCGTAATACCCGACTGATGAGGCAGAAGGGAGGAAAAGCATAAAAGAACATTTTCCCCATATGCAGCGTGAATGCATCAACTGCTGCTGCCTCAGGGTCTGGTTCCCAAGCGACATACGTTGGTACCTAGTGATTCAGCCTAGATGCAAATAGATCGACATCTGGTGTGCCATATTGCTTTGTAATTTCAGCAAATACTTTGGGATTTAACATCCATTCGATGTTATCGTTAAATTTGCGTGACCTGGTATCTGCCACTGTATTTTGCTTACCTGGTAGGTAAGTTGCTGATAACCAACTATGTCTTTCGATACACCATTGCCAGATTAGGTTGACCAATTTGTCACATGATATCGACTTTACACCACCCATGTGGTTGATATAAGCCATCACCGTGGTATTATCTAAGTGCAACCGGACATGTGCGTGATGCGTATTACATGAATATGCTTTTAAACCATAAAACGCACCCAACATTTCTAAGTAGTTAATACCCCATGTCTGTAGGCAAGATGATTCAAAATTAGTCCATCAGCCCCCTGTGCTGGATTGCATGTTAGTTGCTCCCCAGCCCAAAGCACTGGCATCCGTTTGAATGGTTAATACTGGGTTGGTGATTATTATGGGACTGGAGCTAAGCCTAATGTTCCTTGTCCACCATTGTAACTCTGGAATGGATTCAGCATTTAAATTCATAACTCAGTCAAAGTGACCTGAGTTTTTCTTTAGCGCGTGCACTTTTGCTCTTTGTAAATTTTGATAGTGCAGAGGCCCAAATTGTACAGCTGGAAAGGCTGCTACCATTTTCCCAATGACACTAGCTACCTGCCATATGGTTGGCTGATGATTAACCATTAGTTAGTTGCATGATTGTGCCAACTCTGATGCTTTCCCCTTCGGCAGAGTTACAGTCATGCGAATAGTGTCAATGGTAAATCCAAGATAGTCCATGGTTGTGGACAGTGTCAAATTGGATTTATCTGGATGTATGACAAACCCCAAAGTTTCAAACAAACGTTTGGTGGCTGCTACTGCCGAAATGGCTGTCTCCAAGGTTTTCCCTACTATTAAAATGTCGTCTAAGTACGCCATGACTATATGCTTTTGTTTCCTCAATAATGCCAAGGCAGGTATTAAGATTTTTGTGAACAACCTTGGAGCTGAGGTTAGACCATTTGGTAAGGCTTTAAATTACCATAGCTGTTTCATCCAGATGAACGTTAGGTATTTACGATGCTCCTTGTGTATGGGTACTGAGTAGTAGGCATCTTTTAAATCAATGCTTGCCAAAAAGTACCCTCTAGGAATCAATTGTCTGGCTGTTTCAAAAGTTTCCATCTTAAAATGTATATACTTAACAGATTCGTTTAAAGAAGTTAAGTCAATGATGATGCGACATCCACCATCTTTTTTAGTTTTATTGAAAATATTAGACACAAATTCCAAAGGTTCATGTTTTCTTCTTTCAATGACACCATTTGCTAGTAGCCTCATCAGTTCAGCTTGACCCTCTTGGTTCTCTTTGACTGAGAGGGTGAATACCCTTTGGGGTATATGCTGAACTGGCGTCATGTTTTCATGAATGAAGTCAATTTTATAGCCATGAATGCTGCTGAGTATATATTTGTCATTAGTGATAGACTCCCATGCATCCAAAAACAAGTGCAATCTCCCCCCTGTTAGTATAGAGCCCCTACTGCTCATATGCTGAGAGGAACCAGACCCACCTACCTGCATGGTTACTGGTGCTTCTTCTGCCTCTTCACTGGACGATGAGGTGTCTGCTGGGCTGTAGAGGGCTGCTGTTGATGTTGCTGTTGATGTTGATCTGGCCTAAAAAAGGCTTACGGGGAATGGTTGCGGACCCCGAGCTTTCATCAGTCCCATATGGTAGTCGGTGACTGGTGGATGCCGTGGGGTACTGCTGCCTGAGCTTGTTAGGTCTGCTGTCAGGAGTTTTATGGTTTTCTGGAGCTTCAACTCCAGGTTCCTGATATTCTGCCCCAAATGTCCCCAAATTTGGCTGTTTACAGCTGGTACATTCAGTGATGTACAATTTTCTGGGGCTGAATATAATTCAAGAGCCTCATTGACCACCCGTTCTTGTAGGGGTTTTGAGGACAGGTGGTCAATGCTGGCTGCAGGTTTTGGCTCTAAAGGCTGACCCGCTCGTGGAGTGGCCACGTAGCGGTTGACCACACCCAGCAGCTCTTCCTGATCCTGTACACCCTGCGTACTCCGGACATCTTCAGCCAGCGACCCCTCTTCTTGACCAGCCCAGACCTGGTCGCCAATGCTGCCTTCAATAGAAGGTGAAGCAATGGCCAGTGCCGTAAAGGGCACTGCGGGAGTGCCTGACCTCCCTTGGCGAGTCTGCTGCTGCTCTCTCAGCAGATCTCGCTGGAGCAATTGCTCCATAAGCCGTTCCATTTGGCTTAGGCGGCTGCCTTTGCCGCTCTCGAGCGGTGAGGCATCTTCATCCGAATTGTCGGATACTACCGCCCGATTCTGGCTTCAGGTACCTCCAGCCCGCTGCTCAGGCTGCACTAGCGATGCTGGGCTCGGCTCGGTAGTCAATCGAGCCGTCTCTCGCCCCCCCCTCCAAAGAACGCTCCTCAACGGGGGACGAATGGGGGCGAGCTACAGATTTCTTTCCTCTGGTCTTGCTCATTCTTTCTGGAACACAAAGCAGACCACAGAGAAAATACACACGGCCACGGTAAAACACTTACCTGTCGGCACGACTTTCAAATTGTAGCGGGAGCGCCTTGAACTCCCGTTCGTCGCGGGTGCACTGCATGAACGCTAATGTCGCGCATGCGTGCTGGACAGGGTCTTCACGTAGTCACTCACGTGACTCAGAAATAAAATTGAATGTTTTACAACTAAATACATTTTATGTGGCTAAAAATCGAAACATTTTCATCTGACTCTTCTCAATTCACATTTAACTAATAATTCCTCCAGGCGTGGCAGGGTAGATAATGTGTTGTAGTGTGCCATATGGATGCTGATGTGATCCACAGCAGGACATGCAGAATCTGTGATGAGGGAGAAACGTTATGTTTTGAGTCAGTGAGCTTGCGGTAGGATTAAACAATGAGAACTCATCTGTTCTTTTAGATGAAGTGGGAAGAAGATTGCAAAGGGAATGTCTGTGATAAGATGATGGTCAAAATAGTGCAGGTAGTGCATGCAGTTAGTGCCATACAAGAGGGAGAAGTAAATAACAGGAGGAGAATAAAGGCAGAGAAGATTTACACAAATGAAGCCTGGAATCAAGGAGCTCTAGGGAGAGGCTGGGCATGCTAGGATTGTATTCCTTGGAGCACAGGAGACCGTGGGGGGGCGGGGGGGATGTTGGATAATCTTATAAAAGCATTTAAAATCATGAGAGGAATAGTTTAGTTTATTATTGTCATGTGCACTGAGTTACAGTGAAAAGCGTTTGTCTGTGCAATCCAGTCAAATAAGAGCCTCTATGTGATTACAATCAAGCTGTCCACAGTGCACAGATAAAGGGTACAACATTGAGTGCAAGATAAAGGCTGATTAAAGCTGGTTCAAAGGACTCAATTGAGGTAGACGGGAGGACAGAACACACTGTAGCTGATGAGAGGACCACTCAGTTGCCCTTAACAGCGAGGAAGAAACTGTATTTTAATCTGGAGCTATGTATTTTCAAACTTGCCTCTTGCCTGATGGGAGAGAGAGAGAAAACAGGGGTACCAGGGTAAGACTGGTCCTTAATTATGTTGCCGATCAGATGGAGGCAGTGGAAGGGAGGTTAGTTTGCGTGATGGCCAGAGCCACATCCACAGCTCTGCAATTTTGTGTAGTCTTGGATGGATCAGTTCCAGAACCTGGCTGTGATGCATGCCAATAAAATACTTTCCACGTGCATCTGTAGAAGTTGGTGAGAGTTGTTGGGGACATGCTGAATTTCCCAAGCCTTCTGTGGAAGTAGAGGTGTGGTGTGCTTTCTTGGCCACAGCTTTGATGTGGCTGGTCTAGGTGATATTTATTCCTAGGAGCTTGAAGCTTTCGACCTTCTCTTCATCGGCTCCATCAAAGTATGCTGAGGCTTGTTTGTTGAAGTCAATCACAGTCCTCTATGTCTTGCTGACATTGAGGGAGAGGTTACAAAATGCTGGAGTAACTTAGTGAGACAGGCAGCATCTCTGGAGAGAAGGAATGGGTGACGTTTCGTGTCGAGACCCTTCTTCAGACACGGGTCACGGAAAGGAAGCAAGAGATATAGACGATGATGTTGAGAGATATAGGACAAGTGAATGAAAGTTATGTAAAAAAGTAGATATGATAAAGGAAACAGGCCATTGTTAGCTATTTTCTAGGTGGGAAAGAAAATCTGGTGTGATTTGGGTGGGGGAGGGATGGGGAGAGAGAGGGAATGCAGGGGTTACTTGAAGTTAGAGAAATCAAAACACCCTTACCCCTGGGTTGTAAGCTGCCCAAGCGAAATATGAGATGCTCTTCCTCCAATTTGTGTTTGGCCTCAATCTGACAATGGAGGAGGCCGAGGACAGAAAGTTCAGTGTGGGAATGGGAGGGGGAGTTTACATCTTTAGCAACCAGGAGATCAGGTAGGTCCAGGCGGACTGAGCAAAATTGTCCAGCGAAATGATTGCCCAGTCTACGTTTGGTCTCGCCGATGTATAAAAGACCACAACTTGAACAAAAGATACAATGGATGAGGTTGGAGGAGGTGCAAGTGAACCTCTGCCTAATCTGAAAGGACAGTCTGCATCCTTGGCAGAGTTCAGGGAGGAGGTATAGGGTTAGGTTTTGCATCTTCTGCGGTTGCTGGAGGATGAACCTGGGGAGGTTTCGGTGGCTAGCGATGAATTAACCAGGGAATTGCGGAGGGAACGGTCTCTGAGGAAGGTGGAAAGGGGTGGAGATGGGAAGATGTGACTAGTGGTAGAATCCCTTTGGAGGTGGTGAAAATGTCAGAGGATTATGTATGCAATTGCTAATGTGGTGAAAGGTGAGGACATGGGGAACTCTCCCTGTTATGACCAGGAGGAGGGAGAGCAAGGGCAGAGCTGCAGGGTACCAAGGAGACATGTGTAAGGGCCTCATCTATAATGGAAGAGGGGAACCACTGTTCCCAAAAGAATTAGGACATCTTGGAGAGGTTGTTGACTTAGCACCAAGTTACAAGGTTCTCAATCTCCTTTCTCTACTCTGTCTCATCGTTATTTGATAACCAGCCCACTACGGTGGTAAAATCTGGAGACTTGAAGTTCGATTGATATTTGACTGGATTTGGATTGGATTGGTATACAATTGTGTCTGTATAAGGAGTATAGTAGGGGTCTGAGAATACACCCTTGCGTGGCACCATGTTGAGAATTATCAACCCTGGATTTGTGCAGCAATATAACTTGTTACTTCATATCATGTATAAATTCTATCTAGTCTTTTGAGGAACAAAATATTTGGAATTTACTTTGTCCACTGTTACTTGTAATCAGCATTTTAAAGACCCCTCGAGTACATTCCCAATTCCATTCTGACATGGCTAAGGATCTTGGACATAAAATGGTAAAGGAGACTTGGAAAATTAGACATTTATAAGGTACGGTTCATAAGGTTCATATATTGTCACATACACCAATTGGTGTAGTGAAATTCACTGGCCAGGTCAGTCATACAATTTAAAAAAGCAAGACTCAAAAAACACATTTTAACATAAACATCCATCACAGTGGCTCCTACACACTCCTCATTGTGATGGAAGGCGAAAATAAAGTTCAAGTCCTTCCTTTGTTGTTCTTCCTTGGTCGGAGGCCTCGAGCCCCCCGTTGACGGGACGGTCTTGAGTCCCTTAACCGGCGGCATCGGGCCCTCCACGTCGAGGCGTTCAGCTCCCGGATGGGGGGGATGTCAGCTCCCCCGCACCGGGCGATCAAACCTTGCGTCGGGGCTGGACGAACCTTCTGCGGCGTTGGAGCTCCCGACTAGCCTCTCCTGAGACTGCGAGCCCTTGATGGTAAGTCCGCAGGCCACGGTGGGAGCGATCCCAGGCAAGGGATCCGCTCCGACGGTAAGTCCGCGCCCCGCGGTGGGGCTCACGACAGTCCGAGGCGGCTTCCCGCTCCAGTGATGGTAGGCCGCAGAGCCCGGAGAATGCGATCCGAAAATTGATCACCTCTCCGGGAAGGTAAGAACCTGAAAAAAAGTATCCCCCTCCCCCCACATAAAACAAACAGAAGAACATTAAAACAAACTTTAAACAAACGCTAAAAATAACAAAAGGTTGAAAAAAAACTAACAGACTGCTGGCAGGGCCGCCATCTCCCTCCTCCGGCGCTCCCTAATGATTTACTGATATTTGCTGATTTACATTTACTGATATTTTGCTGATTATGTAGATAGTACCATTAAATTGGAAAATACGATATCTTTCACATAGAAGGACTTCAAAATGCCTGCATGATCAATGTTACCTCTCAGATTTTTATCTTTAATTAATCTGTGAGTTGTTCTGTTCTGCCAGGAACATGTCTGCCATTATTCCACAGAATTGTTTGTCCAAAACCTTTATTGATTTAGTTACATATGCAGCTACTACGATATGTTTCATATATTTTCAAAATGAACTGTGAGAGTAAAGATTTGTTAGTTTTCAATTATTTTAATGGTTTGTACATTACATTAAAATATATGAAATATGTGGCACTGGCTGTTGTTATTTTCAACATCTCAATACAATGGGATTCTTTTTAGGCACATTTGAGAGCTCAGATGGTGAGTAAAACCCAACAGCTTAACATGATGTCCAAGCAATACAAGCAGTTAGAGAAACACCTGGATGAAATGCTTTCTAGGATTGTGAAGGAAACTGAGAGCATCAAAGATCTGGAAGAGCAGCTGACTGAAGGTAGGTGTTAAGAATGTTAAGTTTTTTCCCAGGATGGAGGGGAGGGGTGTGTGGGAGAATGAGATTCATCAATAAAACATTGTAGTATTGGTTGGATTGCAGCATTTGAAACATCCTGATGAATGAATAAGAATGCAAATGATGTTAATGGTGCACGAGAATTAACTAATTAGAATGTATTTTAACAGGCCAGATAGCAGCTAATGAAGCATTGAAACGAGACCTGGAGGGTATTATTGCTGGATTGCAAGAATACTTGGAGAGTGTAAAGGGACAGGCAAAGCAAGCTCGGGAGGAATGCACAGAGCTGCAGAAGGAAAAGGGGACACTATTGCATCGACTGGCTGACCTGGAACAACAGAAGAATCAACTAGAAATAGTTGCCATGGATGCAGATAACTTGAGAAAGGTCTGTATGTGAATGGCTTAGAATTGTTAAGGTGTTTCACTGAAAATTTAATCATTGTTTAATTATTCAAAATATAGTGAGTTACAATTCAGTTATATTTTTGTTTTAACTCCTGTCAATTTGTGACAGTATTGGGTAAAGTATTAATGAATAACAGCTTGACTTTAAATACGGGGCCACAGACATTTTATACATTCAGTACTATTATTATGTAAATAGCATTTTGGAAGTAAGATGCATTTGTAATTATATTGCACTATTCAAAATGTACCTTCATTTCTAGTTAAATAATGAATTCATTTGAGCAAGTGCATCTGTACATAACTTGCTTTTAACTTAAAGATCTAAAGAATCCATTATTTTTTATTGCAGGAACTGTCTGACAAGGAACGTTCTTTACACGAACAGCAGGAATTGAATGAATCCTTGCGCCATGCTCAAGGTGACTTCAGTGAGTATGAGGCTGAATTAGAATCTCAACTGCAAGCAAGGGACATTGAAGCAAACCAATTAAGAGAGGAACTGGATCGACTGCGGAAGCTCAGTCAAGTAAGTGCCAATCTGAGTGTGAAGAATTCTCAGGAAGTATTTGCCAAGTAACTAACTGAAATTAGGCACAAAAAGCTAACGAAAGGTCTTGACCAGAAACATCACCTATTCCGTTTCTCTTGAGGTGCTGTCTGACCCACTGAGTTACTCCAGCTTTTTGTGTCTATCTTCAGTTTAAACCAGCAGTTCCTTCCGACACATTTAACTGAAGGATTGAATTTAAATATTGGTGAAACTTGGGGTTGAGTGACATTCTACATACTTGAATATATAAGTAGCTGGACTTTAAAACTTTTCTGTTGAAGTTGACCTTGGATCTCTTACTGGTTTTATACTTTTATTATCACACACAATTACTAATGTACACCTTTAAAATGACTGAAGTCTGTTTTCATTGATTCTTTGTTCTTTTGTTAACTATGAATTGCTATCTTAGTACAATCAAATCAATTTAATAAATCAACTTTCAGTTAGTGCTACATAGCCTGGACAGTAACAGAGTAAAAATATGTTTGCACATTTCTAATTGAATGCAAACTTCCCATGTAAAATCATTTCAGATTATAGGCACCTCGTGTTTTATGTGGCGGTTACATGCGTGAAAAGTGGTGTACTTCAAAATTAGGTAAATTAAACATATGCAACTACTCTGTCCATACTGAATTTGAGCCCATTACTCTGAAAATACCAACATAGAAATCACGCTTTAGTATTAAATAAGCACATTATTTCAAAAATGCATAAATCAAACATGTTAAACACGAGCTGCCTGTATTAGTTAATTTGCCCTTATTGTTACTCCAGCATTTTGTGTTGCCCTCATTGTTTATCTCTTTGGTCTTCTTTGATGAAAGTTTAGCATTTTAAGTAAAGAAACATAGTGTTCTGAGGATAGACACAAAATGCTAGAGTAACTCAGCGGAACAGGCAGCATCTCTGGAGAGAAGGAATGGGTGACGTTTCGGGTCGAGATGCTTCTTCAGATTGAGTTCTGAGGAAGAATGTTGACAGCAACATGGACATTCAATCATCATGGCATTTTAGTAAATTGCCATCACTGATCCTTAACAGAACTTGCCCGTAAATGTATAAATATAAAACGAGAATGACAATGCTTTATAGACTCTGAAAGCAAAATTTAATATCTTTCCTTAGTAAAGGAATTACAAGTTCATAAGTTATAGTAGTAGAATTAGGCCATTCGGCCCATCGCGTTGGCTCCGCCATTCAATCATGGCTCTGAATCCCATTTTCCTGCCTTTTCTCCATGACCCTTGCCACCCGTTATTATATTAGAAACATAGAAAATAGGTGCAGGAGGAGGCCATTCGGCCCTTCGAGCCAGCACCGCCATTCATTGTGATCATGGCTGATCGTCCCCTATCAATAACCCGTGCCTGCCTTCTCCCCATATCCCTTGACTCCACTAGCCCCTAGAGCTCTATCTAACTCTCTCTTAAATCCATCCAGTGACTTGGCCTCCACTGCCCTCTGTGGCAGGGAATTCCATAAATTCACAACTCTCCGGGTGAAAAAGTTTTTTCTCACCTCAGTCTTAAATGACCTCCCCTTTATTCCAAGACTGTGGCCCCTGGTTCTGGACTCGCACCACATTGGGGACATTTTTCCTGCATCTAGCTTGTCCAGTCCTTTTATAATTTTATATGCTTCTATAAGATCCCTCCTCATCCTTCTAAACTCCAGTGAATACAAGCCTAGTCTTTTCAATCTTTCCTTATATGACAGTCCCGCCATCCCAGGGATCAATCTAGTGAACCTATGCTGCATTGCCTCAATCACGAGGATGTCCTTCCTCAAATTAGGAGATCAAAACTGTACACAATACTCCAGTTGTGGTCTCACCAGAGCCCTGTACAACGGCAGAAGAACCTGTTTACTCCTATACTGAAATCCTCTTGTTATGAAGGCCAACATTCCATTAGCTTTCTTCACTGCCTGCTGTATCTGTAAGCCAACTTTCAGTGACCGGTGTACAAGGACGCCCAGGTCTCGCTGCACCTCCCCCTTACCTAACCTAACCCCATTGAGATAATAATCTGCCCCCTTGTTTTTGCCGCCAATATGGATAACCTCACATTTATCTATATTATATTGTATCTGCCACGCATCTGCCCACTCACTCAACCTGTCCAGGTCACCCCACAACCTCCTAACATCCTCTTCACAGCTCACACTGCCACCCAGCTTTGTGTCATCCGCAAACTTGCTGGTGTTGCTCCTAATTCCCTCTTCCAAATCATTAATATATATGGTAAATGGTTGCGGCCCCAACACCGAGCCTTGCGTCACTCCACTTGCCACTGCCTGCCATTCTGAAAAGGACCCGTTCACTCCTACTCTTTGCTTCCGGTCTGCCAACCTATTTCCTATCCATGTCAACACCCTACCCCTTATACCATGTGCTCTAATTTTAGTCACCAGTGTCCTGTGCAGGACCTTATCAAAGGCTTTCTGAAAGTCTAGATATACTGCATCCACTGGCACCCCTTCATCCATTTTACTTGTCACATCCTCAAAAAATTCCAGAAGACTAGTCAAGCATGATTTCCCTTTCATAAATCCATGCTGACTTGGACTAATCATTTTACTGCTATCCAAATTCCCCATTATTACCTCTTTAATAATTGACTCCAGCATCTTTCCCACCACCGAAGTCAGGCTAACTGGTCTGTAATTCCCCGTTTTCTCTCTCGCTCCTTTCTTGAAAAGTGGGATAACATTAGCTTTCCTCCAATCCACAGGAACTGATCCTGAATCTATTGAACATTGGAAAATGATCACCAATGCGTCAGCTATTTCTAGAGCCACCTCCCTGAGGACTCTGGGATGCAGACCATCAGGTCCAGGGGATTTATCATCCTTCAGTCCCATTAGCCTACCCAATACTATTTCTCGCCTAATGAAAATTTATTTAAGTTCCTCTACCCCCTTAGATCCTCTGCCCTCCAGTACATCTGGGAGATTGTGTCTTCCTTAGTGAAGACAGATCCGAAGTACCTATTCAACTCTTCTGCCATTTCCTCGTTGCCCATAATAATTTCACCCGTGTCTGCCTTCAAGGAACCCACATTTGACTTTGCTACTCTTTTTCCCTTAACATATCTAAAGAAGCTTTTACTGTCCTCTTTATATTCCTGGTCAGCTTCCCTTCGTACTTCATCTTTTCAGCCCGTATTGCCCGTTTTGTTTCCTTCTGTTTTCATATGAAAGTTTCCCAATCCTCTGGCTTCCAGCTACTCTTTGCTGTGTTATACCTGTCACATTAAATTGTCTTTGAAGATTTTGACATATGCTTTTGTATTTATAGGCATATGGACATGCAGGGAATGGAGGGATACGAGTTATGCAGACAGATAAGATTTGGTCTAGGCATCATGTTCAGCATATAAATTGTGGCCCGAAGGGGCCTGTTCCTGTGCTGTACTGTCCTAGGTTCTATTTAATTTGAGATTTGAGTCTCAATTTTTGAGTCTGCCTACCTATCAACCATGAGCTGGGAAGAGTTTCTACAAATGGAGGATTCGGATGTCTGTGTGCTGAATTCTGATGTCTGTGTGCTGAACATAGATAGTTGAAATTACTGGAGATTATAGTCAAGCACTATCCTTTATTTCTCAATTCACAGTTCCAATTTCCAATTTGGAATTGGATTCTTCCACTTTTACTTTTATAGTTGATAATTAATAATTATATTGGCTCAAACAAATTAGGTTAACAGCACGTATTGAACTCTTATCAAGACTTTCCAAGGTCCTTTACCTGCAGTTACTGTTCAAATTATCATTTCACTTTGAATTTGAAAAGCATGTCTTCTACCGTCCTTTGGATCAATTTACAATGTAACATAATATAACCAGTCTCATGTCACATGGCTGGTGCCTACAACTAGAATGCATCTTTGACTACGAGAGATGGAGATTAATGTAAGCATGCATGTAACTCCTAGTTTGCTTAATGAATATATTTCTGTGTTGTCCATATGGGAGACAAATCTGTCAAATAACAGTTGTCTGGTAATGTTTACTTTCCAGATGGAACAATCTGCCCTGCAAGCTGAATTGGAAAAGGAAAAACAAGCATTGGAGAATGCTTTAGTGCAGACTCAACTAGTGGCTGAAAAGGAGCATGTAAACAAAAAGCTTGTTGCACAAGTAAAACATCTACAGGTAAAGCTTGTACATTTGCTGAACTCTTTTACTGTATAAAACATACGGTGATGTCAGAGATACACAATAATAATAGTAATAATATAGGATTTTCTCACAAGTTATCTCCATAAATGGATATCTAATATGAATACTTAATTTGGATTCTGAAAAATCGTGAAAGTTATCTTGCAAAAATTATTTTCCATGTAATTATTTTTAAAAATAACTAAAAATAATTAGTTTAATTTTAATTATACAATTAAAAATTATACATGTACTTGTATTTTTACTTTTACTTAAAGTTAGGTTGTAAGCGTAAAATACTCAAAATATATCTTATCGCAAAATATATCACTCACAATCTAAATTTGATAGGCAGATTAATGTAAAGAATCCTGTAACTGAATATCATATGAATCACTCGATTAAATTCACCCTAGCATAACATATTCTTAAAGCAAATGCTGTTTGAATGTTTAAGAAGGAACTGCAGATGCTGGAAAATCAAAGGTAGACAAAAGTGCTGGGGAAACTCAGCGGGTGAGGCAGCATCTATGGAGCGAAGGAAATAGGCAAAGTTTTGGGCCGAAACCCTTCTACAGTCTGAAGAAGGTTCTCAACCCGAAACGTTGCCTATTTCCTTCGCTCCATAGATGCTGCTCCACCCGCTGAGTTTCTCCAGCATTTTTGTCTACCTGCTGTTTTGAATGATTTGACTGTTTTATAGATTAAGGTTATAAAGTTCAATATCAGAGATAGAAAGTTATTCGTATTGTTTTACAAATGTATTTCTAATCGTTTAGTGGTTAAGACTTCCACATTTCACACTTCATTCAATTCCATATATGGGCCAAAATCTAGCAGATGATTCAGCTTCCATATAAATTACAATAAAATAGCATTACAAATAACAATTAACTCATCTCAGGAGCATCCAGAGTCAAAGATTCACCTGCTGTTACATTACATTTCTGAAATCCTGGCTACTTCTGTTTTATTCTGACATAGTGGAACGGGTATGGTCTACATTCAAAGAGGATGTCACTGTGAGAAATATATACTGACAATATTATCATTATCTACTATTTGAAATATTATGCTGGCTGTTCAGATTTATTGCCATAGAGGGAGTGCAGAGAAGGTTCACCAGACTGATTCCTGGGATGTCAGGACTGTCTTATGAAGAAAGACTGGATAGACTCGGTTTATACTCTCTGGAATTTAGGAGATTAAGAGGGGATCTTATAGAAACTTACAAAATTCTTAAGGGGTTGGACAGGCTAGATGCAGGAAGATTGTTCCCGATGTTGGGGAAGTCCAGGACAAGGGGTCACAGCTTAAGGATAAGGGGGAAATCCTTTAAGACCGAGATGAGAAAGACTTTCTTCACACAGAGAGTGGTGAGTCTCTGGAACTCTCTGCCACAGAGGGTAGTTGAGGCCAGTTCATTGGCTATATTTAAGAGTGAGTTGGATGTGGCCCTTGTGGCTAAGGGGATCAGAGGGTATGGAGAGAAGGCAGGTACGGGATACTGAGTTGGATGATCAGCCATGATCATATTGAATGGCGGTGCAGGCTCGAAGGGCTGAATGGCCTACTCCTGCACCTAATTTCTATGTTTCTATGTTTCTATTAGTTTAATAAAATTATTTGTGTTATTAAAAAAAACTACTTTGCCAAATTAGATTTACAAAATTATTATGTTCATAATGCCCACCAAATTTAAATATAGAACTATATTTTAAAAGAGTATAACGTTGTAATGTAGTGAGTTCGTTTTCAAATTGAATTTCTACAAGTGAAAGATTATCATTAATTGTGATAAGATTTTCCTTTCTTAGTTGCAGTCACAACATTGTTTGTAATTAATAATTAGACTTTGATGGTTACCAAGCAGAAGAAGCTTTACTTTGTATTTAAGCCCTGTCTTTCCCAGATCTAGCATTGCTCAAAACCCACAGAAAGTGTCAGTAAAGGATAATTGCTATTCCCAGCTCTGCTGCTATTCCTTTCTCTCTTAGTTTTTTGGAGTTTTTGTATGTGAACAGTGTCCCTTCATGACTGATGTATTTGTGACCATGTAAAGTGGGGCAACACTTTAAAATCTAGTCAAGAGTGAAAATATTTTACAATGGATGTTTAGTTTAATGTCACATGTACCGAGGTACAGGGAAAAGCTTTTATTGCATGCTAAGCCATCAGCGGAAAGTAAATACTTGATTACAATCGAGCCATTCACAAGTTAAATGGAATGAATAACGATATTAACATGATAACGTGAATATTTGCTACAAGGTAGTTACATTCTTTCCAGATTGATAACTCCTTGTTGAAAGAACAGCTTAAGGAGTTACAGTCTCGCATGAATCAAGCAAGCAAGACCATGATTCACCCAGATGAGGTGTCTGCTCGTATCTCTGAACTTCGAAGAAAACTGGATTCTGGTATTTGGGAAATCAGGTAAGAATATTTAGTATCAGTCTATTAAACTCAAGTTATAATACTTGCCCATAAGAATTTCATGACGGAAAATGAGGAACAATACTTTTTTTTGTAGGCCTTATAACCAAGGAGATACTTTGGGGAGGAACCTTGCCGAATTGCAGAAGCAGTTGAATGAAATTCTGAGGCGTTCACAACAAGAAAAAGAGGAAGTATTATGTCACTGCAGGAGATTAGAGCAGGAAATGATGACATTACAGGAAGAATTGAAGAATACTCAGGAGGATTCCAAAAGCGCTTATGAGAAAGCAGCAGAGACATTGGTAATAAAACATGCTTGGTTTAAAAAGTAATCAATTACATAGCTCAACCAATATACAATTCATTTATACAGGTATATGAGTGAATAATTGTAAGAAAAATAAATATTTTAAGTAATTCACTGACAATCGTCAGAAATATTTTAATACAAGGTGAAATTACAGTAAACCCTCGTTATGACGGACCATAACAGGGGGGGGGGGATGGTGCCCATTTATTGCCGATTGGCTGCTATATCCGAGTAAGATATTATCATTGTATATAGTTGAAACAAAGAACTGCTGTTGATGTTTAATACACAAAAGGACACAAAGTGCTTAACTCGGTGGGTCAGGCAGCATTTCTGGAGAACATGGATAGGTGACACAAAACCCTTCTTCAGTCTGATTCAGTCTGAATCAGACTGAATCATTGACTGGGCATCAATGCTGATGGGCAGCACCAGCGAGCCCTTCGGCGTTGTCACGGCTGTTGTAGCGGCTATTGTTGTAGACCACGATGGGACGCGCTTTCTTCAGGCCAACGCAACGGACGAAATGCACGTGGTCACCGTGGAGCTTCCTCCCCTCTCACCCGTTGCTTTGTCTGCACGCCTGCCTCCTCCTCCTGCCCCACTGTCGCCGACATCTTCCAAGGTGGCGTATGTTGGCGACTGGGGGAGGAGGAGGCGGTGGTAGAGGGGGAGAGAGGAGAGGCTGAGTGGACAGCGCAACGAGAGAAGGTGGAGGAGGCTGAGGCAGTGGAGGGGGGGGAGAGGTTGAGTGGAAAATACAATGGTCAAATACGCTGGCAAGAGGGGAGGGAGCCCTACGATGACCAAACGCATCCTGGCAGTGGCTTGCAGAAAGACTGTTCCCAGAGGCTACAACTTGAGTAGCAACAGTAGCCGTGTCAACTGAACCCATACGGTGAGTGAATAAAGGCTCGCTGGAGCACATTGGGGGCCGGGGATTGCGTTGGAAACCGGTGCTGGGAGGGCGGTGTGAGCCGGGGTGGCATAGGCAGGTTGGTCGCTAAAATAGTTCATTACAAAGGGGTACATTAAAATGACCGTTTACTGTATTGTCCTATACTCATAACGTAATAGTTTGCATCTTGCAAGTTTGAGCACCCTAAGATGCATTAAAGAGAGGCTAATTGTACATGGTGTTGGCATGGCCGCACTTGGAGTATTGTGTTCAGTTTTGATCACGCTGCTGTAGGAAAGATGCCGGAGCTGGAAAATGGGTAGAAAAGATTTATGAGAATGTTGCCAGGTGTCGAGGGCATGAGCTATAGGGAAAGGTTGGGCAGGCTAGGACTCTATTCCTTGGAGTGCAGGAGACTGAGGGGTGATCTTATTGAGGTGTATAAAATCATGAGGGGTATAAATACCGTGACTGCACAGAGTCTTTTATCCAGGGTAGAGGAATCAAGAAGGTTTAGGTTTATGGTGAGAGAGGAAATATTTAATAGGAAGCTGAGGGGTAAACTTGCATACAGAGAATGACGGGTACATTGAACATGCTGCCTGAGGAAGTAGTTGAGGCAGGTTATTATAACCACATTTAAAGGACATTTGGAAGGTTGCATGGATAGGAAGGATTTAGAGGGATATAGTCCAGGTTTTGGCACATGAGACTAGTTTAGATGAGGCTTCTTAACATGTTGGGCCGCAGGACCAGTTTCTGTGCTGTGTGACTCTAATAGTTTTTATAACTCTTGTCCATTTAATGGTTAATATATGATGAAAATGGAGCAGTTATATGCGGAACTAGAATTTCTATTTGTTAATCTCGAGTAATATCCTGCACATACTGCATTGTGGTTATTCCAGTTAGCTCCTGAATGACAAAGTCAACAGTAAAACCAAGAGATTAGGAAACCAAGAAGCACAAATAAATACAGGCATCCATTGACAAATTATCAAGTATTTTAGCACACATCCCAATAGTCCAGGGATTCTGGACTATTTCTGTAAAATGGGAAGGAGGGGGCGGGGGGGTATTCAACTTTATTTTTCATTGAAAATACTTTTTAAAAAGTATAAAATGTATTTAATTACATTTATCCACATTTTATGTGACAAAAAAAGGTTTTGTAATGATTAAAAAAAACAAGAAAAGAATGAATCTCTCTGGAATTTAGGAGATTAAGAGGGGATCTTATAGAAACTTACAAAATTCTTAAGGGGTTGGACAGGCTAGATGCAGGAAGATTGTTCCCTATGTTGGGGAAGTCCAGGACAAGGGGTCACAGCTTAAGGATAAGGGGGAAATCCTTTAAGACCGAGATGAGAAAGACTTTCTTCACACAGAGAGTGGTGAGTCTCTGGAACTCTCTGCCACAGAGGGTAGTTGAGGCCAGTTCATTGGCTATATTTAAGAGTGAGTTGGATGTGGCCCTTGTGGCTAAGGGGATCAGAGGGTATGGAGAGAAGGCAGGTACGGGATACTGAGTTGGATGATCAGCCATGATCATATTGAATGGCGGTGCAGGCTCGAAGGGCTGAATGGCCTACTCCTGCACCTAATTTCTATGTTTCTATGTTTCTATGAATATTTTACTTTTCTGTAAGCACCAAACTCATTCCAAATCCTTGACATGTATGCTGTGCTAATTTGATTCAACTGATCCAATGGTTTATAATGGTTCTTTCCATATAATAGTTGTGGTTTTTGTGATAGATAAAGTCTGAGAAACGGATCAGTCAAACTCAAGCACAGCAACTGAAGAATAAAATTGCAAGTCTTCAGGAGCAATTGAGAAATATGCAAGAGTTACAGGCTCTTGCCGACAAGCAGCTCCAAGAGGCGGACGAAGACCGGGATCAACTTTTACAAGAACTTGAAGATAAACAGAACAAGGTAACAATTTTACTTAATTAGCGTTTGAGAAAAAACTTGATAATTTTTAAAATACTTGCAATTGGATGACCTGTTTTAACACAAAAATCACTTAACACTTTGCTGCTGACACCTCACATGAACATATCTCCTGTGATTTATCACTCTGTTGGGTAGTTGTAATAATAGAAATCTCTTCACACAATTTGTGGGGATTGATTTGGGCCAGTCCCACTTTAGCAGTTGACTCAGTATTAGTTTTCATGATTTAACAATAGATATCTGCACTGAGGTGCTTTACAGGGTATAATTCTAAAGATGGAATGAGAGCCATAAAAGAAGAAATGTATGGGAGTGATTAAATGTAGAGCTCCTTTGATGGAAGGAGCAGCTTGACACAAAAAGCTGGTGTAACTCAGCGGACAGGCAGCATCTCTGGAGAGAACGAGTGGGTGACGTTTCGAATGGTCCGCCATTTTGTGTGAGAGAGAGGGCGACAGAGATAGTGCCTCTGATCAGCAAACTGCTGGCTCTGTCTGGTCGGAACATTCATCAAGTTGCTGCAAAACAAGCTCATCATATTGCTGGTCCTGACTTCCATGACAGATATTGAAATGTTATCCTGGCAGGAGGATTAGTTTTCTGTGTTTCAATTTGGAGTTACGTTCGTACGCAGGCTGGGATCACATGGAGTTGCTTCTTACACACTTTGGAGAAGCTTGCTTGGTTAATGATGTTAAGGTTGCAGAGTGTGAGATGAAAGGAGAGGCAACGTACTGCAGATGTTGGTTTGTACAAAAAAATAACAGTGCTAGATTAACTCAGCAGATCAGACAACATCTCTAGAGAACATGGATAGATGATGTTTCTGGTTGGGACCCTTCTTCAGACTGATTGTGGAGAGGAGAGGAACATACATGCAAGAGGAATTTTGATGGATATTTGGTTGGACAAAACACAGAGATAAAAAAACAGAAGGCTAGGACTTTATCCCTTCGAGCTCAGGAGGTTGAGGGTGTTCTTATGGTTGTGTATAAAATCATGTGGGGTCATCGGTAGGATCTTTTACCCCAGATAGAGAATCAAGAGCCAGTGGACTTATGTTTAAAGTGAGAGGGGAAAGATTTAAGTAGAACCTGAGGGCAACTTTACACTCAGAGGGTGATGGGTATATGGAATGAGATGGTTAACGTATGATGAGTGGTTGACAGCTCTGGGTCTGTACTCGTTGGAGTTTAGAAGAATGAGTGGGGATACCAAATAGTGAAAGGCCTGAATAATGTGGATGTGGAGAGGATGTTTCCACTATTGGGAGAGTTTTCAACACTTTTCAACATAATTGTAAAAGGGCCAAGAATGTTGTAAAAACAAGCCTGAAGGCTTTGTGTCTCAATGCGAGGAGCATTCGTAATAAGGTGGATGAGTTGAATGTGCAGATAGCTATTAATAATTATGATATAGTTGGGATCACGGAGACATGGCTCCAGGGTGACCAAGACTGGGAGCTGAACATCCAGGGATATTCAATATTCAGGAAGGATAGACAGAAAGGAAAAGGAGGTGGGGTAGCGTTGCTGGTTAGAGCGGAGATTAACGCAATAGAAAGGAATGACATTAGCTTGGAGGATGTGGAATCGATATGGGTGGAGCTGCGAAACACTAAGGGGCAGAAAACGCTAGTGGGTGTTGTGTACAGGCCACCTAACAGTAGTAGTGGAGTTGGGGATGACATCAAACAGGAAATTAGAAATGCGTGCAACAAAGGTAAAACTGTTATAATGGGTGACTTCAATCTACATATAGATTGGATGAATCAAATTGGCAAGGGTGCTGAGGAAGAGGATTTCTTGGAATGTATGCAGGATAGTTTTCTAAACCAACATGTGGAGGAACCAACGAGAGAGCAGGCTATTCTAGACTGGATATTGAGTAATGAGGAAGGGTTAGTTAGCAGCCTTGTTGTACGTGGCCCCTTGGGCAAGAGTGACCATAATATGGTTGAGTTCTTCATTAGGATGGAGAGTGACATTGTTAATTCAGAAACACAGGTACTGAACTTAAAGAAAGGTAACTTTGAGGGTATGAGACGTGAATTGGCCAAGATCGACTGGCAATTGATTCTTGAAGGGTTGACAGTGGATATGCAATGGAAGGCATTTAAAGACTGCATGGATGAACTACAACAATTGTTCATCCCAGTAGGGCAAAAGAATAAATCGGGGAAGGTGGCGCATCCGTGGATAACGAGGGAAATCAGGGATAGTATCAAAGAAAAAGATGAATCGTACAAATTAGCCAGAAAAAGCAGCCTACCAGAGGACTGGGAGAAATTCAGAGAAATTCAGAAAACCAACAGAGGAGGACAAAGGGCTTAATTAGGAAAGGGAAAATGGAGTATGAAAGAAAACTGGCAGGAAACATAAAAACTGACTGCAAAAGTTTTTATCGATATGTGAAGCGCAAAAGATTAGTTAAAACAAATGTAGGACATGGCAGACCAATTGAATAACTACTTTGGTTCTGTCTTCACTAAGGAAGACATAAATAATTTGCCGGAATTAGCAGGGGATCGCGGGACAAATGAGATGGAAATGAGTGAAATCCAGGTTAGCCGGAAAGTGGTGTTAGGTAAATTGAATGGATTAAAGGCTGACAAATCCCCAGGGCGAAATAGGCTGCATCCCAGGGTACTTAAGGAAGTAGCCCCAGAAATAGCAGATGCCTTAGTGATAATTTTTCAAAACTCTTTAGATTCTGAGGATTGGAGGGTAGCTAATGTAACCCCACTTTTTAAAAATGGGGGGAGAGAGAAAACGGGGAATTACAGACCAGTTAGTCTAACATCGGTAGTGGGGAAACTGCTAGAGTCAATTATTAAAGATGGGATAGCAGCGCATTTGGAAAGTGGTGAAATCATTGGACAAAGTCAGCATGGATTTACGAAGGGTAAATCATGTCTGACGAATCTTATTGAATTTTTTGAGGATGTAACTAGTAGAGTGGATAAGGGAGAAGCAGTGGATGTGTTGTATCTCGACTTTCAGAAGGCTTTCGACAAGGTCCCACACAAGAGATTGGTATACAAACTTAAAGCACACGGTATTGGTGGTTCAGTATTGATGTGGATAGAGAACTGGCTGGCAGACAGGAAGCAAAGAGTAGGAGTGAATGGGTCCTTTTCAGGATGGCAGACAGTGACTAGTGGGGTGCCGCAAGGCTCAGTGCTGGGACCCCAGCTATTTACAATATACATTAATTATTTGGACGAGGGAATTAAATGCAACATCTCCAAGTTTGCGGATGACACAAAGCTGGGGGGCAGTGTTAGCTGTGAGGAGGATGCTAGAAGGCTGCAAGGTGACTTGGATAGACTGGGTGAGTGGGCAAATGCATGGCAGATGCAGTATAATGTGGATAAATGTGAGGTTATCCACTTTGGTGGCAAAAACAGGAAGGTAGACTATTATTTGAATGGTGTCCGATTAGGAAAAGGGGAGATGCAGCGAGATCTGGGTGTCATGGTATGCCAGTCATTGAAAGTAGGCATGCAGGTGCAGCAGGCTGTGAAGAAAGCGAATGATAAGTTGGCATCCATAGCAAAAGGGTTTGAGTATAGGAGCAGGGAGGTTCTACTGCAGTTGTATAGGGTCTTGATGAGGCCACACCTGGAGTATTGCGTACAGTTTTGGTCTCCTAATCTGAGGAAAGACATTCTTGCCATAGAGGGAGTACAGAGAAGGTTCACCAGACTGATTCCTGGGATGGCACGACTTCCATATGAAGAAAGACTGGATAGACTCGGCTTGTACTCGCTGGAATTTAGAAGATTGAGGGTGATCTCATAGAGACTTACAAAATTCTTAAGGGGTTGGACAGGCTAGATGCAGGAAGATTGTTCCCGATGTTGGGAAAGTCCAGGACAAGGGGTCACAGTTTAAGAATAAGGGGGAAGTCTTTTAGGACCGAGATGAGAAAATCGTTTTTCACACAGAGAGTGGTGAATCTCTGGAATTCTCTGCCACAGAAGGTAGTTGAGGCCATTTCGTTGGCCATATTTAAGAGGGAGTTGGATGTGGCCCTTGTGGCTGAAGGGATCAGAGGGTATGGAGAGAAGGCAGGTACAGGATATTGAGTTGGATGATCAGCCATGATCATATTGAATGGCGGTGCAGGCTCGAAGGGCCGAATGGCCTGCTCCTGCATCTAATTTCTATGTTTCTATGAGAGACCAGGACCAGAGGGCACAACCACAAAAGAAAATAGATACCTTTGGAAAGGAGATGAGGAGTGAGAGGGTGGTGAATATGTAATTCATTGCCACAGAAGGCTGTGGAGGCCAAGTTATTGGGTATTTTAAAAGCGGAGATTAACAGGTTCTTGTGTGGGAATCAAAGGTTACGGTGAAGTGGTTGGAGAATAGGATTCGGAGGGAACGATAGATCAGCAGGAATGGCAGAGTAGGCTCGATGGGCTGAATGGCTTAATTCTGCTCCTATCACTTATCATCTTAATCAGGTCTTGTTCTGCACATGATTAAGTAGGAGCCTGCTTTGTTCAGGAAGGTCTTGAAATTAGAATTATGAAAGTGTCAAAACCAGAGTGAATTTAATGAATAGATGAATGTTGGCATCAGGCTGCAAGAAAATGCTGCATCAGTGATAATTTCTTCCCTCCCCCACTCCACCGATGCTATGTAACCTATTGAGTTCCTCCAGTAATTTGCTCTTTGCTCCAGATTCCAACTTCTGCAATATTTATGTCTCCAGTATTTATTGTAATTCTTTTTTAAAAAATGGTTGCATACTTTTTTGAAGCATTGAGTTTATAAATAGACAATAGACAAAAGGTACAGGAGTAGGCCATCCGGCCCTATGAGCCAGCACCGCCATTCAATGTGATCATAGCTGATCATCCCCAATCAGTACCCCATTCCTGCCTTCTCCCCATATCCTCTGACTCTGCTATTTTTAAGAGCCCTATCTAGCTCTCTCTTGAAAGCACCCAGAGAACCCGCCTCCACCGCCCTCTGAGGTAGAGAATTCCACAGACTCACCACTCTCTGTGAGAAAAAGTGTTTCCTCGTCTCCGTTCTAAATGGCTTACTCCTTATTCTTAAACTGTGGCCTCTGGTTATGGACTCCCCCAACATCGGGAACATGTTTCCTGCCTCTAGCGTGTCCAAACCCTTAACAATCTTATATTTTTCAATGAGATACCCTCTCATCCTTCCAAACTCCAGCGTGTACAAGCCCAGCGGCTCCATTCTCTCAGTATATGACAGTCCCACCATCCTGGGAAGTAACCTTGTAAACCTACGCTGCACTCCCTCAATAGCAAGAATGTCCTTCCTCAAATTAGGGGACTAAAACTGCACACAATACTCCAGGTGTGGTCTCACTAGGGCTCTGTACAACTGCAGAAGGACCTCTTTGCTCCTATATTAGATTCCTCATGTTATAAAGGCCAACATGCCATTCGCTTTCCTCACTGCCTGCTGTACCTGCAAGCTTACTTTCATAGATTGATGTACAAGGACCCCCAGATCACGTTGTACTTCCCCTTTTCCCAACTTGACGCCATTTTGATAGTAATCTGCCTTCCTGTTTTTGCTACCAAAGAGGGTAACCTCGCATTTATCCACAAATGTATTGATATTTGAAAAAAACGCTCAATGTGTTACATTGTTAATTGCAGGGTAAAATGGAGGATGCAAGAACTCACTTAAAGTTGTGCAATCTTGAGAAGGAGGTGAAAGACTTGAAGGCAACCATGACTGCTTCTGACAAGATGGCTTCCAAAGAGCTCTTCACGGCCAAGGACCACATGAGAGCTCTCCGGGGAACTGTTCAAAAACTCAATCAAGAGAGGACAGAGGTGACATACATTGTAGACAGTCGGCCCGTCCAGGACTTCTATTTTCAAATGTATCCAATTTTTTTCGTCAAAGCATATTTACTCTCAATTTTTTTTTCTGCTGTAAATCACTCTTCTCGTTTTAGGAAATGGAAATAGCAGAAAAGTTCCACACTGAAGCAATTCGGGCGGCTCGAGGTCTTGCCAAAGCGGAGGCTGAAATTGAGCTGCTGCAAAGCCTACTAAAGGACAAAGAAAACCAGGTGAGGGCTGAGAGTGGAAAGCAAAGGTTACTTGAAGTTAGAGAAGTCAATATTCATGTGTAGGAAGGAACTGCAGATGCTGGTTTAAACTGAAGATAGACACAAAAAGCAGGCGTAACTCAGCGGGATAGGCAGCATCAATGGAGATAAGGAATGGGTGACGTTTTGGGTCAAGACCCTTCATTAGACTGAAAGTCATGGGAAAGGGAAACGAAAGATATAGAAGATTATCTGGAGAGATGAAGAACAATGAATGAAAGCAATGCAAAAAAGTAACGATAAAGGACACAGGCCATTGTTAGCTGTTTGTTGGGTGAAAATGATATTGGGATGACTTGGGTAGGGGAAGGATATAGAGAGAGAGAGAGAGAGAGGGAATACCGTAGTTACCTGAAGTTAAAGAAATCAATATTCATACCACTGGGTTGTAAGCTGCCCAGCGAAAAGTCACGGCTCGTAGTTTTCCGTTGACACCACGCTCACCCCAATGGAAGGCCGAAGTCCCCACCACCGAGCACCTCCAGGCTATGTTATCCCCTTTCCTTATCAGCAACATATCACGGTTAACAATTCATCGTAATTGCGTAAAGTAATTACAGTAAACCCTCCTTATTATGGACCTCTTTATAACGGATTTTGGTCGTAGTGGATGGACCTCACAACCTTCACCGTCAGGCCGGGCTGATTTTTCCCGGCCCCGCACTGCCTCCCTGGCCTCTTCCAGGCTGGTCTGCTGATGCTAGTCCCTGCCGCATCGTCTCTCCAGCCACCTCCAGGCTGGACATACGTACGGACTGCCATCGCCGGCCTCCACCGCCTTCCTGGCCACTTCCAGGCCAGACCTGCTGCCACCTCCAGCCCACACAGCTTCCTCGGCATCTTCCAGTCGCTGCCACCACCGCCCCTTACCTACACACTGGCCATCTGTGGCCAGTGACCATTGACTCCGCTGATCCTTGCCACTCCCCCGACCACCAGCAGGCTGGGGCTGTCATGGCATCTGGATTCCAGGCCCAGTTCCAGACCTAGCGTCTGAAGAAGGTCCTCGACCTGAAATGTCACATTTCCATGTTCTGCAAAGATGCTGCCTGACCTGCTGAGTTACTCCAGCACATTGTGTCCTTTTGTTTATTAACCAGCATCTGCATTCATTTGTTTCTAATGCAGGTCCACCACCAATTTTGTGGCAACTGGTGGTCCAGCACCTCCTTTAATTTCCCCCCCCCCCCCATGGTCCTTTATAACGAGAGTGTACTGTACACAAATTTGCCACAGAATGTTCACTCAAGGTTACTATTGAATGCTCCCATTCGAACCTTGTGGCCAGAATCCATGTACTGTAGCCGTGTAGCCATTCTCTAGTTGCTCTCCATTTTCCATACTATCCCTTTAACCATTTTTATCCAAGGAGTCACTACACAATAGGTTACAACCTAGCCAATTCCTTTCAAAGTTAACAGTATTTTACAAGTAGGAAGACTCTTGCAGTACATAGTGTACTAATTCATATGTACCTTTTTGTATCCATGGATACTGATTAATGGTTTAGATTCTGGATGAAATGCAGACTTTTGAATTTGGAGCAAAAAGTGTGAATGCCCAACAGCTGGAAATTGAAAGACTAAGTCGAGCTCTAAGTCGACAACAAGCAGAAGTGAAGCGCCTCCAAGATCATCTGAATCATACAAGAGAGGGTGCAGTGCAAATAAATTTTATTTTTACATAGCTTTGTGATTGTGACTGTAGGTTTGTTTATATATGCACATATATAAGGCTTGCAAGTGCAGTTGAAAAAATGCCAACTGTCACATTTTATCTCCATTGTCAACTGAGCCATTTGTCTTTGCATCGAAAGACCAGAGAGTCTGACGTGGTAATTTTAAAAATTGAGTGGGCATAGATGTAACCATAATTTGATTCCACATGCAATAAAATTATCAACAATTTTATATTTGTCTGAAACTGTTCTGGGAAGTTTTAAAATTTATTTGTTATGTCTACCATTGTTTCTGAGTTCACAAAAACTTTCCCAATTTGGTTATGAAGTGGATTATCAATTTGCTCACAGATTGCCATTCTTGTAGAAACTCCATGATTTACCTACGGTTAAGGTGATTGATCCATACTACCAACTTCATGCCCCTCGAAGAAGTTGAAAATGTAACCTTAATATTTATAGGAGTTATTTATTAGTTTAGAGGTACAGCATGGAAACTGCCCATTGTCCTCCCTCCCCCCCCCCCCCCCCCCCCCCCCCCCCCCCCCCCCCCCCCCCCCCCCCCCCCCCCCCCCCACCCCCCCCCCGAGGTCATGCCAGCTATTGATCACCCATTCACACAAGTTCAATATTATCCCATTTTCTCATCCGCTCCCTACACATTTAGGGGCAATTTACAGGGGCTAATTAAGCTGCAAACCCACATGTCTTTGGGATGTGGGAGGAAACCAGAGCATCCAGAGGAAACCTACTCGGTCACTGGGAAAACGTTCAAACTCCACACAGCAAGCATCCGAGGTCGGGATTGAACCCAGGTTTCTCGCTCTGTTAGGCAACAGCTCTGCTAGCTGTGCCACTTTCGATTCTCAATTTATTTAGTCAGGTCCAATTAAATTTTAAGTTCATACAAAAAGCACAATATCTCTGAAGGGGACTGTAAAGAAACTGTTTGAGTTTAAGGAATGATAAAATAACATTTCTGTTTGTGTTCCAATTGTATATCTTAATGGATATGCTACTTGGCATGTTAACTCCAAGTGTTGCGTCCATAATAAACAATACGCTCCGTCGCCATAAGGATTTCTCACTGATGGCTCCTTCCAGTCCAGCTGATATCATTTTACAAGTGAATATTTTTGTCTTTTAGGTAATTTAACTGAAATGGAAGACTTGATGGATGAAATCTCTGCTCTCAGAAATGTCCTAAACAATCAGAATGATTACATTACCAGTATAACAGATCCATTGAAAAGAAGAGGATACTGGTACTTTGTGCCGTCTTCAACAAAAGTGAGGCAAATACAAAGTTATCAATGTTTTTGGTTGTCATCAATTTTTTCATAATTTTAGTACATGCCAAACCGGTGAGAAAAAAATAATTTCATATCTAATTAGTTATTTTTTTAACAAGTAAAGCATCAATTTGAACATAGAACAATACTGCACAAATACAGGCCCTTTGACCCGTAATGTCTGTACCAAACATAATGCCAAGACCACCTCTTATCTGCCTGCACATAATCCTCTCCATTCACTGCATGTCCACATGGCTATCCGAAAGTCTCTTGAATGCCTCTATCACATCTGCTTCAGCCACCTCCCCCATTCACTACCCACTGTGTAAAAAAATAACCTGTCCCACACATCTCCTCTAAGTTTTGCTCTTCTCACATTAAAGCTATGCCGTTATGTATTTCATTTTTCCATCCTGGGGGAAAAGGTTCTAACTCTTTAAACGATCTGTGACACTCATCATTTTATGTACTTCGACCAGGTCAACCTACAAATGGTGGCATTACAGAGAAAACAACCCAAGTCTCTGCAACTTCTCCCAGTAGCTAACATCCCCTAATCCTGGCATCATTCTGGTAAACCAGCTCTGCACCCTACCAAAGCCTCCACGTCTTTCCTGCAATGGGACGACTAGAACTGCACACAAAACTCCAAATGATGCCTAACTAAAGTCCTATAAAACTCCTTCCTGACTTCTGACCTTTCTGTTTGCCCCATACAACACATTCATTTTGTTTTCTATTTTGAGGGTTTGGACTTTTTGGGAATTATGTAGTTCATTTCAAGGTGTTGTGACTTTTTATGTGATTGCGATCAAATCACTTTGTAAGGTACTCTAGATTTATTTTAGTTTAATTTAGTTTGAGCGCAGTCAGTGTCACGGTTGAAGAGGTGCTGAAGCTACTATCATGTATGAAGGTAGACAAATCTCCAGGGCCTAATCGGATATATCCGAGGACATTGTGGGAAACCAGAGAGGAAATTGCGAGTCGTCCTTAAATACAGGAGAGGTGTCGGAAGACTAGAGGGTGGCAAATGTTGTGTCTCTATTCAAGAAGGACTGCAGGGAAAATGCTGGGTACTAGAGGCCAGTGAGCTTAACATCTGTAGTTGGAAAGTTACTAGAGAGTATTCTGAGGGATAGAATATACAGGCATTTAGATCGACAAGGGCTGATTAGGGATAGTCAGTAAGTAAGTAAAGTAAAGTATCCTTTATTGTCATTCAGACCTTTTGGTCTGTACAAAATTTCGTTGCCTTGCAGTCAAACATTTAATAAAATAACAAAACACACAATAAACACAAATTTAACATCAACCACAGTGAGTTCACCAGGCACCTCCTCACTGTGATGGAAGGCAAAAGTCTTAAGTCCATGTCTCTTCCCTCCTTGTTCTCCCTCTGCGCTGAGGCGATCCAGGCTTCTGATGTTGTGACCCCACCGGGTGATGGTAAGTAAGTCCCGCGGCTCAACCATGCGCCGCCGGAACACCGCCACAGCCCCGAAGTCGGCCAGCCTCCCGCTGGTAAGTCCTGGCTGGCTCTGCCTCCGGAGCCTCGAGGTCGGACTCAGTTGGAGGCCGCCAGCTCCGCCATTCGGCCTCAGCGGAGACGGAGACGGGGGATACGACAAGAAAAGTCGCATCCCCCCCCGAAGGAAGAGACTAAAACAAGTTTCTCCCACCCTCCCCCATACATACATAACCTAATAACTCAAATTAACTAGCTAAAACAGGACAAGAAAACAACAGCAAAAAAGAAAGAACAGACGGACTGCAGGCGAGCCGCAGCTGCTAAGGCAGCGCCGCCACTTCCACCATGGGTTTGTACGTGAGAGGTCGTGTCTCACAAATCTGGGTTTTTTGAAGACGTGACCAAAAGGGTCGATGAGGGCAGTTGTAGATGTATATATGGACTTCAGCAAAGCATTCAACAAGGTTCTGTATGGTAGGCTGCTCTGGAAGGTTAGATCACGTGGGATCCAAGGAGATATAGCTGAATGGATAGAAAATTGGCTTCATGGAAGGAAGCAGAGGGTGATGGTGGAAGGTTGCTTCTCGGACTGGAGGCCTGTGACTAGTGGTGTACCTCTAGGTTCAGCGCTTGGCCCGTTACTGTTTGTAATCTATATCAATGATTTGGATGGGAACATGCATGGGCATATTTGCAGAAAATACAAAAGTGGGTGGTTTTGCAGACAATGAAGATGATTGTGAAAAATTGCAACAGGATCTTGATCGATTGGAAAGGTGTGGTGAAGAATGGTTGACGAAATTTAATACAGAGAAATGTGAGGTATTGCATTTTGGGAAATCTAACATGGGCAGGGCCTCCACAGGTAGGGCCCTGGGGAGTTGTAGGACAGAGGGATCTAGGAGTGCATGTGCATGGTTCCTTGAAGGTGGAATCGCAGGTAGATAGGATGGTCAAAAAGGCGTTTGGAACTTTGGTCTTCATCAGTCAGAGTATTGAGTGTAGAAGCTGGGAGGTCATATTGCAGTTGTATAAGACTTGGATGAGGCCACATTTAGAATATTGTGTTCAGTTCTGGGCACCATGTTCTAGGAATGGATACAGTTAAGATTTACAAGGATGTTGTCAGGGCTTGAAAGTTTGAGCTACAGGGAGAGGTTGAGCAGGTTGGGACTATATTCCTTGGAGTGCAGAAGGATGATGGGTGATCTTATTGAGGTGTATAAAATCATGAGAGGCTAGATCAGGTAGATGCTCAGTCTCTTGCCCAGAGTAGGTGAATCAAGGAACAGAGGACATAGGTTTAAGGTGAAGGGGAAAAGATTTAATAGGAATCTGAAGGATAACTTTTTCACATAAAGGGTGGTAGGTGTATGGAACAAGCTGCCAGAGGAGGTAGTTGAGGCACGGACTATCCCAACATTTAAGAAACAGTTAGACAGGTACATGGATAGGACAGGTTTGGAGGGATATGACCCAAATGCGGGTAGGTGGGATTAGTGTAGCTGTGACATGTTGGCCAGTGTGGGCAAGTTGGGCCGGAGGGCCTGCCTCCACACAGTATCACTCTATGACTAACATTTAGTCCAAGATGGTCCAATTAAAGATAGCTCAAAGGTCTCCAATGACGTAGATATGTGGTCAGAACAGCACTCCAGATGATGAGAGGACAGTTCACTTGCCTGAGAACAACTGAGAAGAAACCGTGCCTGAATCTTGAGATATGCTTTTTCAGACCCCTGTACATCTTGCCTGATGGGAGAGGGGAGAAGAATACAGGGGAGTAAATACAGCCGCATCATCTCATCAATAGCTACACATAAACCCCTTGATCTTCAAGTACAGTTGTCCAACTAACCAAAGCTGGAGGTATAATACCTCATATTCCACCTGTGTAGTTTTAAACCCAACAGTATGAACAGTGAATTCTCCAACTTTAGGTAACTACATCACCCTCTACCTTCTTCCCATAGATAACCCCACCACCCCACCACCCCATGGCCCGCCTGAACTTGCACTTATTTCTATCCTCCCCTTCCACCTACATTCCTTCATCTAGCTTCACAATTCGCAACTCTGCAATCCTTTTCTCGCACCTTCTGTCTTTTCATCTTTGGTGTTTGTCCGACCACCTGCCTATCAACCCCACCACCTGTATCAACCGTTTACCTGCCATGCTTTGTTTTGCCCCTCCTCTCTTCCAGTTTTGTAACTCCTCTCCCCTCTCCCCATCAGTTTGCAGAAGGGTCCTGAACTGAAACGCTACCTATCCATGTTCTCTAAATATGCCACCTGACCCGCTGAGTTGCTCCAGCACTTCCTGTCTTCTAACCAAAGTTTAACTTGATATTGTAATCTGCAACATTAAGGCCAGAAAAATGCTTTATGGCAATTAATCCTGAATTGACAATGGGAAACTCATCAATTAACTAATCGCCATTGAATTTTATTTTGTGTTGAGATGTAATTAGACTGTGTGTAAACAGGGTTACTTAATTGCATTTTCTTATACTTTTATTTTAGCCATCAAGCCTGAAGTCTCAAAACAGTCACACAAAAGATTCTGGATTCAGTTCCCTGCATCAAGTTCCACCATCTCCAAGTCATGGATCAATTCCTAGAAGAGGAGGCAAGGAAGAATATACGTCGTCAGTTCCAGGGGGTTACTGGGTTTATTCACCAGTAAGACGTACCTCACAATGGACTCGTATCCAGAGAGGTATGAAACATAGCAGAAGAAAGGAAGTCCCTACTTATTTAGAATATTGTACTGTGGAGAATCTTTTCTTTGAGTGCTATCAAAGAAAGCAATGAAACTCAGAAAAAATCATTAGAAAAGTAGCATCATTTGTCTTGAAATATTTTGGATAATGCTGTATGTCTAAAAACAAAAACTATTTATAATCCAGAATTTTCAAATATCAGATGACCAAAAAAGTTTTAAAATTACAATTGTATTTAACGGAATATAAATAGATTTTTATCAAAATTGGCATGTGCAATTGTGATAAAGAACATCATGGATTAGCTATTTCAAATGTTATAAGACTTTTAAAATATATTAGCAGGTGATGAAGAAGATAGTGGGACCGAAAGTGATGAAAATGGAACACCTAAACAAGCATTTGTTGCCCCACCTGGATCAGTTATTTACACAATGTACCCTGATGCTACTCCTTTGCCGCAAGGGACTGTAGTATATGGACCTCCACCTGCACAACCAGCCAATGTTACACCTGTCTGCCCAGGCACAATTATTTATGGACCACCACCACCTGGTACACAAGTTGTTTATGGACCTCCTCCTGTCAACTTTACCATCCCTCTTATTCCTGACGGTGTTCTTCACTGCAATGTGCTGGAGCACCATGATCTGGTGAGATGTCTGTGTTGTGTTGTCAGTTGCCGATAAATGATAGTCTTGTAGAAACAAAATTCTGGTAAATATAGTGATATATAGAAAGATTAATTTTGTTGCAATATAATTAGCAGTCCTTCAGCTAGATTTAACACATTTAAAAGTATATTTCCATGACACAACTACATTTTTACGTTCCTCTGTCCTTTAGGAGAATGAAGTCAGTAAACTAGAAGATATAGTAGCACATTTAAGATCTCGTAAATCCAATGATCCAAAAACAACTGCTTCCGTAGAGCGTCATCGTGAGCAGATAGAACAACTTCGTCGTGGCATCCAAGAGCTATTGCATGAGAGGGAAGAGTTGGAGCAAGAAGTTGAGGAATTGCACAAGGTGGTCCATAAACGCAGCAATCAAAAGTAAGAAACAGATCACTGAAGAAAGGGTTCGGTACTTTGCTAATGGTATGCCAGAACCTCAGAGTTGTTGCATTTTAGGCAAGCTTTTTTACAAAGATCTAGATTTTTTTTTTAAGATTCATAGAAATTGGCTTTTTGGGGTCAATACAAATCACAACACATAGTTGAAAGGGTGCTTAAGAAACTAAATCAACATTATTCTGGTGACATTCAACAAAGATGACGAATAAAAGAACAGCAGGTGCTAGTTTACAAAAAAAGATACACAATGCTGGAAATACTCAGTGGGTCAGGCAGCATCTCTGGAGAAAATCTTTAGGTGACATTTTGGGTCGGAACTCTTCTTCAGGCTGACTATGGTGTGGGAGGGAAAAAGCTGGAAGAGAGGTGGGGCAGGACAGAGCCTTGCAAGTGAGAGAAGGTTTTGATATAGGAGAAAAGAAAAAAGGCTGTGAGATAAGGAGATGAGAAGAGACGTGAAATGTGAAGGCATTTGGCAACTAATTCATCATTATTTTTTGCTACGATCTTAAAAAATTAAACAAATACTCTTCCATTAATTTGTCTTTTAAGTAAATGTTAAATGTAAATGGTACAAATATAATAATTTTATTTATTTAGAAATTATTCGTAATCATAATGGCCTGGATCTTACAGCTACCCATATTGTTGGTTGTCTGGCTTCAGGGCAACTTATGGAGTACCTTCATTGGGGAACCTTTTGCATTATAGGTTAATTACGCTTAGAAACACCAGTAAAATGAATCCAATGTATTTAACTCAATTTATTTTCCATATGTCTCATCTATCTCCATGGATCGGTAGTAAGAAAATTGGGAAACCTGCATTTAAATTAATTTCCTATGATTTTTGTTGCTAAATCTGTCATTGAACCACCTGCAACCACTCATTCACTTTCAACAGTGTGGGTAATTGCTTCCTAGATTTACTTAAGTTTTAAATTTAAATATATTCAATTTCATTTAATCGCATTCTAGTGTTTCTAACTGCAATTAAATGTGTTAAGTGTTTTAATTGTGATATATAATAGAAAGTGCAGGAGTAGGCCATTCGGACCTTCGAGCCTGCACCGCCATTCAATATATTCATGGCTGATCATAGAAACATAGAAACATAGAAATTAGGTGCAGGAGTAGGCCATTCAGCCCTTCGAGCCTGCACCGCCATTCAATATGATCATGGCTGATCATCCAACTCAGTATCCCGTACCTGCCTTCTCTCCATACCCTCTGATCCCCTTAGCCACAAGGGCCACATCCAACTCACTCTTAAATATAGCCAATGAACTGGCCTCAACTACCCTCTGTGGCAGAGAGTTCCAGAGACTCACCACTCTCTGTGTGAAAAAAAGTATTTCTCATCTCGGTCTTAAAGGATTTCCCCCTTATCCTTAAGCTGTGACCCCTTGTCCTGGACTTCCCCAACATCGGGAACAATCTTCCTGCATCTAGCCTGTCCAACCCCTTAAGAATTTTGTAAGTTTCTATAAGATCCCCTCTTAATCTCCTAAATTCCAGAGAGTATAAACCGAGTCTATCCAGTCTTTCTTCATAAAACAGTCCTGACATCCCAGGAATCAGTCTGGTGAACCTTCTCTGCACTCCCTCTATGGCAATAATGTCCTTCCTCAGATTTGGAGACCAGAACTGCACGCAATACTCCAGGTGTGGTCTCACCAAGACCCTGTACAACTGAAGTAGAACCTCCCTGCTCCTGTACTCAAATCCTTTTGCTATGAAAGCTAACATACCATTCGCTTTTTTCACTGCTGCTGCACCTGCATGCCTACTTTCAATGACTGGTGTACCATGACACCCAGGTCTCGCTGCATCTCCCCTTTTCCTAATCGGCCACCATTTAAATAATAGTTAATTTTATTTAGATGCTAGACCATCAGGGACCTTTTGGGTCTCTGTCACATGGGAGGCCTGGTCCTCCAACGCAACCCATTCCCCAACGCAACATTTCACCACTAACCCATAGCCCCCAAGGTGGTGTGGTCCCCCAACTCAACCCGTTCCCAACCGTAAGATTCCAGCACTCTCCTGCCTCCCTCAGCAGTGGACTTTATGACATTTCAATTGGACTTCCCCTGCCTGCTGCACTAATTGCAATACCAATTGCCCCCCCCCCCCCCCCTCCTGTTGAAATATCCCATTGAGGTGAAAAGTTCAGAGTGTTCCTGTATTGCAACTTTGTATTGAAGTGTGTTAAAAGCTGGCAGGAACGATTTTAACAGTTTAAAAAGTTGGCATTAGTGAAGCTTTAATCATGAATAACATGAAATATAAGATGAAATCTTAAGTGAACCTGATTACGGCGTGGAGGGGGAAAATGTGTCAGAATATGTAAAAATTTAAGCGCTAGGGCGTAGCATTTTGAGGAAGATACAAAACATACATCACACACGCACAAGATGAGACTTTTATAGATATGTACTAGACTGAGTGGGACCCGTTGTGTCCCTGTCACACAGGAGGCCTGGTACCCCAACACAACCTGCTCCCCAATGCAATATTCCACCACTCACCCGTTCCTCCAATGCAACCTGTCCCCCCAACGCAAGATTGCACCACGCATGCACAGCCCCCAACTGCGCAGGCACGGCTCATTTCCCCTCATCTCTCCTCTTCACCCTCCCACATCTTTCCCCTCTCCTCCTCCCCTCCCCCAATCCCTCCCTCACCTCTCCAGGGATCGCACTTTTTTTCTCTGTTGCTAGCCGGGCAAGCTAGGCAGCTTTCTAGGTTGCCAAATGACAGTTTAGGTGGTCATTTAAGACAGCTTGCATGACGCGTGCGATAATGTACTCGGACGAAGTGTGTAGTTACCAGTCGGAATTATGCTCAATGAAGCATTCACATATTATTTCTGCTTCAAATAAAGTCACAAACTAAACATATTCACCAATCAAGACATGATATATACCACAATGACATGCAGCAAAATTACAATACAGTATCTCAACTCTTTTTACACGTGGTAATGAATGCAATTTCTATTGTTTCTTTCCACTTGCAAACAAAAATGTGGTTGGATTATACAGCCATTTGATCAACCTCGGGGAGACCAAGCGCAGGCTTGGCAATCGCTTCGCACAACACCTCCACTCAGTTCGCAATAACCAATCTGATCTCCGGTGGCTCAGTACTTCAATTCCCCTCTCATTCCGAATCCGACCTTTCTGTCCTGGGCCTCCTCCATGGCCAAAGTGAGGCCCACAGCAAATTGGAGGAAGAGCACCTCATATTTCGCTTGGGTAGTTTACACCCAGCGGTTTACACCCATCAATTTCAGGTAGTCCTTGCTTTCTCCTTCCTTCCCCTCCCATTCCCAGCTCTCCCACGGCCTACAGTCTCCGCCTCTTCCTTTCTTCCCACCCCCCCGACATCAGTTTTGGGATGTGGGAGGAAACCCACACGCTTGCAGGGAAAATGTGCAAATTCAACACAGACAGTGCCCGAGGACAGGATCGAACACAGATCTCGGGCATGTGAGGCAGAAAGTCTACCAGCTGTGCCACTATATTTTGTTTTCCTGCACGGAAAAAATTATACGTTGATAACTTTGGTTACTAAAGAAAATAAACTATCCATTTTCAGTCTTAAATCTCTAAGTGACGCTATGTCCCCCTTTACAAGGTCCTACAAGGTGAATTTAGGGAGCTAGGAGATAAACTTAAAAGTAGGACCTCAAAGGTAGTAATCTCCGGATTACTACCAGTACCACGGGCCAGTCAGAGTAGAAATAGGAGGATAATGCAAATGAATACGTGGCTTGAAAAGTGTTGCAAGGGGGAGGGATTCAAATTTTTAGGGCACTGGGACCAGTTCTGGGGGAGGTGGGACCGGTACAAACAGGACGGTTTGCACCTGGAATGGAATGGAACCAATGTTCTTGGGGGAGTGTTTGCTAGTGCTGTCGGGGAGGATTTAAACTAATGTGGCAGGGGGATGGGTACAAGAGCAGAGAGGCAGGAGGGTGTAAAATGAGGGTAGAAGCATTAGGTAGCAAGGTGAAAAGTAAAAGTGGCAGGCAGACAAAACCAGGGCAAAAATCAAAAAGGGCCACTTTTCAGCAAAATTGTATAAGGGGTAAGTGCGTTGTAAAGACAAGCCTGAAGGCTTTGTGTCTCAATGCAAGGAGTATTCGTAATAAGGTGGACGAGTTGAACGTGCAGATAGATATTAATGATTATGATATAGTTGGGATCACGGAGACATGGCTCCAGGGTGACGTAGGCTGGGAGCTGAACATCCAGGGATATTCAATATTCAGGAGGGATAGAGAGAAAGGAAAAGGAGGTGGGGTAGCGTTGCTGGTTAGAGAGGAGATTAACGCAATGGAAAGGAAGGACATTAGCGTGGAGGATGTGGAATCGGTATGGGTAGAGCTACAAAACACTAAGGGGCAGAAAACGCTGGTGGGTGTTGTGTACAGGCCACCTAACAGTAGCAGAGAAGTTGGGGATGGTATCAAACAGGAAATTAGAAATGCGTGCGACAAAGGCAAAACAGTTATAATGGGTGACTTCAATCTACATATAGATTGGGTTAATCAAATTGGCAGGGGTGCTGAGGAAGAGGATTTTTTGGAATGTATGCGGGATAGTTATCTAAATCAACATGTAGAGGAACCAACGAGAGAGCAGGCTATTTTAGACTGGGTTTTGAGTAATGAGGAAGGGGTAATTAGCCGTCTTGTTGTACGTGCCCCCTTGGGCAAGAGTGACCATAATATGGTTGAGTTCTTCATTAGGATGGAGAGTGACATTGTTAATTCAGAAACAATGGTTCTGAACTTAAAGAAAGGTAACTTTGAGGGTATGAGACGTGAATTGGCCAAGATTGACTGGCAATTAATTCTAAAAGGGTTGACGGTGGATATACAATGGAAGACATTTAAAGACTGCATGGATGAACTACAAAAATTGTTCATCCCAGTTTGGCAAAAGAATAAATCGGGGAAGGTAGTGCATCCGTGGATAACAAGGGAAATCAGGGATAGTATCAAAGCAAAGGATGATGCGTACAAAGTAGCCAGAAAAAGCAGCATACCAGAGGACTGGGAGAAATTCAGAGACCAGCAGAGGAGGACAAAGGGCTTAATTAGGAAAGGAAAAATAGATTATGAAAGAAAACTGGCAGGGAACATAAAAACTGACTGCAAAAGTTTTTATAGATATGTGAAGAGAAAGAGGTTAGTTAAAACAAATGTAGGTCCCTTGCAGTCAGAAACAGGTGAGTTGATCATGGGGAACAAGGATATGGCGGACCAATTGAATAACTACTTTGGTTCCGTCTTCACTAACGAAGACATAAATAATCTGCCTGAAATAGCAGGGGACTGTGGGTCAAAGGAGGAATTGAGTGAAATCCAGGTCAGTCGGGAAGTGGTGTTGGGTAAATTGAATAGATTAAAGGCCGATAAATCCCCAGGGCCAGATAGGCTGCATCCCAGAGTACTTAAGGAAGTAGCTCAGGAAATAGTGGATGCATTAGTGATAATCTTTCAAAACTCTTTAGATTCTGGAGTAGTTCCTGAGGATTGGCGGGTAGCAAATGTAACCCCTCTTTTTAAGAAGGGAGGGAGAGAGAAAACGGGGAATTACAGACCAGTTAGTCTAACATCGGTAGTGGGGAAACTGCTAGAGTCAGTTATTAAAGATGGGATAGCAGCACATTTGGAAAGTGGTGAAATCATTGGACAAAGTCAGCATGGATTTACAAAAGGTAAATCATGTCTGACGAATCTTGTGGAATTTTTCGAGGATGTAACTAGTAGCGTGGATAAGGGAGAACCAGTGGATGTGGTATATCTGGACTTCCAGAAGGCTTTCGACAAGGTCCCACATAAGAGATTAGTATACAAACTTAAAGCATACGGTATTAGGGGTTCAGTATTGATGTGGATAGAGAACTGGCTGGCAAACAGGAAGCAAAGAGTAGGAGTAAACGGGTCCTTTTCACAATGGCAGGCAGTAACTAGTGGGGTACCGCAGGGCTCAGTGCTGGGACAATATATATTAATGATCTGGATGAGGGAATTGAAGGCAATATCTCCAAGTTTGCGGATGACACTAAGCTGGGGGGCAGTGTTCGCTGTGAGGATGATGCTAGGAGACTGCAAGGTGACTTGGATAGGCTGGGTGAGTGGGCAAATGTTTGGCAGATGCAGTATAATGTGGATAAATGTGAGGTTATCCACTTTGGTGGCAAAAACAGGAAAGCAGACTATTATTTAAATGGTGGCCGATTAGGAAAAGGGGAGATGCAGCGAGACCTGTGTGCAGGGAGGTTCTACTTCAGTTGTACAGGGTCTTGGTGAGACCACACCTGGAGTATTGCGTACAGTTTTGGTCTCCAAATCTGAGGAAGGACATTATTGCCATAGAGGGAGTGCAGAGAAGGTTCACCAGACTGATTCCTGGGATGTCCGGACTGTCTTATGAAGAAAGACTGGATAGACTCGGTTTATACTCTCTGGAATTTAGGAGATTGAGAGGGGATCTTATAGAAACTTACAAAATTCTTAAGGGGTTGGACAGGCTAGATGCAGGAAGATTGTTCCCGATGTTGGGGAAGTCCAGGACAAGGGGTCACAGCTTAAGGATAAGGGGGAAATCCTTTAAGACCGAGATGAGAAAGACTTTTTTCACACAGAGAGTGGTGAGTCTCTGGAACTCTCTGCCACAGAGGGTAGTTGAGGCCAGTTCATTGGCTATATTTAAGAGTGAGTTGGATGTGGCCCTTGTGGCTAAGGGGATCAGAGGGTATGGAGAGAAGGCAGGTACGGGATACTGAGTTGGATGATCAGCCATGATCATATTGAATGGCGGTGCTGGCTCGAAGGGCTGAATGGCCTACTCCTGCACCTAATTTCTATGTTTCTATGTTTACAACCATATAACCATATAACAATTACAGCACGGAAACAGGCCCTCTCGGCCCTTCCAGTCCGTGCCGACCATTTGTTTTCCCCTAGTCCCATCTACCTGCACTCAGACCATACCCCTCCATTCCCTTCACGTCCATATACCTATCCACTTTACTCTTAAATGTTAAAATCGATCCTGCCTCCACCACTTCTGCTGGAAGCTGATTCCACACAGCCACCACCCTCTGAGTAAAGAAGTTCCCCCTCACGTTACCCCGAAACCTCTGTCCCTTAATTCTCATGTCATGCCCTCTTGTTTGAATCTTCCCTACCCTCAATGGGAAAAAACGTATCCACGTCAACTCTGTCTATCCGTTTCATCATTTTAAAGACCTCAATCAATTCCCCCCTTAACCTTCTGCGCTCCAAAGAATAAAGACCTAACTTGTTCAACCTTTCTCTGTAACATAGTTGCTGGAACCCTGGCAACATTCTAGTAAATCTCCTCTGTACTCTCTCTATTTTTGTTGACATCCTTCCTATAACTAGGCGACCAAAATTGTACACCATACTCCAGAATTGGTCTTACCAATGCCTTGTACAATTTTAACATTACTTCCCTACTCCTATATTCAATGCTCTGATTTATAAAGGCCAGCACACCAAAGGCTTTCTTTACCACCCTATCTACATGCGATTCCACCTTCAGGGAACTATGCACAGTTATTCCTAGATCCCTCTGTTCCACAGCATTCCTCAATTCCCTACCATTTACCATGTACGTCCTATTTTGATTTGTCCTGCCAAGATGTAGCACTTCACACTTATCAGCATTAAACTCCATCTGCCATCTTTCAGCCCACTTTTCCAAATGGCCCAAATCTCTCTGTAGACTTTGAAAATCTACTTCATTATCCACAACACCACCTATCTTAGTATCATCTGCATACTTACTTATCCAATTTTCCACCCCATCATCCAGATCATTGATGTACATGACAAACAACAGTGGACCCAACACAGATGCCTGAGGCACCCCACTGGTCACTGGCTTCCAACCTGACAAACAGCCATCCACCATTACTCTCTGACATCTCCCATTCAGCCACTGTTGAATCCATCTTGCTACTCCGCCATTAACACCCAAAGATTGAACCTTCTTAACCAACCTTCCATGGGGAACCTTGTCAAAGGCCTTACTGAAATCCATATAGACAACATCCACTGCTTTACCCTCATCAATTTCCCTAGTTACCGCTTCAAAGTTACTGTATGTTTTAATTCAGTTCAAGACTATGGGGCAATACTTTGGACATAGTTGCTGCCTAAAAGTGGCAGAGACCCGGAATTGATCCTGAATATTGGTGCTGTCTTTATGGAGTTTGCTCCTTTTCCCTTTGATCACATGGGTTTTCTCCGGGTGCTCTTGCTTCCTTCCACATTTCAAAGGTATGCAGGAACCTTTTTCAGACCCAACACAAAATGTAATATTTTCCTTCTGTCCAGAGATTCTGTCTGACCTGTTGAGTTACTCCAGCTTTTTGTGTCTATCTTCAGTTTAAACCAGCATCTGCAGTTCCTTCCTACATGCACGATACTATACGATAGAACTTCATTAATCCCAGGAGCGAAATTGTGTGTGTGTGTGTGTGTGTGTGTGTGTGTGTATTATACATGCACACACACACACACATATATTTATATAGTTATATATTGATATATAAATATTCACTGTTTTGTTTTCTCGTTTCTAACATTATTTACAGAGTACTATGTTTACATATTCTGTTGTGCTGCTGCAAATAAGAGTTTCATTGTTCTAACTGGGACGCGAGAGAATAAAACACTCTTGATTTACGTCGCTAATGTGTGGGATAGAACTAGTGTATGGGTGATCGGTGGTCGGTATGGACTCGGTGGGCCGAAGGGCCTGTTTCCGCGCTGTATCTTTAACTTAAACTAAATACATTAAAACCAGAGGGAGTCTAAAGAAGGGTCTCTACCCGAAACATCACCCAATTTCTTCTATCCAGAGATGCTGGCTGCTCCATGGAGTTCCCCGGCACCATTAAAGCATGAAATAGTCTTCACCCTACCAGAGTTACCTAACCAGGCGCAACTAAATTTAAGGTAACTCTTTTTTCCCCAAGAACCCTTTTTTGCTCAAGTCCACCTTCCACCACCTCCAGTTTAAATTCCATGTGGAATATTTTTGGAGGACCAGGAAACCAAGAAGCAAGAGTTATTCCAGGCAGTGATTCTGCGTTGGGTTTCAGCGTCGTGGCGAAGTGGCAACCGGACAGCAATTGGAGAAAGTGTCCGGCGCCGACCAGTGGCAGTGCGCATATGCAGGGTGGCCGATGATGTGCTGGCCGTGGCAGTGAGCTTGTGCAAGGCGGCCGGCCGGAGAGCGGAGACCTGGCAATCTGGACATTGACATTGGCGGGCGGAGACAGAGAGTGACAGAGATTGAGATCAGGAGGGGGGCCAAGGCGAGCAAAATTACATGGTTTTTAGGTTGCCTGCCGGGACTTTAGGTGACTATTGGCAACCGTTACTTTCAAGCCCTGCTCTCCCTCCCTCTCTTTCCCCTACCCTCAGTCACTCCCTCCCTCTCTCCATAACTCCTCTCCGTCCCTACCCCCCTCCTCCTTCCCCCACTCTCCTCACTTTCCCCCTCCCTCCCTACCCCTTCCTCTCCCTCAATCCTCCCACTCTCCCTCCTCACCTCCCCATGATCTTCCCCATCTCGTCCTCTCCTCCACCAATCCCTCCCTCACCTCTCCCTACCTCTCCTTTCCCCTACCCTCAGTCACTAGCTCCCTCCCTCCATCCATAAAAAGCAGCATCTGCAGTTCGTTTCTCCACAGGTCATTCATTGTTAGCTGTGGTTTAGATCCCGTTGAGTTGACGATTGGACCAGTTTGCACTCTGTTTGTGTGTGTGCGTGTGCGTGTGTGTGTGTGTGTGACGTTACTCAAACTCCACGCAAACTGCTCGGCCACCCTGCAATCCGACTCTCCCTCTCTCACTCTGCCCGCTCCAGCTCAGCCACCGTTCGGCCCGTCCTGTCCGACTGCCTGTGGCTGCCGGTCGGCCCGCTCCTGCTGCTGCTCGGCCCGTCCCCACCCACCAACCTGCTCGCTGCCGCCGCAAGGTGAGGGAGGGTGGAGTCGGTGTTCGTCACGGTGGGCACCACCAGTTTAGATGAGCTGGTGGAGAAAATCTCCTCCAAGAAGGCCATGAAGGTGAGGTATCGCAACAGACCCGGGCGGACGGGTAGACAGGACCACCATTGCCGCAGCGGGCGGGGGAGAGGGGTGAGTGATGAGGGAGAGAGAGAGACGGGACCTGAGCCTCCACTGAACATACCCGGTCGCTGCCCGTGGTGGGGGAGACGATAGACAAGTTACTGTTAGGTGGGGAGAGGGGAGTTTGTGAATGAGGCGGGGCAGGAAGGCGAGTCGCCATCCCGGCCGTGGCATTGACTGACAGGAGAAGAGACCAATTTGCGTGGCGCTGACTGAAGAAATCTTCGCATGCGCTGTTTTAAGATTTTTAAACCTCGATAGCTTTTACAATATACCACCGATCGGAACATAACTTGTTGCACTCGCAGCACAGGAGAACGGTGAGTGAGCTGGTGAAAAATTGTAGCACTATCGCATACCGCTTTTGCGCAAATGGAGAAACCCCGCAAACCGGAAGAGCACAAGATCATAGTTTTGGATATGTATAGATAGATAGATAAATAAATAGATAGAAAATAGATAGAAAATTGGTGGATGGATGAATTGAATAGCATAAGCTATCTCTCACTCGATATACAAATGAGCTTGCAGGTACTGCTCCAGTGATACATTATGTTTTCATGAAGCCACCAACTTAGGTTAATTCTGCTTCTTTTTCTAAAAATGCTGCCTGACCTGCTGAATGTTTCCGCCATTTTCTGTTTTTATTTCAAATTTCTAGCATTTGCAGTTTTGCAGTTGCTTTATATTACATTTATACTAACTGCCATAAATTTAGTTTAAAACCATCAAACTCTGAATAGCAAGAATGCATAATTCCTTGGCCAAGCACATTGTTTCCCAAAATTATATGTATTAAAATAATTCATCATATCTCTGAATGTCAGTTGAATCAACATCTAGATGAGACACCGACTAAATTGATTAGTTTGGTCCCATCCAGGGACCACAGGATTCCTTCCAGGTGAGACGGAGGTTCACATGCACTTGCTCTAACCTCATCTACTGTATCCGGATCAAGCGTAGACTTGGTGAGCGTTTCGCTGAACATTTGCACTTGATCTGGTCAAGGCCAACTGGATCTCCCAATATCTAATCATTTCACCTCCACTTCCCATTCCCACACTGACCTTTCTGTCCTGGGCCATTGCCAGAATGAGGCCACCTGCAAAGTGGAGGAACTCAGCACGCTTGACTTTATATACAACATGGCAGTATGAACATTGAAATCTCCAATTTTAGGTAACCTACCTGAACTCCCACCACCTACATCCCTTTCCCTGGCTAGAAGCTCTGCAGACCACGGCTTCAGGCTGTAACAGTCGGAGCATTCCCTTCTGACGACCCCGGCATGGGTTTGCCCCGCTCCGCAATTTAAAAAACATTCCACGCTGTGCCCGCTGCTGAAGCTCTGGGCCCAACTCTGGGAAAGGCCGCACCAATCCATGGTGTCTCTAATTTTTGCAGATTAGGAAAGAAGCTCGACTGCATAGTGTGGTTTCTGCATAATCGCTGTATTGTCAAATGTTATGGACATGTGAATAGTACATTACTTTGAATTGTGCATATACTTTGATTTCAAGTTTCCCCATTATTTCTTTTATACAGGTTGCATTCATGATAAATTCAGAATTAATACATGTTACTGGTAGTGCTGGATTAAAAAGTAACTGCATCACATTTCTGACAAATATGATCATTATTTTTCACAGAGACTTTTTAGATGGCCACATAGATCTGCTTGTGAATGAACTTGAAGTAGAAAAGTCCCTGAAGAGACATGATGATGTTATTGATGAAATTGAATGTGTTGAATTAACTCTCTCAAAACGAAGGGCAGAGTTACGAGAAGCCGATAGACTATTAATGGAGGCTGAGACGGATCTCAAAAGTACTAGGGAAAAGGTAAGTGCATTCAATTAGTTTTGCATTAGTGACAATGCAAACAGAATTCAACATCTTTTAGTTATGATGGACAGAGAATTGTGCTTTCTTTGGGCCATCAACACCAATGGTAGTTGTTGAATAGTAAACCTAATAGCCAAAATCTATCACTTCGTGCAGAATTTGAAATAGTTTATTGCCAAATAAGTTATCTTTAAATAGCTAATGCCTTGGAGAGTTGCCTTGAGCTGTGAGAATCATCCTGATATCTATGGACAGCATCTGCAGAAATGGGCCATGTATAAACACAGCTGTAATTTCTACATGGTGAAACCAAAAGCTGGAGAAACTCAGCGGGTGCAGCAGCATCTAAGGAGCGAAGGAGATAGGCGACGTTTCGGGTCGAGACCCTTCTTCAGACATGGTGAAACCAAAATGTATAAAAATGGCCTTTAATAAAATCTGTCAATGTGTACTTTAACCACATGAGATTTTTTTTATAACAACTCAAATTGTGGAGTACAGAGGCAAATAAATAAATGATGGGTCTTTGTCCCAAACATTATGTAGAACAGTGCAGCACAAGAATGAGTACTTTGGCCCACTGTGTTTGTGCTGACCATGATGCCAACAAACGGATCTCATCTGCCTGTACTTGATCCCTATCCCTTTATTCCCTGCACTTCCATGTGCCTATCTAAAAGTCTATCAAACTCCATTATCATATCTGGCCCTACTACCACTACTGGCAATGCATTCCAGGCAACATTCTCTGTGTTAAAAAAAGAACAACAATTTCTCCACACCCCCATTAAACATTCCCAACTCACCTTGTAGCTGTGCCAATTAGTGTTGGACATTTGCAGCCTGGGAGAAAGATTTTGACTATCCTATCTATGCCTCATAATTTTATATAGTTCTAGCAAATCTCCCTTCAACCTCCAATGTTCCTGAGAAACCAATCCAAGTTTATCTAACTTCTCCTTGTAGCTGAAACCCTCTGATCCAGGCAGCTTTCTGGTCAACCTCTTCTACAGCCCCTCCAAAGCCTCCACATTCTTCCTGTAATGGGGTGACCAAAATTGCATGCAATAGGCCAATTGCAGCCTAACCAAAGTCTTATAGAGCTGCATCATGACATCCTATACTCAATGCCCCTAACAATAAAGGCAAGCTTACCATACACCTTTGTTACCACCCTATCTACTTGTGTGGCCACCTTCAGTGAGATATGAAATTGGACTCCAAGATCCCTCTGCACATCAATCCTGTTTAGGGGTCTTGCATATCCCCCGGGGTGGAAGATTGCAACCTTCACGTGGTCTGCCTGTTTCGACTAATGCAATCAACTCGACGTGCACAAATGGAAGATCAAATAGAACAAGTTGTCCAACAACTTTAGGCTGTGCACGCCACACGAAAGAAGAAGAAGCATTTCCCCCCCCCCCTTACATTCAACCTCCCCAAGTGCAACACCTCACACTTGCTCGGAATAAACTCCATCTGCCATTTCTCCGTCTATTTCTGCAGCTAATTTATATCCCGCTGTATCTTCTGACAACCTCCCTCACTGTCTGCAAACTGTCCTCCAATTTTAGCATCATCAGCAAACGTACTCACCAACCCATCTACATTTACGTCCAAGTCATTTATACATATACAGTGGCTTGCAAAAGTATTCATGCCCCTTGAACTTTTCCACGTTTTGTCACGTTACAACCACAAACGTATTTTATTGAGATTTTATGTGATAGACGAACACAAAGTGGTGCATAATTGTGAAGTGGAAGGAAAATTATACATGGATTCCAAATTTTATTACAAATAAAAAACTGAAAAGTGTGGCGAGCAAAAGTATTCAGCCCCCCTGAGTCAATACTTTGTAGAACTACCTTTCGCTGAAATTACAGCTGCAAGTCTTTTGGGGTATGTCTCTATCAGCTTTGCAGATCTAGAGACAGAAATGTTTGCCCATTCTTCTTTGCAAAATAGCTCAAGCTCAGTCAGATTGGATGGAGCGCGTCTGTGAATTTTCAAGTCTTGCCAGAGATTCTCAATTGGATTGAGGTCTGGACTTTGACTGGGCCATTCTGACACATGAATATGCTTTGATCTAAACCATTCCATTGTAGTTCTGGCTGTATGTTTAGGGTCGTTGACCTGCTGGAAGGTGAGCCTCCGCCCCAGTCTCAAGTCTTTTGCAGACTCTAACAGGTTTTCTTCCAAGATTGCTCTGTATTTGGCTCCATCCATCTTCCCATCAACTCTGACCAGCTTCACTGTCCCTGCTGAAGAAAAGCATCCCCACAGCATGATGCTGCCACCACCATGTTTCACAGTGGAGATGGTGTGTTCTGGGTGATGTGCAGTGTTAGTTTTACGCCACACATAGTGTTTTGCATTTAGGCCAAAAACGTCAATGTTGGTCTCATCAGACCAGAGCACCTTCCTCCACATGTTTGCTGTGTCCCCCACATGGCTTGTGGCAAACTGCAAACAGGACCTCTTATGGCTTTGTGTCAACAATCGCTTTCTTCTTGCCACTCTTCCATAAAGGACCGATTTGTGCAGTGCACGACTAATAGTTGTCCTGTGGACAGATTCTCCCACGTGAGCTGTGAATCTCTGCAGCTCCTCCAGAGTTACCATGGGCCTCTTGGCCGCTTCTCTGATCAATGCTGTCCTTGCCCGGCCTGTCAGTTTAGGTGGACGTCCATGTCTTGGTAGGTTTGCAGTTGTGCCATACTCTTTCCATTTTCGGATGATGGATTGAACAGTGCTCCATGAGAGGTTCAAAGCTTGGGATATTTTTTTATAACCTAACCCTGCTTTAAACTTCTCCACAACTTTATCCCTGACCTGTCTGGTGTGTTCCTCGGGCTTCATAATGCTGTTTGTTCACTAATGTTCTCTAACAAACTTCTGAGGCCTTCACAGAACAGCTGTATTTATACTGAGATTATATTACACACAAGTGGACTCTATTTACTAATTAGGTGACTTCTGAAGGCAATTGGTTGCACTGGATTTTATTTAGGGGTATCAGAGTAAAGGGGGCTGAAAACTTTTGCACGCCACATTTTTCAGTTTTTTATTTGTAAAAAAATTTAAAACCATGTATCATTTCCCTTCCACTTCACAATTATGCGCCACTTTGTGTTGGTCTATCACATAAAATTCCAATGACATACATTTACGTTTGTGGTTGTAACATGACAAAGTGTGGAAAAGTTCAAGGGGTATGAATACTTTTGCAAGCCACTGTATCACAAGCAGCAGGGGTCCCAGCACAGATCCTTGCAGAACTCCACTGGTCACAGACCTCCATGCAGAATATCTTCTTTCCACCACAACCCTCTATCTTTTATAAGATATGATTCTATATACCATCTATAAGCCAGTTCTGAATTCATGCAACCATGGTCCCGTGCATCTTAGTCAAACAATTCACTCTGCTTTCAAAATCATGCTGGCTATCCCTAATTAACCATTCTCTTCCAAATGGGAGCAAATTCTATCTTACAGAATTCTCTCCAATAGATGTGAGACTCACCAGCCTATAATTCCATGGATTTTTTCTAACATTGGCCACTCTCCAGTACTCTGGGACCTCCTTGCCTGTGGCTAGCGAGGAAACAAAGATCATTGTTAAGGCTCCCACGATCTCCTCTGTTGCCTTCCTCAATAACCCAAGGTAGACCCAATCAGACCCTGGAGACTTAGCCACCTTAATGCTCTTCAAGAGCTTCAGCACCACCCACTTCTCAACCTCAAACTGTCCTAGCATATTTGTATTCCCCATACTGCTCTTGCTGTCCTCCAAGTCCTTCTTGGTGAATGTAAATCCAAAGTATTCTTTTCGCACCTCACTTACATCCTCCTTTCACCATAACATGAATCACTTAGGTAGATTTGTTGAGTCGGACTGTCCACATACTGTTTAAGGAAACCTTCTTGGATACATTCCAACAAATTGTGCCCTGTCTAATCCTCTTGCACTGAGTAAGTCGCAGTCAATAGGACCATAGGGATTTTTTAAATTAATTTTCAGAGTCTGAATTTTAAATTTTCATTGAATTCAAAAACTTCAGTTTACTTGCTTTCTCTGCTTCAGAATTGGTCAGGAGATTGGCTGAGTTTTTCTTTCTTCAGTGGTACTTCTGACCTTTGGGCAGTTCGTAAGCTCTACATTTCATAGTTGTTGCGTTCCTTTGTTGAGCTCTCTTTAACTGCCCTTGTTAACTTGTCAACCAGATAACTCAATAGCTTATTGCCATGTAGACCTTGAGTCACAAAAGCTACAATTTCACTTTTATTGTTGCTAAGTTGTCAGCAGTAATTTATTGAGTTGATACCACCAGCCGGGTAGAATAGAAAGAGAATAATAAGTAGCCCACTCAACCACCAGCGTCCCCATGTAATGTAGAACTGTCGAGTCCTCACAAGGGTTGGAAATATATTTGTAGCAAATCACCAATTGCCATCTAAAATGGGTTAATCTTGGGTTTTGTTTTAAATTTGTAATATCGTTAGTGCATGTGTTCCAGATATTCTTTTTAATTTAATCATTATTAAATAAAACAGACTAAATATAAACCATTATCTGTAATTACAGATCAAAGCCAATGCGTGGCACAGGTTTGGCTCTTTGCTGCAAAATTATGCCTAACTGACACTGTAAATAATTTCTTGTTTGCTCCAAATTTATTTCCACCGTAATTTAATAGATTATTAATATGCCTTGTAAACCCTTGAAAGGGTTTTCTGAGAATCTGGCATTGATGGCTCAGTGAAACAGATATACTTCATGAAGTAGTTTGTATTCAGATTTTCCATTAAATGCATGTTATTCTTACAGACCAAAGAAATGCTCCAGCGATATGATGATGCCAGAAAACATTTGGAAGACACTCAGACAGATGCAGAAGAGCTGGAGCAAAGAGCACATGACACTGCGGTTAAATTAGTTAAAGCTGATAAGCAACTCAGGTACTGAATAGAGTTCCACATTACAACAGACATGAATTTAATAATTTAAACAGATTACGGTAAACCCTTGTTTTAATGGACCTCTTTATAAGAGATTTTGGTTATAATGGACGAACCAGCTCCTGCTTCTTTCTGTTGGCAATGGCTTTGTCCACTCGGCCACCACAGTCTTCCTCCTCCATTTCCCATGGCTTTGTCCACTCCACTGCTCTCACCTCCACTGCCGTCACCTCCTCCCGTTGCTCTTTCCACTTGCGTAGGTTCTATGAATGAAAATCAAGAGCTTTATTTATGTCTTTTTACCAACATTATGTCTAGCTGAATGTTTATTTTAGCCTTAAATGTATTAGGAGTGAATTTAAATAGTGTTCAGGATATTCAGAGATGCTGAGAAAAAGAACTGTTTATAACTTTTGGAATATCAGACGGTTGTGAAATTATGTTTTTTTTTAATTCTACATTGATATGGTCAGATAAAGAAGCAGGTAGATACATCTGATACTCCATGCCAAAATGATGAAGTATTTTTCTCTATTTATTATAGTCTATGTGATCAGGATTACAACATTTAGATATATCTTAATTTATTGATTTCTTTTGACTAACTCAACTGCATACAGCTAAGATTCTTTAGCAGAACTGATATTATCATATTTGTTGTTCAAGGTAGTTATTTTTATATGGTAAACTTGCCTTTATCCTTTGGCAGCTGGACAACATTCCTCTAACACCTCATATCTGTCTTAAATGTTCACTCATTATTTATCCATATTTTCATTTTTCTCTAACGATCTTCCATCCATTACCGTCATTATCTTAACCCTTCACATTCCACTTCTACCTCCTCCTTAAGATTCACCTACAGTGTTGTACGTTATTGAGATAATGGAGTTGGAAATAATGAATAGAAGATCGCTAAATTAAAAATGAAACTAATGACACAGTTTGAGAGATAATGATAGGCCACTATTTATGGCTGCCTGTCCTTGTCAAAGGAACTTAATTTTCCAATCTTGACTTATTTTTCTTCCCTTCAGTATGGAGGTATACTGGAGCATTTTGAGAACTATAAGTAAGTTTATTGGCCAAGTATTCACATACAAGGAATTTGCCTTGGTGCTCCGCCCACAAGTAACAACATGACATACAGTGACAGTTACAAATGACTCGGAAAACACTAAACATTAATAATAACAAGACATTCATGTTAAAACATCATTGATCAAGCATGTAAACCAACAAAATACTTGATCAAAGGGAGGCTACAGATTTTTGGCTGTTGAGTAAAGCAACTACTCGTGGATAAAAACTGTTTTTATGTCCGGCTGTGGCAGCTTTGACAATCCGGAGTCGCCTTCCAGCGGGAAGTGATTCAAAGAGTTTGTGGCCAGTGTGAGACGGGTCAGAGATGATCTTGCCCGCTCGCTTCCTGGCCCTTGCAGTGTACAGTTCATCAATAGAGGGAAGGTTGCAGCCAATAATCTTCTCTGCTGATCGGACGATTCGCTGCAGTCTCCAGGTGTCGTGCTTGGTGGCTGAGCCAAACCAGACCATGATGGAGAACATACTCTACGATGGCCATGTGGAATTCGACCATCATTGCCTGTGGCTTTCTCAGCTGCCGTAGGAAGTACATCCTCTGTTGTGCCTTTTTGACTGTGGAGTCGATGGTAGCCCCCCACTTAAGGTCCTTGGAAATGATGGTTCCCAGGAACTTAAAAGATGTGACTGTGGTGTTGTTAATGGTGAGGGGAGGGGGAGCTCTATTAAAGCCTACAATTAATTCCACTGTCTTAAGAGCATTGAGCTCTAGGTTGTTGCTACGGCACCAGGACGCCAGCTGTGACACTTCCTGTCTGTATGCAGATTCCTCCCCATCCTGGATCAGTCCAATCAGGGTTGTGTCATCCACAAACTTGAGAAGCTTGACAGAGGTGTCTGTGGAGGTGCAGTCGTTGGTGTAGATGGAGTAGAGGAGAGGAGAGAGTACGCAGCCTTGCGGTGCTCCTATGCTGAGTGTTTGCAGGTCCGAGATGTGCTTTTCCAGCCTCACATGCTGCTTCCTGTCTGTCAGGAAGTTGGTGATCCGCTGACAGAGGAGTCAGGCACAGTCAACTCGGAAAGTTTGGAGTGTAGTAGCTCTGGCACAATGGTGTTGAATGCAGAGCTAAAATCAACAAACAGGATCCTCGCATAGGTCTCCTGGTGGTCTAGGTGCTGTAGGATGAAGTGCAGGCCCAGGTTTACTGCATCATCCACAGATCTATTTGCCCGATATTTAAACTGCAGAGGGTCCAGCAGGGAGTTTGTGATATTTTTCAGCTTGGCCAACATAAGCCTTTCGAGTGTCTTCATGGCTACAGAGGTCAGTGCGACAGGCCTGTAGTCATTAAGACAAGTAATCCTTGCCTTTTTGGGTACAGGGACGATAGTGGAGACTTTGAAGCAGGCAAGGACAGTACTGGTTTGCAGGGACTGGTTAAAAATGTCTGTACAGACTGGGGCCAGCTGTTTGGCACATAGCTTAAGAGTAGAGGGGGAAACATTGTCAGGTCCTGGAGATTTCTGGCTCTTTTGTCCTCTGAAAAACCTCTCCACCTCATCTGTTTTTATTGTTGATATTGGATAAGTTATGTTGTGCAGCACAGAGGGTGTGGGTGATTGGGTGTGAAGTGGTGATTAGAGGGGGGTGGGTGCAGAAGGGCCCAGTCTTTGCAGACTGAGGTCAGGCTGTGAGTGGGTGTGAAGTGTTGGTTGGGGTGGGAAATGGTCCAGTCTTTTCATACTGGAGTTTTGCCTTAAGTAGGTGTGAAGTGGTGAATGGGAAGGAGAGGGTGCAGGGTCCATTCTTTGCAGACTGGAGTCTGGCTGTGTTGGTTGGGGAGGGGGGGAGGGGGTACCAGGGTTAAGTTTCTGATTTTGAAACCTGCAGTAAAACTAATTCAGGTCGTTGGTCAGCTAACGATTGTCCAAAGAGCGGGGGCTTTCCTCTTGTAGCTGGTAATTTCTTGCAAGCCCTTCCAAACTGAAGAAGAGTCACTAGCTGAGAACTTGCTCCTCAACTTCTCAGAGTACCTTTCCTTGGTGGCTCTGATTCCTTTTCTCAGCTTGTACATGGCCTGCCTGTAGAGGTCTGCATCCCCGCTCCTGTAGGCCTCTTCTTTAGACCGTCAGAGCTGTCTGAGTTCTGCAGTGAACCAGGGCTTGTTGTTGTTGAACCATGTCCAGGTCTTAGTTGGAATGCAACTGTCCTCACAAAAGCTGACATATGATGATACCGTGTCCGTATACTCATCGAGGCTTGTGGTTGCTTCCCTGAACACATTCCAATCCGTGCAGTCAAAGCAGGATTGTAGGTTCTCAATGCCCTCGCTTGTCCACCTTTTCGTTGTTCTGACCGCAGGCTTAGCAGCTTTTAGTTTCTGCCTGTAGGTCGGAATAAGGTGAATTATGCAATGATCAGAGAGATCCAGACCCGCCCGGGGAATAGAGCGATATGCGTTCTTCATTGCCGTATAACAGTGATCGAGTGTTCTCTCCCCTCTGGTGGGGCAGGTAACATGAAGTCTGTATTTTGGAAGGTCACGGCTGAGGTTAGCTTTGTTAAAGTCCCCCAAAACAATGACCATGGAGTCCAGGAAGTCACTCTCTACCCTCCTTACCTGGTCAGCGAGTTGCATTTGCACCTCACGTACGCAGGCTTGAGGGGGAATGTAAACTCCAGCGAGAATAAAGGAGTTAAATTCCCTCGGAGAGTAGAAGGGTTGAGTAAGAGTTGTTGTTGGATCACTTGAAGAGCATTTAGGTGGATGAATCCCCATGGTCTGATAGGATCCATCCCAGATTTTTGAGGGAAGCAAGAGAGATGATTGTTGGTGCTCTGACGATCCTCTCCAACCACATGCTTGGTCCTGGAAAACTGGAGAATCGCTGTTATTGTTCCTTTTGTTTAAAAAGGGAAGTAGTGACAATCCTGGAAATTATAGGCTAGTGGACATCTCATCGAGGAAACTATTTGGGAGAATTCTTGGGGATAGGATTCACTCGCATTTGAAAGAGAATGACCTAATTACAGTCAACATGGCTTTCTGCAGGTAAATCATGTTTTACAAATTTGATTGAGTTTTTTGAGGAGGTGACAAAGATGATTGATGAGGATAAGGCAATGGATGTTTTCCACATGGATTTCGGAAGGCATTTTACAAGGCATCTCAGGGTAGGCTGATACAGAAGATTAAGATGCATGGGATCAATGGTGACTTGGTAGCTTGGATTCAGAACTGGTTTCCCCATAGAAGACAGAATGTAGTGGTGTTATTCTGGCTGAAGGTCTGTGCCCAGTGGTGATCCACAGAGCTCTATGCTATAACCTCTGTAGTTTAAAATATATATAAATCACAGACAAAAATGTAGATGGGTTAGTTTAAGTTTGCAAGCAACACAAATACTGGTTGGGTTCAGCTACAGTATTTCTACTTTTAGTTCTTAAGTGATCTATGTTTTATTCGATTTAGTTATTTCATTTTTCCATTTTACCTGAATCATCTCACCTTTGTCAAATATCTGCTACATCCACCTTATTGTAAATCTTCGTTTTCTTTTTTTCTCCCCTCCTCGTTCCCCTCGCCTCTTACTTTGCGTTGCACCTTGGATGTTATGAAGCAAAAAAAATTGTACTGAGCACAGAAAGGTGTATTTACTCAGCAATACATTTCACCAATTATTATTTTGCTCGGGGACTTTTTGCTTCATGATTCTACAGCACATGAGGCCCTTCTACGAGTTCCAAGTATTTTACCTGCAATACCTCCTGTGATAGGCACCCAGTCCGAGACTCCATGACTCTAACAATGAAATGCGTCTTAGCCTTTTGAAGTCTTTCGTCTGTGTGAATGACCTACCCTGTCCACGGATGCATGGACCAAAGTCTTGTATGTGGCATCTAATCCACTGTTCAATACCCCTGTGCATGTCCAGCAGCTTCATGAGGGAGGTACTTGGTAAGGAACCTTGAAAGAAAATCACAATCTTTGTGAAGCTTTCAGAAAGCCTCTGATTTTCTAATGAAAATTGTAATCCTCATAAACATTGCATTACACTATGCAATTTAGAGTCAGTTGTTCAATCTATTTAACTGACTTGAAGCAGACACTTTCTGACTGCCTGAGTATTGCAAGGACATTCTATTTTTATTCCAGATTTCCAACATATGCAGTGTTTTCCTTTTGCAATATTTCCTAGCATTATTGCTGTCCTGGTGAGTATCTCATGAAACTCCAGCAAGCGATGTAATCCTTTTCGTCAAACCATTTTAAGATTAACTATGTTATAAAAAATTTAAGTCTTTCATAGCTATCCTTATCCTGGTGATAATAGAAGTTGTCACTATCAAGCTGGTATTTGATTTCTTCATTATGATTTCCATTAGCACAAACAGCTGTGAAGATAATGCAAGTATCAAGAGTGTTTTATTGTCCATCTGCCAAAATGGAACAATGAAATTCTGACTTGCAAATGCAAAGAGCTAAAACATTTATAGTAATGCAACAAGTTTTTTTTTTAATTTATAGACTAATGAAGAATGATTTGAAAGACCTTGAACAACACAAGGCAGAACAAGAGAGTATGCTGAGAAAAGTTAACAAAGAAGTATCTACAGGAAATTTAGAATTACAGACACTTGTACAGAAAATGGAAAACATGACTGAAAGGTATGTGGTTAGAACTGTTAAATGATACTTTTTTTTGCCGCTTCAGTTTTCATTTAGGATTCTGCTGGAAGTTATTGCTTTAGTATGCCACTTAGTCACTTTCCGTACCTTGGAATCTTTAATGTCTGCATCTGACTACAGCAGATGCGGTATGTGATGCCTACCTCCAACAGACAGCACGTATAACTGATACTATTCACTGTGTGAGGTATGCTCTTCTAATCTGAAGAGGAAGAAAGGTTAGCTTTATATAAAGGCCAATACAAATAGCCGGTTTGTCGCACAGAGAAAAGTAGAAATAAGAAAATAATAATTGGGTTAGAATGACACAGTGCAACAAAAACCACTCCCAGGTTACGAATATCTGATTTATGAACTATCTCCAATGAATATTATTATATTTAAAATGGGGACCAATATTTCTTTTTTTAATTACATTTAGTCTCTCCACGGTATGCAGACATCATTGCTTTTCAGGACATAGCCTGCCGTTTTCATCACAGGTGACCACTTCAGAGAGTTGTTTTGGAAATTGCAAACATTTGCTTCTATTGATACGTGCAATGATACTCTACGAAACGGTACAATACGCACTGATATTTAAAGCCCATCTAAAGCAGCAATTCAGCCTGGTAGTTCTGATTATGTGTCATTGTAACCAGGCAGGAGAAGACGATAAATAAATAATCATATTAATTGGCCCTCCGTTAATTGGCCACTATTTATTACAATACTGATGAGTTATGGTGACCATAATTGAGTGATTTTGCATATTTTCCAACGTGGACAAAATCAATTTGTGGATGTCTGCAAAAATGCAACCTGGAGACGACACTTAGAGGGCCCACCGATCTATTGGGTATAAAACTAAAACCTGCATCTGAAGGTTTGATAACATTTTTCATACACAGCTTGATCATTGCCATAAATGTAACAATCTCAAAGGTGCTATTGATACTTTTTGAGGACAAGAACATTTTAAAAACTGCACCTAAATCTCTTACATTTCTAAACATTATTTTCTAACTGAGCTGGGCTAGCACAGCATCTGACCCAATCTAAACCAGCCATGATCACATTGAATGGCGGTGCTGGCTCGAAGGGCCGAATGGCCTACTCCTGCGCCTTTTGTCTATTGTTTATTGTTTCAGTTTATATATCCAATCCAAATTTGACAGGTACGATCTGGTCACACAAGGCTGTCAAAGGTTATGGGGAGAAGGATGGAGAATAGGGTGGAAAGGGAAAGATTGATTGAGGGCAGATTCGATGGGCCGACTTGCCTTATTCTGCTCCACATTCAGGTTCCACTGTGCAACAGCTACACCAGTGCCGCCGCTCATTAAAACCACAAACTTCCATTTGCCTGTATTTACTTTTATCAAGAGTGCAGGCAGTTTACTCTTCCTCCAGAGGCACCCTTCCACCCAAAGTATGTGACATGTTGAAGAGTACATTTTCTTCAAAATAAGTCATGCTTTTCATGGTAGAAGGGTTCACATGCATTATGTGAAATGTGGTTATATGATTGTTGCACTTTTGAAGAGTATTAATATGTGGCAAGGCAGATGGAGAAATGTGTAGAGTTTAGGAGTGTGAATAAAGACCAATGAGAATATGATGTATTGTGATCTACAGGCAGTGGTTACGGTGAAAAAAATAATGTATATTCATACCTTGAGTACATCTTGAATTCTCAGTAAACTTGCTGAGATACTTTGATCATTTGAAACAATACATTTTTTTTTTTACCATTCTTCATGGTGGTGGAATTATTTTTGAAGGGTTTCCTATCAACATGGAAAGGGAATACCGGTCTCCCTTTCCCTGTCCACTGTTTGTTCATTTAGTCATACCACATGGAAAAGGGTCTTTCAGCTCAACTTGTCCATACTGACCAAGATACCCCATTTAAGTTAGTCCCGTTTGACCCATATTCCTCCAAATCCTATCCGTGTACATGTCCATTTGTCTTTTAATTGTTGTTTTCATATCCACCTCAACTACATCCATCCCATGTTTCTCATCACCTTATATAGCCATGATCCTATACATGAAATATTTCCCCCCTCAGTTTCCAATTAAAATGTTCTCCTCTTAACATAAACCTATGCCCTCTGGTTCCTGATTTCCTAATCACACTTTGTACATTCCCAACCAAATAGTTGATATAAACGGCAAACAGCCATGGGCCCATCACCGATACATGGGGCACATTACTCATCATAGGTCTCCAGTCCAAAGAACAACCTTCTGCCACTGTCCTCTGCTTCCTATCATGAAGCAAATTCTGTATCCAGTTTAAGATACAAAATGCGGGTCTGGGAGCATCACTGGGGGAGTGGGCGGGCGGGCGTGGTCCCGAGTGAGCATGCGGGCCGCCAGCGAGGCACGGAGCAATCTGAGGACGGTGAAAAGCAGTGGGGGGACCAGCCAATCGTGCCTTCCGCCTGCGTGACAGAGCCGGGCCGGATGGGGGGGGGGGGGGGGAGAGGGAGAGTGGAGGGGAGCCGAGACGGGCGGGGCGGCAGCAACCGTTATCGTCGCGCAGGGCACACGATGAGAAGGTGGCCCTGTTGGCCATTACTCCCTCTGGATCTTTGGTCCGCAGCACAGTGGAAGGCGAAAAAATTACTGGGGGGAGGGAAGGGTGGTGGAAAGTGCGCCTGCGCGTTGAGAGCATCTGCTTCAATCGAGTGCGGGTGAGGGGGGGGGGGTGCCGTGATCACGTGATGTCCGTTTTGATTTTTAAAAAACAGTCCGTTTTGTGAACAACTTTATTAAAAATCTGGGGAAATAATTGATCACATTTAAGGAGGAGTCGATTTCTGAAATCGTCACCGAAATATGTAAAAATCTCAGAGTATTTGTGTCTGGTTTTCGAGAAATACGTTTCAAAGGCAAAATGACATACACCCAAACCCCCACCCCCACACACCCCCCCCCCCCACTCACACACACACACACACACACACACACACACACACACACACACACACACACACACACACACACTTTTAAAAGTATATTGATATGATATACAAACCACTTAGATCAGCTACAAAAATGGCAGTTAAAGTTTAATCCAAGCAAGTGTGAGGCATTGCACTTCGGAAGCTTGAATGTAAAGAAAAGATAAACAGTTAAGGACAAGAACCAAGCTACATTTGGAGTAATGCGTGCAGTTCTGGTCACCCAATCACAGGAATGGCGTGGAGGATTTAGAGAGGATGCAGATGAGGCAATCAAATTTACAAGTATCACAGGGCATCACAAATGTCCTCATTCTTCAGAGAACGGGGATTCCCCTCCCCCACTGTAGTTGAGGCTTGCACCAGGGTCTCCTCCGTACCCCGCAACACTGCCCTCTCTCCCCATCCCCCCACTCGCAACAAGGGCAGAGTCCTCACCTTTCACCCCACCAGCCGGCACATACAACACATAGTCCTCCACCAGTTTCGCCACCTCCAACGTGACCCCACCACTCGCCACATCTTCCCATCTCCCCCCCCTGTCTGCCTTCCGTAAAGACCGCTCCCTCCGCAACTCCTTGTCAATTCTTCCCTTCCCTCCCGCTCCACCCCTTCCCCGGGCACTTTCCCTTGCAACCGCAAGAGATGCTACACTTGTCCTTTTACCTCCCCCCTCCACTCCTTTCAAGGACCAAAGCAGTCCTTCCAGGTCCGACAGAGGTTCACCTGCACCTCCTCCAACCTCATCTATTGCATCCGCTGCTCTAGATGCTAGCTGATCTATATCGGTGAGACCAAGCGGAGGCTTGGCGATCGTTCCGCCGAACACCTCCGCTCGGTCCGCAATAACCAACCCGACCTACCGGTGGCTCAGCACTTCAACTCCCCCTCCCATTCCGTATCCGACTTCTCTGTTCTGGGTCTCCTTCACGTCCAGAGTGAGCAACACCGCAAATTGGAGGAACAGCACCTCATATTCCGCTTGGGGAGTCTGCATCCTCTTGGCATGAACATTGAATTCTCACAATTCTGTTGACCCTTGCTGTCTCCTCCCCTTCCCACCTCTCCCTCGGCCCTTGGACTCCTCCTTTTTCCTTTCTTCACCCCGCCTCCCCCCATCAGTCTGAAGAAGGGTTTCGGCCCGAAACGTTACCTATCTCCTTCGCTCCATAGATGCTGCTGCACCCGCTGAGTTTCTCCAGCATTTTGTGTACCCTTGACTTTCCAGCATCTGCAGCTCCTTCTTTAACAAATTTATAAGTGGTTGTGTTCAAATATCTTAATTCATGGCTAAACCAGAGCTCTCTGCAATTGTGAAAACTTGTGAGGAGACTTATTTTATTTAGATTAATGAACAGAACACTGCAATGTTGGCATTGTCTGTTGGCCATACCTTTGTCCACAGTTTCATAAAAAGCAGCAGTTTTGATTAGGCTTGTGAGATAGACCTCTAGTCAAAGACAATTCACTATCAAAATATTCATATCGTTAGCCAAGAGATTTTAGAGTTTGAAGGGTTTAGAGTTTATCTGGATAAACAGGGTCTGATCAGGAACAGTCAACATGGATTTGTGCCTGGAAGGTCATGTTTGACAAACCTTCTTGAATTTTTTGAAGCGGTAACTAGGGAAATTGATGAGGGTAAAGCAGTGGATGTTGTCTATATGGATTTCAGTAAGGCCTTTGACAAGGTTCCCCATGGAAGGTTGGTTAAGAAGGTTCAATCTTTGGGTGTTAATGGCGGAGTAGCAAGATGGATTCAACAGTGGCTGAATGGGAGATGTCAGAGAGTAATGGTGGATGGCTGTTTGTCAGGTTGGAAGCCGGTGACCAGTGGGGTGCCTCAGGGATCTGTGTTGGGTCCACTGTTGTTTGTCATGTACATCAATGATCTGGATGATGGGGTGGAAAATTGGATAAGTAAGTATGCAGATGATACTAAGATAGGTGGTGTTGTGGATAATGAAGTAGATTTTCAAAGTCTACAGAGAGATTTGGGCCATTTGGAAAAGTGGGCTGAAAGATGGCAGATGGAGTTTAATGCTGTTAAGTGTGAAGTGCTACATCTTGGCAGGACAAATCAAAATAGGACATACATGGTAAATGGTAGGGAATTGAGGAATGCTGTGGAACAGAAGGATCTAGGAATAACTGTGCATAGTTCCCTGAAGGTGGAATCACATGTAGATAGGGTAGTAAAGAAAGCCTTTGGTGTGCTGGCCTTTATAAATCAGAGCATTGAATATAGGAGTAGGGAAGTAATGTTAAAATTGTACAAGGCAATTCTGGAGTATGGTGTACAATTTTGGTCGCCTAGTTATAGGAAGGATGTCAACAAAATAGAGAGAGTACAGAGGAGATTTACTAGAATGTTGCCAGGGTTCCAGCAACTCTGTTACAGAGAAAGGTTGAACAAGTTAGGTCTTTATTCTTTGGAGCGCAGAAGGTTAAGGGGGGACTTGATTGAGGTCTTTAAAATGATGAAAGGGATAGACAGAGTTGACGTGGATACGTTTTTCCCATTGAGGGTAGGGAAGATTCAAACAAGAGGGCATGACATGAGAATTAAGGGACAGAAGTTTAGGGGTAACGTGAGGGGGAACTTCTTTACTCAGAGGGTGGTGGCTGTGTGGAATGAGCTTCCAGCAGAAGTGGTGAAGGCAGGATCGATTTTAACATTTAAAAGTAAAGTGGATAGGTATATGGACGTGAAGGGTATGGAGGGAATGGAGCAGGTAGATGGGACTAGGGGAAAACAAATGGTCGGTACGGACTGGAAGGGCCGAGAGGGCCTGTTTCCGTGCTGTAATTGTTATATGGTTATATGGAAGTAAAGACCATGAAAGGATTAATAATCAATAGGGAAATGCAAATGCAGTGTTCCTGGTTACTGAGGTGGAAACCATTTTGGAGAAAGCAGGCAGTAATTAAACGTGTCTAAGTTATTGCAAATGTGCATCAAGAGTTTATGTTCAAGGCTTTAAACATTTTGATTCATTTAAAAAATTGAATTTGTAGTCCAGTGTCAGTTTAATAGTTTTTAATTATGCTTGTCTTTGGATAAATAACAATTGATAATTTGTTGTTATGAATTGCATATTATATTTTACAAACAGGTCACATGCCATAGAGTTTACTAATTGGCCTTTTTTCCTATTCAGCCTAGAAAAACTGCAAGCTGAAATTATTTTTGCAGAAACCAAAGAGAAACAGCACTTGGACATGTTGAAAGAAGCAGCAATGTTGTTAGAGGAGAAAAAGAGTGAATTGGAAAGCCTGAATAGCGAGGTACTTACAGAAAGTGTGATTAAATCCAATTAAATAACATTATTAAAAACATGACCCATCCTTGGGTTATCTAAAGATATTAGACATTTCTGTGGAAATAATGATATTAATTGTTGTAATTGCAATAAATGAGATGCCACAAGTTGAAATATTCTGAAATAATTAAATGAACTCACAATTCTTCATTATTTCCAGCGATAGATTAGTATTGTTAAATACTAACAATGTATTTGAACGATGATGTGCCGGTGAGTCCCAAAGCCCAGTTGTTGTTAATGAGATGGGAAGATTTTACAGCCAAAGAAATGGCTCGCAATAATTATTTTTGAAATAATCATACATGCAAAGCAGTCTTAATTATATGCCATCCAGCTGTATTAGATCGATGGCCAAAGGTAATTTATTCGAGGATTTGTAACAATGATGTATCTATTTGTTCCTTCACCATTAGATTAAAGTGCGCCAGGAAGAGTTTGTGATGTTGGACAGATGTTCAGGCCAAAAGAAAGAAGAGCTTAACTTCCTACAGAATGATATTGACAAGAAGAAAGCAAGCCTTTCAGAGGTTCTTTTGGATGGTGAGGCAGAAGTGGTCAATAAACAGCGACAAATTCGGGTCAGTAAATGCATTTGTTTTGCAAAGGAGATTTTTGTGGAACTTTTACTATATACATTTACTATATATATTTTTATTTCTGAAGAAGTGTGTTTTTCTTCAAGTTAAAGTTATTTAGGAAAATTCTGTTTCACCCCACTTAATCTGATTTTATGCCGAAAAAGGAAGTACAGGATTGTTGCTTAAATTTTTCTTGAATTTTGGGTAACCCAACTTGCTTGACCGTGCTTTTGGATGGATTTGTTCATCTCATACAAGGACTGCCCCAGTCGAGAATATTAGCTGTCTGTCCTTTGAAAGTCCTGTATCTGGTTTGTGCATTGAACCTGCCCATAGAACATTTAAATTCATGGAGTCATACAGCATGGAAACAGGCCCTACAGCCCAATTTGCCTGCATTTGGTCCATATTCCTCTAAATCTTTCCTATCCATGTACATGTCCAAATGTCTTTTAAAAGTTGTTATAGTACCTGCCTCAACTACTTCCTCCAGCAGCTCGTTCCATATATCCACTACCATCTGTATGAAAAAATTGCTCGACGTTCCTATTAAATCATTCCCCTCTTACCACAAACCTATGTCCTTTGGTTCTTGATGTCCTTACTCTCAGTAAAAGACTCTGTGCATTCACCCTATCATGATCTTGTGCACCTCTATAAGATCACCCATCAGCCTCCTGCGATCCAAGCAATATAGTCCTAACCTCTCCCTATAGCCCAGACCTTCAAGATCTGGCAACATCCTTGTAAATCTTCTCTGCATTCTTTCTAGCTTAACGACATCCTCCTGTGGGGACCAAAACTGAACACAATTATCCAAATGTGGCCTCACCAATGCCTTGTACAACTGGAACATAACATCCTAACTTCCATAGGTAGACAAAAGTGCTGGAGAAACTCAGCGGGTGTAGCAGCATCTAAGGAGCGAAGGACATAGGCAATGTTTCGAGCCGAAACCCTTCTTCAGACGTAGGGTGGGGTGGGGGGATGGGGAGAAGAAATGAAAAAGGAAAAGGAGGAGCCCGAGGGCTGAGGGAGAGCTGAGAAGGGGAGGAGACAGGAAGGGCTACGGGAAAGTGGTGAATTCATTGTTTATGCCACTAGGGTGCAGACTGCCCAAGCGGAATATGAGGCGCTGTTCTTCAAATTTCCGGTGGTGCTCACTCTGGCCGTGGTGGAGGCCCAGGACAGAGAGGTCGGATTCGGAATGGGAGGGGGAGTTGAAGTGCTGAGCCACCGGGAGATCAGGTTGGTTAAACGATCGCCATGCCTATGCTTGGTCTCACCGATGTAGATCAGCTGACATCTAGAGCAGCGGATGCAATAGATGAGGTTGGAGGAGATGCAGGTGAACCTCTGTCGCACCTGGAACGATTGCTTGGGTCCTTGAATGGAGTCAGGGGGGAGGTAAAACGACAGGTGTAGCACCTCTTGCGGTTGCAAGGGAAAGTGCCCGCGGAGGGGGTGGTGCGGGAGGGAAAGGAAGAATTGACCAAGGAGTTACGGATGGAGTGGTCTTTGCGGAAAGCAGACGGGCGGGGGGGGGGGGGGGGGGGAGAGATGGGAAGATGTGGCGAGTGGTGGGTTCACGTTGGAGGTGGTGAAAATGACAGAGGTGTAGCGGCACCATACGTGGTGAATAAAGGTGAGACGTCAGGTCGGTTCAAACAGTTCTTTATTCAGTAGTGACACGTTAGGAGGGTGCGCTAACCATATTACAATGTTGCTGTAGCTGAGCGAGGTTGTACTCTCGGGCTCAGCTACCTGTTGACTGCTCTAAGGGCTCGAGGTGAGAGACCTTAAGTGCCAGGACACTCCCTCTAGCCCATGACGTCACGTGCCCGCCCTCGTATCTCTTGACGAGCGTTCGAGCATAAGTGGCCCGTGTTTAGGCTGACGCCTCAGGACCCCCCCCCCCCCCCCCCCAGAGCCGGTGGAAGGTAAAGCATGGTCGCGGGCGGCTCCTGCTTGTGGATCTGGGACACCCTGGGTGTGGGTCTGGACAGAGGGCTCCACGGACGCAGTGACGCTCTGTGTGGGCGATCCCGAGGAACCGAGGGGTGTGAGGAGACCGATGCAGAAGCCGCCGGACGGAAGAGACACGGTCGCATCTCCTCGATCAGCTAAGGGAGATTGTCCTGTGAAATATGGCCCCCAGCATCGATGGGGGAAAAAAACCTAAATAAAATAAACAAATCTATTTCTGAACCGGGCGTGGAAATGCAGTGAACACAAAAATGAACAGTAAAAAGACAAATTACAGTGCAATCAGTGTCCAAAGTTCAAATTGTCCAGCGTTCATAGTGCAGGATAGTGTTGCAGTGACATCCTCCGGTCTGAATGAGGCGCTGTTGCCGGTGGTCACGCTGCAGTGACTGCATTCGGCTGGAAGGTGGCGCTGTGGTCGGCGGTGAGGCTGCAGTGACAGCAGCCGATCTGACGGTGGCGCTGTTGCCGGTAGTCAGGCTGCAGGGACGGCATCCGGCTGAAAGATGGCGCTGTGGACGGCGGTCAGGCAAGTTCGTACTTCTCTTCCGGCCGGCCACAGCGGCCATTTTTGTAGTCGGGCGGCCGCTTGTTTCAAGATGATGCGGCGGCCATCTTGCCGTCCGGCTGAAGCGGACTTCACCAGCGATTGCATCCCTGGGCCGGACAGGCAGCCAGCGCCCAGGGATCTTCGGAGTCCATGCCAGTGAAGAGAAGAAAGGCGTATTCGGCAGGCGCCCTAGGTAAGCCCGCCCTATTGGGTGGCTAGGCCCTGGGCAGCGGCCAGCGGGGCCAGGTACGGTGCAGGGCAGGGCGTGGAGCCGTGGCCGTGGTGAGGCCTGTTGCGGTGCCGGGTCTGGGGCGGTGAGGCCTGGTGCGGTGCGGTTGAGATGAGGCCGGTGCAGGGCTGGAACCGTGGCCGCGATGAGGCCGGTCCGGTGCAGGGCCTGGAGACGCGGTGAGGCCTAGTGCAGTGCCGGGGCTGAAACCGTGTCCGTGATGAAGCCCGGTGCGGTGCAGGGCCTGGAGCAGTGTCCGCGGTGAGGTGCGGTGCAAGGCCCGGAGCCTAGTCCGTTGTCGGGAGCGGGAGAGCGGCAGGTACTCTCTCTCTCTGCTCCCAGATCCGTCAAGCGTGCGTCAGCGTTGCTGTGGGCAGGAAGCTGCTACGCTTGCAGCTCCTGCAGCAGCTGGTGGGGCAGCGGCGGCTGGTACAACCTCTCTGCTCCGGTGGTCGGCTCCGGGCAGGTCATGTGGAGGAGCTCGGCGGTCGTCACACAGGGCCTGGAGCGGTGTGGGGGTTGGAAGCGAGGCCTGCCCCGTTGCAAGGAGCGGGAGAGCGGCGGCAGCCGCGGCTTCTCGGCTCCGGTGAGCAGCAGCTGGTGGAGAAGAGGCGGCATACCTCACTGCAGGGCCGGGTTGGCGGCAGCGTAGTTCTGCAGGGCTGGGCAGCCAGCTGCAGACATCAGGTCTCCCGAGGCTGCGTGCTTTAGGAGAGTCCAAATTTCAATTTGGACAGTCGGGGGTCACCAATGTATCGGCACCATATGTGGTGAATAAAGGCGAGACGTCAGGTCGGTTCAAACGGTTTTTTATTCAGTAGTGACACGTTAGGTGGGTGCGCTAACCATATTACAATGTTGCTGTAGCTGAGCGAGGTTGTACTCTCGGGCTCAGCTACCTGTTGACTGCTCTAAGGTCTCGAGGTGAGAGACCTTAAGTACCAGGACACGTGCCCGCCCTCGTATCTCCAGACGAGGATTCGAGCATAAGTGGCCCGTGTTTAGGCTGACGCCACAGAGGACTATTTGTTGTTTCGGCCCGAAACATTGCCTATTTCCTTTGCTCCTTAGATGCTGCTGCACCCGCTGAGTTTTTCCAGCACTTTTGTCTACCTTCGATTTTCTAGCATCTGCAGTTCCTTCATAAATCCTAACCTCTATATCCTGACTGATGAAAGCCAATGTACCTAAAGCCTTTTTGACCTGATCTGCCAGCGGCACCATTTTCAGGGAACTATGCACCTGCACCACAAGATCACTCAGCTCTACAACACTCCAGGGCCCTGCCAGATCAAAGTGCTTGATCGCTCAGACCAAACTGCTTGATAAATGACCCAGTATATGTGAAATGCTACATTCCATTAAAGTTAGTGGAATGTAGCATTTCGCCCGCTCCGTGGTGACTCCAGCGCCGCCGCCGCTGTTGTAGCTCTGGTCCGGTTCCCGGTCCCTGGCAGGGAAGGCCGCTCGGATCCAGGTGGTAGGCCGCGAGGTGGGGGGCGAGGACGCGACTTGGAGAAATAGTCGCGTCCCCGCCAGGAAGCGACTGGAAGTTTGTTTCCCCCTTACCCTGCCCCCCTCCCCCAGATGCTGCCTGGCCTCAACATATTTGGCCTGGCCTGTCACCCATATTTGGGTGTTTCTACAACACCCAAATATGGGTGTTGTAGAAACAAGCAACTGGTGGTGGTTCACAAAAAAAGACACAAAGTGTTGGAGCAGCTCAGCAGGCCAGCAGCATCTCAGCAGCATCTCTGGATAACATGAACAGGTGATGTTTTGGGTCAGGATCTTTCTTCAGATTGATTGTAGGGAGAGAAAGAAAGCTGGAAGAGAGGAAGGGCAGAACACATCCTGGCAGGTAATAGGTTGATACATGTGAGAGGGATTTTTCGATCGACAGATGGTTGGACAAAAGCGAGAGATGCAAAGGCAGAAGGTATTACAAAAGGATTAAAGAGTTATGAATTGTGAAGCTAGAGGATGGAATGTGGGTGCAAGGAGTGGGGGGAGAAATGGGTGTGAGTCCAGATAGGACACATGGGTGTGGGGAGGGGGGGTGGTATGCGAAAGGGAGAATGGGTTATGTTGGGGAATAAGGGACAGGGAAGGGTTATGTAATTACCTAAAATTGGAGAATTCAGTGTTCATACCTTTCCTATCCAAGCGGAATATGAGGTGCTGTTCCTCCATTTTGCGTGTAGTCTCACTCTGGCAATGGAGGAGCCCAGGACAGAAAGGCCAGTATGGGAATGGGAAGAGGTGTTCAAATGGTAAGCAAGCGAAAGATCTGTGAAAGGGGAGGACCAAGGGAACTGTATCCCTGTTCCATCTGGAGGGATGGGGAGCAAGAGCAGAACTAAGGGACATAGAGTAGACAAGGGCGAGGGATCCATCACTGGCAGCCGAAGGAAATCACATTTACTAAAGAAAGACAACATCTCAGATGTCCAAGAATGGAAAGCCATAATTTGGGAGAAATTGAGAGTAGAGGATAGCATCTTTACAATATGTAGGTTGCAACAAGGTGTACTCCAGATAACTGGAAGTAGGTAAGTTTGTAGTAGATGTTAGTCAACACTCTGCGATGTTCCCTTGTTCCCTGCGATGGAGACAGTGAGATCAAGAAAAGGGAGGAGGCAGCCCCGATGCGGAAGTCGATATAGCAGAGAAAGAGTTGGGGGATGATGTCACTGTACATTTGGAACAAGGACTGTTCAATGTAATGTAATGTTTGTTCTTTGAAGAGATGCTGATTTATCTGAAAGTTTTCAACACTTATTTGATTTGATGAGCATGTTGGATAAAATATTTCGAATGTTTTCAATGACGAGCAAAAATAAATCATGCCCTACAGGAACTAAAGGCATTGCTTGAAGATATGAGTGCAAAGAAAGGAGAACTGAATGCTCAAATTACCGAGAAGAGTTCACATCTCTCCTTATCAAAGCAAGAAGTGAAAAATGGGGAAGACAAACTTCGGAGCATCCAAGCGCAGATAAATAAGCAAAGAACAGGTATATTTCCCAAGATGTCATAGTACATGAACTGATTTGAAAACTAGTACCTGAGACATTATAACCTTTACATTTTCTTAAATTATTATTTTAATTGCTTAGAAATTTAGGAGGCTGTCTTCCATGCTTTTTAGGGATTGTGCAACTGTGAAGGCAAAAACAGTAAAAGATGTACAGTGCCCTCCATAATGTTTGGGCCAAAGACCCATCATTTATTTATTTGCCTCTGTGCTCAACAATTTTAAGATTTGCAATAGAAAAAAATCACATGTTAAACTGCACATTGTCAGATTTTAATAATGGCCTTTTTTTTAATACATTTTGGTTTCACCATGTAGAAATTACAGGAGTGTTTGTACATAGTCACCCCCATTTCTGGGCACCATAATGTTTGGGACACAGCAATGTCATGTAAATGAAAGTAGTCATGTTTAGTATTTTGTTGCATATCTTTGCATGTAATGATTGCTTGAAGTCTGCGATTCATGGACATCACCAGTTGCTGGGTGGCTTCTCTGGCGATGCTCTGCCAGGACTGTATTACAGCCATCTTTAGCTTATACTTGTTTTGGTGGCTAATCCCTTTCAGATTTCTCTTCAGCATATAAAAGGCATGCTCAGTTGGGTCAGATTGGGTGATTGACTTGGTCACTCAAGAATTGACAATTTTTTAGCTTTGAAAGACTTCTTTGTTGCTGTAGCAGTATGTTTGGGATCATTGTCTGGCTGTAGAAAGAACCGCCGGCCAATGTTTGAGGCATTTGTTTGAACTTGAGCAGATAGGATGTGTCTATACACTTCAGAATTCATTATACTACTACCATCAGCAATTGTATCATCAATGAAGATAAGTGAGCCAGTATCTTCAGCAGCCATACATGCCCAGGCCATAACACCCCCACCACCGTGTTTCACAGATGACGTGGTATGCTTTGGATCTTGGGCAGTTCCTTCTCTCCTCCATATTTTGATCTTGCCATCACTCTGATAAAAGTTAATCTTCATCTCATCTGTCAACAAGACATTTTTCCAGAACTGTGGTTGCTCCTTTTAGTATTTCTTGGCAAATTGTAACCTGGCCATCCGATTTATGCGGCTGACCAGTGGTTTGCATCTTGCAGTGTAGCCTGAAGAATGTTTCTGATCTGTTGGACAGGTGTTTGGGGATTTTTCTTTATTATAGAGAGAATTCTTCTGTCATCAGCTGTGGAGGTCTTCCTTGGCCTGCCAGCCCCTGTGCGATTAATAAGATCCCTTTCCGATTAATAAGCTCACTTTCTTCTTAATGATGTTCCAAACAATTCATTTTGGTAAGCCTAGGGTTTGGTTGATGTCTCTAACATTTTTATTCTTGTTTCTCAGTCTCATAATGGCTTCTTTGATTTTCATTGGCACAACTTTGGTCCTTATGTTGATAAACAGCAATAAAAGTTTCCAAAAGTGATGGAAAGACTAGAAGAAAGACTAGGTGCTGAGAGCTCGCTTCACCTGCATTAAGGAGGCAATTAAACACACCTGAGCATTTACAAACGCCTGCGAAGCCATGTGTCCCAAACATTATTGTGCCCTGAAATGGGGGGACTGTGTATAAACACAGCTGTAATTTCGACATGGTGAAACCAAAATGTATAAAAATACCCTTTAATAAAATCTGACAATGTGCACTTTAAGCACATGTGATTTTTTTTCTATTACAAATCTCAAATTGTAGAGTACAGAGGCAAATAAATAAATGATGAGTATTTGTCCCAAACATTGTGGAGGCACTGTATGAGATGCTGTTCCTCCAATTTGCGTTTAGCCTCACTCTGACAATGGAGGAGACCGAGGGAAGAAAGGAATGAAGACTTCCGCTTTCCGAGCCTCCACTCCCTCATCTTTACTATGGACGTTCAGCCACTCTACAACTCCATCGCCCACCAGGAAGGCCTTAAAGCCCTCCGTTTCTTCCTCGACCGCAGAACCACCCAATTTTCCTTTGCTAACACTCTACTCTGCCTAGCGGAGCTGGTCCTCACCCTCAACAACTTCTGCTTTGACACCTCCCATTTCCTCCAAGCGTAGCTATGGGCACCCACGTGGGCCCCAGCTATGCCTGCCTCTTTGTGGGGTATGTTGAACAATCCATGTTCCAGGTGTACACTGGCCCTCTCCCCGAACTCTATCTCCATTATATTGATGACTGCATCGGTGCCACCTCCTGCACCCATGCAGAACTCATGGACTTCATCAACTTCACCACCAACTTTCATCCTGCACTCAAATTTACTTGGACCATCTCTGACACCTCCCTCCTCTTTCTTGCTCATAGTATACATCATAAGAAATAGACTATTGACCTACGTCTATTACAAACCCACTGCCTCCCACAACTATCTCGACTGTCTCGACTACAGTTCTTCCCACCCTGTTTCAGAGATGCCAAGTGTCCCGGATTCGCTGTATTTTGTCCCGGCGAAATAACCTTTTTACGGTGTTCCGGCAGCCAAACATGCTGTTACGGAACACCGCCGCGCCGGTGTTCCTCCCGTGGTGAACGCCGGCGCCATGTGCCCCCGGTTTGCCGGCCCGCGCGATCAGCGGCACTTTGCCGGGCCCTAGTGTCCGCGCCTGCGCAGTTGGGGAGGGTTGCCGGGCCCCAGTGGCCGCGCCTGCGCAGTTGGGGAGGGTTGCCGGGCCCCAGTGGCCGCGCGTGCGCAGTGGGGGAGGGTTGCCTGGCCCCAGTGGCCGCGCGTGCGCAGTGGGGGAGGGTTGCCTGGCCCCAGTGGCCGCGCGTGCGCAGTGGGGGAGGGTTGCCTGGCCCCAGTGGCCGCGCGTGCGCAGTGGGGGAGGGTTGCCTGGCCCCAGTGGCCGCGCGTGCGCAGTGGGGGAGGGTTTGCCTGGCCCCAGTGGCCGCGCGTGCGCAGTTGGGGAGGGTTGCATGGCCCCAGTGGCCGCGCGTGCGCAGTGGGGGAGGGTTGCCGGGCCCCAGTGGCCGCGCGTGCGCAGTGGGGGAGGGTTGCCGGGCCCCAGTGGCCGCGCGTGCGCAGTGGGGGAGGGTTGCCGGGCCCCAGTGGCCGCGCGTGCGCAGTGGGGGAGGGTTGCCGGGCCTGGCGCCATTTCGAGCCACGCCACGCCCGGCCCAGAGCCCGGGCGGCGCCGGCCCGCGCGATCAGCGGCACTTTCTTGCCGCCAGCCGGCCGCTCGCGGCAGCCCCATCACCGGGCCTCCCCCCCACCCCCACCCAGTGCGCAGGCGCAGACCCGCCGGCAACCTTGCCAAGTGCGCATGTGCCGCACCCGCCCACCGGCAGCCCGCTGATCTGCACCAGTGCGCAGGCGCAGACCCGCCGGCAACAACCCCAAGTGAGTACGGAGAGAAATGCATTTAACCCCATTTGTTACGGACAAATGGGTTGAATGTTACTGTGAACTAAATTTAGGGTTGGCATCTCTGCTGTTTCCTACAAAGACTCTATCCCCTACTACCAATTCCTCCGTCTACACCGCATCTGCACCCAAGATGAGGTGTTCCATATTAGAACATCCAAGATGTCCTCATTCTTTAGGGAACGGGGGTTCCCCTCTCCCATCATAAATGAGGCCCTCACTCGTGTCTACTCGTCACCCCGCACCTCTACCCTTGCTCCCCTTCCCCCAGTCCTTACATTCCACCCCATCAGCCGTCGCATACAACAGATAATCCTCCAAAATTTCTGTATCCTCCAACGGGTTCCCACCACTAGCCACATTTTTCCCATCTCCACCCCTTTCCGCCTTCCGCAGAGACCGTTCCCTCCACAACTCCCTGGTTAACTCATCCCTCCCACCAGAACCACTCCCTCCCCAAGTATCTTCCCCTGCAACTGTAGAAGATGCAACACCTGTTGCAATACCTCCTCTCTCGACTCTGTCCAGGGACCCCGACAGTCCTTTCAGGTTAGGCAGAGGTTCACTTGCAGCTCCTCCAACCTCATCTACTGTATCCGTTGTTCAAGATGTGGATTCTTATAAATCAGTGATTCTTATAAACCAGTTATAAATCATCTGGTCTGAGTGCAGGTAGATGGGACTAGGGGAAAACAAATGGTCGGCACGGACTGGAAGGGCCGAGAGGGCCTGTTTCCGTGCTGTAATTGTTATATGGTTATATGGTTAGTGAGACCAAACGCAGACTGGGCGATAGTTTCGGGGAATACCTTCTCTCAGCCCGCGTGAACAAACCTGATCTCCCGGTTGCTGGACACTTTAATTATCCTTCCCATTCGTAAACAGACCTTTCTGTCCTTGGTCTCCTCCTTTGTCAGAGTGAGGCTAAACACAAATTGGTGGAACCGCATCTCATATATCGCTTGAGCAGCTTACGGTCCAGTGGTATGAATATTGATTTCTCTCACTTCAGGTAGCCCCGACATTCCTTCTCTCTCTCTATCTCTCCCCCATCAAAGTCGCACTAACTTCTCATGTTCACCCTACAAACAGCTTACAATGACTTGTTTCCTTTATCATCGTTACTATTTTGCATATCTTTCATTAATTGTTCTTTGTCTCTCCATACCACCGTCTATATCTCTCGTTTTCCTTATCTCTATCCCTAGTCTGAAGAAGGGTCTCGACCCGAAACGTCACCCATTCCTTCTCTCCAGAGATGCTGCCTGTCCCGCTGAGTTACTCCAGCTTTTTGTGTCTATCTTCGGTTTAAACCAGCATCTGCAGGTTCTTCTTACACAGTAAAATATGTGATTTTCAAGTCTTCACTGTGAATAGCACAAGCATACGTGAGATGCAATAGCTCAAAATAGTAAGATTAAACGAGAACTTACCAAGTTTGAAGTTTGATCTGTATTTTACGAGGAGTCGCGGTGAGGGATTTCGTGAAGACCCCGCCAGCAGGCATGCGCGGCATCCTTCAAAGCAGCGGTGTGGAATCACAGAACCAACCATGACTGAAAATAGTAAGATGAAAACCGTAGAACTACCTGTTTGACCTGATGATAGAGGGTGGGAGCGGTGGGCACGAAATCCCTCACCGCGACTCCTCGTAAAATACAGATCAAACTTCAAACTTGGTAGGTTCTCGTTTAATCTTACTATTTTACTTCGGAGTCACGTGAGTGACTTTGTGAAGATTTCAAAGCTCTGTGATTTCACGCCCTGAACAACGTCCATGCTTATCACACTGCCGCCATTCTGATGGAGTAAGACTGTTAATGGAGTTCAGTTGACAGCGGCTGAAAAATCAACACAATTTATTAATCAACTAAACAACAACCCCTAATTCAGGGCTAGACATTTACTGAGCGGTACCCAGGATAGCTTCTGCGAATGTCGCAGGAACGGCCAGAGACTTGTTATAGAACCGTTGAAAGGTTTTCCCCCACTGGCCCAGCCCGCAGTGGCGAAAAAGTGGTCCATGGGCACCTTCATGGCTCTCGCTGCAGCCCTGGTGGAATAAGACTTAAAAAACGTTAGTAGCAACTCCTGTTTTAATAACTCTTAACCAAAGAATTTTATTTGACCAGGGTTGGCCACCATGGCGTCCAGTCGCAGTTTTTGTAACATCTGGGCTCGTTGGGCTGTCGCCAGTGCCATGAGCATCACCACCTTAAGGGTGAGCTGTTTCAAATGGTAGCTCATCTATTGGAGCCCAGCTCCTCAGTAGGGTCAGCATGATCCCCACATCCCACGTTACTGTATATCTGGGTCATGGAGGGATTGGTATTGAATACTCCCCTCATTAGTTTAGACACCAGGTGGTGGGAGCTGATACTTATATCCAGGTATGAATACAGCGTACTCCTGTCGCTGTTGATGGCACTGTAGCTGAGGCCTGCATCAAAATGGAGGCCTGCTAGAAACTCGAACACATCCAGTATTGTTGCCGAGTTGGAGGACTTGTTGTTCCGGGCACAGAAACCTCCCACTATCTGATTTGAGTGAGATATTGTTTGCGGGTGGATTCCCGACACGATGCTGCAATAAGGTTCATGGCTCTTGACGAGATGCCTGCCCGGTTGAGCGGTCTTTTCAGAACCTGCAAGCCAACAGGTTTAATGACCATGGCAAGGATGACTGACCCCCCTGTAATGGAGTGAGTAATCAATTTGGGATGTTTCCCAATCGCCATCCATGGTTGTTGTACATTTCTACAACCATCGGGTACCATGGTTGTGTAGGCCAGTCGGGAATGATCAATATGTCAGTGCTAGTTTAATTTTCTGCAATACCCGACTGGTGAGGCAGCATGGGGGAAACGCGTAGCAACCCATTTCCCCCAATGGATAAAAATGCATCCAATGCTATTACCCCAGGGTCTGGTTCCCACAACACATACGTTGGTATTCGATGGTTCAGCCTGGACGCAAATAGGTCAATATCTGGTGTCCCCAATTTGAGCTATAATATCTCCAAAATCTGGGGGTTCAACATCCACTCAATGTTGTCATTGAAGACACGTGACCTGGTGTCCGCCACTGAATTAAGCTTCCCAGGCAAATAGGTCGCAGTAATCCAAATATTTCTTTCAATGTACCAGTGCCAAATTGTATTAGCCAATTCATTGCAAACTAGCGACCTAATACTACCCATATGATTGATGTAAACCATTATTGTAGCATTATCTATTTGAAAGCGGACATGTAATCCCATGAATTAGTACAGAAGCCCGCAGTCCATGAAATACCCCCAGCATTTCTATATAGTTTATCCCATGTGACTCCAGGAATGTAGACTCATGAGAGTTCCATCTGCCACCACAACTGGACATCGTACCAGTTGCTCCCCAGCCTGGTGCACTTGCGTCAGTTAGTAGCACAACATCAGGGTTGCTCCATATAATAGGTCAATGACATTCTTTAATATTATCTACCCACCATTATAGCTTGTTTCTAGCTTCCGGTGGTAACCAAAGTGGCCGATCAAAGCAGCCAGCATTTGTTTTTTAATGCTGTGATTTGTGACCTTTGTGAATTTCGGTAGTGTAGCGGTCCGAATCGTGCAGCTGGGAATGTAGTTGCCAATTTAGAGTTACCAATACCAATAACTTTCGCTGTTTGCCACATGGTCGATACCCTGGCGCAAGCAAGATTGTGGCACTCTTCTGATATAGCAGTAGCTTTATTAGTGGGGATGATAAACTTCATTAAATTAGTGTCTAAGGTGAACACCAAATCCATAACCCGTAGCGGGTGCAGTTTTTGATTTGTCTGGATGGATTACAATCCCAGGTACTCAAGCAGAGCCTTGGTTGCAGCCACTCCTTGAATTGCCAATTGGAGGGTCTGCCCCATTATAAGGATTTCATCCAACATCACTATAATCTTGTTGTCGGAGAAGAGCCAATACAGGTAAATACCAACTTGGTAAACAGCCTAAGCTGTGATGGTTCCATTAGGCAATGCACCCTTCCAGACAACTTCAGAATTCCCTGTGAGCCTCAGCGATGGGCACCGTATAGCATGCTTCTTTCAAACTGATACATGCCATAAAGTACCCTGAGTAAAGCTTCCACCTAGCTGTTCCAAAAGCATCCATTTTGACATGGGTATATTGTACAAAAGTGTTCAACTCAGCTAAATCGATTATAACCCGACATTCCTCTTATTTTTACTGCTGGTGAACATATTAGGCTCAACTCAATATGTCCATGCTTGGTTATGCCAATTACCACTTTTCCCTGCTCGCCATATAATTTCAGCATGCCCTGCCTCCACCTCTTTTCGGGATAGAGTAAATTCCTACGAGGCGAATGCTGGGTATGGGAATCTATACCTCCCACGAATTATATACCCTTGAACACTTTGTAAAATATACTCATCTGTGGTTACAGTTTTCCCCATATGTCCAAGGCCGCCCGCAATCGCCCACCTATTCGTACAGGAGGGATACTACGGCGTGAGAGGAGCCAGACCCCCTTACCTCCATAGTGAACGGCGGTTCCATACATATGGTGCTTCGGGTGGACGTTATGGAGGTTGACGGCCCGGCGGCCGCATTTCCCATGCAGGCCGCTGTTGGCCTTGCCCTAAATGGTCGTTGTATTTATTGAGATGGAGGTAGGTAGAATCTTTGTGCCCTATCCGGCAGCCTTGGTTCACAGGTTGTATTAGGCTGTTGCCGGTGATATGGGTGAACTCTGGCCGATGGAGTTTCATGAGGCCCACTGTTTTGGCCTCCTTTGTCCAGTCCCTTCACCTGTTTGTACAGGCCTCCAAGCAACTGATGCGGCGGTGGAGCGGTAATGGTCGGCACAACCCCGCGAATTTGTGGTTTAGTGTGGGCTATATGGAGCTCTTACGCAGGCAATATATCTCATACTGGGCGTTGCATAGGAGTGCTAGTGCATCATGCTATTTACTGGACACATTATCCCCGATCAGGGTTTTCCAGAACGCCGTTATGCCCGTGGAGAACCTTTCTCCAAGGTATTATTGAGAATCTGACTCCAGAGTTGGTGCATACGTAGGCAATCAATGGTGCCCGCCAATTCGTGGTGCAGGGTTCACCTGTCTGGGTAGAAACGGCAAACTTCACTCACCACATCCAGCATCCTCCTCATGCTCTGGTTCAGCGGTCACTGGCTGTCCCTGATCGTCGTCAAACTCAGCAGCTGGGCAATCATTAATGCTTCTGGCTGGAGACGATGAGGAGCTGAGCGGAGTCCTTGCACGGCTAGTGGATGCCGTTCTTCTCGTTCTTGGTCCCGCTGGAGATGTTGGACCATTTAAGAGCTCCAACCGCTCAATGCGACCGTCCCTGCAATATGCAGCGGACAAGCCGACTTCCCCAGGCCCTGCAAATTCACTGGGGCTTCCACCATCGGACCTCACCCCCTTAGGGTCTATGGTCCAATGGCAGGTCGTCGTGACCTACAGCCCAAGTAGGGTCATACGACTCCCGCACGGACTCTCCGCTAGTCTGTCTTCTCCCAGACTGTGGCGGCCCACCTGGCAGATAAGAAGGCAGGTGAGTTGACTCGGCGCCGGCCCCCGGAACCTGGCTCCCCGGAGTCCGTGCAAGCTTACCTCCACACTTACACCATTACTTGGCGTGGAGGCGCATGGTCGGCCGCTCGCAGCGCTGAGCTGACCGACCGCTTCCTGCTGCCTCCTCCGCCCTTGACCTCAGCCTGACGGGGTGTGTTGTCGGCGGTATCTGCTCCAGCAGCCCTACACGACGCAGCAGTGTTATGCCCAGGCTGCACGATGGCAGATATCCCTGGCTGCGGTACGCAATGCACTTTGCAGGGCTCCCCTGTCGTGCGGCTGTCCCCCGGCCCAGCCCCCTCGGGTCTACTGGAGCTCGGGGAGAGGTTGCCTGTAAAAGAAAACAAGACCCCTTGCCACGTACCTGTATCCCCCCTTATTCTCTTGGGGGACGGGGGGCTCGGAGTCTGGACCTGTTGCTTGCAGCTCCATAGCGGTAACCCATTCGTGTGAGTCGGCCCCTGTATTAGCGGGAGCGCCCGACTCTGCATTCCAGCCCCCACCGTTGCGTTAAAGCTGCCGGCGTTCCGTGCAGCTCCGGGGACAAGGGCCGTCGGCTGGCTGCAGCACTACTCAGCTCCCCGACAGCGTCGTCCTGCGGCCCTTGTCCATGCTGTAAAGGAAGGTAATACTTACCTGCCGGTCTTGTGAAGGAGGCCGGTGGGGAGAGCGCACTCCCCCCCCCAGCTGCCGCTGCAGATGCGTGCGACGATATGACGCGCATGCCTGCTGGCGGGGTCTTCACGAAGTCACTCACGTGACTCCGAAGTAAAATCTAAAGTCAATTTGAAATTGTGAAGGCATGTTTCTTTGTGTATTTATATTTCCCTTGCTTTTTGTATGTTTGTCCAATTAGATTTTAATTACTATAATTTTTACCCTAGAACTGAAACATGTTGTGGAAATGGTGCAGTTAGAAAATGATCAACTCTTAGGATTGAAAGAGCAGCATGATAAGAAAATCATGCAACTAGAGAGGACACACGCTATGCTGCAGAAGGTCTGTAATCTGTGCTACAGAATATGCTTTATCCACTAACGGAGGAATGAATTGCCCTTGTATAGCAGCATTAGCAATAAAGCTCTTTGGAATACATTTTGTAATGTTTCTGCACATAAGAACCAACACAATTTCCCCATGGGGACGGTTACCACACAACAAAGGACAAGTTGAGGCTCCCATGAGAATCCCAGCATTCTCCCTTATCTGCTTCCTACCTTTTAGCCAATTTAATTTCTCAGTAGCTAATATCCCTTGCAATTCAGTTTGCTAATGATGATGTGTGGCATTTGTCGAGATATTGTTAAAAGTTGACTTGAATTTTAAGCGTGCTACACTTATGGCCCCAAACTATTGCATGAGTCATATGTAAAACACGATTCATCCTTAACAAATTGATTAACCTAATTTTCTGTAATAAGTGCCGATTAATTTTGTCCTGAGTTATTGTCTCAATGTATTCTCTACTACTGATGTTACATTGATACCCCTGTGGTTGCTGGATATGTAACTTATCTGAACAAATGTGCAGCATATGTAGATTACTGGCATCAACCCCATATCTAAGAAGAATATTGTGGACAAAGCCCCTGTGATATCTGTGCTTAAACTAGGATCTATTCAGCTGTAAAAAACATTTAATGTACTTTCTCTATCATTTTATTCATTTTAAAATGATCTTGCTGTTCATGAAATTGATAGGATCCTATCATACTATGTACCTGTAATGATATAGTAGGAAGTTTAGCCATTGGTTCATGCTGACTGCCAGAGAGCAGTTCCGTTAGCACATCTCCCCTCCTTATTTCCCTGTATCCCTGAAACTGACGTGTATCAGTCAGTTTAGATAAGTCAGGTACAAGTACTCAGGCAGTTTCTGAGCAAAATCCCTTTTAGTAAAAGTAATGTCTTATCAGGTTTGCTTTTATTTTTATATTAAGTATTTTTGTGGTAACTGTAACTAGTTATTGGGTCAGACAGCATTTTTCTCTGTTTTTATTTAATGGGACTGTAAAAGTAGTATTAAGAGAGAAAAATGCAGCATCGTGCAATGCACTTTGAGTCACTAGCATGAGTAGAACGTGCTATAAACACTGTGCTTAAAGCAGGGCATTCTCCAATCTGGTGGTGTGTAGCAATAGACATTACAATGGGGAGTAATCATCAAAACATTGAATTTTTAATCAGCATTTTAATGATCATTTATTTGATTCACAAAATGTGCAAGATGCATGCATATTGAGCAAACATGTATAATGAGATTTTTTAATGGGATTTTAAACTTATTCAGATTCTGGGTGTGGGACTTTGGTCAATATTACCACAATAATTTTTAAATATGCACTAAATTTACTTTAGGAGAAGAGTGAACTGGAAAGCCTACAGATTATCTCCCAGAATCAACAAGCAGAAATAGAAAATCTGAAACAGGGTTTTGAGAAGGATCGGCAAGAAATAGACCAGCTGAACTCAAAGAAAAATTCCCTTCGGCACAATATTGCATCCCTGGATAAAGAGAAAAAACACATTGAGGAGAATTGCCTTGTGCTGGATAATAAACTTTCTCAAACAAAAAGGTCAGTAATTGGGCAAGTCATCAACCTTCCAATAAAACTTACCACAAATATTAACGATTACCTGGTTCTTCAAATAGAAACATAGAAAATAGGCGCAGGAGTAGGCCATTCGGCCCTTCGAGCCAGCACCGCCATTCAGTATGATCATGGCTGATCATCCAACTCAGTATCCTGTACCTGCCTTCTCTCCATACCCCCTGATCCCTTTAGCCACAAGGGCCATATCTAACTCCCTCTTAAATATAGCCAATGAACTGGCCTCAACTACCTTCTGTGGCAGAGAATTCCAGAGATTCACCACTCTCTGTGTGAAAAATGTTTTTTCTCATCTTGGTCCTAAAAGATTTCCCCCTTATCCTTAAACTGTGACCCCTTGTCCTGGACTTTCCCAACATCGGGAACAATCTTCCTGCATCTAACCTGTCCAACCCTTAAGAATTTTGTAAGTATATATAAGATCCCCCCCTCTAAATTCTAGCGAGTACAAGCCAGGTCTATCCAGTCTTTCTTCATATGAAAGTCCTGACATCCCAGGAATCAGTCTGGTGAACATTCTCTGTACTCCCTCTATGGCAAGAATGTCTTTCCTCAGATTTGGAGACCAAAACTGTACGCAGTACTCCAGGTGTGGTCTCACCAAGACCCTGTACAACTGCAGTAGAACTTCCCCGCTCCTATACTCAAATCCTTTTGCTATGAATGCTAACATACCATTTGCTTTCTTCACTGCCTGCTGCACCTGCATGCCTACTTTCAATGACTGGTGTACCTTGCCACCCCTTTGCATCTGCCCTTTTCCTAATTGGCCACCATTCAGATAATAATCTACTTTCCTGTTTTTGCCACCTCACATTTATCCACATTATACTGCATCTGTCATGCATTTGCCCACTCACCCAGCCTATCCAAGTTATCTTGCAGCCTCCTAGCATCCTCCTCACAGCTAACACTGCCCCCCAGCTTTGAGTCATCCGCAAACGTGGAGATGTTGCATTCAATTCCCTCGTCCAAATCATTAATATATATTGTAAATAGCTGGGGTCCCAGCACTGAGCCTTGCGGTACCCCACTAGTCACTGCCTGCCATTCTGAAAAGGACCCGTTTATTCCTACTCTTCTTCCTGTTTGCCAGCCAGTTCTCTATCCACATCAATACTGAACCACCAATACCGTGTGCTTTAAGTTTGTATACTAATCTCTTATGTCGGACCTTGTCGAAAGCCTTCTGAAATTCCAGATATAACACATCCACTGGTTCTACCTTATCCACTCTACTAGTTACATCCTCGAAAAATTCTATAAGATTCATCAGACATGATTTACCTTTCATGAATCCATGCTGACTTTGTCCAATGATTTCACCGCTTTCCAAATGTGCTGCTATCCCATCTTTAATATCTGACTCTAGCAGTTTCCCCCCTACCGATGTTAGACTAACTGGTCTGTAATTCCCCGTTTCTCTCTCCCTCCCTTTTTAAAAAGTAGGGTTACATTAGCTACCCTCCATTCCTCAGGAACTACTCCAGAATCTAAAGAGTTTTGAAAAATTATCACTAATGCATCCACTATTTCTGGGGCTACTTCCCTAAGTACTCTGGGATGCAGCCTATCTGGGGATTTATCGGCCTTTAATCCATTCAATTTACCTAACACCACTTCCCAGCTAACCTGGATTTCATAGAAACATAGAAATTAGGTGCAGGAGCAGGCCATTCGACCCTTCGAGCCTGCACCGCCATTCAATATGATCATGGCTGATCATCCAACAGTATCCTGTACCTGCCTTCTCTCCATACCCCGATCCCTTCAGCCACAAGGGCCACATCCTCTTAAATATGGCCAACGAACTGGCCTCAACTACCTTCTGTGGCAGAGAATTCCACAGATTCACCACTCTCTGTGTGAAAAACGATTTTCTCATCTCGGTCTTAAAAGACTTCCCCCTTATCCTTAAACTGTGACCCCTTGTCCTGGACTTCCCCAACATCGGGAACAATCTTCCTGCATCTAGCCTGTCCAACCCCTTAAGAATTTTGTAAGTCTCTATGAGATCACCCCTCAATCTTGTAAATTCCAGCGAGTACAAGCCGAGTCTATCCAATCTTTCTTCATATGGAAGTCGTGCCATCCCAGGAATCAGTCTGGTGAACCTTCTCTGTACTCCCTCTCTGGCAAGAATGTCTTTCCTCAGATTAGGAGACCAAAACTGTATGCAATACTCCAGGTGTGGCCTCACCAAGACCCTGTACAACTGCAGTAGAACCTCCCTGCTCTTGTACTCAAATCATTTTGCTATGAATGCCAACATACCATTCGCTTTCACTCAGTTCCTCCATCTCATTTGACCCGCGATCCCCTGCTATTTCCGGCAGATTATTTATGTCTTCCTTAGTGAAGACAGAACCAAAGAAATTATTCAATTGGCCTGCCATGTCCTTGTTCCCCATGATCAATTCACCTGTTTCTGACTACAAGGGACCTACATTTGGTTTAATTAATCTTTTTCTCTTCACATATCTATAAAAACTTTTGCAGTCAGTTTTTATGTTCCATGCCAGTTTTCTTTCATAATCTATTTTCCCTTTCCTAATTAAGCCCTTTGTCCTCCTCTGCTGGACTGAATTTCTCCCAGTCCTCTGGTAGGTTGCTTTTTCTGGCTAATTTGTACGCTTCATCTTTTGTATTGAAACTAGCCCTGAATTCCATTGTTATCCATGAATGCACTACCTTCCCTAATTTATAATTTTTCCAAACTGGGATGAACAATTGTTGTAGTTCATCCATGCAGTCTTTAAATGCCTTCCATTGCCTATCCACCGTCAACGCTTTAAGAATCAATTGCCAGTCTATCTTGGCCAATTCACGTCTCATACCCTCAAAGTTACCTTTCTTTAAGTTCAGGACCCGTGTTTTTGAATTAACAATGTCACTCTCCATCCTAATGAAGAACTCAACTATATTATGGTCACTCTTGCCCAAGGGGCCATGCACAACAAGGCTGCTAACTAACCCTTCCTCATTACTCAATACCCAGTCTAGAATAGCCTGCTCTCTCGTTGGTTCCTCTACATGTTGGTTTAGAAAACTATCCCGCATACATTCCAAGAAATCCTCTTCCTCAGCACCCCTGCCAATTTGATTCACCCAATCTATATGTAGATTGAAGTCACCCATTATAACTGTTTTACCTTTGTTGTACGCATTTCTAATTTCATGTTTGATGCCATCCCCAACTCCACTACTACTGTTAGGTGGCCTGTACACAACACCCACTAGCGTTTTCTGCCCCTTAATGTTTCGCAGCTCTACCCATATCGATTCCACATCCTCCAAGCTAATGTCCTTCCTTTCTATTGCGTTAATCTCCTGTCTAACCAACAACGCTACCCCACCTCCTTTACATTTCTATCCCTCCTGAATATTGAATATCCTTGGATGTTCAGCTCCCAGCCTTGGTCACCCTGGAGCCATGTCTCTGTGATCCCAACTATCATAATCATTAATAGCTATCTGCACATTCAACTCATCCACCTTATTACGAATGCTCCTTGCATTGAGACACAAAGCCTTCAGGATTGTTTTTACAACGCTCGTACCCCTTATACAATTATGTTGAAAAGTGGCCCTTTTTGATTTTTGCCCTGGATTTGTCTGCCTGCCACTTTTACTTTTCACCTTGCTACCTATTGCTTCTACTCTCATTTTACACCCCTCTGTCTCTCTGCTCACACAATTAAGAAACCCTCCACCTCTTTTTAAGAAACCCACCACCACTTTTTAAGAAACCCACCACCTCCTACTGTTGCAAATCCTTGTAGTTTAATTCTGATGATTAGGCTAATTAAGCCATTTCTGTCATGGCTATGGCTCATGTTCACTCTCACCTTTGCTGCTCTGTAATGCTAAATCATGAAGTACATAGAACCCCAGAGACAAAAATGAAGAATGTGGAAATCTAAAACAAAAGCAGAAACACTAGAAATGCTTCATCAATATCTTTGAGAAGAATTTCTACATTTGTCAGACAGTTCACATCTAAAGCAGTACGTTAAGTCCCACACCAGGGAATTGCACACAATGCAGACAACCCTTTTGTTAAGGTACTGACAGTGTGTTGAACAATTTGAGGTGCTGTCTTTCAGATGCAACTTTATTTGGTAGCTGTGAAGAATTCTGCAGTATTATTCAGAGTGACTGGAGAAGGGGGGAGTGGCATGGAAATGTTCCTGTATATTTATTTCACTGCTGTTTGTAGAAACATAGAAAATAGGTGCAGGAGGAGGCCATTCGGCCCTTCAAGCCAGCACCGCCATTCATTGTGATCATGGCTGGTCTTCCGCTATCAATAACCTGTGCCTGCCTTCTCCCCATATCCCTTGACTCCACTAGCCCCTAGAGCTCTATCCAACTCTCTTAAATCCATCCAACTCTGGCTTAAATTGTGGCACTTTACCTTGCACTACTTGACTGACGTGAATCCTACATTACAACATGGACTCCACTAAGAAGTACTTCATAAATTGTAAAAGTTCTGAGGTCACAGAAGTGCGACATACGTGGAAGTTTTTGATTTACTTTACTGTTACAATTTATTATTGCTGCAATGTTGCACATTTGGATCGGTGTACTTCTAACATTACGCAATATCCTTATTTTCAGTTTTGCTGGAGAATCCAATAAATTGCCGCCACCTAACTTTTTCACATTTCTTTGAATACATTTTGATAAATAAAAATACTTAAATTAAATTTAGATATTTTAAGTTGTAATTTACTTTTGTGTTATTCCAGAGCTGTTGAAGCCACGGAAGGTCTCAACAGAAATGCTCTATCTAAACTGCAGAAACTACAAACAGAGATGAGTGAACTGAATCAGGAAATAAATCAAATTAAGATCCAGAAGGAGGAATTAAATAAGAAGACAGCATATACACAAAAGTGTCTACAAGGTATAACAATTACTTTAGTAAAGTATAATGTATTGAAACTGGAAACCTCTGTGCATGTCATGGTGTCTAACTGAATGGAGATTACCTTTATTTACCTTGGGGTTCTGCTTGCCAGATCACTAAGAAACAATAAAATCAAAAGCTATTGCATGACACACGGTCTAGCTGGCAACCAATGGTGTAGAAATAGTTGCATGGGAATGGAAGCAATTAAAGCTAAATTATTGTTGAGTCACAAAATTTAGTAGCACACTGGACAGAGCTCTCACTTAACTCTTTTTCTCTGTTTCCAGCCAGGTAACCTAGGCAGCTTTTTAGGTTGCCAAATGACAATTTAGGTGGTCATTTAAGACGGCTTGCATGACGCGTGCGATAATGTGCTCGGACGAAGTGCATAGTTACCAGTCGGAATTATGCTCAATGAAGCATTCACATGTTATTTCTGCTTCAAATAAAGTCACAAACTAAACATATTCACCAATCAAGACATGATATATACCACAATGACATGCAGCAAAATTATAATGCAGTATATACAGTATCTCAACTCTTTTTACACGTTGCAATGAATGCAATTTCTATTATTTCTTTCCACTTCCAGACAAAAATATGGTTGGATTATTCAGCGTATGATCAACCTCGGTGAGATAAAGTGCAGGCTTGGCGATCGCTTCACACAACACCTCCACTCAGTTCGCAATAACCAATCTGATCTCCCAGTGGCTCAGCACTTCAACTACCCCTCCCATTCCGAATCTGACCTTTCTGTCCAGGGCCTCCTCCAGAGTGAGGCCCACCACAAATTGGAGGAACAGCACCTCATATTTCGCTTGGGTAATTTAAACCCCAGCGGTATGAACATTGGCTTCTCCAATTTCAGGTAATCCTTGCTTTCTCCCTCCTTCCCCTCCCATTCCTAGCTCTCCCACAGCCTACTGTCTCCGCCTCTTCCTTTCTTCCCACCCCCCCCCAGACATGAGTCTTAAGAAGGGTCTAGACCCGAAACATTGCCTATTCCTTCGCTCCATAGATGCTGCCTCACCCGCTGATTTTCTCCAGCTTATTTGTCTACCAACGGGATCCCACCACTGGCCACATTTTCCCATCTCCTCCCATGTTGGCTTTCCGCATAGACCGCTCCCTCCGTAACTCCCTGGTCAATTTGTCCCTTCCCACCCAAACCCCCCCATCTCCTGGCACTTTCCCTTGCAACTGCTGGAAATGCCACACTTGTCGCTTTACCTCCCCCCTTGACTCCATTCAAGGACCCAAGCAGTCCTTCCAGGTGCGGCAGAGGTTCACCTGCACCTCATCCAACCTCATCTATTGCATCCGCTGCTCTAGGTGTCAGCTGCTCTACATCGGTGAGACCAAGCGTAGGCTTGGCGATCGCTTCACCCAACACCTCCGCTCGGTTCGCAGTAACCAACCTAATCTCCCGGTGGCTTAGCACTTCAACCTCTCCTATTCCGAATCCGACCTTCCTGTCCTGGGTCTTCTCCATGGCCTGAGTGAGGCCCACTGTAAATTGGAGGAGCAGCACCTCATATTTCGCTTGGGTAGTTTACACCCCAGCGGTATGAACATTGACTTCTCCAATTTCAGGTAGTCCCTGCTCCCCTTCCCAGCTCTCCCTCAGCCCACTGTCTCCGCCTCTTCCTTTTTTCCCACTCCCCCGCACCCTCGCATCAGTCTGAAGAAGGGTCTCGACCCGAAACATCGCCTATTTCCTTCGTCCACAGATGCTGCCTCACCCGCTGAGTTTCTCCAGCATTTTTGTCTACCCATTCACACAAGTTCTGCTATCCCACTTTCCTCACCCACTCCCTACACATTAGGGGCAATTTTACAGAGACAAATTAAAATCTACATAGCCAATGCATCTTTGGGATGTGGGAGGCAGCAAGTCTACCAGCTGTGCCACTATATTTTCCAACATACAAAAAATTATACTTTGATAACTTTGGTTACTAAAAAAAAACTATCCATTTTCAGTCTAAAATCTCTAAGTGACGCTATGTCCCCCTTTACAGCTACTATTATGTTTTAATTCAGTTCAAGACTACTTGGCAGTACATTGGCCATAAAGGTGCTGCCTAAAAGTGCCAGAGACCCAGAATTGATCCTGAATATGGGTGCTGTCTGTATGGAGTTTGCTCCTTTTCCCTTTGATCGCATGGGTTTTCTGCGAGGACTCTTGTTTCCTTCCACATTCCAAAAGGTGTGCAGGAACCTTTTTCAGACCCAACCCAAAACATAATATTCTCCTTTTGTCCAGAGATTCTGTCTGACCTGTTGAGTTGCTCCAGCTTTTTGTGTCTATCTTCAGTTTAAACCAGCATCTGCAGTTCCTTCCTACACACACGATACTGTACGATAGAACTTTATTAATCCCAGGAGGGAAATTGTATATATTATACACACACACACACACACACACATTTATATAATTATATAAATATACACTGTTATTTTCTTGTTTTTAACATTGTTTACAGAGTACTATGTTTACATATTCTGTTGTGCTACTGCAGGTAAGGATTTCATTGTTCTAACTGTGATGTGAGAGAATAAAACACTCTTGACTTGCGTTGCTAATGTGTGGGATTGAACTAGTGTACGGGTAATCGGTGGTCGGCGTGGACTCGGTGGGCCGAAGGGCCTGTTTCCACACTGTATCATTAAATTAAACTAAAAACACTAAAACCAGAAGAAATCTAAAGAAGGGTCTCTACCCGAAACGTTACCCAATTTATTCTATCCAGAGATGCTGGCTGCTCCATGGAGTTCCTCCGCACAATTAAAGCATGGAATAGACCTCACCCTACCATAGTTACCCAGCCGGACGCAACTAAATTTAAGGCAGCTCTTTTTTCCCAAGAACCCTTTTTTGCTTAAGTCCAAGTCAAGAGTCAAGAGAGTTTTATTGTCATGTGTCCCAGATAGGACTTGCTTGCTGCAGCACAACAGAATATGTAAACATAATACAGGAGATAAAAGTTAAGTGTGTCTATATACCATAGACCATATATATACATAATAAATAAACAGATAAAGTGCAATAGGCTGTTACTTTTCAGAGTTTGGAGTTTGGTGGTGGAGGGTCCACTCCAGCTTAAATTCCATTTTGAATATTTTTGGAGGTCCAGGAAACCAAGAAGCAAGAGTTACTCCAGCGATTTACTCCAGCTCCAGGGAGTGATTCTGCGTTGATTTTCAGCGGTCGCGGTGGCGACCGGACAGCATTGGCAGCCATATCTCCCACAATGCAAAGGGAGGGAGAAAGTGCCCGGCGCCGTCCAGTTGCCATGGCAGTGATCATGTGCAGGGCGGCATATGCGCACAACCACAGCCGATGATGTGGTGGTTCTGCGCATGTGCAGGGGGAGGATGTGCAGGCCACGGCAGTGCGCATGTGCAATGCGGCTGGCCGTGCTGGAGGATGAGGAGCGGTCAGAGAGCGAAGAACCAGCCGGATACGGATACGGATGGCGGGCGGAGACGGAGAGTGACAGAGAGATAGATAGAGAGGGGGGCCCGCTCAGAGTTGAAGGATACGTGTCCCAGGTGCTTGCCAAACTGGGCAAAATGGCACGGCTTTTAGGTTGCCCGGCAGGACTTTAGGTCGCCATTGGCACCCGCGCAACCGTTAATTTTGAGCCCTGCTGGAGCTCCATTGTAACAACGTGAAATTCTCCAGATATGCTGACCCCAGTTAATATAGCAGTCAAAATTTCCTCTGTTCCGTTTCGGTACATATGACAATAAAATGCTCTTGACCCTCTCTTTTCCGGGGTGAGTGGCAGTGATTGCAGTATAATTACTAATTAAATTATTGACGATAGACACAAAAAGCTGGAGCAACTCAGTGGGACAGGCAACATCTCTGGAGAGAAGGAATAGGTGACGTTTCGGGTCAAGGCCCTTCTTCAGACTGGTTAGGGATAAGGGAAACGTGTGATATAGACGTGCGCGTGAGCTCCCAAAAACCCCGCCAAAATGATACACGATAGCGCTACAATTTTTGGCCCACTTTACTCACTCCTGGGATGTAAAATAAACAAGTTTTGTTTGGATTGATGTTATATTTTACATGTTTTTGACATTTTAAACTTTACAAAACATTTTCAAACCACTTTCCCACTTGCCCTGCCTGTCAGCAGCGTTTGACTTCACAATAATGTCACAATGGGATCCCGAATCTCATTTACATAAAAAATCGTGATTTAAAAATAATCCGTTTTATTCAAATTCTTCAGTTTTCATTCACAATGATGTTGTCACAATGGGATCCCAAGTTATTAACATTTTAAACTTTACAAAAATACTTTTCAAACCACTTTTCAAGCCCTGCCTGTCAGCTGCGTTCGGCGACGTCACAATGGGATCTCAAATCTCATTGACATTAAAAAATCAAGTTTTAAAAAAAACCTCAGTTTTAATCAGATTCTTCTGTTTTCATTAACAGCTAACATTGTGTTTAGGTTATTTTTTTTAAAAATCGTGATTTTCATTGGGGGGTGGGATGGGGGAGAGGTGAGGAGTGAGGGAACAGGAAGATAGATGGGTTATGGAGGGGGCTAGGGAGGGGAGAGGGGTTAAGGAGGGAGGGAGTGACTGAGTGTAGGGAAAGGAAGAGGTGAGTGGGGGAGGGGAAAGAAGAGGAAGGGGGAGGGAGTGCTGGGGGGTGAGGGGGAATGGAGGAGGATAGGGATTAGGAAGAGGGATGGTGAGGTGCAGTTGGGGAGGGTCGCCGTGACTCGCATCACAATGGGGATCTCTGGCATCACAACGAGAGCCCCTCAGCTGTGCGTGTGCAGTTGGGGGCTGTAGGTCAGTGGGGGAATGTTACCTTGGGGGACAGGCCCAACGGGTCCACACCTGGTCTAGTGGATTCTAAAATTAATGGGTGTGGGTTTTAGGTGAGAGGGAAGAGATTTAAGGGGTACAGGCTTTTGACTTTTCCCTTCAACCTTCTAGTTCCTTTTGACTAGAAGGACTTTTCTCTCTATGTTTAGTCTGGAATGAACCTCCAGAAAAAGATATTTGAACATATGTATGAATAGGAGGCGTTTTGAGGGCAATGGGCTAAAAGCAGGACTTGGGACTAGCTCAATATGTCAACTTGGTCAGCATGGATAAGATGGACTAAAGGGCTTATTTCTGTGCCATACAGCTCTATGACTCGATTACCATATCTTTGTCATTTGATTTTTAAGTTGCTTTGTAGAGATATCTAATTTCCTGCAAAGTATGAAAATATCTTATTTGTTTTTAAGTATCTTACTTGTCAAAATATACTTTTGTTGAATAGAGGAAAAGGCAGACCTGGAAAAGCTAATGGATAACTTCCGAAATACTAAAGATCAGCTGCAGTTAGCTGAACAGGTAAATACATTATTTTGTTCTAGGTTGAATCTGCAAACGTCTCTCTGGACTTTACTGTCTGTTTTAAGAACTCACCTAAGGAGAAAAATGCACAAGCCTTCCTGAAATGATTAAGACCAAATTTAGAATTTTAATTCAGATGAACTTTCTGAGTTGATTTGTTGCTGTTGATTTTCTTTTTACGTTTATTTAAGTGTTGAATGATGGGCATGGTTGATGTTAATAATAAGAGACGGGTGAAAAAAATGGAATGAGAAAATAATCAAATTTCTTGCAGGAATAAAGGAAGTGAAACTAAAATAAGGGTAGGTGGAACAAACAATATCTCTTTGCAGAGGGATCAAAAACCACGGACAGAAATGTAAAATCATTGGTAGAGGAAATAGAAGGGAGACAAGGTGATATTATTTTCACCCAGTGCTAAAGATCTAGAACTCACTATATCCAGCACCCTGACAAAGTCGAGGAAATTCCATCATCTCACAGTTTGTACAGATGTGGCTCATCTCAGTCTCATACTGATTACTGACATTGTCAGCAAGGCCCACATCTTATGCAAAAAGAATACCATAGAAACCATGTCAATATTAATTTAGTTTATAGTAGCAGCACCTTTCATTTATTTTACTGTTTATTAGTAAAATATAGGTCGGATTAGACTGTTGTGCCTCGGACTTTCAGCAAGATCATGACTAACCTAATTCAAACACCATTTTCCTGCCTATCCCCATATTTTTGTTTGATAAATGTTAAGAAATGTATTGATCAGTGTTTTGAACAGTGACTGAGCTTCCACATCACTGCAGAGCAGAGAAGTCCAAAGATTCATCAATGAAGAAATGTTTCAATCCTAAATGGCTCTTACTTTGAAACAGTGACCTGTGGTTTTAGATACTTTAGTCAAGGAAACATCCTCTGCATATGAATGTGAAATATGAAATGTTTTCAAGCAAAATTTAATTTACTCCCCAATTGATTGGAAGCAATTAAAATTGATGATGTTCTATTGTCAAAATAATGCATGGGTTCCAAACATTGAAGTTACAGTTTAATTTCAAAATATCTTGCAAAACTCTTACATTTTCAATTGTAAGATTAACTGTACCATGATGTTTTACAGAATTTGTATTCTATGTTCAACTGAGTGGATGTTAATGCCAGAATGTCATTTACATGTTATTGTGGTCTCAGGATCTTCAGAATGTCACTAAAAAGCATGACATGTTAAAAGCTGAACAGCTGACTTTGAAAGAAAATGTTAATCAAAGCAAAAGTAAATACCAATCCTACCTGGAGAATGGAAAAAAGAAAGCACAAGAGTTACTACGAATTCAGCAACAAATTGAAGAAAAGCAGTGCGAACTCACAGAACAGCAAAAGGTATGTAAATTGGTAGAGCGTTATAAAACTATCTCAAAACCAATTTATTGACCAGAAACATATTAAAGTTAATGAAAATGAGGATATTGACAACAGAGCTAAGGACATTAAAAGTAATTTTAAGAATAAGAAAGATTTCAAATTTATTCCTTTGAATTTAAACGTTTGTATTATTTTGTGTTGATGCTGCATTTCCATAATGTACATGATTCAAGTGATCATTTTCTGTGATTTTAATCCTATTATGTGTTCAAAATCATTCAATGATTTTTAAAATGTCATATTAATATGTTTTTTTCCTATTTTTACCGTTCCTCATCACGTTATTCATCTTAATGGCATTGATGTGCAGAGGGACCTAGGAGTCCAAGTTCCTAGCATACTGAAGGTGGCAGCACGTGTATCACTAGTGTGAACAGGGGTTAATTGCAGTGTTAACACAGTTGGAATCAACATCTGCTTGACCTCACGTGATGCACAAAGGGTTTACTCACATTTCTCATTTATTCTGTGTAGATGTTGCAGTCTATTAAAAAGGATGTTAAATGTGAAGAGACAAAATTGGAGCAATCTGCAACTAAAGTGAAGGACCAGATCCAAGCTTTGGAGGCCGAATTGACAGACAAGAAAAATGAACTGGACCAGGTAGTTACAGAAGTGAACTTGATGGAAGAACAATCAAGAAAAATGCAACATAATGAGCAACAGTGCATTGTTTTGGAGGGCCAGATTGTCACCTTGAGTAAGTCTAGAGTTTCAGTTATTATTAATAATAGTTCCAATTGTTTCCATGACTTGATATGTTTCTTGAATAAATAGCTGAACCATAGAGAGCGAGATCACGGCCAGAATGATTAGTTTATTTCAATCCAACTAATCTCAGTGGGAGCGAGTTAGCCTTGGTCGCATTATGTTGGATAAAGTAAAATGTCAAGAGTTCTGGCATTTGGTCATGTTGCGTTTGTTTTATGATAGAAAGTTGGCTCATTTGAATGTTAGGTGTATCATATGAAGAACTCACGATAGATAGGTCTAGTATGTGAATACTGGCACGTTAATGAAGCCTACTCTGAATCCATAACCAAAGAAAAATTGATAAAGGAGATGTGCAAGAATTGTTAAATCCAAAACGTACCCAATTTACTTTTACAGTTTAGTTTATTGTCACGTGTACCGAGGTACAGTGAAATGCTTTTGTTGCGTGCTAACCAGTCAGTGGAAAGACAATACATGATTACAATCGAGCCCTTTATAGTGTATAGATACATGAAAAAGGAATAACATTTAGTGTACGGTAATGCCAGCAAAGTCCGATCAAGGATAGTTTGAAGGTCACCAATGAGGTAGATGGTAGTTCAGGACTGCGCTCTGATACAAAATTCCGATACAAAACTCAATACTTTTTATAACATTTAGCATATTTCCCGGCAATGAAGACGCACCTGCATTTTGAGTTACTAAATTTTGAAAAAATGCTGGCGGGACATAGAATTTCCCACGTTAAAAAAATAAAATAAATAAAGATAAAGAAAGTAACAATTCAATTTGCCCAAGGCTTCCAGATCTCCTCCATTCTGAATGACTGAATGGGTGTAGGGTATTGGCAGGTGGAGAGATGGTGGGAAAAACGGGAGCACACCGGGACAAGTTGAATCAGTTGTGATCTTAATGACAATACTAGTTCAAGGGACCAACTGAGGTTACTCGCGCTGACACAGGAGTAAGCTCCACCGCCCACTGTCCTGTTATCCATCGGCCGCTGACCCGCTCCGCTCTATGATCCTTGGTTTTGAAAGACAAGGATCGAGCAGTGAGTGCCATGCAATGTCACCCAGCGCAGCAAGGAGGCCATGTCCTGCTCCCGGCAGCAGTCAGAATTTAAGGATTTGCGGGAAGCGGCTGACATGAGCGAGGCCAGCACGTGGCAGGAGAGAGGTATTTAGACAGAGAGCACTGCCAGAGGTGAGCGGGCCAGCAGAAGGCGCTGAGGTGGCGGCCGGCTCCGCTGTCTGGTCCTGGTGGCTGCTCGCAACCACCCGAGCTACTTCCCTCCCCGGCCACAATGCGGTGGCTCCGCGCCCGGAGCGCCGTGGCAGCGGTGAGTGAGTGAGTTGCTGGTATGATCTCCGACCCCCTCCTTCTCAACGCTCCTGCCCTTGCTGACCCGGGCCAGACTCCCCACACTCTGTGAAAGGAAATCTTCCCCTACCCCCACCCCACCCCCCAATTTACAGCCGCTTCCCATCAGCTGCCAGCACGTTCTTGATGTTGCTGTACTGAGGGATAGTCAAGTCTATCTTTCTTGGCTAACAACCTAACCTTTGGCCTCCAAGATGCAGGTAAATTTTGGTGCCTTATTTTTGGGCATCATTGCCGGGAAATACGGTAATAGAAACATAGAAATTAGGTGCAGGAGCAGGCCATTCGGCCCTTCGAGCCTGCACCGCCATTCAATATGATCATGGCTGATCATCCAACTCAGTATCCTGTCCCTGCCTTCTCTCCATACCCCCTGATCCCTTCAGCCACAAGGGCCACATCCAACTCCCTCTTAAATATGGCCAACGAACTGGCCTCAATTACCTTCTGTGGCAGAGAATTCCACAGATTTACCACTCTCTGTGTGAAAAACGATTTTATCATCTCGGTCCTAAAAGACTTCCCCTTATCCTTAAACTGTGACCCCTTGTCCTGGACTTCCCCAACATCGGGAACAATCTTCCTGCATCTAGCCTGTCCAACCCCTTAAGAATTTTGTAAGTCTCTATGAGATCACCCCTCAATCTTCTAAATTCCAGCGAGTACAAGCCAAGTCTATCCAGTCTTTCTTCATATGGAAGTCGTGCCATCCCAGGAATCAGTCTGGTGAACCTTCTCTGTACTCCCTCTATGGCAAGAATGTCTTTCCTCAGATTAGGAGACCAAAACTGTACGCAATACTCCAGGTGTGGCCTCACCAAGACCCTGTATAACTGCAGTAGAACCTCCCTGCTCATGTACTCAAATCCTTTTGCTATGAATGCCAACATACCATTCGCTTTCTTCACAGCCTGCTGCACCTGCATGCCTAATTTCAATGAATGGTGTACCATGACACCCAGGTCTCGCTGCATCTCTCCTTTTCCTAATCGGTCACCATTCAAATAATAGTCTACCTTCCTGTTTTTGCCACCAAAGTGGATAACCTCATATTTATCCACATTATACTGCATCTGCCATGCATTTGCCCACTCACCCAGTCTATCCAAGTCATCCTGCAGCCTCCTAGCATCCTCCTCACAGCTGACACTGCCCCCCAGCTTCGTGTCATCTGCAAACTTCGAGATGTTGCATTTAATTCCCTCGTCCAAATCATTAATGTATATTGTAAATAGCTGGGGTCCCAGCACTGAGCCTTGTGGCACCCCACTAGTCACTATCTGCCATTCTGAAAAGGACCCGTTCACTCCTACTCTGTGCTTCCTGTCTGCCAGCCAGTTCTCTATCCACATCAATACTGAACCACCAATACCGTGTGCTTTAAGTTTGTATACCAATCTCTTGTGTGGGACCTTGTCGAAAGCCTTCTGAAAGTCGAGATACAACACATCCACTGCTTCTCCCTTATCCACTCTACTAGTTACATCCTCAAAAAATTCAATAAGATTCGTCAGACATGATTCACCCTTCGTAAATCCATGCTGACTTTGTCCAATGATTTCACCACTTTCCAAATGCGCTGCTATCCCATCTTTAATAATTGACTCAAGCAGTTTCCCCACTACCGATGTTAGACTAACTGGTCTGTAATTCCCCGTTTTCTCTCTCCCCCCATTTTTAAAAAGTGGGGTTACATTAGCTACCCTCCAATCCTCAGGAACTACTCCAGCATCTAAAGAGTTTTGAAAAATTATCACTAAGGCATCTGCTATTTCTGGGGCTACTTCCTTAAGTACCCTGGGATGCAGCCTATCTGGCCCTGGGGATTTATCGGCCTTTAATCCATTCAATTTACCCAACACCACTTTCCGGCTAATCTGGATTTCACTCATTTCCTCCATCTCATTTGACCCGCGATCCCCTGCTATTTCCGGCAAATTATTTATGTCTTCCTTAGTGAAGGCAGAACCAAAGTAGTTATTCAATTGGTCTGCCATGTCCTTGTTCCCCATGATCAATTCACCCGTTTCTGACTGCAAGGGACCTACATTTTTTTTAACTAATCTTTTGCGCTTCACATATCGATAAAAACTTTTGCAGTCAGTTTTTATGTTTCCTGCCAGTTTTCTTTCATACTCCATTTTCCCTTTCCTAATTAAGCCCTTTGTCCTCCTCTGTTGGTCTCTGAATTTCTCCCAGTCCCCTGGTAGGCTGCTTTTTCTGGCTAATTTGGTCGCTTCATCTTTTTCTATGATACTATCCCTGATTTCCCTCGTTATCTACGGATGCGCCACCTTCCCTGATTTATTCTTTTGCCATACTGGGATGAACAATTGTTGTAGTTCATCCATGCAGTCTTTAAATGCCTTCCATTGCATATCCACCGTCAACCCTTCAAGAATCAATTGCCAGTCCATCTTGACCAATTCACGTCTCATACCCTCAAAGTTACCTATCTTTAAGTTCAGGACACGTGTTTCTGAATTAACAATGTCACTCTCCATCCTAATGAAGAACTCAACCATATTATGGTCACTCTTGCCCAAGGGGCCACGTACAACAAGGCTGCTAACTAACCCTTCCTCATTACTCAATATCCAGTCTAGAATAGCCTGCTCTCTCGTTGGTTCCTCCACATGTTGGTTTAGAAAACTATCCCGCATACATTCCAAGAACTCCTCTTCCTCAACACCCCTGCCAATTTGATTCACCCAATCTATATGTAGATTGAAGTCACCCATTATAACGGTTTTACCTTCGTTGCACGCATTTCTAATTTCCTGTTTTGATGCCATCCCCAACTCCACTACTACTGTTAGATGGCCTGTACACAACACCCACTAGCGTTTTCTGCCCCTTAGTGTTTCGCAGCTCCACCCATATTGATTCCACATCCTCCAAGCTAATGTCATTCCTTTCTATTGCGTTAATCTCTCTAACCAGCAACGCTACCCCACCTCCTTTTCCTCTCTGTCTATCCTTCCTGAATATTGAATATCCCTGGATGTTCAGCTCCCAGCCTTGGTCACCCTGGAGCCATGTCTCCGTGATCCCAACTATATCATAATTATTAATAGCTATCTGCACATTCAACTCATCCACCTTATTACGAATGCTCCTCGCATTGAGACACAAAGCCTTCAGGCTTGTTTTTACAACACTCTTGGCCCTTTTACAATTATGTTGAAAAGTGGCCCTTTTAGATTTTTGCCGTGGATTTGCTTTCCTGCCACTTTTCACCTCGCTACCTATTGCTCCTATCCTCATTTTACACCCCTCTGTCTCTCTGCTCACACATTTAAGAAACCCTCCACTTCTTATTCTCCGTTTGTTATTTTTTTCTTCTTTCCTCCCTACGCGTTGCGTCTGACTGCTTCTCTTCTCTGCCTCCTGCCTCACAAACGGACTACTTGCCTTCTCTATTTGAGTCCCTCCCCCAACCGATCTAGTTTAAAGTCTCCCCAGTAGCCTTTGCAAATCTCCCGCCAGGATATTGGTTCCCCTCGGGTTCAAGTGCAACCCGTCCTTTTTGTACAGGTCACACCTTCCCCAAAAGAGGTCCCAAAGATCCAGAAACTTGAATCTCTGCGCTCTGCACCAGTCCTTTAGCCACGCATTTATCCTCCACCTTGCTCCATTCCTACTCTCACTGTCACGTGGCACAGGCAGTAATCCTGAGATTGTTACCTTTGCGGTCCTTCTCCTTAATACTCTTCCTAACTCCCTGAATTCTCCTTTCAGGACCTCCTCTCTTTTTCTACCTATGTCATTGGTACCTATATGTACCATGACCTCTGGCTCCTCTCCCTCCCATTTCAAGATATCTTGGACACGTTCAGTCACATCCCGGATCCTGGCACCAGGGAGGCAAACTACCATCCGGGTCTCCTGACTGCGTCCACAGAATCGCCTATCTGACCCCCTAACTATAGAGTCCCCTATTACTGCTGCCCTCCTCTTCTTTTCCTTACCCTTCTGAGCAACAGGGCGGTCTTTGTACCGGAGGCCCGGTCGCTGTTGCTACCCCCAGGTAGGCTGTGCCCCCCAACAGTACTCAAACAGGAGTACTTATTGCCAAGGTGTACAGCCACCGGGGTACTCTCTAGTCCCTGCCTCTGCCCCTTGCCTCTCCTAACCGTGACCCACTTTTCTGCCTCCTGTGGTTTTGGAGTGACCACCTGTCTGTGGCTCCTCTCTATGGCTTCCTCACTCTCCCTGACCAGACGGAGGTCATCGAGCTGCTGCTCCAGGTACCGAATACGGTCCATTTGGAGCGCCATCTTGACGCACCTGGCGCAGATGTGGACGTCTGGAGAGCTATCTGACTGCATGACCTCCCACATCTGACATCCAGAACAGTAAACTGCCCGGGCACTCATCCTCCCCCTTACCCTGGATACAATACAATACAATACAATACAAAGCAAGGATTTTAGCTGAAAGAAATCAGCAGGGATCTGACTGCCAATCAGCTGCTCCCTCGAGTCGTCTTCCACCAATCAGCGGCTTCCTCAACTGCGAGCTGCGAATGAAACGTTACGGATTTGGGCTCCTCCCACTGCAACCGCTCCTGGGACTCTGTCTATATATAATCTGTATTATATATATATATTTTTATTTTTTATTTTTATTAAACACAAAACGTTATCCTTTAAACTTTACTAATAAATACTGAACCCTTAATTCCCAGAGTCCTTAACTCCCAGTTAATTTATTAATGAAATGTAAAAATGTAAACCCCGGGTTGCACCCAATCAGCTGCTTCCTCTGGTCCTCTTCAACCAATCAGAGGCTTCCATCAGATTCCCTCTCCGGAAGGTGGAACCAAAGATTTGGGTGGAACGTTGTAGATTTCTGTATACTCACAGCGCAGGGAACTCCACCCTCTCGCACCAATGGCTCCCCGGGCCTCTGTGAAAAGCAAGCCCCGCGCTAGATTTATACTCACAGTGCCTGGAACTCCACCCTCTCGCACCAACGGCTCCCCGGGCCTCTGTGAAAAGCAAGCCCCGCGCTAGATTTATACTCACAGCGCAGGGAACTCCACCCTCTCGCACCAACGGCTCCCCGGGCCTCTGTGAAAAACAAGCCACATCACCGTCTATATCTCTCGTTTCCCTGATCCCTGACCAGTCTGAAGAAGGGTCTCGACCCGAAACGTCGCCTATCTCCTTCGCTCCTTAGATGCTGCTGCACCCTCTGAGTTTCTCCAGCCTTCTGCAGTTCCTTCTTTAACAAGTAGATTTGCTATCCTAGTGAGTGCCTGTATTACATTTGAGAGTAGAATTTAAAACATTTCTTCTTAACCTAGGAAGCAGCAGACACATATGTTAGCTGTAAAACCTTTCTTGAACTTTTCTAGACGAATATGAAGGTTTAATTTTACTGCAGGTTCAAATTATAATTATCGGATATACTATTTTGTTGCAGGGCATCAGCTCTCTGATCGGCAGCAACAGCACCAGGAGACAATGGATGAACTGTCATTTCTTCAAAAAGAAATTCAGTTCTCAAAAAACAATGTAACCCATCTTCAAGAGTGGATTCATTCAGAGAGGAAAAAGACAGAAAAGCAACTTGCAGTCATCACAGAAGAGTCCAAAGCTCAGAGAGCTCAGCTGGAGAAGGCTCTTAATGTAAGTTGCAGTCACCACTGTGACATTACGCAAAAGTATCATCCAATTCATCAGTTCCAGTTAACAAACAAGTCCAACATTGAAAATATGAATGTTCACGTGTTACTTTTATTGTGTCTACCATTACATGAAAAGACAAAGAACTTTCAAGATGTGAAATACATTTTTAAATATGCACCAATAGAGCAGAAAGGTTAAGCACCCGGGTTTCCTGTACAGAATAACAAAAAATGTGAAGTAATTTCTGTTACTCTTGTTCTCAACATAGGAACAGAAGTACGCAAATAACAGACTGCAGAAGGAATTATCTTCAGTTGACCAGGTTGCTCGTGATAACCACACCCAAGCGGAAAGTGTCATGAAAGAATTGAGTGAGATGAGAGAGAAATATTTTGAACTTAAACACCAGGTACATGATAAACCCTTCTAATTTTCACATTTAGTTGAAACTAAATAAATGACATGAATTGCTTGTTTCAGTTTTTGAATATGTATTACTCTCAACGCCCGATCAAAAAGTTTGCATTTTTTTATACTGTTACAAATTAGGTTCAGCTGATTAATTGCCCATAGACTATATAATCTGACTTCCTGGTGGCATATTAGTCTGCTAGTAATTATCTGTTTATAATCTTGAGATTTATAATGGAGAAAGAAAAGGAATGTGCAAATAAGACACTCGGAGGCAGAATATGAAATATTCAATAATTTATGACTGGAAAAGTGATTGGTTGGGCTTTGTTTATTTGTGAATTTTTAATATATCATGTTCTTCTCTCGTTGAAATTTAATTGATCCTTTAGCTGAGAAGTCAGGAACAAATGGAACAACGTCAGAAAGAGATAAAGGAAGCAATAAGAATACTCCGGTCTGATGTTAAAGCAGAAATTGGTAGTGGTTTGAAAGATTTAGATCCATCTTATGTGAAACCAGTGAATGATGTGGATACTACTTTGGAAGAGGCAGAAACTCTTCAACATGAAAAAGAAAGCCTTAAGGAGAATTTTCCCTTTCCTGCCAATGGAAGCAGGCACCCTACGTATGATGAGAAATTAAGAACGAGCAAGTACAATTTTAAGGTATATCTTTGCAAGTAATTGTGTATTCTCATAAATTATAGATTCATAATTAATACCTGTCTGATAAATTACAGATTCGTAATGAACACCTGGATAAATATTTCAATGGCCATTCTTGTGTCTATATGTTGATTGACCCTGTGAACTTGCATCACACACGATTAAAATAATTTTGATTGTGGATTCACTGTTGGGAGACCTCTATACTTGGAGTGTTCTGAGCTACAATCATAGCTTCTCTGATAGTAAATGTAAAATATTATAGAGAATGGATTTTCTGTTTTTACTTTTGAAAATTGCGATTAAAAACCTGTCTCAACATGAATTACATAGAAACATAGAAAACATAGAAAATAGGTGCAGGAGGAGGCCATTCGGCCCTTCGAGCCAGCACCGTCATTCATTGTGATCATGGCTGATCGTCCGCTATCAATAACCCGTGCCTGCCTTCTCCCCATATCCCTTGACTCCATTAGCCCCTAGAGCTCTATCCAACTCTCTCTTAAATCCATCCAGTGATTTGGCCTCCACTGCCCACTGTGGCAGGGAATTCCATAAATTCACAACTCTCTGGGTAAAAAGGTTTTTTCTCACCTCAGTCTTAAATGACCTCCCCTTTATTATAAGACTGTGGCCCCTGGTTCTGGACTCACCCAACATTGGGAACGTTTTTCCTGCATCTAGCTTGCCAGTCCTTTTATAATTTTATATGTTTCTATAAGATCCCCCCTCATCCTTCTAAACTCCAGAGGATGTCCTTCCTCAAATTAGGAAACCAAACTACACAATACTCCAGATGTGGTCTCACCAGAGCCCTATACAACTGCAGAAGAACCTCTTTACTCCTGTACTGAAATTGAAGTTGATTATGCATTAATTAATTAATTAATATGTTATTGTCGCATGTGACAAGTCAGTGAAATTCTTTGCTTGCACACCGAAGGTATACAAATAGTCGTCCATAAAGGGCGCTGATTTATTACATAGTATCTGAGCTAGGTCCCCCTTTGTTCTCCCCCCCTCCCCCTACCTCACGGAGTCATCACTCCACATGGCCTGGCCTCGTCCGTCAGTTGGCGCCATCATCGACTGCTCCATCGACCTCCACTATCACTGCCAGGTCCTCACCGGATGCCTCTGTGGCGCCGACCCCAGCCAAGTGCTCCGCCGACCCAGACTCTGTCGACTCGCAGCGTGCGGGTTCCGACCTTGTCCGCGGGCTCTGCCAACTCTGCCAGCTGTAGGCTCCAACCCGTGGGGTCTCCGGCCTTGGCTGATTGATGTTAATGCATAAAAACATAAACCACAATGTTTTATGAGGTGATTCTTATGATTATAAACATCTCAATGTCAGGAAATCCATTAATATTGCTCTAGATATTCTGCTTCTTTGTACCTGGTGCTTATTTGCAAATGCTTTATTGCAAAACAATGCTTGCATATATGGATTAATTAATGAAGATGGTAATCATTTTAACATTAGCATTATTAGTGGATATGATTTAGATTTGAGAGGCAGAACCTGTGGGCATAAAAGTGGTTGTGCGGAAGTTTGTTATCAAAGTCTTTTAATACCACAAAATGACTATCATAGATCACACAGAGAATAATGTGAAAATGACACCCAGGATAAAAAGAACACTTCTGCATTAAAGGGAAATAGAAAGATGGCAAAGGAAAGTAAACAATAGCTGTAGTTGAAGATCTACAAATATGAAATAGAAGCAGGAGAAACCATAAGGCCGCTTACATTTGTGCCACATTTAATGATTGGCTAATTTTACCTCTCATCCTGAATTGGTGCCACGTATCAAAATATCTATTGTTATTTATTTTAAATGTATTCAGTGACTGAGGCTCCACTATCCACTGGTTTCTGAGTGAAGAAATTTCTTCTCATCTCTGAATAACCAAATTCTTATATTGAAATACCCATTTGGTTCTTCACATTCGAGCTAGAAGAAGCATTAATTAAATGTACCGTGTCAAGTCTTTTAGGAATTTTGTTCAATGGCTTTCCTTAGATAATCACAGGGCAAAATATAGTAGTGCGGGAATAATGTCGACTTCTTGCTTAATGATGTAAGCATTCATCAATGAACAAATATTATAGGAAGGTTACACAAAAAGCTGGAGAAACTCAGCAGGTGCAGCAGCATCTAAGCAGCGAAGGAGATAGGCGACGTTTCGGGTCGAGACCCTTCTTCAGACTGGAGAAGGGTCTCGACCCGAAACGTCACCTATCTCCTTCGCTCCTTAGATGCTGCTGCACCCGCTGAGTTTCTCCAGCTTTTTGTGTAACCCTCGATTCTCCAGCATCTGCAGTTTCTTCGTTAACAAATATTATAGGAACTTTATTCTTTCTTTATCCAGGACGAACAGTGGCGAGGAGAGGTGCTAAGAGAAAACCTACGACAACACGAAGATCGTCTGAAGGTTGCTAGATTTATCCATTGTAAAATTATCTTTATATAATGGTGATAATGCTGCTTATATTTGTAAACAAAGATTTAACTTCAGTCTTAGATATATTGTTATTTTCATTCCATCTGAAAATATTCATCACTTTATATGAGTACTGATGTTTTGAAGTATGAATGTATCAGAATGAATAATTGAATTCATGCAGGTGATCTATATTTGCTGAAGGCCAAAGCCTGTCAAAGATCTCATCCTGCTTTATTACTTCAGTTTTGTTTAGAGATGCAGCATGGAAGCAGGCCCTTTGGCTCATGGAGTCCACGCCGACCATTGATCATACTAGTTCTATGTTATCCTCATCCAATTCTTACAGGCTCGAGACAATTTGCAGAGGCCAATTATCCTGTAAACCTACACGTCTTTAGATGTGGGGGGGGGGAGGGGGGGATCCAGAGCACCTGAAGGAAACCCATGCGGTTACAGTGAGAACGTACAATCGTTCCAGAGTTCAGGATCGCACCCAAGGTCGGGATGGAAACCGGGTCTTTGGCGCAGTGAGGCAGCAGCTCAACGAGCTGCACCACCGTGCTGCCCAAAGTGACAGGTTGTTTATATCCCTTATCTTTCTGCAGCAATTTACTAAACTGTTATGATCCACCTCAATGTTGTAGAAACAGTGATGACACCAATATGTTCTTCCATTTTCAGTGTTCAAATTTATGAATTACACTTGGAGGTAAAAGATGCTGAGAATGAATGTCAAAAAGCAAAACTTTCGGAAGCTCACAACCATGACTTCCCCTTGTAATTTTTTGCAATCAGGCGAAACATTTTTGACTTCCCATGAGAAATCTTGGAAAATCTAATTCTTAAGAGACCCTTGGCTGCATGTCATATCAAGCAGCCCAAAAGATGAGAACAGTTTAATCGGAATTGGCATGATTGCTTGAAAAGCAGAAATTAAGAATGCACAGTGAATACTAAAATGTAATTTAACAGAGAGATTGAGATTTACAACATTGACCTTGAGGTCATTTACTTTTAATAAGTTGAAGTTTGTGACTGATTATCTGCTTTCTCTTGTTTAGGCACAGATTCGTCAATGCATGTCAGAACAGGCTGAAGTACTCGGTATACGAAAGCAGCAGACCGAGGGTAATCTGACAAGCCTGAGAAGACGAGTTGATGCCTTGGATGAACTTGTTACCAGCATGAATGTAACTTCGTTTCAGCAACATCAGCCCTCGTTGAATGATGGTCCAAATAAGGTAGATAACAATGTGGAGACATGGAACTGCACACGCTGGTTTACAGAAAAAGACACAAAGTTCTGGTGTAACTCAGCGGGTTAGGCAGCATCTCTGGAGAACTGGATTAATGACTGGTTGTGGCCCTTCATCAGACTGTGCTAGGGGTGGGGACAAAGCTAGAACAGAGAAGAGGCAGAACAAAGCCGGACATGTGATCATAGATACAGGTGAGAGATGTTTTTGATAGGGAGATGGGTGGACAAAGGCCAAAGATGAAAAGACAAAAGGTGTGAGACAAGGATAGAAGGATTATGTAGGCAGAGGAAAGTGCGTAGATGGAGGGGGGGTAGAAATGTTGAGAATCCATGCAGGGCAAAGGGAAGGGTGGAAAGGGAAGGTGGGGGGTTTGATTAGTTACCTAAAATTGTAAAATTCAATGTTCATACCATTGCTTTGTAATTGTCCTAATTGGAATATGAGGTGCTATTCCTCCAGTTTGCATGTAGCCTCACTTTGGCAATGGAGGAGGCCCAGGACAGAAAGGTCTGTACGGCAGTGGGAAGAAGAAGAGGAGATCCAGTAGGCCTTGGCGGACTGAGCGCATGTTTGGCAAAACAGTCTGCACTTGGTCTCACCGATGTAAATTAGGCCACATCGGCAACACTGGATGGTGTAGATATGGTTCGAGGAGGTGTACGTGAACCTCTGTCACACCTGAAAGACATGCTGTGGTCTAAAGGAGGCCACATCGGGAACTCTGGATGCAGGAGATGAGATTAGAGATGGTGCACGTAAGCCTCCACACCCCACGAGGAAGGTCTTGGAGGCACACCAGTTCTTTCTTGAACAGCAACCAAATCAGTTTCCCTCTACTAACACCGCCTGGCGGAACCTGTCCTCACCCTCAACCGCTTCTGCTTTGACGCCTCGCACTTTCTCCAAGTTAAAGGTGTAGCCATGGGCACTCGCATGGGCTCCAGCTATGCCTTTTTTTTGTTACTGGTTATGTCTACAGGCAACATCCCCCAACTCTTTCACTGCTATATCGACAACTGCATTGGAGCTTCCTCCTGCACCTGTGCAGAACTTGTTGATTTCATTAACTTCACCACCAGCTCCACACTGCCCTCAAATTCATTTACACTACCTTTAACACCTCACTCCCCTTTTCTTGATCGCCCTGCCTTCATCACAGGGGACATAAGACTCACTTTAGTCTAATACAGCCCACCATCTCCCACATTTGTCTGGACTATAACTCCACCCACCCTGCCTTTGGCAAAATCACTTTCCCCTACTCGCAATTTCTCTGCCTCTGCCGCATCTGCTCCCAAGATAAGACTTACCGTTCCAGGACATCTGACATGTCCTTTCTTCAGTAAACATGGTTTTCCCTCCTGCTGTCATAGATGGACACCTGCGTCTCCGTAGTTCTGCTCTTGCTCCCCCCCACCGTTCCCCAGAAGGAACAAGGATGGAGTTCCCCTGGTCCTCTCCTTTCACCCCACCAGCCCTCTCATCCAACTCATCATTCTTTGACATTTCCGCCATCTGCATTGTGATCCCACCTGTCACATCTGGACACATCTGGACATCTTCTCCTCTTTTGTCTTCCTCAGAGACTCCCTCTGCAACTCCTTGGTTCACTCATCCCTTCCCACCCAAACCACCCCCTCCCCGGATACTTTCTCCTGCAACCACAGGAGATATAAAGCGCCTAAACCTACCTCATCTCCTGGTTGCTCAACATTTTAACTCCCCCTCCCATTCCCACATTGACTTTTCTGTCCTGGGCCTCATCTATTGTCTCCTCCATCAATGCAGAGAAATGTGACATGTTGCATTTTGGGACGTCAAACCAGGGCAGGACCCACACGGTGAATGGTAAGCCTCTGGGGAGTGTTGTAGAGCAGAGGGATCTAGGAGTGCAGGTGCATGGGTCCTTGAAGGTTGAGATGCAAGTGGTCAAAAAGGCTTTTGGCACATTGGCCTTCATCGGTCAGAGTATGTTGTAGTTGTATGACGTTGTTGTAGATGTGGTTGTATAAGTTGTAGTTGTATAAGACGTTAGTGAGACCGCATTTAGAATATTGTATTCAGTTCTGGGCACCATGTTATAGGAATATTACAAAATGTTGAGATTTTAAAAATCAAGCCTGTAATTTATCCCATCACATAAAGCATAAAATGAACTTTAATTTGATACCTAATTCACTTTCTATGCCCAACATTTAATTAAGAATTCTGTATTAAAAAAGCTATGGTCATTTTCATACTCGGAAATTAGCATCTTGTTCCCAATTGCTTTTCCATTAACTTAACACAAAAGCCGTGATCGAGGACAGTCAATTGACATAAAAGCCCACAACAAATACACAGGACGCAAGTGTTAAAAGTCCAAAGTGCCAATTATCAACTTACTCCCGATATAAATATCATACATTTTACTTGGATGACCTGAAATTAAAGTATATAATTAGTTAATTACCTAATTAAATAGCTAATTACAAAATTAACCATTGTGACGGATATAGTAATAAACACCAAGACTGCCTTGTATATTCAAAAATGTGATATTCTCAAGATCAGAACTTTAATATTATTGTAACGTTAAAACAATACCCAACAAAAAATTCATATTCATCAGTGTCATTAAATCAATTAAATTCATCTAAATTCAATTACATCTAAACATCTATCCCATTCTTAAGAAAAGGCTAAAAAATTTTTTTTTTAATAGCCAAAGTATCCAAATAACTGATCCCATTCACATACGAATTCACAATATAATATGATTTTTAAATCTCACTTTGTCATCAATTTCTGTGCCAAATGGAAGGAATTGAATGTTTAATTCCCATAAATTTTACTCTGTTGGTTTACACAGACATTTGTTCAAAATCCAGAAACATCCTCTCAAGATAATCAAAATCATTCTTTTTTGCACAATCATGTCATAAGAACATCTAAATTATCTATATGTTGTGTTATTGTCTATCCATGATCAATATTTTCATACTAAACATCTGACTAAAACTACTGTGGAAGTTTTCACGGCCGATATCAGGGCCTAAATAACATATTTTGCATCATCAGATTAAAATTAAACCACACCAAAAAGCAAGATGTTAAATAAACAACATACCTTTTGTTTTGTCCTGCACTTGCGATCCGTGATATTGAAGGCATTAGAAGTCGCGTTTAACTTCAATCCAGCAATGCAATCTACCAACATAAAAAAGATCGCAGAACGAATTTTCTTCATCAGCTTGTAGTCCGGGCAAATCCCTCTCCGACAACCAATACAAGCCTGTATTTTAGTCCCGTCCCCCCCACAGCCCCCGGAATCGCACTCACAGGCAGTGGGCAGATGTGGTGCACCACTGATGGTAGGATTTTGTAACAACGCAACATGTTATAGGAAAGATATTGTCATGCTTGAAAGGATTCAGAGATGATTTACATAGATGTTACCAGGACTAGTGGATGTGAACTATAGGGAGAGGTTGAGTAGGCTGGGTCTCTTCTTTGCAGCACAGGAGGATGAGGGTTGATCTTATAGAGGTGTATAAAATCATGAGAGGAATAGATCAGGTAGATGCACAGAATCTCTTGCCCAGAGTAGGGGAATTGAGGACCGGAGGACATAGGTTCAAGGTGAAGGGGAAAAGATTTAATAGGAATCCGAGGGGTAACTTTTTCACGCAAAGGGTGGTGGGTGTATGGAACAAACTGCCAGATGAGGTAGTTGAGGCTGGGACTATCCCAACGTTTAAGAAATAGTTAGACAGCTATAGGACAGGTTTAGAGGGATATGGACCAAGCGCAGACAGGTGGGACTCGTGTAGCTGGGACCTGTTTTGCCGGTGTGTGCCAGTTGAGCCGAAGGGCCTGTTTCCATGCTGTATCACGCTATGACTCTAAGTCAGGCAACATCCGTGGAGAAAGAAACAGTATCATCAACCTGAAATATTAACTCTGTTCTTCTCTCCACATATTTTAATCGATTAACAATAAATTCAACTGTGGGTTGAACAAGTAAAGAGGTTTTCAAAGTGGAGGGTGCAGAGGTATTGGAGTTGCAGACCTTCCACCTAGGGTTTCACATACATGCTCAATGAACAGTTGTAACTCACCACCTTCCTGAGTATCTCCAACTCCTATCCAGATCACTTTCTCTGCTTGTAATGCTATTTGTCTGACAAACCAATCCTAATGAATATAGAACTGTACTACACAGAAACAGGCCCTTCTGCCCACAATGTCCATGCCACTCATGATGCCACATTAAACTAATCTTCTCTGCCTTCGTGTGAACCGTCTATTCCCTGCTTATCTATGTGTTTATTTGAATGTCTCTTAAACACCACATTTTTACTTCCATCACAACCTCTGCACCACATTCCAGGTACAAAACAATTTCTGTGTTAAAACAACCCTTTAAACTTTTCCCCTCTCATCTTAAAGCTATGCCCTGTAATCTTTGACATTTCCATCCTGGGTAAAAAGGTTCTGAATGTCTACCCTATCTACTTTATAATTTATATATAGTTATACCATGTCTCCCTCAGCCTCTGAAAGTTGCAGAGAAAACAATTCAAGTTTGAGACAATCAGAAATGCATACAATTTTCCAAATGCAGCTTTAACCAAAGCCCTATAAAGCTGCAACATGACTTCCCGAATCCCATAGTCAATGCCCGAACCAAAGAAGGCAAGTGTACCAGATGCCTTTTTTATTACTCTATCGACTTGTGTTGCCACTTTCAGGAAGCTATGATCCTGGATCCCAAGAATCCTCTGTACGTTCATGCTTTTAAGTTGTCCATCCGCAAACACTTGACCTCAAATTTGCAACACCTCACACTTACTTGGAATAAATTCCTGCCATATCTGTGCAGATTTCTGTCGATGCTATGTCCCACTGTATAATTTAACAACCGTTCTCACTGTTCGCGACTTTGGTGATTTTGGTGTTGTGTGCAAACTTACTAATCAACCCATTTACATCCAAGTCTTGAATATATGTGTATCACTAGCAACAGAGATCCCAGTTTATGTTACTCGAGATATGATTGTTCAAACGTAGAAGCAAGCAACTGCAGATACTGGTTTACAAAGGCAGCAGGAATGAGAGAGGGTCTCTCAGAACTCCCGTTGGAGAGAAGAAGTTGCAGTGGAACAGTGAAAGTCTGAAAAATGGTCCTGACCCAACACATGTTCATTATCCATGTTCCCCTGAGATGCTGATTTACTCGGAACTTTGTCTTCTTATGACTGGCCCCACAGTTTCCACCCTTCATAAATGTTATCTCTGTTTTGCTGATCTTTTCCTAATTTGATGCACAATTATTCACCCTGCTTTGCTGTGTTTACTGATCCATACGAGAGCAGAACACCAAAAGTTCAGTTTGAATAAAAATGTTTCATTAATTTTACGTTCTTTCAATTGCCTTAATGTGCAAACTGCTTTAACCCTACAAATCTCCATGAGCTCAATATACCTTTGTTCATCTTTAATATTGCTGATTTTAATCACTCCATCATTCATATGTTCATAAGCGATAGGAGCAGAATTAGGCCAATCAGCCCATCAAGTCTTTCAATCATGGCCAATCTATCTTTCCCTCTTAACCCCATTTTCCTGCCTTCTCCCCATAACCCGACATCCGTACTAATCATGACGTCTTGGCCTTGAAACTCATTAGTGGTGAGTTGAGCAGTATGTCAAGCATGTGTCTGGAGCTTAGTATTCCCTTCCTATGCCTCTCATTCCACCATTCTTGAAATATTCCTTGTTGTTCAAGCCATTGCTGAAGTTATGTTTATCAAAATCTCACGTGGCTTAACTCCGTACCACTTGATAATCTTTGTGAAGCATCATATCGGAAGCATTTTACAGTGCAATGTTGAAAGAGCTAACTGCAAGTATTGTTGTTTCAGACTCCAGTCCACGGAATATTGAGGTCACCTTCCAGAAGACCAAGTGAAAAACCTTCACAGACAAGGAGTTCCCATTTGCTTATTACTGAACCACGAATTAATGAAAAAGATCCAGGTAAAGTAGGACTTGAGCAATGTATTTTTTTAAGCTTGGTTTTCCAATTGCCTTTAAGGTCGGTAAGATATTGCAAGGGTTTCTACATGCATCCAGAATGCAAGGAGCAGATCAAGAATAGGCAGCATGGCATTGAGAGTAAGAAATTATGTCTCATGAATTTAACTGAGTTTTTTGAAGAGGTGACCAAGAAAATCGATGAGGGCAGTATAGTAGATGTTGTCTACAGACTTCAGCGAAGCCTCTGACATGGTTGGTTGGTCTGGAAAGTTAGATCACTTGGGATCCAGAGCAAGCTAGCCAATTGGATACAAAATTGGTTTGAAAGTAGGCAAGGAAGGGTGGTGGTAGAGGACTGTTTTTCAACAATTGGTCTGCCGCAGGATCGGTGCTGAGTCTACAGTTAGTTATTTATAATAATGATTTGGATGCGAGATGGCATGTTAGTGAGTTTGTGGATGGCTCTGGTATAGTGGACTGTTAAGAAGGTTACCTAAGATTACAACAAAATCTTGATCAACTGGATAAATGCAAGATGATTCATTTTGGTGAGACAAATCAGAGTAGGACCTGCTCAACCTACTGGGACTGGAGGCTATGTTGTAAGGAGAGGCTAGATGGGCTAGGACTTATTTCCCTGGAGAATTGGAGACCTTAGAGGAATATAAAATAATTTGTGACACACTAGTAGTCTTTTCACCTTTCACTAGTCCAAAACTAGAGGACATAGCATTAAGGTGAGAGAGGAAAGATTTCAAAGAGACCTGAGTAGCAGTTATATTGCCTGGATAGAGAGTGGTGCATATATGGATTTAGCTGCCAGAGGAAGTAATAGACGTAGGTACAATTACGACATTTACAAAGTCAAAGTCAATTGTATTCGTCACATACACCCGAAGGTGCAGTGAAATGAATTTGCCAGCAGCGATACACTTAAAAAGAACACACAATACACAATAAAATTTAACACAAACATCCACCACAGCATTCTTCACTATGGTGGAAGGCAACAAAGTTCAGCCAGTCCTCCTCCATTCTTTGTTCACCTGTGGTCGGGGCCATAAGCCAAGACTCTTAGACAGCTATATGGGTAGGAAAAGTTTGGAGGGATATGGGCTAGGTATAGGTAAGTGGGACTGGCTCAGTTAAACAACTGGGTCAGCATGGACAAGTTGTTCTGAAGGGGGACCATTTCTGGGCTGTATAGCTCCATGAGTCAATGAAGATTCTACAACATTAAATATGTTACTAGGAATATTTATCCTAGCTAACTGACTTCAAGGGAAATATTCATCCAGATTAAAACTTTCTGCTGTAGTTTCAGTTGAATAGAAGTATGAAGGGGGGGGGGGGGGGGTGGGATTTAATTGAAACCTACCAAATAAGGAAAGGCCTATATATAATGGATGTGCAGAGGCTGCTTCCACTAGTGGATGAGTCTAGCACCAGAAGGCACAGCCTTGGAATAAAAGGACATACCTTTAAAAAGGAAATGAAGAGGAGTTTCTTTAGCCAGAGGGTGATAAATCTGTGGAATTCATCACCACAGACAGCCATACAGACTTGATGTCTACTTAATGGCCTAATTCAGCTCCTATGTGATTATGAACATGAATAAGACTTGAAGACTGTACTGCCGAAATTTTATCAACATGTCAAGTGTCCTACTAGAGGGGAGAACACGCTGGATCGTGTCTATTCCAATATCAAGCACGCGTTTAGAGCCATTCCCCTCCCCCAACTTGGCCAGTCAGATCATCTCTCCCTCCTGCTCTCCACAGCCTACACCCCCCTCAGACGAAGTGCCAGGCCCACCATAAAGACTGTTGCAACCTGGCCTGAAAATGCACTCTCCAAACTACAGGACTGCTTCACGCAGACCAACTGGGACGTATTCGAACGCCAGGATCTGGAAACATTCACAGGAACGGTACTGGACTATATCAAGTTCTGCATCGGAAACGTGACCATGCTGGAGCCGATCTGGAAAGGGGAATTAAAAAAGCTAAGGTGGATTATAAGAGGAGCATAGAGTCCCACCTGTCCAGCAATAATATACGGGAGGTATGGCGGGGCATACAAGGAATCACAAACTACAGAGGCTGTGCCACAACGACAGAAGACCTGAGTGCGCTGCTGGCAGAGAAGCTAAATTGCTTATTTTCCCGCTTTGAAACATCACAACAGCAGCACTCATCTGCTACAGCCCTTACCTGGCACCTGCACGACTCCATTCACTGTAAGGGAGCACGATGTCAGACGGGTGCTCCTGGCTGTGAACCCCAAGAGGGCTGCCGGCCCAGATAGAGTACCTGGTAAGGTGCTCAAAGACTGTGCCCACCAGCTCATCCATAATCATCCCAGTGCCGAAGAAGTCCCCCATCACCAGCCTAAACGATTACCGTCCTGTGGCCCTCACTCCGGTAATCACAAAGTGCTTCGAGAGATTGGTCCTCAAGCACATCAAGGACTATCTCCCTCCAGACTTCGACCCCCACCAGTTCGCCTATCGCCCAAACAGGTCCACAGAAGACGCCATCACCGTAGCTCTCCACTCTGTGCTGAGCCACCTGGAGCTGGGGCAGAGCTATGTCCGGATGCTCTTTGTGGATTACAGCTCAGCTTTCAATACTATCATCCCGGACATTCTCATCGACAAACTGGTCACTCTCGGCCTCCCCACTCTCACATGTGCCTGGATAAAGGACTTCCTCACCAACCGGCCCCAGACGGTGAGACTCGGCTCCCACCTCTCCTCCACTCGCATGTTGAGTACTGGCTCCCCACAGGGGTGTGTGCTAAGCCCCCTCCTATACTGTCTCTACACCCACGACTGGTAAAAAAGACTGGTGACCACGACAGGCCATCTACTTGTTTTGCCACTTTCAGGAAGCTGTGGCCTGGAGCCGAAGCCCCCTCTGTAAGTGTCTGGCCTGTAACTATTCTTTCCCCTTACATTCGACCTCCCAAAGTGCAGTGTCACATACTTGTTCATATTCAACTCCATCTGCCATTTCTTTCCCCATTTCTGTAGCAAATCTATATCCTGCAAAATACTTTGAGAGTCTTCCTCACTGTCCATAACATTGGTTATGTTCCTTGTGATGGACTTTGTTCAAGGTTAATGAGCCTTCTACCAGTAAACTGAAAAGCTCCAAATATTTACTGAGGCTTCTGTCTGCCAATATTGTCCTGCTATTTTACTTTAAACATACGACTGATGTACCAATGAACCTTTAAACCACTCTACAAGAAGACTGCTTCCTGGTTTGAAAGTAAAAATTATTTTCAATGTTATTTGAATTTTGAAAAGTTCAAAGATTTGGACACCAAAAGACCCATGCAGGTCAATAGACAATAGGTGGGAGAGTAGGCCATTCCGCCCTTCGAGCCAGCACCGCCATTCATTGCGATCATGGCTGATCATCCACAATCAGTACCCCGTTCCTGCCTTCACCCCATATCACTTGTCTCCACTATCTTTAAGAGCTCTATCTAACTCTCTTGAAAGCATCCAGAGAATTGGTCTCCATTGCCTTCTGAGGCAGAGAATTCCACAGATTCACAACTCTCTGGGCGAAAAAGATTTTCCTCGTCTCCGTTCTTAATAGCCTACCCCTTATTCTTAAACTGTGGCCCCTGGTTCTGGACTCCCCCAACATCGGGAACATGTTTCCTGCCTCTAGCATGCCCAATCCCTTAATAATGTTGTATGTTTCAATAAGATCTCCTCTCATCCTTGTAAATTACAGTGTATACAAGCCCAGTCGCTCCATTCTTTCAACATATGACAGACCCGCCATCCCAGGAATTAACCTCGTGAACCTACACTGCACTCCCTTAATAGCAAGAATGTCCTTCCCCTGATTTGGAGACCAAAGCTGCTCACAATACTCCAGGTGTGGTCTCACTAGGGCCCTGTACAACTGCAGAAGGACCTCTTTGCTCCTCTACTGCTCTTATTATGCAGGCCAACATGCCATTAGCTTTCTTCACTGCCTGCTGTACCTGCATGCTTACTTTCAATGACTGATGAACAAGGACATCCAGATTTTGTTGTACATTCCCTTTTCCTAACTTGACACCATTCAGATAATAATCTGCCTTCCTGTTTTTGCCACCTCACATTTACCCACAGGGTCACAGGAAGAACATACAAACTATATATAGACAGCACCCGTGGTCAGGATCAAACCTAGGTCTCTGCAGCTGTAAGATAGTAACTGTACTGCTGCGCCACTGTGCTGCAGGTTAATGTTGTAGATTAAGTTACATTCAAAATTAGCAGGATTACAGGACTGAAATGTATCTTGCACAAATTTTCAGTGTATCTTTTCAAAAGCTTTTCACTGTACCTCGGTACACATGACAATAAACTAAACTATCTGGTTTGCAGTTTGTCACTCTTGCTCACAGCACCCTGCAGTTTAGTGTACTTGTGGTTCTAATGACCCTGGTTTCCAGTTACCTCTGGTTCATGGTTGCCAAGTTTCCAATGGTTATATTGATGGGAAAAACATTTGTCTACACCATGGAGATGTTTAATTTGCAAAATTTACGGACACAGTCATGATAACTGCCTAAACTCTAGAACAATGACACTGATCTTCTATTAGCAAGCCAAAGGTAAGTTCAATGACCTGCGGACTTGCCTTCAGTTCCCAGCATTTTGGCTGAAACAGCTGCTCTCTGAGCTTGAGCACGATTAGCCCTGATACAAGACCTGGGATCGGAGCTGAGACCTCTGTTGTTTATAATGTCTATAAATGAGATCGAGGTTAAATGTACATGGGTTGATTAGCAGGGTTGCAGACAACACCAAAATTAGTGGACTTGTGGACAGTGAGGACAGAGATGTTATAACCAATGCTCAAAGAACATTAAAATTAACACAATTTCAGTTATTTAATCTTAACAAAATTAACGTGTCGCAAAGGGGTATCATTCCTAGAAAACCGTCTTTGTTACGATTTTATGCAAGGCAAAACACTTGTTCTCATAGAATCCCGTCTGATAAGGCAGATGTTTTATGCCAATGTTATGTGCAGACCTTCCCGTAGGATGTTCTTTATTGGTATTTTATCGGTAATGGCCAAGTGATAAGGTCAAGGAAAAGCCTCATGCTGAATAAATCCCCAGTAAATTATGTTAATAATTATTTACAGTCACTTTGTGGTGTGGAGCAATAAGATTTGGATAAGACATCACATCGTTGACTGGGTTAGCAGCCATAGCAGTGTCCCGTGGATACACCTCTGGAAAACCCGAGGTTGTAGGGCGACCCGATAGAAGTGTATAAAATTATGAGAGGCATAAGACCAAAACATAGAAGCACAGCTAGGCCATTCGGCCCACCGCGTCTGCTCCACCATTTGATTATAGCTGATCTATTTTTCCCCTCTCTTGCCTCTTCCCATAACTATTGACTTCCTTACTAATCAAGAATCCATCAACCTCTGCTTTTAAAATACCCAATGACTTGGCCTCCTTAGCTGTCTGGCAATGAATTCCACGGATTCACCTCTCTCTCGGTAAAGAAATTCGCCCTTCTCTCCTTTTTAAAGGTATATCCTTTTATTCTGAGGTTATGCCCTCTGGTCCTAGATTCCCCCACTACGGGAAACCTCCTTTCCACATCCACTCTATCCAGGCATTTCATTATTTGGTAAGTTTCAATGAAATCCCCCCCCTATTGTTTTAAACTCCTGCAAGTACAGGCCCAGAGCTATCAATCGCTGTTCATACATCACTGGGATTATACTCGTGTACGTCCTCTGCTCCCTCTCCAACACCAGCACATCCTTCCTCAGAAAACTGCTCATCATTTTCCAAATGTGGCCGGTACCTCCAGTACCATATAAAGCCTCAGCAGTGGGTCAGAAATCAGTCAGTGGACAGTCAGAACCTTTTTCCTCATGATGGAATAATCAAAAACTAGAGGACGTAGCATTAAGATGAGAAGGGCTAAATTTAAATGAGTTGCGTGGGGCAACTTTTTTTCCACAATGGTGAGTACCTGTAATGTCCTTAAGGTATTGGAGCAGATTTTGGCCATTCAGCCCGTCAAGTCATTTAGAAGGTCATCTATACCTTTATTCTACCAAAGTGCTTATCTTTGCTGTGCTGTATTCCATTTGCAACTTCTTTGCCCACTCTCCCAATCTGTCCAGTCCTTCTGTAGACACCCTGCTTCCTCAACACTTCCTGCCCCTCCACCTATCCTTCGTATCCTCTGCAAACTTGGTCACAAACCCAATCAATTCCATCATCCAGATCATTAATATTTAATGCGAAAAGTAGTGGACCCAACACGATCCCTACTGAACACCACTAGTCACCCGCAGTCAACCAGAAAAGGCCCCTGTTAATCCCACTCTTTGCCTTCTGCCATTCAGCAGCCTCATGTATGGCATCTTATAAAAGGCCTTCTGAAAATCCAAGTAAACAACATCCACTGACTCTCAGACTAACTGGCCTAGACTTTCCCTTCTTACATTTGTGATTATTCCAATCCTCCAGAACCATTCCTGACTCTAGTGAATCTCTACAGCTTCATGTTTCAGAATCCCAGGGTGTAGTCCATCAGGTTCAGGTGAATCTTTCAGCTTCCCAAGCACCACCTCGTCAGAAATAGCGACAGCACACACTTCTGCACCCTGACTCTCTTGAATTTCTTGGATATTGCTGGTGTCTGCCACTATGAAGACTGACGCAAAAAATGTATTCAGTTCATTGGCCATGTCTTTTTTCCCCATTACCAATTCTCCGGCGTCATTTTCCTGTGGTACAATATCCTCTCTTGCCTCTCGTTTCTAGCTTACCTTCATATTTCATCTTTTCTCCACTATTGCTTTTTTAGTTGTCTCCTGTTGTGTTTTTAAAAGGTTCCCAATCCTCTGGCTTCCTGCTAATCTTTGCCATGGTATATGCCTTCTCTATTTAGTTTTTATGCTGCCCTTTGTCAGCCACGATGGCCTCATTCTCCCCTTACTATGTTTCCTCCACCTTCAGATGAAAAGATTTTTCGTCCTCCAATTTACTCGCAGAAACCCCTGCCATTGCTGCTCTACTGCCATGGTTCCCCTTTCAATCAACTTTCGCCAGCTCCTCCCTCATGCCTCTGTGATTATCTTTATTCAACAATAATACCAATACCTCTAATTTCAGCTTCTCTCTCTCAAACTGCACAATGGTTATTACCTCTGCGGGGTTACTTCACTTTGAGCTCCCTAATCAAATCTGTTTCAAAGCACAACATCAAATCTAGAATTACCTTTTCCCTGTGAAGGAAGGAACTGCAGATGCTGGTTTAAACCGAAGATAGACACAAAATGCTGGAGTAACTCAGCAGGACAGGCAGCGTCTCTGGAGAGAAAGAATGAAGGACATTTCGGGTTGAGACCCTTTTTCAGACCTTTCCATAGTGGGCTTGACCTCGAGCTGCTCCATAAAGCCATTTTACTCATTCCTTCTCTCGGGATCCAGTACCAACCTGATTTCCCCAGCCTACTTGCATATTGAAATGCTCTATGACCATGGTAACAATGTCTTTCTTACATGCCAATTGTGTCATCCTAATGTCATTTGTGCCTTACATCCTGACTATGATGCAGAGGCCTGTAGGTATCTCCCATCAGGTTATTTTTACATTTGCAGTTTCTTAACTCTACTCACAGGAATCTATATCATCTAATCCTAGGTCACTTCTTGCTAAGGATTGGATTTCATTCCATAGCAACAGAGTCACCCCACCCCCTCTGACCACCTGCCCGACATTACCAGAGGATGTGTATCCATAGCTGATCAGCTCCAAGCTATGTACCTGTCGACCATAACTCTGTGATGCGCACAACGTTCTACCTGACAATTTCTAACGGTGCTATAAGCTCATCCACCTTATTTTATAATACTACATGCATTTAGTTAGATATAACACCTTCAGTTCTGTATTCACACTCCATTTCTCAAAATGGTCCCCATGTTGCCTCGTATTAGACTCTTATCCCTTTCCAAACTTTCTGTCCTATTTCTTATTCTGGAGACTTTGGTAACTTCTCCGACCTTCTTGCTTAACTTTATCCACACTTTCTAATTTGTTGAACCCACCCTATGTCAGTTGTTCGTGGCCCAGGTAGCAATCCAGAGATTATTAACTTTTTGGTTCTGCTTTTTAATTTAGTTTCTAGTTGCTCAAATTCCCTCAGCAAAACCTCATTCCTTGTTTTACCTATGTTGTTGCAACCATCATGGACCACGGCAACTAGATCTTCCCCCTACGCTCTAAATTCCTCTGCAGATCAAAGGAGATGACCCGAACCCAGGCAGCAGGCAGATAACTTCAGGACTCTCGATCCTTGCAACAGGGAATTGTGTTTATTCCCCTAACTATACTGTCCCCAATTGCAACTAGGTGTCTCTTTTGCCCCTCCTCTTGAATGATTCACTGAGCCATAGTTAGGTTGCTCATCTTCCCTTCCACTCCAATCTCATCCACGCAGGGAGCAAGACTCTCAGACCTGATAAGGGCCTGTCCGGGGTGGAAGATTGCAACCTTCACGTGGTCCGCCCTGTTTCGACTAATGCAATCAACTCGACATGCACAAATGGAAGATCAAATAGAACAAGTTGTCCTACAACTTTAGGCTGTGCACGCCACGCGAAAGAAGAAAAAGAAGAAGAAGGGCCTGTCCCACTCTGCGATTTTTTCGGCGACTGCCGGCATCATTGACTGACCTACCAGGTCGCCGAAAAACCGTCAAGTTGTTCGACAAGCTACGACACAAGCTGCGACAATTGACATCATCCGGCGTCACAAATGTTTGGGACCTGGGACGACCACAACAGCGACAATATACAACAATCTACAACAGAACCAGGGGCCACAGTTTAAGAATAAGGGGTAAGGCATTTAGAACGGAGACGAGGAAACACTTTTTCACACAGAGAATGGTGTCTGTGGAATTCTCTGCCTCAGAGGGTGGTGTTCTCTGGATACTTTCAAGAGAGAGTTAGATAGAGTTCTTAAAGATAACGGAGTCAGGGGATATGGGTAGCAGGCAGGAACGGGGTACTGATTGTGGATGATCACATTGAAAGGCGATGCTGGCTTGAAGGGCCGAATGGCCTACTCCTGCACCTATTGTCTATTGACATCCTGCGACCGCACAGACGTCAAACAACGACAACCGAGGTCAACATGTCCACCCTCGACACGATACGGCAAGATACGACAAGCTACGACACTGTCTGCGACATCTGAAGACTACAGAAGACAAGTAATGTCATTTTGATCCGCATCTTGACGCAGGCCCTGTCGCCGGTTGACGTATGATGACGCAGGTTGTCGCAAAAGGAATTCGCTGAGGTCATGACCTTGCGACATCGTACGTCACCTTGCGTCATTCTGGCGACAACCTCAGACAGCACGTACGACAGGAGACGGCAGGCAACATCAAGCCCACTGTCACCGCAAAGTTTTGAACATTTCAAAATCCAGCGGTGACAAGAAAAACATGGCACTTGCGGAGACAGCTCACGACAACACAGGCGTCAGCCTGCGTCACGCCGCAACCATGAGACAACAGCGTATTTTTTACCAAGTGGGACAGGGGCTTTAGACAAGCTCAAGAGCGGAGGCTCCACCAACACTTAGTTTAGGTTAGTTTATTATTGTCACGCATAGCGAGGTACAGTGAAAAGCTTTTGTGTTTGTATGTTATCCAGTGAAAGAAAGACTATACATGAAGACGATCAAGACATCCCCAAATATAGATGGATTCAATGGATGGGTGGTTGGTTTGTATGATAGTCTGGGCTACGTGCACAACTTACTGCAATTTCTTGCGGTCATGGCTGGAGCTGTTCCTAAACCATGCTGTGATGCATCCCGATAAAACGCTTTCTCAGCGCAACTGTCGATGTTGGTGAGGGTTGTTGGGGACATACTGAACTTCTCTAAGCCTTCTAAGGAAGTAGAGGCATTGATGTGTTTTCTTGGCCCTTGCTTTGATGTGGTTGTTCCATGACAAAATGCTGGTGCAATTTATTCCTGGGATCTTGAAGCTTTCAACCATCTCTACTTCGGTGCCATCAATGTAGACTGGGATGTATGTAATGCTTTGCTTCCTGAAGTCAATCACTATCTCCTTTGTCTTGCTGACATTGAGGGAGAGGTTGTTATCTGGCAAAAGAATAAATCAGGGAAGGTAGTGCATCCGTGGATAACAAGGGAAATCAGGGATAGTATCAAAACAAAAGATGAAGCGTACAAATTAGCCAGAGAAAGCAGCCTACCAGAGGACTGGGAGAAATTCAGAGTCCAGCAGAGGAGGACAAAGGGCTTAATTAGGAAAGGGAAAATAGATCATGAAACAAAACTGGCAGGGAACATAAAAATTGACTGCAAAAGTTTTTATAGATATGTTAGTTAAGTTATAGAAAAGATTAGTTAAAACAAATGTAGGTTCCTTGCAGTCAGAAACAGGTGAATGGGGAACAAGTTCATGGCAGACCAATTGAATAACTGCTTTGGTTCTGTCTTCACTAAGGAAGACATAAATAATCTGCCGGAAATAGCAGGGGATCGCGGGTCAAATGAGATGGAGGAGCTGAGTGAAATCCAGGTTAGCGGGGAAGTGGTGTTAGGTAAATTGAATGGATTAAAGGCCGATAAATCCCCAGGGCCAGATAGGCTGCATCCCAGAGTACTTAAGGAAGTAGCCCCAGAAATAGTGGATGTCTTAGTGATCATTTTTCAAAACTCTTTAGATTCTGGAGTAGTTCCTGAGGATTGGAGGGTAGCTAATGTAACCCCACTTTTTAAAAAGGGAGGGAGAGAGAAAATGGGGAATTACAGACCAGCAGTGGGGAAACTGCTAGAGTCAGTTATTAAAGATGGGATAGCAGCACATTTGGAAAGTGGTGAAATCATTGGACAAAGTCAGCATGGATTTATGAAAGGTAAATCATGTCTGACGAATCTTATAGAATTTTTTGAGGATGTAACTAGTAGAGTGGATAAGGGAGAACCGGTGGATGTGCTATATCTGGACTTTCAGAAGGCTTTCGACAAGGTTCCACACAAGAGGTTAGTATACAAACTTAAAGCACACGGTATTGGCAGTTTAGTATTGATGTGGATAGACAACTGGCTGACAGACAGGAAGCAAAGAGTAGGAGTGAACGGGTCCTTTTCAGGATGGCAGGCAGTGACTAGTGGGGTGCCACAAGGCTCAGTGCTGGGACCCCAGCTATTTACAATATATATTAATGATTTGGACGAGGGAATTGAATGCAACATCTCCAAGTTTGCGGATGACACGAAGCTGGGGGGCTGTGTTAGCTGTGAGGAGGATGCTAGGAGGCTGCAAGGTGACTTAGATAGGCTGGGTGAGTGGGCAAATGCATGGCAGATGCAGTATAATGTGGATAAATGTGAGGTTATCCACTTTGGTGGCAAAAACAGGAGGGTAGACTATTATTTGAATGGTGGCCGATTAGGAAAAGGGGAGATGCAACGAGACCTGGGTGTCATGGTACACCAGTCATTGAAAGTAGGCATGCAGGTGCAGCAGGCAGTGAAGAAAGCAAATGGTATATTACCATTCATAGCAAAAGGATTTGAGTATAGGAGCAGGGAGGTTCTACTGCAGTTGTACAGGGTCTTGGTGAAACCACACCTGGAATATTGCGTACAGTTTTGGTCTCCAAACCTGAGGAAAGACATTCTTGCCATAGAGGGAGTACAGAGAAGGTTCACCAGACTGATTCCTGGGATGTCAGGACTTTCATATGAAGAAAGATGGTTAGACTTGGCTTGTGCTCGCTGGAATTTAGAAGATTGAGGGGGGATCTTATAGAAACTTACAAAATTCTTAAGGGGTTGGACAGGCTAGATGCAGGAAGATTGTTCCCGATGTTGGGGAAGTCCAGGACAAGGGGTCACAGTTTAAGGATAAGGGGAAATCTTTTAGGACCGAGATGAGAAAAATATTTTTCACACAGAGAGTGGTGAATCTCTGGAATTCTCTGCCGCAGAAGGTAGTTGTGGCCAGTTCATTGGCTATATTTAAGAGGGAGTTAGATGTGGCCCTTGTGGCTAAAGGGATCGGGGGTATGGAGAGAAGGCAGGTAAGGGATACTGAGTTGGATGATCAGCCATGATCATATTGAATGGCGGTGCAGGCTCGAAGGGCCGAATGGCCTACTCCTGCACCTACTTTCTATGTTTCTATCTTGGCACCAGGTTACGAGGATCTCAATCTCCTTTCTGCATTCTCATCGTTATTCGATAACCGGCTCACTATGGTGATGTCACCTGCAAATTTGTAAATTGAGTTGACTATGCAATTGTGAATGTACAAGGAGTATAGTTGGGACTGAGAACACATCCTTGTGGGCACCAGTATTGAGAGACCGCTGTCTCTTAGATCCTCCTACCTGCCTCACGAATCGTGATGTGCTGCACTGTTTGAAGCTCAGATTACAGGTCATCAAACTTGAGCTTGAATCCCTCGTGCAACCAAAACTTGCGACAGATGTTTAAGAAAGAACTGCAGATGCTGGAAAAATCGAGGGTAGACATAAATACTGGAGAAACTCAGCGGGTGAGGCAGCATCTATGGAGTGAAGGAATAGGCGACGTTTCGGGTTGGAGCCAAGGAATAGGCGACGTTATCAGCTCTACATTGGTGAGACCAAGCGCAGGCTTGGAGATTGCTTCGCCCAACACCTCCACTCAGTTCGCAATAACCAACCTGATCTCCCAGCGGCTCAGCACTACAACTCCCCCTCCCATTCCGAATCCAACCTTTCTGTCCTGGTCCTCCTCCATTGTCAGAGTGAGACCCACCGCAAATTGGAGGAGTAGTTTACACCCCAGCGGTATGAACATTGACCCCCAATTTCATGTAGTCCTTGAATTTTCTTTCCTTCCCCTCCCCTTCCCAGCTCTCCCACAGCCTACTGTCTCCTCCTCTTCCTTTATTTTTCCTCCCCACCCCACCGACATCAGTCTGAAGAAGGGTCTCGACCCTTACATGCTTCCTCACCCGCTGAGTTTCTCCAGCATTTTTGTCTACCTTGCTGCCGATGTGGTCATCAGGAACCATAGTGGTGTCAACCTGCTCTCACGTCCTCCATCCTACTTCTGATACATCCTGATACACTCCTGACCGACATCCACTACAAACCCACTGACTCCCACAGCTACCTGGACTACTCTTCCTCCCACCCTGCTTCCTGTAAGGACTCCATCCCCTATTCCCAATTCCTTCGTCTACGCCGCATCTGCTCCCAGGATGTGGTGTTCCACACCAAGTCATCACAAATGGCCTCATTCTTCAGAGAACGGGGATTCCCCTCCCCCACTATTGATGAGGCTCGCACCAGGGTCTCCTCCATACCCCGCAACACTGCCCTCTCTCCCCATTTCCCCACTCGCAAACAGGGCAGAGACCCCCTGGTCCTCACCTTTCACCCCATCAGCCGGCAAATACAACAGATAGTCCTCCGCCAGTTTCGCCACCTCCAACGTGACCCCTCCACCCGCCACATCTTCCCATCTCCCCCCCTGTCTGCCTTCCGCAAAGGCCACTCCCTCCGCAACTCCCTTGTCAATTCTTCCCTCCCCTCCCGCTCTACCCCTTCCCCGGGCACTTTCCCTTGCAACCGCAAGAAATGCAACACTTGTCCCTTCACATCCCCCCTCCACTCCTTTCAGGGATCCAAGCAGTCCTTCCAGGTCCGACAGAGGTTCACCTGCACCTCCTCCAACCTCATCTACTGCATCCGCTGCTCCAGATGCCAGATGATCTATATCGATGAGACCAAGCGGAGGCTTGGCGATCGTTTCGCCGAACACCTCCGCTCGGTCCGCAAAAACCAACCCGACCTCCTGGTGGCTCAGCACTTCAACTCCCCCTCCCATTCCGTATCCGACCTCTCGGTCCTGGGCCTCCTCCACGGCCAAAGTGAGCAACACCGCAAGTTGGAGGAACAGCACCTCATATTCCGCTTGGGGAGTCTGCATCCTTTGGGCTTGAACATTGAATTTTCTCAATTCTGTTAGCCCTTGCTGTCTCCTCCCCCTCCCACCTCTCCCCCAGCCCTCGGGCCCTGGCATTCCCTATCTCTCTATCTCCCTCTATCTCCCTCCCCCACCCTAGTCGCACTAGCTTCTCATTTTCACACCACAAACAGCTTACAATGGCTTGTTCCCTTTATCATCAATACTTTTTTGCATATCTTTCATTCATTGTTCTTTATCTCTCCACATCACTGTCTATATCTCTCGTTTCCCTGATCCCTGACCAGTCTGAAGAAGGGTCTCGCCCCAAACGTCGCCTATCTCCTTCGCCTCTTAGATGCTGCTGCACCCGCTGAGTTTCTCCAGCTTTTTGTATAACCCTCAATTCTCCAGCATCTGCAGTTTCTTCGTTAACACTCCATCCTACTTTATTTAGTTCCAACAGCTACTTTTTAAACTCCCCGCTGTCACTGTTGCTCAGGTTTGAAACTGATTCGCCTGCTAGATCAGTCCTCCTTTCCTCAGCCTGCTTGCCGAAGTCTCTTGAGCCAAAGCATCAGTTCTGCTCTTGGCCCGTCGCCGCTCACAATAGGCCACATGCTAAGCCTTCCTTTCATTGTAACTCTATGTCTTCCTTAGTCAAACCAAAGCATGATTCTTTAAATTCCCTGCCTATTCAATTAATTATTCTGCCTTTCCAATTAAAAACAAAATCTTTAGCTGTATTTAAAGTTCATTATTCACCTCTCAAAATGTCTGCATACTTTCTCTGCTCAATTGTTATGCAGTAAATACACTGCCAGGGTTGCTGGCTGTGGCCAATATGCTAATGACATTTGAATACTGATTTCTCTGACTTCCCTCACTCTCTCCGGCCCTTCCCCACCCTAGTTCTCCGACTAGATTCACTGTCCTCCTGATTGATTTTACTGATTGTATGCCTCGTTGTGACCTTACCCTCAGCCAACAATGAGCTATTCTACATTTCCTTGTTCAGCATCTGCTTTGATCTGCTTTGATCTATCAGTTTCACACCTTACTCTTCCATACCTCTAGGGTTTCCCTCTCCCCGACTCTCAGTTGGAAGAAGGGTCTTGACCAAAAACGTCATTCATTCCTTCTCTCCAGAGATGCTGCCTGTCTCACTGAATTACCCCAGTATTTTGTATCTATTTTCAGTGACTTTTAAGAGCTTTTTGGATCAGTGCATGAATCTCCAGAGAATGGAGGGATATGGAGAATGCAGAGGTATGGAAGAGGTAGTCTTGGTATCTTGTTCAGACCAGACATTGTGGGCTGCCGAGCCTGTGCTCATGTTCTATGTTCTCTAGTTTGAAGACATGAGCAGATGTCACGGATGCAGTGATGTCCGAGTTGTAACTGACAGACTGGGCTTGTGAGTTAGGAAAGGGTTCAGGAAGTGGGGAGATCAGGGAACATCAGTGTTCATGGAAGAAAGGTGCAGGAGGAATTCAGGGGGTAATGGGTTAAAGGTGGTGGAGAAGGTGTTCAGGAAGTAATGGGTTAAAGGTGGTGGAATAAGAGTTCAGGGGTGACGGGTTTATGAAGGTGGTGCAGGAGGAGTTCTGGGGTAATGAGTTAAAGTGCAATGACAGTGGAAGTGGAATAAAGGTCCAAGGGATTACTTCATGCAACTGGCCAGGCCTACTGCAACTCCCAACAATGTAGCCCGTCAGAGAGAATGCGTCGCAGATTTCAAGATCAAGGCAGCGTTGCACTCTGTGATGTCTGTTCATCTGTCATCATAATGGAGAGGGTGCAGCATAGGTAGGACCTGGCTGTGACTACAACATGTTCTAGTCAATAGAACATAGAGCAGTACAGCACGGGAACAGGCCATTCAACTCATGATGTCTGTGCCTAACATGATGCCAAGCCAACCATTCCCTGCATGTCCATGTGCCTATCCTAAAGTCTCTTAAATGCCACTATCATATCTGCATCCACCACTACCCCTGGCAATGCGTTCCAAACACTCATTGTATTTAAAAAAATGTGCCTCACATATTTCTTTAAACTTTGCCCTTCTCATGTTAAAGCTATGCCCTCTAGTATTTGATTTCTCCATTCAGCGACAAAGATTCTGACATAGATATGTACGCTCTTTGTGTGTCTCATAATTTTATACATTTCTATCAGGTCTCCCCAAAACCTCTAATGTACCATGAAAAACAATCCAAGTCTGTCCAACCTCTCCTTGTACCTAATACCTCTCTGCACCCTCTCTAAGCCTCAATATCCTTCCTGTAATAGGGGCGACCAGAACTGCATGCAGCCCTCCAAATACATTTCCATTGAATGACCATCAATAGTAATAGACACAATTTTCCACAGTCTGTTTATTTTAGAGTCATGGAGCCATGCAGCATGGAAATAGGCCCTTTGGCCCAAATTGCCCATGCTGACCAAGCTGCCCCACCTACACTAGTCCCACCTGCCTGCATTTGAGCCACATCACTCTAAACATTTCATAGTCGTAGAGTGATACAGTGTGGAAACAGGCCCAACTTGCCCACACCGGCCAACATTTCCCAGCTAGACTAGTCCCACCTGCCTGTGTTTGGTCCATATCCCTTCAAACTTGTCCTATCCATGTTTCAGATTCAGATTCAGATTCCTTTATTGTCATTCAGACCTTTCGGTCTGAACGAAATTTGTTACCTTGCAGTCATAACATGTAATAAATTAAAACAAAACACACAATAAACACATAATTTAACATCCACCACAGTGAGTTCACCAAGCACCTCCTCACTGTGGTGGAAGGCAAAAGTCTTAAGGTCTTTGTCATTTTCCCCTACTTGTTCCCCCTCTGTACTGAGGCAATCCAGGCCTTCGATGTCATCGTCCACCAGGCCCGCGGCCGAGCCTCCGAAGCCAGACCGCCGCCGGAACGCCGGAACACCACCACAGCCCCCAGCCAGGATCGACCACGGGAACGCTGGAGCCGCCGGAGCTCTGAAGCCGGGCCGCCGCTGGAGCACCTGCTGGAGAGCCGCTGGAGAACCGCCGGAGCGCCGAAGCCGGGCCGCCGCTGGAGCACCCGCTGGAGAGCCGCTGGAGAGCCGCCGGAGCGCCGAAGCCGGGCCGCCGCTGGAACACCCGCTGGAGAGCCGCCGGAGCGCCGAAGCCGGGCCGCTGCTGGAACACCCGCTGGAGAGCCGCCGGAGCGCCAATGCCGGGCCGCTGCTGGAGCACCGCTGGAGCAACTGCTGGAGCGCCCGAAGCCCCGAAGCCGGGCCGCCGCCGCCGCCGCCGCTGGAACACTGGAGCTCTGAACGCTCGCCACAGCTCCGAGGCCACCAGCTCCGCCATTAGGCCTCAGCACAGACGGAGACGGTGACGGGGGACACGACAAGAAAAGGTCGCATCCCCCCGAAGGGAGAGACTAAAACCTTGTTTCTCCCACCCTCCCCCCCCCCCCACACAAACACAGCCTAATAAACCAAAATTCTAACTAAAAACAGACACAAAAGGACGAAAAAAAAGAAAAAAAACAGACGGACTGCAGGTGAGCCGCAGCTGCCACGCAGCGCCGCCACCAGGACCTGTCTAACTGTTTTTTCATAAACGTTGAGATAGTCCCAGCCTCAAATACCTCCTCTGGCAGCTTGTTCCATACACCCACTACCCTTTGTGTGAAAAAGTTACCCCTCAGATTCCTATAAAATCTTTTCCCCTTCACCTTGAACCTATGTCCTGTGGTCCTCGATTTCCCGTCCATTATCTGTCTGAATTAGAGCAAACAGTATAGAGCAAGTGTCATTCACATCTCAAATGTTTGGACTTGTGAATTTCACAAGGGTTATTTTCTGTTACTTAAACAATCACCATGCAGGGTTCACTTGGAACAATGTATGAAGTAGATTTGGAACTGTGGAAAAATACAATACATGAGCCAGGCTTAATGTGTCAACATGCAGCAATCTACGTCTCTTACATAGAATTGGTCACAGCTCAAAGACTGACAACTTGCAGAATTTCATGTTGATGCAGGACATGTTTAAGCTTTACACTTTAGAGATAAAGCGCAAAAACAGGCCCTTCAGCCCACAGAATCCATGCCGACCAGTACGATCACCATGTACACTATTAACCTATACACATTCGGGGCTATTTCACAACTTAGCAAAGCCAATTAACCTACATACCTGTACGTTTTTGGAGTGTGGGAGGTAACCAGAGCACCCGGGGAAAACCCACACGGTCACAGGGAGAACGTACAGACCGCACCCATAGTCAGGAGCAAGTTTCTGGGTCTCTGGTGCTGTGACTTCTACCACTGCCATCCCATGTTCTGAAAACAATTCCAGTAATGATCATGCAATTAAAAATATATCATTAATAGTTGTTCTGAAGGAGAACAATAATACATTCTAGCACTAAATAGCACTGATCAATATTGTAGAAGTACCTTGACTCATTTTCTATAAAGTATTCTACTTTTCATAGAAAATTTTACCATAAGTTTTAGAGAAATTTGATTAATAGAATATAAAATGATACACAATTAATGGCTTTCAATGTCTGTGCCAAATTTGATAAACTAATCTCCACCGCATGTGACGCATCACTCTCCATTCCTGCATAATCCATGTGCCTATCCCGAACCCACATAAATACCACTATCATATCTGTCTCCACCACAGCTCCTGACAGTATATTCCACCCACCACTCTGTGTTCAAATAAACTTTCCTCATACACCTCCTCTAAATTGTGCCCCTCTCATCTGAAAGCTGACCCCTCTAGTCTGAGATTTCTACCCTAGGGAAAAAGGTTCTGATTGTCTACCTTGATCATCTTATCTTCTCTATCAGGTTTCCCCTCATGCTCCAGAGAAAATAATCCAAGTTTGCAACATCTTATAGCTAATACCCTGCAATCCAGGCAACATTATGGTAAACCACTTCTGTCACCCCCTCCAAACCCTGTAAAGGGGAGACCAGAACAGCATACAATTCACATTTTTCAGTTAGTGTATTTTATGAATGTGATTGTAGTGTAATCTCCCTGAATATACCTACAAAACATGAAATTGAAATCAAATTATTTTATAATGTCTCCTGACCTCAGATAGATAAGAACATTTTAATTGCAGAACTTGATGACAACAAATGTAAAAGAAAACATTGTGTAGAATTGAAGGAAACACAGCTTTCACTGGCCATGTTGCTTCATTCACAATGCACTCTTGCAGTGCGCCACAGTTTGCTCCTGACTTGGTTCTTACATAATGTCTTGAATGTATCCAGACCACCCCTAATCCTTCTGGGGGGCAACACACGGATAAGGTTGAATGAGAATTGTGTCCAGCCTGTCATTTTCATTGTACACTTGTGAAATTAGCATTAACGATTCGGTGATTCAGAAACCAGTGAAAGATTTCACATCAGTTGGCACATGGTTTAATGGAATCCATTACTCGCTCAACTAAGAAACACTTTAAAAATAAATGCAATAACTTTCTTTTTGGTGAACGTTGCTGTATGTTACATGGATGCTGTGTTTATCTCTTTAAATGACTGCACCAGAAGGAGTTCATTAAGTGCAATATGTGTGGTAATTTATATTATGAATGAGGGATTTTCCTTTTCTCTTTTACAGATGATAGTTGGTAACTTTTCAATGATCGTTGTTTCATGATGAAGAGTCTTTAAGTGTTGGAGATGTCACTAACCACAAGTACTTCCAAGAAAACTGATCTACCTCAGTTACTTCACTCTCCTGTGGATCGCCTTATACAGGTTGTTGTCCTGTACACACTGTTGCCTTTTTACAATGGTTGCTATGAAACTGGCATGTGCCATACGCAAGCAGTCCAATGCAGCAGGTATTCGGGGGTACTGTTATCTATCTTAGTTGCTCTTGTATGATCTGGATATTTAAATTTAACAATATTTTAATACAGTTATTGTACACAGTTCTGTGCTGTGATTGCACCGTAAGTTCGTATTTTGTATTTATATAAATCTGTGCATTTATCTGTACATTTTGCATTTTATCTTTTTGCAATAATAAAGATTCATTGAAATACTGGCAATTTGCTCCCTTCAATAAAAGCTGCCTAATCTTCTGCAGCTGTCATTCATAGACAATTTAGGTTCAGGGGTCCAGTTATGTCATGCTGTATTAAAAAGGTGGTTAATCCGATTTTTAAAAAAAGTGGTTACTGTGTTAATGCTGAGAGAAATGGTATGCCACTTCCCAGTTTGTCTATTTTCGAGTCGTGTCACCAATCGTGTTTCTCCAGAGATGCTGCCTAGCCCACTGAGTTACTCCAGAATTAATATTAATGGATATTACTACATTTATTTCTAGCAAATCTGAGAATGAACCTTGAAATTATGCTAAGTAAAATACATTATCAGTAGTCCCTCATAAATGGACGACCCCAAAGCATTTGCTGCCTAGCATTTGATGTAACTTTAGTGATTTTTGCTTTTGGGGGATTGAATGATACTGCAGTAGCTTATGATTTGGCATCTGCACAGAGAGAGACATTGGAGTATGAGTGGAATTTTGTTTCACTGTCCAAGAGATGCCCAGAGACGATTAGCAAGTGCCTGTATTTCTAACTTCAAAGGAGTTCTCAAACTCTGACAGAACACATTTATTTGAGTAATCATACAGGGAATTAGCAAAGGATTTCATGTATAGAGTCATACAGCGCAGAAACAGGCCCTTCGGCCCACCTCATCCATGCCAATAAAGATGCCCCATATTAACTAGTCTTGTTTGCCTGCATTTGGCCCATATTCCTCTAAACCTATCCCATTCATCTACCTGTCTATCTTTCAAATGCCATTATAGTTCCTTCGGCAACTACATCCTCTGGCAGCTTGTTCCATATACCCACTACCCTCAGAGTGGAAAAAGTTGCCCCTTGGGCATATAAAATCTTGTCTGACACACTTTAAACCTAAGTACTCTGGTTTTTGATTCTCCTATCCTGGGTAAAAAACTGTGCAATCACTCTCTCTATTCCCATCACAATGTTCTATAAGATCACCCTCAGCCTCCTATGCTCTAAGGAATAAAGTCCTAGTCTACCCAACCTCTATTGCTCAGCCCCTGAAGCCTTGGCAACGTCGTCGAAAATCTTTACACACTTTCCAGCTTATAGACATCCTTCCTATGGAAATTGGACTCAATACTTCAAATGAGGCCACACCAACGTTTTGTACAACATTAATATAACGTCCCGACTTCCGTACACAATACTCTGACTGATGAAGGCCAATGTGCCGAAAGTCGTCTTGTTTCGCCACATTGGGGGAACTATGTATCTGTACTCGTAGATCCCTATTCTCTATAAACACTCCCCAGGGTCCTACTATTCACTGTGCCCTGGTTTGACTTCCCAAAATGCAACCCTCACACTTACCTGCATTAAACTCAATTAACCGATCCTCAGCCCGCTTATCCAGCTGATCAAGATCCTGATGTAATTTCACTATCTACGATGTCTCGTAGTTTAGTGTCATCTGCAAACTTACTAATCATGACTTATACATTCTCATCCAAATCATTGGTATTGGTTCCAGTACTTAATACTCACGTTCAAGTTCACATTTACTGCCGCACGCAGTAATTAAGGTACAGTGGAATTTGACTTACCATGCAGCCATACAAACAAAAGAGCACAATACACAATAGAATAAAACATGAACACCCACCACAGTGGAATCAACATTCCTCACTGTGGTGGAAGGCGATAACTTTGTCAGTCCTCCTCTGTTCACCCGTGGTCGGGGCCATGAACCATCCACAGTCGCCGCTGTGGATGGCCCGATGTACAGACCCTCTCGTCGGGATGCTCGAAACTCTGACGTCGGGACGGATGGACGCTCCGCGGCTTGGAGGTCCCTAATCGGCCGCTTCCTACTGGTGACCGGGGCTTCACAATGTTATAGGCCGCAGGTCGGAGCTCTTAAAGTCCACGCCGTGCGCACCACCCTTTATCTCCGGAGATGCTGCCTGACCCGCTGAGTTACTCCAGCACTTTGTGTCCATATTCACAGCCAAGAGTTTGGCTGCCGTGGCTATTTCCAGCGGGGTAATTGACTGTCCCATATGCACAGCGAGAGCATGGAGAAGTGACAGTGGGAAGATGAGCCTTGCCTGTAGACAAGGTTTAGCATTGGGAAGGTCAGGCTGGCGGAGGAACAGTATACAGAAAATGTAGGATTTTGTATGACAGTTGGAGCTACAATAATTTCAAGATTGAATGCACAATATTGTTCAGCAAATTATTGAAGTTTTCTTTCAAATTGAGGTTGTGTGCAGGAGCAGAGTAACTGGCCCATGAACCTATTCTGCCTCTCAGTATGATTAATCGCTTCCTCAATGCCACTTTATTCCTCTATTTCCCAAACCCCTTGAGGATCCCTGCGAGCCACCAGCAGGCCCAGCAGCAGACCGGGCTCGCCCGCTGCGGACCAGGAAGTTGCTCTCTGAGACCTGGCACAGCAGGGAGTCAGCGAGGGATGTCGAGAGGAGCAAGGATGATCACCTCTTCACGGCAGAAGGTCACCTCGCCGTGCCTCGGTCTTGCCCCGACAGCAGGCCCGGCTCACCCACCCACAGAGGAGTGAGTGGGACAGAGGGCCGGTAAGCAGAGGGAGGCAGTGCCGGGTCTCGATGGTGGAGTGGGCCGCTGGAGGCCCTGCAGCAGCCTGGGACTTGTTTGGCCGCAAGTCTAGTGACTGGTGGGGTACCGCAAGGCTCAGTGCTGGGACCGCAGCTATTTACAATATACATCAATGATTTAGATCAAGGGATTCAAAGTTACATAAGCAAATTTGCAGATGGCACAAAGCTGGGTGACAGTATGAACTATGAGGAGGATGCTATGAGAATGCAGCGTGACTTGGACAGGTTGGGTGAATGGGCAGATCCATGGCAGATGCAGTTTAATGTGGATAAATGTGAGGTTATCCACTTTGGTAGCAAAAACAGGAAGGTAGATTATTATCTAAATGGTGTCAAGTTGGGAAAAGGGGTAGTACAACTGGATCTTGTACTTGTTCACCGATCACTGAAAGTAAGCATGCAGGTGCAGCAGGCGGTGAAGAAAGCAAATGGCATGTTGGCCTTCATAAAAAGAGCAGTTGAGCATAGGAGCAAAGAGGTCCTTCTGCAGTTGTATTGGGCCATAGTGAGACCATACCTGGAGTATTGTGTGCAGTTTTGGTCTCCAAATTTGAGGAAGGCATTCATGCTATTGAGGGAGAGCAGCGAAGGCTTACAAGGTTAATTCCCGGGATGGCGGGACTGCAGGGCTGCCAACATTGGGTGAGAGTTGGGAGTGAGAAATTGCGAGAGACCAAGCCTGAGGGAGCATAGCGACCGGGGGGTGTGGGAGGAGGGTGTCCCCCTTTCCATTAGTACTGAACTTTTGCATTTTTCAGCTTGAAATTGTGCAATATGGTGCATACTGTAGCGAGTCTTTTAACTTGCACTTGAATGCAATATATAGTGGTTTGAAAAAGTATTCATACCCCTTGAACTTTTCCATAATTTATCACGTTACAACCACAAACATAAATGTATTTTATTGGGATTTTATGTGATAGACCAACACAAAGTGGTGCATAATTGTGAAGTGGAAGGAAAATTATACATGGTTTCCAAATGTTATTACAAATAAAAAACTGAAAAGTCTGGCGTACAAAAGTATTCAGCCCCCCTGAGTCAATACTTTGTAGAACCACCTTTCGCTGCAATTACAGCTGCAAGTCTTTTGGGGTATGTCTCTACCAGCTTTGCACATCTAGAGACTGAAATTTTTGCCCATTCTTCTTTGCAAAATAGCTCAAGCTCAGTGAGATTGGATGGAGAGTGTCTGTGAACAGCAATTTTCAAGTCTTGCCAGAGATTCTCAATTGGATTTAGGTCTGGACTTTGACTGGGCCGTTCTAACACATGATATGCTTTGATCTAAACCATTCCATTGTAGCTCTGGCTGTATGCTTAGGGTCGTTGTCCTGCTGGAAGGTGAACCTCCGCCCCAGTCTCAAGTCTCTTGCAGACTCTAACAGGTTTTCTTCCAAGATTGCCCTGTATTTGGCTCCATCCATCTTCCCATCAACTCTGACCAGCTTCCCTGTCCCTGCTGAAGAAAAGCATCCCCACAGCATGATGCTGCCACCACCATGTTTCACAGTGGGGATGGTGTGTTCAGGGTGATGTGCAGTGTTAGTTTTCCGCCACACATAGCGTTTTGTATTTAGGCCAAAAACTTCAATTTTAGTCTCATCAGACCAGAGCACCTTCCTCCACATGTTTGCTGTGTCCCCCACATGGCTTGTGGCAAACTGCAAACGGGACTTCTTATGGCTTTGTTTCAACAATGGCTTTCTTCTTGCCACTCTTAAATAAAGGCCTGATTTGTGGAGTGGACGACTAATAGTTGTCCTGTGGACAGATTCTCACACCTGAGCTGTGGATCTCTGCAGCTCCTCCAGAGTTACCATGGGCCTCTTGGCTGATTCTCTGATCAATGCTCTCCTTGCCCAGCCTGTCAGTTTAGGTGGACGGCCATGTCTTGGTAGGTTTGCAGTTGTGCCATACTCTTTCCATTTTCGGATGATGGAATGAACGGTGCTCTATGAGATGTTCAAAGCTTGGGATATTTTTTTATAACGTAACCCTGCTTTAAACTTCTCCACAACTTTATCCCTGACCTGTCTGGTGTGTTCTCTAACTAACCTCTGAGGCCTTCACAGAACAGCTGTATTTATACTGAGATTAGATTACACACAAGTGGACTCTATTTACTAATTAGGTGACTTCTGAAGTCAATTGGTTGCACTGGATTTTATTTAGGGGTATCAGAGTAAAGGGGGCTGAATGCTTTTGCACGCCACACTTTTCAGTTTTTTATTTGAAAAAACATTTGAAAACCGTGTATCATTTTCCTTCCACTTCACAATTATGTGCCACATTGTGTTGGTCTATCACATAAAATCCCAATAAAATACATTTACGTTTACGGTTGTAACGTGACAAAATGTGGAAAAGTTCAAGGGGTATGAAAACTTTTGCAAGCCACTGTATACTTTAAATTGGAATAGCTATGAATAAGGTTAGAGTAAATTACATTCCTAATTACATTCCACAGTAGAGCCAGGCTGTGATCAACAGATGCAGCACATGAATAATCTTAGTGTATTCATGTATGGAAATCAGATTATAATCAAGCACTTGGCCCATGTTGACCAACCTGGGTCTCACTGCACACCTGGTATTACTCCTGGCCCTGACTCCAGTTGCATACCTCCTCTCATTCCTGACCCTGAGTCCAGCCTTACACGTGGCCCCCTATTCTACCCTGATCATAGCTGCTTACCTGTTTAGGTTCCCAGTGCTGAATACACCCCTGGTCCCAGCTTTGACTGCACATCTAGTACTATTCCAGACCTTGACTCTGGATGCACACTTGGCCTTGCTCCTAGCCGCTTTGAACTGACAATATATCTGGCCCACACATAAAGCCTCATATCTGACCCCCTGGACTTAACCTATTACGTTCAAGTCCACAGGTGCTCATCTAATGCAGCAATCCTTTATGGGGCACTTCACAGACCAAATTATGGATAACAAAATTTGCTACATTCGTTGGCTTCCTTGTTATCCAACATGCTAGTTACTTTGTCAAAGAAGTCATCAGTTGGTTGAACACAATTCCCATCCATAAAATTATACTTACTCAGCTGTATAAATATTCTGATACCATTTCTTTCATTTTCGTAACAAACTGTCCTGAAGTCATTTTCAGCCCCAATATTTTCAGTATTTTGCTGTATTCCTCTCAACTGGGACTTTTCCGAAATGCAATGTTCAATAACTATATATTTAAGCAATATTATTCTATTACGTGATCTTGAGAGTACATAAAATTTTGTTCTGTGGTATTCATTACACAACAGTGATAAAAATATCTTTGTTTTGATTGCACCTACCAAAATGCCTACATTATTATATTACAGTTAATATGTACCGAGGCCAAAGTTTTGTTCCAATGCTCCCCATTTCCAATTACTTCTACATTGAAGTGATTGAAATCCAAGTGATCCAAATGGCATCATAAAAGTAAAACCTCCACAATATTCATTACGTGGTTGGTTGGGGTCAGTATCAGCACAATTACTATATTAAACTTTGAATCTTCAGCTGTCCTGGTTCAAGCTAAAACTAAAGACAAATAATAATCTCCTCACACATTCCCCTGCAAGTATCTCTGTCACTCCTTTAAAATATGCTCCTTCTTTGAACAAGCTCTTAAACATCGCACATGATTCAGTTTCCATCTGATTACACTCCTTGAGGATGTTCATCTATGTTTTCAATTAATAAAATAACGAGATTGGGGACATTTCTATTCAACCTGTCTAAGGAATTGGGGGGGGGGGGGGGGGGGGGGGGGGTGGGGAGTTTAGAAATAGTCAGTGAGGTAAACGAACATAATAGTTGAGTGGCAAATGACGATAGTGCTACCTTCCCAATATTTAACTGAAGGAAATAATGGGTTATCGGGGCTGCATGTTGTGACAGACAGCCTGACACCTTGCATGTCAGTTTAATATTACACTTATCCCATCCCCCTGGATATTCCAGATTAATAAATTAAGGTTTTGTCAACTAATTACAAATCAGGCTAATTACAAATCATTAACATTAGCCAACTCTGAAACATGAAGCGCTGAGCATTGGGATCCAGACATCATGGACAACTGGCCTCAGTTCCCCGCTCACATCTGGCAGTGTTCTCTGTCTGAACCAGGGGCCATGGAGCATTTGAAAGAGCGGGGAGGCTGAGCGATCACTGTTCACTGCCTTTGGGGGTACCCAGTGAGGGAGTGGAGCAACCTGGGGAGAGAGTGTGGAAGTGGGGTGTGCCCCCTCCCAGGGTAGGGACTTTTTCAAATTTGATTTATTAAAATCATGTTTTAGTGCATTGTAGAAGTATAATTTCAATGTTTTTTGTATGAATTATTTTTAAGAGGTAACTTTTTAAAGGGTAGCTTTTTCCACACAAAGGTGTATGAAACAAGCTGCCAGAGGAGGTAGTTGAGGCAGGGACCATCCCAACATTTAAGAAACAGTTAGACTGATACATGGATAGGGCACGTTTGGAGGTATGGACCAGAAGCAGGTAGTGTAGCTGGGACATGTTGACGGGTGTGGGCAAGTTGCGCCGTAGGGGCTGTTTTCACACTCTATGACTACATTATACCTCCACCATAGATGAATGCTTTAAAATCAAGTGATTGAGTTTTATTGCCATGTACTCAAGCATAGAAACATAGAAAATAGTTGCAGGAATAGGCCATTCGGCCCTTCGAGTCAGCACTGTCATTCAATATGATCATGGCTATCCATCTAAAATCAGTACCTCTTTCCATTTTTTTCCCCATAAACCTTGATTTCATTAGCCCCAAGAACTAAATGTAACTCTCTCTTAAAAACATCCAGTGAATTGGCCTGCACTGCCTTCTGTGGCAGAGAATTCCACAGATTCATAACTCTAGATGAAGAAAGTTTGTCTTCATCTCAGTCGTAACTGGCTCTACCCTTTATTCTTAAACTGTGACCTCTGGTTCTGAACTCCCCCCAACATTTGGAACATTTTTCCTGCAGTTACAGTAAGTGAAAATCTATAACCATATAACCATATAACAATTACAGCACGGAAACAGGCCCTCTCGGCCCTTCCAGTCCGTGCCGACCATTTGTTTTCCCCTAGTCCCATCTACCTGCTCCATTCCCTCCATACCCCTCCATTCCCTTCATGTCCATATACCTATCCACTTTACTTTTAAATGTTAAAATCGATCCTGCCTCCACCACTTCTGCTGGAAGCTCATTCCACACAGCCAGTAAAGAAGTTCCCCCTCATGTTACCCCTAAACTTCTGTCCCTTAATTCTCATATCATGCCCTCTTGTTTGAATCTTCCCTACCCTCAATGGGAAAAACGTATCCACGTCAACTCTGTCTATCCCTTTCATCATTTTAAAGACCGCAATCAAGTCCCCCCTTAACCTTCTGCGCTCCAAAGAATAAAGACCTAACTTGTTCAACCTTTCTCTGTAACCAGTTTGCTGGAAGCCTGGCAACATTCTAGTAAATCTCCTCTGTACTCTCTCTCTATTTTGTTGACATCCTTCCTATAACTAGGCGACCAAAATTGTACACCATACTCCAGAATTGGTCTTACCAATGCCTTGTACAATTTTAACATTACTTCCCTACTCCTATATTCAATGCTCTGATTTATAAAGGCCAGCACACCAAAGGCTTTCTTTACCACCCTATCTGCATGCGATTCCACCTTCAGGGAACTATGCACAGTTATTCCTAGATCCCTCTGTTCCACAGCATTCCTCAATTCCCTACCATTTACCATGTACGTCCTATTTTGATTTGTCCTGCCAAATCAAAATAGGACGTACTTGGTACGTCCTATTTTGAATATAGGACCTACCAAGTACGTATAGCAGGCAAGCAGAATGCTTTCTCCAACCACTCCCATTTGAAGACCACTATCTTCCACCGTTTCTACCCAGTGCTTGGTACTTACTTCCAGCAGCCACTGGTTGTCCTCCAGGATGCACCGAGCCACAGCCTGGTCCATGCCGGTCACCAGGGCAAATTTGGCACAGAGACTCTCACCGAGCACGCACAGCGGCTCAATGATTCCAACGCCTCCGACAGCCTGGGACTCTTGCACTGAGGCTGCTCCATGGCCGGAGTTGCAGCGAGCGACTCGCCAGCCCAGCAAACACTCGCCATCCCCGCTCCCCGTCCGCACCTGTCCCGGCCGCTGCTTCTGCTTCTGCTTCCAACAACCGTGGCCCATGCAGTTGATATTAGTTTTGAAATTTTCGTTGATCACAGAATTTCTCATGACAGAGCGTGAGAAACTTGTGATCACCATACGAATTTGGCAAAATGCGTGATTCACCCCTCTCCCTCCCACATCACTCTACCCCCCTCTCTCTCCCCTCTCTTCCACTCTCTCTCCTCTCACCCCCTCTTTCTCTCTCTCTCTCTCTCTCTGTCTCCCTCTCTCACCTCTCACCCACCCCTCTCTCTCTCTCCCCTCCTCTCCCCCCTTCCCTCTCTTCTCTCCCCCCCTCACCCCCCTCTCTCTCCTTTCTTCCCCCTCACTCTCCCCCCTTTTTCTCACCCTCCCCCTCTCTCTTCCCCTGTCTCCCCTCCCTCACCTCCTCCCTCCCTCTCTCTCTCTCAGCTTCCTCTCTCCTTTCTTTCTCCACCCTCCCCCCTCCCCTCTCTCTCTCCCCCTCTCTTCCCCTAACTGTCTCCTCCCCTCTCTTCCCCTAACACTCACTCTCTCTCTCTCCCCTCTCTCCCCCCTCTCCCTCTCTCTCCCCTCTCTCTTCTCCCTCATTTCCCTATCTCCCACTCTCGCACCCCCACTCTCCCCCCTCTCTTTCTCATCTCTCTCCCCCTCTCCTCCTCTCCCCTCTCTCTCTCCCCCCATTTCTCTCTCCCACATCACTCTCCCCCTTGCTCTCTACCCTCTCTCCCCTCTCTTTCTCCTCTGTCTCTATCTCCTTTCTCTTTGCCCCCTCTCTCCCTCTTTCTCTCGTTTCTCTCTCCCCCCCTCTCCCTTCTTCTCCGTCTCTCTTTTACCACCCCTCCCTCTTCCCCTCTCTCTCCCCCCTCCCTCTCTCCTCTCCCTCCCCTCTTTCCTCCCCCTCCACCCCCTTCTCTCCCCCTCTCTTGCCCCCCTCACTTTCCCCTCTCACTCTCACCCCTCTCACACTCCCCCTCTCTCCCTCCCCCCCCTCCCTCCCTCTCAATCTTTCCCCCTCTATCCCACCTCACTCTCCCCCCTCTCCTCTCTCTCTTCCCCCTCTCCCCCCTCCCCCCCCGTCTCCCTCCTCTCTCTCCCCATTTTCTCCCTCCTCTCTCTCCCCATTTCTCCCCCTTTGTCTCACCGCCTCTCTCCCTCCCCACTGTCTCCCTGTTTCCTTTCCCTCTCTCTGTCCCCCTCCCTTTGAGAGTCTCTGTCCGTTCGGCGCAGAGACTCTCACGGCAGCGGCGCAATGCTTCCGACGCCTCCGATGGCCTAGGACTCTTGCACTGGGGCTGCTCCATGGCCGGAGGCTGCAGCGAGCGACTCGCCAGCCCGGCAAACACTCGCCAGCCCCGGCAAACACTCGCCAGCCCCGGCAAACACTCGCCAGCCCCGGCAAACACTCGCCAGCCCCGGCAAACACTCGCCAGCCCCGGCAAACACTCGCCAGCCCCGGCAAACACTCGCCAGCCCCGGCAAACACTCGCCAGCCCCGGCAAACACTCGCCAGCCCCGGCAAACACTCGCCAGCCCCGGCAAACACTCGCCAGCCCCGGCAAACACTCGCCAGCCCCGGCAAACACTCGCCAGCCCCGCAAACACTCGCCAGCCCGCAAAAAAAACACTCGCCGCCCGCAAACACTCGCCAGCCCCGCAAACACTCGGCAATCCCGCAAACACTCGCCAGCGCCGGCTCCCCGCATCTGTCCCCGCCGCAACTTCTGCTTCCACCCCTCCCTCACCCCGGCTCTCCAACACCCGCGGCCCATGCCGTTTATGAGTTTCAAAATTTTCGTTGATCACAGAATTTCTCACGACAGAGCGTGAGAGGTTTGTGATCAGCGTGAGGGCGTGAGAATTTGTCGAAATGCGTTATTCTCACGCTCAAAGCGTGAGAGTTGGCAGCCCTGCGGGACTGTCATATGCTGAGAGAATGGAGCAGCTGGGCTTGTATACTCTAGAGTTTAGAAAGATGAGAGGGGATCTTATTGAAACGTAAGATTATTAAGGGTTTGGACACTTGTGAGGCAACCCTTTACACTACTCGTAATTTACTTAACTTTATTTATGCTTTAAGCAACTTATTTCTTTAATACATAAACTCAGAAACGTCTGGCAAACATGGCTGATTCAGCAGGCCTTTCCCGCCCGTAATCCCCGCACATGCGCACACTCCGGAAAAGTCCTGCACATGCGCACACTCTAGAAGAACCCCGCACATGCGCCCACTTCATTCCCCCCTCCTATTTATAAGTTGAGACGGTCAGGAGGTTTAGTACGTCTTGATGACCGTCGCAGCACTGGAGCTGCAGGAGATAACGGTGTTTCAATAGCTGGTGGTAGATATATTGCTTGGTCATCAACTTCATTCATATCGTTATTTAGATTTACAGTTTTAGAATTTCTTATAGAAGTTTCCATAGGGAGTGATGAGTTGGAGGAAGTTCTCGATTAATATTATCAAGAAGTGACGGAGCTGATGGAGAAGACGGACATGGTGCAAGGTCACGAAGTGAGACAGTTGACTGGCGTCCATCCTGATACTTGACAGTTGCATAAGAAGGGTTGACATCAGTCAGTTCAACTTCATCAACAAAAGGCTTATTCTTATTTGATCGGACATAATGACAAAGCAACACGGTCCCAGGGCTAGTCAACCATGATGGCAGAGAAGTACCACTAGAAGAACGCTGTTTGAAGTTAAAGAACCGCTCGTGTGGAGTAGTATTGGTAGCAGTTGACAGTAGAGATCTGATGGAGTGTAATGCATCTGGTAGAACACATTCCCAATGCTGATCTGGTATGTCATTTGACTTTAAAGCCAGTTTCACTGCTTTCCAAATGATTCCGTTATACCTCTCAACCTGACCATTTCCAATAGGATGATATGGTGTTGTTTTACTTGTTGCAATTCCTCTATTAGAAAGGTAGTCTTTTAAATCTTTTGACATGAATGAGGCACTCCTATCAGAATGTACGTAACTTGGAAATCCACAGAAAGAAAACAGTTGATCTAAACATTTGATAACCGTAGCAGCTGACATATTTGGACAAGGAAAGGCAAATGGAAACCTTGAATATTCATCAACTAAGGTAAGTATGTAAACATTTCGAGAGGAGGATGGTAATGGCCCTTTGAAGTCAATACTCAAACGTTCCATAGGTTGAGTAGCTTTGATCAATCTTCCTTCTGCAGGACGGAAGAACCTTGGTTTTAATTCAGCACAGATTCTACATGAAGCACAGGTCATCTTCACATCTTCTGTAGAGAAAGGTAAGTTTTTGGAATGAACATAGTGTAACAAATGAGTGACTCCCGGATGACACAGCCCATTGTGAAGATCAGTGAGTGCAGAAGAATGAACAGAGGCACAAAATGCTCGGGTTAATGTATCCGGAGCAACATTATCCTTACCAGGGCGGTACTCAATTGAATAACTATATGCAGATAATTCATGAATTTTACTGTTTTTAATCTTCGTTTGTTTCCGATTATCCAGCATTAAAGCTACTGAACGCTGATCTGTTATCCAAGTGAAGTGCTGGCGAGCAAGGAAATGACTCCATTTTCTCACTGCTTCAATAATTGCTGTAGCTTCCTTTTCGACGGGTGGGTGGTGCAATTCACCACCTTGGAGAGTACGAGACATGAAAGCCACTGGTCGTCCTCCTTGATTTAATGTTGCTGATACTTGCTAAATCAGAGGCATCACATTCAACAACAAATCCTCATCGATGGCGTGTAATGTCGCAGATTCTAATTGTTTCTTTAAAGAAGTAAAGGCACCAATTGCTGTGGAGTCAAGGGGAAATTTTGCTCTAATCAAAGACTGAATTTTGTCAAAAGAATTTGGTACCCTTTTAGCATAATATGCCAACATACCAAGAACCTTTCGTAGAGAGTTTAATGTAGCTGGAACAGGTATCTCTTGGAGTGGGCGGAGTCTTTCTGGATCAGGCATTGAATATCATTTCCACCCCAATAACCAAGAATATTAATTGATGACACTGATGTTATTGACTTAGCCTCATTTAATGTTAGATTTTTAGAATGTATAACTTCTAAAAACCGTTGTGCATTTTCATCATGTTCAGCTTGGTCTTTTCCTGCAGTAGTTATATTATCAAGATAAGGGAAACTATCTGCCCTTTCTTGTGTGTGACATTATTTGTATCCGTGGCAGTTGATTGTCGCTCCCTTCAGTTTCCCAGAGGGTCGGGACGGGACTGGAGTTGGGAGGGAAAGGTGGGGGGGGGGGGGGGGGGGGGGGGGGGGGGGGGGGGGAGGGAAGGAGGAGGGGGGGGGTTGGGGTGACTTAGTACGGGAGACAAGTGTACTGACTGTGTGAGCAGACACTTTGGTAGTGATTGCCCATGGGGTTCACTGTCTTGGACTTCATAATGCAGAGAGCATTATAAACAGTGGAGCGATTAACCCTGGAAAGGGGGGAGACTTCTCTTTGAGTTGGACCCAGGAAACTGAAGCAGGGATTTTCTTGAGGTTATTAACGACAGATAAATGGATGGGAAGGGTTTAGAGGGCTATGGGCCACATGCAGGCAAATAGTACTACTCCAAGACACCAACTTGGACGGCACGGCCAAGCTGGGCCGAAGGACCTGTTTCCGTGTTGTACAGCACCATGACTAAGGCCTATCCAGTGGGATTGACATATTTTGTATTTTTCCTTTCTAAAGATGCAGTGTATTTTGATGACTATTGCACACTGCAGACCAGAAGCGTTATGGCGGGTGATTGTCGCCTGCCCGCTGTTTCTGGCGCTAAAGCCTTGGGATCGTTGCCCTTTGTGTTGGTGTGGAGGGGGAGGGGGGTATTGTGCTGTTTGATCGCCCCCTGCTATCCCAGGGACAGGGAGACACAGCGGCTTTTGAGACTGGTGGGCAATCACTACCAAAGTCTCTGCCCATACAGTCAGTACACCTCTCCTACACTTGTCTCCCGCACTAAGATCATCTCGCAGAGAATGATCCCAGCCTAACCCCAGACAGATTAATTATGCCTGCGCATTAGGCTTGAAAGGCAACTAGAAATATATTCCACTTAGAACGAGCAGGCGCGCAGACATCCGTCCACATTCAAAGATTTCATCTCCCGTCTCCCCGCAGTGTGTAGACTGGCAGTAAATTCAATTAAAATATAACAAACCTACGCCTGCTGGTCTTTTACTACGTGATGTGTGTTTCAAACAAATCATAAGTATAACTGCTCTGGCACTGGACGGTGCGCATTTTCCCTTTGTAGGTCAGATCAATAGATGCGGCCGCGCTGAATTCTATCTTTAACTCAAAGCCGCAGGATGGAGATGTCTTCTTTAACACTGTTGCTTATTAAAACAGACCTTCATTCACGGTTGACTCAAGAGTAACGGGAGAGGAACTTGGTAACTCGGGAGAGGAACTTGGAACATCGCAGAAATGACATACTCGTGGGAACTCGGTTAAACTCTTGAACATAAACTTGGAATCTCGTACACAACCACGAGTCTGTTTTTTTTCTTTCACTTGGGGTCACTCATGGGTGGACTCGCACCGTGAGACAGGGCTATAACCACAACTTATGCCCTCCAAGGGGAAGAGCTGGGTTCTATGATACCTTCTCGGAAAAGATTAGTTACTTTTGTGTTGATAAAGCTGATAAAGTTCCTATCATCTTTACTAAAATGTCTTGATTTTGTAGCAATTGGCTTGTATTTAGAGGATAAATTAGTGAATAATGAAGGACATTCAACAGATGCTGCAGAAAAACTACACAATACTGGTGGCTTTGACAATACAAGATCATGCATAGTTCCTTCATACATCATTTAAAGTGATCTGTGCAGTTTCTGAAAATACTGACCTAGAATTATATCGCTTACACAATTTTTTCAAAATACCTAGACATACAGATTTATAGCTAGTTTTGTTCAGAATAAAGTCTACAATACAGGATCCAATAATTTGAGTATTGAGAGTTGTCAGAGCCATCGAGATTTCTCTATTTGAAGGAATTATAGTTAGATTTAGTCGAGACTAAACTTTTTCACTTATAAAACTTTCCGAACTGCCAGAATCAAGTAATACATTAAGTGTTATGGCCATTAATTAAAAATATTAAAAGTAAAGTGGATAGGTATATGGACGTGAAGGGAATGGAGGGGTATGGTCTGAGTGCAGGTAGATGGGACTAGGGGAAAACAAATGGTCGGCACGGACTGGAAGGGCCGAGAGGGCCTGTTTCCGTGCTGTAATTGTTGTATGGTTATATGGTTATATGGTTATATGGTTATATGGTTAATGGATACGATTGTAGCTGCATGAGACAAGCTCTGAGGAAATGCAGCTGTAATTGCACATAAAGAAGGCGTATACATGGCAGCAGTCACAATTTTAGTAGTTGCTTTGGACTTGCATACTCTAGAATAATGTCCTTTCTTACCATAACTATTACAAGTTGCCTCTCGAGCAGGGCATCTCTCTCTCTTATGAATATTTCCCCCGCAAAAGTAACACTTCCTTTTTGAATAATTATATGCTGCAGCAAGGGCACCTTTATCTGTAGAGATTGTTTCAGCTTGCTCCATATTTGTACTTGGGTGAAATTTGTTTGTAGTAGTTGCAGCAGGATACACATTAGATGAGCCACAAGCATCTGAATTATTCTGAGCCAAGTCTAAAGAGTAAGTTTGATTGTAAGCTGACTGTAAATCCAAGGTTTTGTGTTCTAATAGTCCCTGTCGTATTAAAGGCGATGCCAAATTATTGATAAAAGAGTCTCAAATAACTTCCTGTCGATATTGATCAGCCGTAACTGCTTTGAGGGCGCAGTCTTTACTAAGTCTTTGAAGTTCTTGTAAAAATTCTTCAAGTGACTCACCAGGTTTTTGTTTCCGAGTAGCAAGAAGGTGTCGAGCGAATATCACGTTGGGTGTCTTAATGAAGAGTCTGCTTAGTACATCAATAGCAGAATCATAAGTTGTACATTCCTCTATATAATCATATACATCAGAAGAGACGAAGCTTATAAAAATGTCATGAGTCTGTCTAATGCATCATTGCCACATTCGTCAAAGAAGTTATTTAGTGTACAGCAGCAGGTGAGTTGGGATCCAGATCCAAGCGTTGTGGTTTCAATAGTTTCTCCATCCCAAGTCGGACTGTTTGACTTCTAAGATTAAGTTGCTTAAATTGTTGTGAGGCAAATGAAACTTTCACTACTCATAATTTACTTAACTTTATTTAAGCTTTAAACAACTTATTTCTTTAATACATAAACTGAGAAACGTCTGGCAAACATGGCTGATTCTGCAGGTTTTTCCCGCCCGTAATCTCTGCACATGCGCACACTCTAGATGAGCCCCGCACATGCGCTCGCTTCAGACACGTTAGAGGCAGGAAACATGTTCCCGATATTGGGGGAGTCCAGAACCAGGGGCCACAGTTTAAGAATAAGTGGTAAGCCATTCAGAACAGAGACGAGTAAGCACTTTTTCTCACAGTTGTGAGTCTGTGGAATTCTCTGCCTCAGAGGGCGGTGGAGGCCGGTTCTCTGGATACTTTCAAGAGAGAGCTAGATAGGGCTCTTAAAGATAGTGGAATGCACGAGCTGTCAACCTGCCCCTTTTCCGGGCTTACGTCCGTGCCCGGGTGGTATTAGAGAGGAACTGCGCTGTACCAGTGTTTCCACACCTCAAATATAAATGTCTTTAAATAGAATCCCAAATTTCCTGGAATTTGATGGTATTTCCTAAAATTTTCAAAAATGCTTCCTGCGTGCTATTTGTTGGGTTTTTTTTCGCGGGCACACGTTAAGAACACAAAGAACAAGGCAAAACAGATCTATGTAACTACACCGTATCGGCCTGCTTCTGTTACTCACTTGTACAGTGTTATGCAAGGCAGCTTTTGTTGCCTCCAACACCTTCCGTTGTATTCGTTTTTTCAACCTGCTCTCATGTGTCTCAGTCTCTGCTCTCTCTCCCTCCCACCCTCCCTCTCTCTTCCTCCCTCTCCCTTCCTCTTTGCCACCCTATCTCCCTCTCCCTCCCTCTCTCCCTCCATCTCTCCCTCTCTCCCTGCCTCTCTCTCCCTCCCCGCCTCTTTCTCTCCCTCCCTCCTTCCCCCTTTCCCTCCCTCCCTCCCTCTCTCTCTCTCTCTCTCTCCCCCTTCCTTTTCCTCTCCCTCTTTTATTCCCCCCTCCCTCTCTCTCCCTCTCTCCCTCTCTCTCTCCCTCCTTCTCCCTCTCTCCCTCCCTCCTTCTCCCTCTCTCTCTCTCCCTCCTTCTCCCTCCCCTCTCCCTCCTCTCCCTCTCTTCCCCTTGAGCCCATCCACCATTCTGTAAAATCAAGGCCAATCCCAATGTAACTCAATCCCACCGCCCACTGGTAACTTTTCACCACTAATCCAGAATTCTACCACTGTCTGAAAAATAATCAATGGCTCAACTTCCACTGAAGAAGAGAATTCCAAAGACTCATTATTATGCAATAATTTTCCCGAACCGTCTGTGACCCATGGCGCTGTGGCCATAGCACTATGTTTAAAGCCCATAGTGCTGCAGCCGGTAACGCTATATTTAGAACCCATAACACTGCGGCCGATAGCTCTTTGTTTAAATTCCCACGCGTTAAACTGACAGCGCTCTGTTTAATCTTTGAGCGCCAAACCGGCAGTGCTTACACCCTTTCACGGGTCAGATGCGGAAATTTCCTGAAAATATTAAATTTCCCTAAAATTACCTGAAGACCTCCTCAATTTCGGGTAATTTCCTTTACTGCGCTGTTGACGGACACCCTGGGGGATTTCTGGAACCGCTGGGCACCACGGAATGCATCCTTAATAATGATGGGGAAATTGTTTTACTTGTATTGTAGCGGTGGGTTTGTTTTGAATAATGTTATATTATACATATTATTGTAAATAGTTGAATAACAAAATAAAAACAAAACACAAAAACACAAACCTGGCTGGGTTGGACCAGGTGCCGATCCTAGAGGCCGAGCACATGGACCGGCCGCCGCCTGCAACTACACAGAGCGGTTGAGGATACCACAGCCATGCTTGGCCAGGCCGACTCTACAACGCCATCAGGTCAACGGGCCTTTATGGTCAGGCCTAGAACTCTGCACTTACAAGAACTAGGACTTGACAATGACGCAAAATCTGGCAACTGTATACTGTCTCAGTAGACTACTGCTGTACACTTGTCCTGTATCTGAGATGCTTATCTAAGTTATTATGTATATTAGTGTATGAATACAAAAATAAGTATTGCTGTACCTCAGTCCATGCACCTCAATAGAGTACCATTAAACCATTGATACCCCCACAGTTAAAATATCTGCCAAAGTTTTCCTTGGATGTATTCAATTGCCTCTGCAATTCTCCGGCATAGAAAATTCCATACATTTACTGAGCAAAGAAATGTCCCCATCAGCAAAAACAACCTCTTGGCATTCACTCTGTTAATCCCCCTCAGAATGACTTGATGTTGTGTGATCCCCAGGCAATCTTCGTCATGTACAGACCCAACTTACTCAACCTTTCTTCATGCATATTCAACTCAAGAATCAACAGTGCACCGGGGAGCCGCGCAGGCCAGATCCACCCGCCGATCAACCGCTGCGCCGACCAGAACGCGGCCCGGTAGGCCCGACTTGCCCCACAGGCCTCCCAGGGGACAGCGCAGAAGCCGGGCTGCGAGGCCTAGGTGGGCCGAAGGAGCCTCGGCGGGGGTGATGATGGGAGCCTCGGCGGCGGCGGGAGCCCAACGGCGGTGGGGCCTCGTGATCGGCCCACGATGAACGGTGAAGGGGAAGACAATGGCGACTCGGCGAGGAGGGACCACCGAGAGGGACGGTGGGAGAACAAAGGGGGACCTGGTGTGGGGAAGGCTACACTCTAGTTTAGAATCCTCTGCCCAGGGAATAAGCCTGCGTTCATTTGTTTATTTGTTCATGTGTTCCGGCGAAGGCGCTGTGTATATGACAGCCAGACAACAGTCGCTTGTCTTTTTCTTTTTCTTTTTTAATTTCAAGTTTTTCGTGTGCCTTGTTCTGTTCGGACTGTTGCCAGACACATTTCTGTCCGGGGATGAATAACGTTTTGTAGTCTTGCTCCATTTAAATAAACATTTGCAAATTGTGTTCTTCCCAAGTATTTTCTCACATTGTGCTCCATCTGCCAACTTCATGCCACCTACTTAAACTGCCCATAATATCTCACTATCAAAAGCATCTACACAAGGCGCTGCCTCGAGGAATCCTCCCACCGCTGAGATTGGTGCACAGAGAACATATTGATAAAAGAAACGGAACCATATTGGCTGCACCTAGAGCAGACATAAGCAAAATGGAGCAATATTGGTCAAGAGCAGGAAGAAGAAAAGATATTTACCCCTTGCAAGATTCTATTAAATTATAGCTGATGAATCCATCAATCCCACTTGTCCATTTTCTCCCTCTGGTGACTGAGAGCAAAATCTGTCTCGCAATAACTTGTACTTGTCAAGGCACCTGTAATGTAACTTGTTGCCAATATAACTGGCCAGTACCTGATCAGAAGTATTATCATGGTCTTTTGATATGTCTTCATGAATAGTGAAAGGCCTGGATAGAGTGGATGTGGAGAGGATGTTTCTACTAGTGGAAGAGTCTTGGACCAGAGGGCACAGCCGCGGAATAAAAGGACATGCTTTTAGAAAGGAGATGGGTGGTAAATCTGTGGAATACATTGCCACAGACGGCTGTGGAGGCCAAGTCATTGGGTATTTTAAAAGCAGAGATTGACAGATTCTTGAAAGTACGAGTGTCAAAGGTTATGGGGAGAAGAAGAATGGGGTTGAGAGGGAGCAATAGATCAGCCATGATTGAATGGCAGAGTAGACTTGATGGGCCGAACGGCCTAATCTACTCCTATGACCAGGGCCTGCCTTAAGCCAATTGGACTGATTGCTCCCAATTGGGCCCCGCACCTAAGGGGCCCCGCGCTAATTTTCCGTATTTCGTACAGAAATATGAATTCACGTTGTTAAATACAGATTTTTTTAAAAAGAAAATTTGCCCTGTTAAATACGGATTTTTTTTTAAACGAACATGGATAAAAACCGCTGCACCGGCCATGACAAAAATGATTTGTTCACTACTACTGTTAGCACTTGTTAACAGCCAATAATTAACACGTAGTTGTTATCCAAGAAAGATAGATCAAGAATGATGTTGCTGTACTGAGGGATAGCCAAGTTTATCCCTCATTGCTGGCAGCTGATGGGAAGCGGCTGTGAAGTGGGAAGCGGCTGTAAAAGGACAGCAATATGACTCATTTATAATTATATATTTATATTTATATGAAAATTGTTCCCAATTGGGTTCCACACCTCCTAAGGCCGGCCCTGCCGATGAATCTTTCTCTCCAGCACCCTGGATATAGGTTGTGACAAGGCTGGCCCTCTCTGGGCATTGTGTTGGGAGATGTCCATTGATTGAGCTTTCCCTGCTCCCTCCTTGGCAGACAATTGCGTTATCTCTGGGCCTGGCATTGAACTCATTCGGGAGCATCCGTGTATCCCCCTCTGGATATAGTTTGAGGCAGGATTAGAAATCCGTGTCTGCATCCAGAGGCTCCAGTGTGGGAGTGTTTTGGCTGTGTCTGTGTTAGAGCGAACCACAGGGTCAGAGGCATTCACTTGTCTCGTCGACACCTGAATGATTCATTCTGTTATGGAGAAACCCAATTATATTCTTCTTTCAGTTATCCCTTCCAGAACAATGTTCAGAGTTGGACGTCTATTTTCTATTTACAATTACAATTTGTGCACGGTGACACAACAGTAGATTGGTTGCCGTGTCGCGCCAGACCCCGGTTTGATACGGGTGCTGTCTGTACAAAGTCTGTACGTTCTCCACGTGTCCTGCGTGGGTTTTCTCCGGGTGCTCCAGTTTCCTCCCACGCTCCAAAGACCTGCAGATTTGTAGGTTAATTGGCTCGGCATAATTGTAAACTGTCCCTTGTGTGTAGGATAGTGTTAGTGTGTATTGCAGACTCGGTGGGCCAAAGTGCCTGTTTCCACACTAAACTAAACAATTTTGTGATAAATTCCAATTGTTGTTATCTGCATTTAATCTAGAAACCATTATGTTGGATACTGAAATATATTTGTCATGTTTATGCCTTTTCCTTAATTCAATTGATATTTGTTTCATAACCAATAAATGTTTTTGCATTACTGGGGTCGAGCGTCATGTTCAGTTTTGTCTAGTTTTAGTTCCATTAATTATTGTCACGTGTAGTGTGTGGGGAATGCCTTTTTGTCGCATGTTATCTAGTCAACAAAAAGACTGCACGATTACAATCACTAGTCCATAGTGCACACGTACAGGATAAACATCAGGCCATTATCTTTCAGTCTGTATCTGATTTCATCACCTCTGGCAATCTGCCCTCCACAGCCTCCAACCTTATCGATCCCCAGCCCCGCACTGCCCGTTTGTATCTCCTCCATAATATCCACAAACAGCAGTGCCCTGACTGACCCACCGTCTCTGCCTGCTTCTGCCCCACTCATCTCATCGCCACATATCTCCATGCTACCCCATCCCCCTATCCAATCCTTTCCCCTCCACGTCTCAGACACCTCGCACACCCGTCAACTCTTTAATAACTTTCAGTGTCCAGTCCACTCATCTTTGCCACAAAGGTCTAGTGCCTCTACACTTCCCTCCGCCACCACAACTGTCTCAAGGTTCCCCATTTTGTCTTTGAACAAGGACCCAATCAGCTTCCCTCCACGAACACTCACCACCTAATGGAACCTGTCCTCACCCTCAACAACTTCTCTTCTGACTCCTCTCACTTTCTACAAGTTAGGTGTAGCCTTTTTGTGGTTTATGTCAAACAGTCCTTGTTCCATTAGCTCTATCCCCCAACTCGCTGTTCGCTACATCGACGACTGCATCAGTGTTGCCATCTGCAAACGTGACTATATTAACTTCACCACTAACTTCCACCCTGCCCTCAAGTTCACTTGGACTATCTCTGACATCTCCCCCTTTCTCGATGTTGCCCTCTCCATCACAGGGGACAGATAATCAACAAACAGCTCTCTGCACTAGACTTCCTCTCACCCTGCCTCGTGCAAATACGCTATCCCCTACTCTCAATTCCTCCCTCTGCCACATCTGCTCCCAAGATGTGGCTTTCCACATGAGGTCATCCGAGATGACCTCATTCTTTAGTGAACATGGTTTCCCCCATTTTATCATAGATGGATTGTTCCCCTGCATCTCCCCTGTGACCCTTTGGCCTTGCTCCCTCTTCCCCAGGACCTGAACTTTCACCCCAGCAGCCTCCGCATCCAACATGTCTTCCTTCAACATTTCCATCACCCCTAATGTGATCTCACCACTAATCACATCCTCCCATCTCCACCCCTTTCTGCCTTCCGCAACTCTTTGGTTCACTCTCCCTTCCCGCCCAAGCCACCCCTCCCCAGATACTGCCCCCTGCAACCGCAGGAGATGTAATACCTGTCATTTATATCTCCTGCCCCAACTCCCTGCAAGGACCCTGACAGTCCTATCAGGTGAGGTTGAGGTTGACGTACCTCCTCAAAGCATTTGTACGAGGAGCATTAATCTCCTCACAAGCGTTTCATAATAAAGAGAATTGTGCTAAACAACAGGTGTTGGAAATGGAAATAAGGCAATTAGATATCGAGAATGAGGCCACGCCCTCTATGATAAAACACAATAAAATTGCTGCACTTAAATATAAGTTAACCAAATATATTTAGACCAAATCATAAAACTTTACCCAACACACTAAACAACTACACTTTTATTCGGTGATAAACCACAAAAACTATTAGCCCATCAACTCCGAAAACAGGAAGGGGAAAAAACAATTTATAAAATTAGATCAGATACGGGAGAAATACTAACATTGCCCAAGGATATGAATGACAGATTTTTACAATACTATAAAACACTTTATTCAACCAAAACGACAGAGCGTTCTGCAGGAATGGAATCATTTTTACAGAAATGTAATCTTACAGGTTTAGATCTGAAAGAGAGGGAATTATTAGGTGCTGAAATATCAGTAAAAGATATTGAAGAGTCTATCAGATCTTTAAAAAACGGAAAGGCTGCAGGCCCTGATGGCTTAAACACTGAATTTTATTAAAAAAATTATGACCTGATCTCTCCACGCTTACAGACATTATATATTTATGCCTTTACTCAACAAAAACTGTCAGAAACTCTAAACGAATCAACAATAACACTTATACCAAAAACGGATAAGGACCTTGAGGACCCAGGTTCATATAGAGCAATTGCTCTCTTAAACACTGATCAGAAAATATTAACTAAAATTTTAGCCCATAGATTAAGTTTAGTGATTCATAAATTAATACACCCCGATCAAACAGGTATTATTCCAAAACGTTATTCATTTTATAATCTGAGACGATTATTTAACATTATATACTCAAATAAAATAGCTAATGTAGATTTAGCAGTTATCTTGCTAGATGCTGAAAAAGCATTTGATCAGGTGAAATGGCCCTATGTATTTTCGGTGATGGAAAAATTTAAACGGGGCGAGAAGTTCTGCACATGGGTTAAGCTTTTATATACCAATCCAACAGCTAGAATATTGACAAACCAAATGTTATCACCTAAATTTAATTTATCTAGAGGTTGTAGACAAGGAATCCTGTTATCTCAGTTATTATTCGCCCTTGCTATTGAACCATTGGCAGAAAGTGTTAGAGTCCACCCAGAAATATATGGGTATAATACTAAAGATACAGTTAATAACATTTATTTATATGCAGATGATGTATTACTGTACATTACAAATCCAGAAACCAGCATTCCAAACTTGTTAAATCTTATAACTCAATTTGGCTCATTTTCTGGATGTAGAATTAATTGGAATAAAAGTGAAATTATGCCAATAACAGAACTTAACATATACATTGCAACAATCTCCTTTTAAAATAGTCAATGAAAAATTTAAATATCTATGAATTTATGTGTCAAGTCAAGTCAAGTCAAGTCAAGTTTATTCGTCACATACACATACGGGATGTGCAGTGAAATGAAAAGTGGCCATGCCTGCGGACTTTGTGCAAAAAACAAACAAACAAACAACCAACAAACTACAAACACAATCACATGTTCTATTTTCATATTAAGTATTTTGGGCAGTATTGTGATACAGTAAGTTAGTAGAGTTAGTCCCTGGTGAGATAGGCGTTTACAGTCCGAATGGCCTCTGGGAAGAAACTCCTTCTCATCCTCTCCATTCTCACAGCATGGCAACGGAGGCGTTTGCCTGACCGTAGCAGCTGGAACAGTCCGTTGCAGGGGTGGAAGGGGTCTCCCATTATCTTATTGGCTCTGGAGTTGCACCTCCTGATGTATAGTTCCTGCAGAGGGGCGAGAGAAGTACCCATAGTGCGTTCGGTCCGAACGCACTACTCTCTGCAGAGGCCTTCTTGTTCCTGGGCAGAGCAATTACCAAACCAGATTGTAATGTTTTCCGGACAAGATCTTTCCACAGCCGCAGGCGTAGAAGCACTGGAGCATCCTCAGAGACACTCTGAATTTCTCAATTGCCTGAGGTGGTAAAGGCGCTGCCTTGCCTTACTCACGAGTGCTGCAGCGTGTGAATGTCCATGTCATATCCTCAGAGATGTGGACTCCCAGGTATTTAAAACAGCTCATCCTATCCACAGTATCCCCATTTATCCTCAATGGTGTGTGTACGTCCTCGATGATGTGCCCTCCTAAAAGTCCACGATCAGCTCCTTCGTTTTTTTGATGTTCAAGAGGAGGCTGTTGTCCTGACACCAGAGTGCTAGATCAGCTACCTCCTCCCAGTAGGCCTTCTCATCGTTGTCTGAGATCAGGCCCACCACCACGGTGTCATCAGCAAACTTGATTATCGAGTTGGAGCTGAACCTAGCCACACAGTCATGTGTGTACAGGGAGTACAATAGGGGGCTGAGGACGCAACCCTGGGGAGATCCTGTGCTCAGGGTAAGGGACTTCGATGTATTCCCTCCCATATTGAATACCTGGGGCCTGGCTAAGAAATATAGTTCTTTATTTAAACTAAATTTTCCACCTTCACTTAATAAACTGCATAAGAATATTCAGTATTGGAAAACACTTCCAATCTCAATGCTCGGTAGAATTAATGCCATAAAAATGATTTTTCTTCCGCAATTACTATACCTTTTTCAATTAATCCCAATAGATCTCCCAAAAAAATTTTTTTTTTAAGATGATTCTGTTGTCATAAGTTTTATTTGGGATTATAAGAATCATAGAATAAGTAAAAAACATTTATGTAAATCTAAGACGAATGGAGGATTAGTTTTACCAATTTTTTTATTTTACTTTTGGGCCGTTAACATTAAAAACATGAACTTCTGGTTGGAAGATATGGATCAGCAACGAGACTGGTTAAAGATGGAAAGGAAGATTGTTTGCCTTTTGAAATTGGCTCGATTCTGTTAGCTCCCACAAAACTGAATAAAAAAACCTATAGTGAAAATCCTATAATATATAGTGGTATACAAATTTGGAAACAATTAAAAAAGACTTTAAAATTGGATAATTTATCACTTTTTCTCCCCATTGTCAATAATCCTTCATTTAAACCTTCTGTGTTGGATAAAGGTTTTGTACAATGGAAAAATTATGGAATTAAAAAGGTGGGACATCTTTATAGAAAAGGTATTTTTCTTTCATTTCAGGAGTTACAACAGAATTATGGACTACATTAAAATAATTTGTTTTGATATTTACAACTTAGAGATTATGTTAAATCACATGCACAAGAATACAGAACTAGAGAGCCAGAGACTCTTGATAAATGTTTGAATAAACATCCTAATACAGAAAAATTAATATCTCACATTTATAATATTCTTTTAGATAGTGAGGTCCCATCGACAGAATTACATAGACAAGCATGCAAAAATGAATTAGCTCAACCTATAACGAAAGATATTTGGAACGAAAGTCTACAACATATATATCAATGCTCGTTAAATGTCCTTTAATACAATTTAAAGTAGTACATAAACTGCATTACTCTGAAACAAAATTAAATAGTGTTTTTCCAAATATCTCTCCTATCTGTGACAAATGTCAATATTCAGCAGCTAATTTAACTCATACTTTGGTAAATTAAAAATTAAAAATTTCTAGACATATTTTTACAATTATTTCTGAAGTTGTTAATATCCAATTGGACCCTGACCCAAAACTAATAATATTAGGAATATCAGAACAAAGCCTAAAACTCACAACAAGCCAAAGAATTGTCCTTGATTATAGTATAATAATCGGGAAAAAATTAATATAAAAATTTTGGAAAAAACCAACAACCCCCATAATTAAAATGTGGATTATGGAGATGTCTGAGATCTTACATTTGGAAAAAAATTAGGCTTTTCTTAATTGACAAACCAGAACTATGAATATGGTCTCCATTTATAGATTATTTGAAAGGATAAATTGGTCCAGCACGGAGGCCTGACTGAAACTTGAATCCAGGATTAGAAGAATAGTTACGTCTTATAACCGCCGGACCTATCTCCTAAGCTGTATTATTGGTTTTAAAAAAAAGGCATACTTCCTCCAACCTCATCTGCTGTATTTGTTGTTCCTGATGTGGGCTCCTGTACATAATGCTTTCGCTGAGCTTTTGCATTCGGTCCGACAAAGCCTACTGGATGTCCCGATTGTTAATAGTGAAAGGCTTGGATAGAGAGGATGTGGAGAGGATGTTTCCGCTTGTGGAAGAGTCTAGAAAAAGAGATCACAGCCTCAGAATAAAAGGACGTTCCTTTAGGAAGATGAAGAGGAATTTCTTTAGTCAGAGAGTAGTGAATCTGTGGAATTATTTGCCACAGAAGGCTGTAGAGGCCAAGTCAGTGGATATTTTTAATAGCTGACAATCAGCCTATCCGGGATCCTCCTCCTTGCCTGAGGTCAACTGTTGCCGGACCCAATTTCACCTGTTTTTTTCCTTGCTTCTTGTCCCCCCAACCGCCCCTCCCCCCCACAATTCCCCATCCCCACCCCCACACTACAATCAGCCTGAAGATGGGCCCTGATGCACAACTCTCCCTGTCTGTGTTCTCCAGAGATAGAAACATAGAAACATAGAAATTAGGTGCAGGAGTAGGCCATTCAGCCCTTCGAGCCTGCACCGCCATTCAATATGATCATGGCTGATCATCCAACTCAGTATCCCGTACCTGCCTTCTCTCCATACCCTCTGATCCCCTTAGCCACAAGGGCCACATCCAACTCACTCTTAAATATAGCCAATGAACTGGCCTCAACTACCCTCTGTGGCAGAGAGTTCCAGAGACTCACCACTCTCTGTGTGAAAAAAGTCTTTCTCATCTCGGTCTTAAAGGATTTCCCCCTTATCCTTAAGCTGTGACCCCTTGTCCTGGACTTCCCCAACATCGGGAACAATCTTCCTGCATCTAGCCTGTCCAACCCCCTTAAGAATTTTGTAAGTTTCTGTAAGATCCCCTCTCAATCTCCTAAATTCCAGAGAGTATAAACCGAGTCTATCCAGTCTTTCTTCATAAGACAGTCCTGACATCCCAGGAATCAGTCTGGTGAACCTTCTCTGCACTCCCTCTATGGCAATAATGTCCTTCCTCAGATTTGGAGACCAAAACTGTACGCAATACTCCAGGTGTGGTCTCACCAAGACCCTGTACAACTGAAGTAGAACCTCCCCGCTCCTGTACTCAAATCCTTTTGCTATGAAAGCTAACATACCATTCGCTTTTTTTCACTGCCTGCTGCACCTGCATACCTACTTTCAATGACTGGTGTACCATGACATCCAGGTCTCGCTGCATCTCCCCTTTTCCTATTCGGCCACCATTTAAATAATAGTCTGCTTTCCTGTTTTTGCCACCAAAGTGGATAACCTCACATTTATCCACATTATAACTGCATCTGCCAAACATTTGCCCACTCACCCAGCCTATCCAAGTCACCTTGCAGTCTCCTAGCATCCTCCTCACAGCTAACACTGCCCCCCAGCTTAGTGTCATCCGCAAACTTGGAGATATTGCCTTCAATTCCCTCATCCAGATCATTAATATATATTGTAAATAGCTGGGGTCCCAGCACTGAGCCCTGCGGTACCCCACTAGTCACTGCCTGCCATTGTGAAAAGGACCCGTTTACTCCTACTCTTTGCTTCCTGTTTGCCAGCCAGTTCTCTATCCACATCAATACTGAACCCCTAATACCGTATGCTTTAAGTTTGTATACTAATCTCTTATGTGGGACCTTGTCGAAAGCCTTCTGGAAGTCCAGATATACCACATCCACTGGTTCTCCCTTATCCACTCTACTAGTTACATCAGACCCGCCAGACCCGCTGAGTTTCTCCAGCACTCTGTGTCTACCTTCTGCACCCTTCACATTTATTTGCTAAAAATGTTAAAACTGATTGGCACTAGAGTTACAACATGGATTTGTTTTAAATATTAGAGTGGAGCTTGGCTTGAAGAATTGTTTTTTGGCAAGATATTTGCTGAATACACATCTTTCCAAACACTCTCCTCCATTATTAGGAATCAATGTTGTTGTACTATTCGGAGGCTGTCATCGATCCAGGGACAGGAGCTTTGAAAGTGATTGGGAATCACACAGAGAGCATATTTGTCTACTGTGTCACCAGACAGCACCAGACAGCACCAGAACAGGCCCTTTGGCCCACCGTGTCTGAGTAAAATGCCAAGGCCAAGGTATAGTTGCTGCCTCACAGCGCCAGAGACCAGGGTTCGATCCTGACTACGGGTGCTGTCTGTACGGAGTTTGGACGATTTTCCCCGAGTGCCCCGGTTCCCTCTCATATCCCTCGTATGTAGGATAGTGCTAGTGTAACAGGGATCAGTGGTCGGTGCACACTTTATGGGCTGAACGGGGTATATCCGCGCTGTATCACTGAATTAAACTACACAAAACCATCTCTTCTCTGCTGCACATAATCCGTACTCCTCCATTTCCTGCATATCCATGTGCCCGTCCAATGGACTCTGGTGTCGCCTTGAGGCTGCCAGAGGATCAGCAGAGGCCGCAGAGTGGAGTGTGGTCTGCCCCATCACCCACACAGAAGGTTCTCATAGAAACATAGACAATAGGTGCAGGAGGAGGCCATTCGGCCCTTCGATCCAGCACCATCATTTAATATGATCATGGCTGATCATCCAAAATCAGTACCCCGTTCTGACATTTTCCCCCTAGCCCTTGATTCCGATACCCCTAAGAGCTAAATCTAACTCTCTCTTGAAACCATCCAGTGAATTGGCCTCCACTGCCCTCTGTGGCAGAGAATTCCACAGATTCACAACTCTCTGGGTGAAATGGTTTTTCCTAATTTCAGTCCTGAATGGCCTACCCTTTATTCTTAAACTGCGCCCCGGTTCTGGACTCCCTCAACATCGGGAAAATGTTTCCTGCATCTACCCTGTCCAATCCTCTAAGAATTTTATATGACTCTATAAGATCCCCTCTCATCCTTCTAAATTCCAGCGAATACAAGCCCAGTCGTCTAATTCGTTCCTCGTATGTTAGTCCCGCCATCCTGGGAATTAACCTGGTGAACCTACACTGCACTCCCTCAATAGCAATAATGTCCTTCCACAAATTAGGAAACCAAAACTGCACACAATACTCCAGATGCGGTCTCACCAGTGCCCTGTGCAACTGCCGTTGGGCCTCCTGGCTCCAAAGCTCAAATCCTCATACAATCGAGGCCAACATGCCGTTAGCTTTCTTCACTGCCGGCTGTACCTGCATGCTTACTCTCAGTGACTGGTGTACAAGCACGCCCAGGTCTCGTTGCACCCCTTTTCCTAATCTGACACCATTCAGATAATAACCTGCCTTCCTGTTGTTGCCAACAAGAACTCCTCCTTAGTCATGATGACTGGCACTGCTTTTAAAAATTATTAATTGTCAGGAAACTAAATATATTAAAAAGATATTTCAAGTAAATGAGTAAACGTTGCACAATTGTTCCGTGCCGTGGTGCCACTGGTAGAGCTGCTGCCTCACAGCACCAGAGACCCGCGCCCTTTACTAAGGGATTGAGCTGAGGTAGAAAGAACCGTGTGCGGGCGCGGCGCCGACAGACGAGCGGCCGAAGCAAAGAAGCCGACGCCAAAGCACCGAATAGAAACGAGGCCGAAACGCGAATGAACCGAAAGGATGGGACGTCTAAATGCAAACTAACCGAAAGGGGCTCGGTCGATACACCATCTACCCGAAAGGCGGCGGCGCCTACAGGCCAAAGGACCGACTTCTGCTTAACAGAAAAGTCCAATAACGGACTTGGCGTTGCCGGGATGCGGGACCTATCAGCGATTGGTCCAGACCCCCGTGTCCATCGCATCACCGTGAAGGCCTGAACATTGCCACAAACATCCGCTCCACCCGACCGGCAGCCCGCGGACGGTGGCCGTGGGAGCGTGGCGGATGTCCCGAGTGATGCACACCTTCGGCCGCTTTCAACTTGGTGCTTGGGTTCAGATTGCCCAGTCACCTATGGCTTGTGTGGGAAACTGAACCCCACGCTCCCGTCTCCCCTTCTCTTTTCCCCCTCTCTCTCCCTTCTCTCTCTATTCTCTCTCCTCCTCTCTCTCTCCTCCTTTATCTCTCCTCTTCTCTCTCTCTCTTCCTTTTCTCTCTCCCCCCCTTCTCTCTCCCCCCCCCTCTCTCTCCCTTCTCTCTCTCCCCTTCCCCCTTCTCTCTCTCTCCTCCGTCTCCACCCGCAGGAGCGTCCCACAGTCACTGACCGCGATGCACCGCCATCGGACCCCAACCTCCACACCAGGGTGACCCCCCCCTCCGCTCCGAACCCCGGTCTTTGACACCCACACCAGGGTGTTTCACCCCAGCCGCGGGGACAGACGGTTTATTTATTACCGTCTCGGTGTTTGCGGGACGCACCCAAGCTCCCACACACAAAACAGGCAGCATCTCTGGAGAGAAGGAATGGGTGATGTTTCGTGCTGAGACCATTCTTCAGATTGCGCCTGAAGGTCTCGACCCGAAACGCCACCCATTCCTTCTCTCCAGAGATGCTGCCTCTTCAGCTGAGTTACTCCAGCATTTTGTGTCTATCTTTGGTGTGACAGTTGTGTCGTTTGTGTATCTATGATCATAGAGCGGATACGCTTAAGCAGAGCAGCTGTAGAAGTTGAGATACTGGCAGCGGTCCATGTGAAAATACACCACAGCATCTACCGACAATGAAGGCACTGTGAACCAGCGGCCCCAAGCCCTTCCCACGGGACGGGCTTTGAACTCGGCATTAAAAATCAAAACAGAGCTACATTAATTTAAAAGCAAAAATGTTACATGTATAAATCGTTCCTACATTCGGGAACATGGTTAATGTGGGATTTCAATTTGAGCGCACTTGTTTGAATAGATGCCATGTCCAGCTTCTCTCCTGGGCGCGCAATACACGAAGCCGATGAAATGACACAAAATGCTGGAGTAACTCAGCTGAAGAGGCAGCATCTCTGGAGAGAAGGAATGGGTGGCGTTTCGGGTCGAGACCTTCAGGCGCAATCTGAAGAATGGTCTCGGCACGAAACATCACCCATTCCTTCTCTCCAGAGATGCTGCCTGTTTTGTGTGTGGGAGCTTGGGTGCTTCCCGCAAACACCGAGACGGTAATAAATAAACCGTCTGTCCCACGGCTGGGGTGAATCACCCTGGTATGGGTGTCAAAGACCGGGGGACAGAGGGGGGGGGGGTCACCCTTTTGTGGGGGTTGGGGTCCGATGGCGGTGCATCGCGGTCAGTGACTGTGGGACTCAACCGCTGGCGTAGACGGAGGGAGAGAGAGAAGGGGGAGAGAGAGAAAGGAGAGAGAGGGGGGGGGGGGGGAAGAGAGAAGGGGGGGGAGAGAGAGAAGGGGGGGGGAGAGAGAAGAGGGGAGAGAGAGGAGGAGAGAGAGAAGAGGCTAGAGAGAGAAGGGAGAGAGAAGGGAGAGAGAGAGAGAGGAGGGAGAGAGGGGGAGACAGGAGCTTGGGGTTCATTTCCCACACAAGCCATAGGTGACTGGGCAATCTGAACCCAAGCACCAAGTTGAAAGCGGCCGAAGGCGTGCATCGCTCGGGACAGCCCCCGCTCTCCCACGGCCACCCTCTGTGGGTCGGGTGGAGCAGAGGTTTGGGACAATGTTCATGCCTTCTCAGTGATGTGATGGACACGGGGGTCTGGACCAATCGCTGACAAGTCCCGCCCCCCGGCAACGCCAAGTCCGTTATTGGACTTTTCTGTTGAGCGGCAGTCGGTCCTTTGGCCTGTAGGCGCCGCCGCCTTTCGGGTAGGTGGCGTATCGACTGAGCGGCCATTCGGTAAGTTTGCTTTTAGGCGATGCAACCTTTCGGTTCGTAGGCGTTTAGGCATCCCGCCCTTTCGGTTAGTTTGCATTTAGGCGTCCCATTCTTTCAGTTAGTAGACGTTTCATCTTTGGACTCTTGCGGTTCATTCATAGAAACATAGAAAAATAGAAAATATGTGCAGGAGTAGACCATTCGGCCCTTCGAGCCTGCACCGCCATTCAATATGATCATGGCTGATCATTCAACTCAGTATCCTGTACCTGCCTTCTCTACATACCCCCTGATCCCTTTAGCCACAAGGGCCACATCCCTCTTAAATATGACCAACGAACTGGCCTCGACTACCTTCTGTGGCAGAGAGTTCCAGAACTCACCACTCTCTGTGTGAAAAATGTTTTCCTCATCTCGGCCCTAAAGGAATTCCCCTTTATCCTTAAACCTTTACCCTTGTTCTGGACCTCCCCAACATCGGGAACAATCTTCCTACATCTCGCCTGTCCAACCCCTTAAGAATTTTGTAACTTTCTATAAAATCCCCCCTCAATCTTCTAAATTCTAACGAGTACAAGTCGAGTCTATCCAGTTTTTCTTCATATGAAAGTCCTGACATCCCAGGAATCAATCTGGTGAACCTTCTCTGTACCCCCTCTATGGCAAGAATGTCTTTCCTCAGATTTGGAGACCAAAACTGTACGCAATACTCCAGGTGTGGTGTCCCTGCTCCTATACTCAAATATTTTTGCTATGAATGCTAACATACCATTCGCTTTCTTCACTGCCTGCTGCACCTGCATGCCTACTTTCAATGACTGGTGTACCATGACACCCAGGTCTCGTTGCATCTCCCCTTTTCCTAATCGGCCACCATTCAGATAATAGTCTACCCTCCTGTTTTTGCCACCAAAGTGGATAACCTCACATTTATCCACATTATACTGCATCTGCCATGCATTTGCCAATTCCCCCAGCCTATCCAAGACCTTGCTACCTCCTAGCATCCTCCTCACACCTAACACTGCCCCCCAGCTTCGTGTCATCTGCAAACTTGGAGATGTTGCATTCAATTCCCTCATCCAAATCATTAATATATATTGTAAATAGCTGGAGTCCCAGCACTGAGCCTTGCGGCACCCTAACAGTCACTGCCTGCCATTGTGAAAAGGACCCGTTTACTCCTACCCTTTGCTTCCTGTCTGCCAGTCAGTTCTCTATCCACATCAATACTGAACCCCCAATACCGTGTGCTTTAAGTTTGTATACTAATCTCTTATGTGGGACCATGTCAAAAGCCTTCTGAAATTCCAGATATAACATATCCACTGGTTCTCCCTTATCCACTCTACTAGTTACATCCTCGAAAAATTATATAAGATTCGTCAGACACAATTTACCTTTCGTAAATCCATGCTGACTTTAGAAACATAGAAACATAGAAAATAGGTGCAGGAGTAGGCCATTTGGCCCTTCGAGCCTCCACTGCCATTCAATATGATCATGGCTGATCATCCAACTCAGTATCCCGTACCTGCCCTCTCTCCATACCCCCTGATCCCTTTAGCCACAAGGGACACATCTAACTCCCTCTTAAATATAGCCAATGAACTGGCCTCAACTACTTTCTGTGGCAGAGAATTCCAGAGATTCACCACTCTCTGTCATGAAAATTTTTTTTCTCATCTCGGTCCTAAAAGATTTCCCCTTTATCCTTAAACTGTGACCCCTTGTCCTGGACTTCCCCAACATAACCATATAACCATATAACAATTACAGCACGGAAACAGGCCCTCTCGGCCCTTCCACATCGGGATCCTTTGTCCAGTGATCTCACCACTTTCCAAATGTGCTGCTATCCCATCTTTAATAACTGACTCTAGCAGTTTCCCCACTACCGATGTTAGACTAACTGGTCTGTAATTCCCCGTTTTCTCTCTCCCTCCTTTTTTTAAAAGTGGGGTTACATTAGCTACCCTCCAATCCTCTGGAACTACTCAAGAATCTAAAGAGTTTTTAAAAATTATCACTGATGCATCCACTATTTCTGTGGCTACTTCCTTCCGTACTCTGGGATGCAGTCTATCTAGCCCTGGGGATTTATCGGCCTTTAATCTATTCAATTTACCCAACACCACTTCCCGGCTAACCTGGATTTCACTCAGTTCCTCCATCTCATTTGACCCCCAGTCCCTTGCTATTTCCGGCAGATTATTTATGTCTTCCTTAGTGAAGACAGAACCAAAGTAGTTATTCAATTGGTCTGCCATGTTCTTGTTCCCCATGATCAATTCACCTGTTTCTGACTGCAAGGGACCTACATTTGTTTTAACTAATCTTTTTCTCTTCACATATCTATAAAAACTTTTGCAGTCAGTTTTTATATTCCCTGCCAGTTTTCTTTCATAATCTATTTTCCCTTTCCTAATTAAGCCCTTTGTCCTCCTCTGCTGGACTGAATTTCTCCTCTGGTAGGTAGCTTTTTCTGGCTAATTTGTATGCTTCATCTTTTGTTTTGATACTATCCCTGATTTCCCTTGTTATCCATGGATGCACTACCTTCCCTGATTTATTCTTTTGCCAAACTGGGATGAACAATTGTTGTAGTTCATCCATGCAGTCTTTAAATGCCTTCCATTGCATATCCACCATCAACCCTTTAAGAATCACTTGCCAGTCTATCTTGGCCAATTCACGTCTCATACCTTCAAAGTTACCTTTCTTTAAATTCAGGACCCGTGTTTCTGAATTAACAATGTCACTCTCCATCCTAATGAAGAACTAACCATATTATGGTCACTCTTGCCCAAGGGGCCATGCACAACAAGACTGCTAACTAACCCTTCCTCATTACTCAATACCCAGTCTAGAATAGCCTGCTCTCTCGTTGGTTCCTCTACATGTTGGTTTAGAAAACTGTCCCGCATACATTCCAAGAAATCCTCTTCCTCAGCACCCCTGCCAATTTGATTCACCCAATCTATATGTAGATTGAAGTCACCCATTATAACTGTTTTACCTTTGTTGCACGCATTTCTAATTTCCTGTTTGATGCCGTCCCCAACTCCACTACTACTGTTAGGTGGCCTGTACACAACTCCCACTAGCGTTTTCTGCCCCTTAGTGTTTTGCAGCTCTACCCATATAGATTCCACATCCTCCAAGCTAATGTCCTTCCTTTCTATTGCATTAATCTCCTCTCTAACCAGCAACGCTATCCCACCTCCTTTACGTTTCTGTCTATCCCTCCTGAATATTGAATATCACTGGATGTTCAGCTACCAGTCTTGGTCACCCTGGAGCCATGTCTCCGTGATCCCAACTATATCCTAGTCATTAATAGCTATCTGCACCTTCAACTCATTCACCTTATTACGAATGCGCCTCGCATTGAGGCACAAAGCCTTCAGGCTTGTTTGTACAACACTCTTACCCCTTATACAATTATGTTGAAAAGTGGCCCTTTTTGATTTTTGCCCTGGATTTGTCTGTCTGCCACTTTTAATTTTCACCTCGCTACCTATTGCTTCTACCCTCATTTTATACCCCTCTTTCTCTCTGCTCACACATTTAAGAAACCCACCACCTCTTATTCTCTGTTTATTTATTTTTTCTTCTTTCCCCCCTACATGTTGGGTCTGAGTGCTTCCCTTCTCTGCCTCCTGCCTCAGACACTGTCTACTAGCTTTCTCTATTTGAGTCCCTCCCCCCAACCATTCTAGTTTAAAGTCTCCCCAGTAGCCTTTGCAAATTTCCCTGCCAGGATACTGGTCCCCCTCGGGTTCAAGTGCAACCCGTTCTTTTTATAGCGGTCACTCCTTCCCCAAAGAGGTTCCAATGATCCAGAAACTTGAATCCCTGCCCTCTGCACCAGTCCTTTAGCCACACATTTATCCTCCACCTCGCTCCATTCCTACTCTCACTGTTGCATGGCAAAGTCAGTAATCCTGAGATTGTTACGTTTGCGGTCCTTTTCCTTAACTCTCTTCCTAACTCCCTAAATTCTCCTTTCAGGACCTCTTCTCTTTTTCTACCTGTCATTGGTACCAATATGCACCACGACTGGCTCCTCTCCCTCCCTTTTCAGGATATCTTGGACACGTTCAGACACATCCCAAGACCAGGGAGGCTAACTACCATCCGGGTCTCAGGACTGTGTCCACAGAATCGCCCATCTGACCCCCTAACTATTGTTCCCTATTGCTATTGCCCTCCTCTTTTTGTCCTTATCCTTCTGAGCAACAGGGCCGTCTCTGTGCTGGAGGCCCGGTCGCTGTTGCTACCCCCAGGAGTACGTATTGTCAAGGTGCGGCCGCTGGGGGCACATCCGCGTTTCGGCCTCGTTTCTATTCGGTTCTTTGGCGTCGGCTTCTTTGCTTCGGCCTCTTGTCTGTCGACACCGCGTCTGGGCACCAGAACGAACAGCCCCTTTACTGCAGTAGTTTGAGACTGATTGTTGTGAAATTGTAGTGTGGACACAGACCCGTCAGAGTAACCCTTCAGTGTCGCAGCGAGTAGAGTTGTTGCTTCACAGCGCTAGTGACCCGGGTTCAATCCTAGCCTCGGGTGCTTCAGTTTCCTCCCACATCCCAAAGATGTGCAGATTTGTAGGTTAATTGGCTCTCTGTACATCGCCTTTAGTGTTTTGGGAGTGTATGGAAAGTGGAGCAACATCGAGCTAGTGGGATGGGTAGGCTGAATCTCTGGACTGGGTGGGCTGAAGGACCTGTTTCTCAAAACTAAACTCATCAAATTTACCTTTAGACAGGAGAGAGGGTAAGCATTAAATACGCTTTGTTCATCAGGATTAAAAGCCTTGTGTGATCAAACAGGATATTTGATGTAGTTAGGGCAACATTTAAAGAGTTGCCCGATTTTGACAGTACTAAAAGTTTCAACAAAATAGAACAGCACGTCACGCAGATAAAGATGGCTGTCGGAAGAGTCTCATGTGGAACACAAACATTAGCTTGCATAAGTGGAAGTGAATGTCTTGAATATGACTATTGATTATTTCACCAGCGAGCAATACATACAAAATAGCAAGTCATTTTTTCAGAATTGTCTCATTGTGCTCCAGGGACCCAGCCTGGTGATATGATGAAAGGGATAGACAGTGTTGACGTGGATAAGCTTTTCCCATTGAGGCTAGGGAAGATTCAAACAAGAGGGCATGACGTGAGGGGGAACTTCTTTACTCAGAGGGTGGTGGCTGTGTGGAATGAGCTTCCAGCAGAAGTGGTGGAGGCAGGATCGATTTTAACATTTAAAAGTAAAGTGGATAGGTATATGGACGGGAAGGGAATGGAGGGGTATGGTCTGAGTGCAGGTAGAAGGGACTAGGGGAAAACAAATGATCGGCACGGACTGGAAGGGCCGAGAGGGCCTGTTTCCGTGCTGTAATTGTTATATGGTTATATGGTTATATGGTTATATGGTTATATGATATGCTTTAATAATACATTGCTGGAAATTGGGGAAATCTAACAGATGAAATGAAAATAGACTTTATGCTATTGCATGACAAATTACTTTCCACATGCTGCCAACCAAAAGTACGTCAGCATTGTTCATGCAATCGCTAAAAGAAGAATCCCAAGTGAAAATAGATCAATATTGTAGTTTAGCACACTTGCTAAACTACAGTCTGGGGAAAGACTGCCATCTACTGGAGAAAGAAACAAAGAACTAGAGATGGTGGTTAATACACATAAGGACACAAAGTGCTGGATTAACTCAGCGGGGCAGGCAGCATCGCTGGAGAACAGGGATAGATGACGTTTCAGGTTGAGGCCCTTCTTCAGACTGTCTTGAACCGAAACATCACCTATCCATGCTCCGCCTGAAGAAGTCTCGACCCGAAACACCACCCATTCCTTCTCTCCAGAGATGCTGACTGACCCGCTGAGATACTCCAGCATTTTGTGTCCACATTTCCATGTACTCCTGACATACTGCCTTTGTGTGAAAAAGTAGCCCCTCGGGTTCCTATTAAATCTTTCCCCCCCTCACCTTACACCTATGTCCTGTGAGAGACACAAAATGCTGGAGTAACTCAGCGGGACTGGCAGCATCTCTGGAGAGAAGAAACATAGAAACTTAGAAAATAAGTGCAGGAGGAGGCCATTCGGCCCTTCGAGCCAGCACCGCCATTCATTGTGATCATGGCGGATCGTCCCCTATCAATAACCCGTGCCTGCCTTCTCCCCATATCCCTTGGCTCCACTAGCCCCCAGAGCTCTATCTAACTCTCTTTTAAATCCATCCAGTGATTTGGCCTCCACTGCCCTCTGTGGCAGGGAATTCCATAAATTCACAACTCTCTGGGTAAAAAAGTTTTTTTCTCACCTCAGTCTTAAATGACCTCCCCTTTATTCTAAGAAATAAATAAGAATAAGGAATAAGGAATAAGAAATAGGTAACGTTTTGGGTCAAGACCCTTCTTTAGATCAAAGACCTCAGACATCAGGAAGAAGGGTCTCGACCTGAAATGTCACCCCTTCCTTCTCTCCAGAGATGCTGCCTGTCCCGCTGAGTTAATCCAGCATTTTTAACACCATATAACACCATATAACAATTACAGCACGGAAACAGGCCCTCTCGGCCCTTCCAGTCCGTGCCGACCATTTGTTTTCCCCTAGTCCCATCTACCTGCACTCAGACCATACCCCTCCATTCCCTTACCGTCCATATACCTATCCACTTTACTTTTAAATGTTAAAATCGATCCTGCCTCCACCACTTCTGCTGGAAGCTCATTCCACACAGCCACCACCCTCTGAGTAAAGACGTTCCCCCTCACGTTACCCCTAAACTTCCGTCCCTTAATTCGCATGTCATGCCCTCTTGTTTGAATCTTCCCTACCCTTAATGGGAAAAGCTTATCCACGTCAACTCTGTCTATCCCTTTCATCATTTTAAAGACCTCAATCAAGTCCCCCCTTAACCTTCTGCGCTCCAAAGAATAAAGACCTAACTTGTTCAACCTTTCCCTGTAATATAGTTGCTGGATCCCAGGCAACATTCTAGTAAATCTCCTCTGTACTCTCTCTATTTTGTTGACATCCTTCCTATAATTAGGCGACTAAAATTGTACACCATACTCCAGAATTGGTCTTACCAATGCCTTGTACAATTTTAACATTACTTCCCTGCTATATTCAATGCTCTGATTTATAAAGGCCAGCACACCAAAGGCTTTCTTTACCACCCCATCTATATGCGATTCCACCTTCAGGGAACTATGCACAGTTATTCCTAGATCTCTCTGTTCCACAACATTCCTCAATTCCCTACCATTTACCATGTACGTCCTATTTTGATTTGTCCTGCCAAGATGTAGCACTTCACACTTAGCCTTTCTCCAATCAAAAATCTCCACCCTAGGTCCAGTTCTCTCTCCATAATTATATTGAAACTAATGGTATTGTGATCACTGGTCTCGAAGTGCTCACCAACGCATACCTCCGTCACCTGACCTGCCTCATTTCCTAACAGGCGGTCCAGCACTGCCCCTTCTCTGGTCGATACCTCTATGTACTGTTGCAAAAAACTATCCTGCACACATTTTACAAACTCCAAACCATCCAGCCCATTTACAGAATGTGTTTCCCAGTCTATTTTTGGAAAATTGAAATCTCCCACAATCACTACTTTGTGCTTACTACTAATATCTGCTATCTCCTTACATATTTGCTCTTCCAATTCTCGCTCCCCATTTGGCGGTCTATAATACACCCCTAAAAGTGTTGCTACACACCGTTTCCCACTTCTCAGTTCCACCCAAATAGCCTCCCTAGACGAGCCCTCTAATCTATCCTGCCAAAGCACTGCTGTAATATCCTCTCTGACAAGCAATGCAACACCTCCACCTCTGGTCCCTCCAATTCTATCACACCTGAAGCAACGAAATCCTGGAATATTTAGTTTCCAATCACAGCCCTCCTGCAACCATGTTTCACTGATTGCCACAACATCATATTTCCAGGTGTCAATCCAGGCTCTAAGTTCATCCACCTTTCTTACAATGCTCCTAGCATTAAAATAGACACATTTTAGAAACCCACCATCCCTTATTCTCTGTCTATTATCTTTTTCCTCTTTCTCGCCTACATTTTGGGTCCGACTGCTTCCCTTCTCTGCCTCTTGCCCCACACCCTGTCCCCTAGCCCCCTCTACCTGAGTCCCTCCCCCCAGCCTTTATAGTTTAAAGTCTCCCCAGTAGCCTTTACAAATCTCCCTGCCAGGATATTGGTCCCCCTCGGGCTCGTGCAATCCGTCCTTTTTGTACAGATCATGCCTTCCCCAAAAGAGGTCCCAGTGATCAAGAAACTTGAATCCCTGCCCACTGCACCAGTCTCTCAGCCACGCATTTATCCTCCACCTCATTCCATTCCTACTCTCACTGTCACGCGGCACAGGCAGTAATCCTGAAATTGTTTCCCTTTTGGTCCTTCTCCTTAACTTTCCCCCCAACTCCCTAAATTCTCCCTTCAGGACCTCATCTCTTTTTCTGCCTATGTCATTGGTACCTATGTGTACCACAACATCAGGCTCCTCTCCCTCCCTTTTCAGAATCTTTTGGACACGTTCCGACACGTGCGAGACCCTGGCACCAGGGAGGCAAACTACCATCCGGGTTTCCCGACTGCGTCCACAGAATCGCCCATCCGACCCCCTAACTATGGAGTCCCTATTACAATTGCCCTCCTCTTTTTGCTACCCTTCTGAGCATCAGGGCCAGTCTCTGTGCTGGAGACCCGGCCGGTGTTGCTGCCCCCAGGTAGACTGTCCCCTCCAATTGTACTCGAAACCGAGTACCTATTTTCCAGTTGTACAGTCACAGGGGTACTCTCTAGCCCCTGCCTCTTGCCCTTCCTAACCGTGACCCACTTGTCTGCCTCCTGTGGTCTGGGAGTGACTGCCTCCCTGTAGCTCCTCTCTATGACCTCACTTCCCTGAATAGACGGAGGTCATCGAGCTGCTGCTCCAGGTTCCTAACACGATCCTTTAGGAGCCCCATCTCGACACACCTGGCGCAGATGTGGATGTCTGGAGGGCTATCAGATTCCCTGACATCCCACATCTGACATCCAGAACAGTACACTGCCCTGGCCTTCATACTCCCCCCTTACACAGGATACAATATCAACACAATACAAAGTACACAACAAACTGCTGGGATCTGACTGCCAATCAGCTGCTTTCCCTAGTCCACTTCCCACCAATCAGCTGCTTACCCTAGTCCACTTCCCACCAATTAGCGGCTTCCTCAAAAAAAAAAAAAAACACTTCTCTGAATGGAATGTTATGGATTTAGTTAAGCACCGCGCTTGATTTTAAACCTTACCGGCCGTGTGTCGCTCCTCCCCCTCCTTCTCTTCCAACGGCTCCTGTGGGCCTCTGTGGTGTCTATCTTTGTGTCTATCTTCGATTTAAACCAGCATCTGTGGTCCTCGATTCCCCTTCTCTGGGCAAGAGATTCTGTGCATCTACCTGATCTAGTCCTCTCCTACTTTTGTACACCTCCATATCATTTTGCCATTCGGTTCATGCAGGTGTGGCCATTCTGCCCCTTTAACAATGATTCTCACTTCATTGTGATGGACCTCATTGGTAATTAGGAAAGAAAGACCAGGTACCAAGTACGTGTTCGCAATGCCTTGTAACTGGAGGAAGGAGACAGGAGACGCCGCCATTGATTTTACTTCGGAGTCACGTGAGTGACTACGTGAAGAAGCCCCGCCAGGCGCATGCGCGTCATTACGTCCGCGCATGTCGCTCTGAACGGGCTGGAGGGCACAGCTCCACCAGCGGTAAGTAGAAACTTCTCAGGTAAGTGCTTTAAAAACTTTACCCAGAAGTATTTCAACTCCGTAAAGCTGGCTCGAGCAGTCAGTAGGAGTTGGAGAAATGGAGCTGTCAGGAGGAGGATTCGTTCTTAGCGTAAGTCCAGTGAGGATTCACAAATTCGATCGGGTCGGGAGATAAGCGCGGCAACTCCGGTTCCGATGCCGGGTGCCGTTTTACCGACAGCAGTTATGAATGCGAGCGAATTTTCCGCACTAGCTCCAGGTACTAAGCAGCCTGGGGCTGCGGCTAGCCATAGAAAGGCAAAGAGAAAGTCTCACAGACCTGTGTTGTCTGACAACGATGGTGATTCCCCCTGATAATAAAAGAATGTGGGGGAGGATGGAAAACATGGAGCACATGCTCCAAACTTTGATTACACAAGGGTCCAAGGGCCCAGTGCTGTCCAAGAGGGCCCATACCAAGAACAACATATGGAGGGCCTTTCCATATATTGGGGTTTTCCTTCCAGCGCCTTGTTTAGGACTGGAGGATGCCTCCCTACAATATGATTTGGGAGAAGCAGGGCAGGATGCTGCTGACCCTGATTCTGGTGTCCCTGCTTATGTGCAAACACCAGCGCACAAGAGCCACGTTCCGAGTGTCCAGAATGTGGCTCTTGCCAATGAGTTTTGCTATTCCGGAGGGGACTGGTGAGGCAATGGAAGAATACCTTGCCAGCAATATCAATTATTTAGTATCTCACCAGCTCCAGCAAGCTATGATGCAAGAGACTACAAACAAATATTAGACACCTGTTTAATGTGCATCACTGAAAGTGCCCACGTTGAACCCAGCTATCTGGGCACCCATGAGACCTTCTTTGAGTGGACAGGAGGTTCGGTATCAACACGTCCTCCAACTGGGTGGCTGCAGCAATTACTGCATTTGGCACTATGGTCAAAGGGACAATCATTACGCAAACTCAAAAAAGATATCTTGGCTATTTTATGCAATGCATTTTTGAGGTAAATTGCATCAGGGAATATCGCCATCAGGCCAACACTCAACTAACAATTTGCTGCTCTATGTAAGGCGACTAATGTACAAACGTCTGAATTCCTGTTTGGAACGGACCTTGTCAAGAAAATTCGTGAAATTAATGATGAGGCCAAAACAATTGGCTTAATGGAGTCAAGCATTTCGAGGCCACCTATTTGAAAAGGGAACACAAAAGGCTGGAGACACACAGCGGGTGCAGCAGCATCTAAGGAGCGAAGGAGATAGGCGACGTTTCGGGTCGAGACCCTTCTTCAGACTGGTCAGGGATCAGGGAAACGAGAGATATAGACGGTGATGTGGAAAGATAAAGAACAATGAATGAAAGATATCGATGATAAAGGGAACAAGCCATTGTAAGCTGTTTGTGGTGTGAAAATGAGAAGCTAGTGCGACTAGGGTGGGGGAGGGAGATAGAGATAGAGGGAATGCCAGGGCCCAAGGGCTGAGGGAGAGGTGGGAAGGGGAGGAAACAGCAAGGGTTAACAGAATTGAGAAAATTCAATGTTCAAGCCCAGAGGATGCAGACTCCCCAAGCGGAATATGAGGTGCTGTTCCTCCAACTTGCGGTGTTGCTCACTCCAGCTGTGGAGGAGGCCCAGGACCGAGAGGTCGGATACGGAATGGGAGGGGGAGTTGAAGTGCTGAGCCACCGGGAGGTCGGGTTGGTTATTGCGGACCGAGCGGAGGTGTTCGGCGAAACGATCGCCAAGCCTCCACTTGGTCTCACCGATATAGCCTGGGTGCTGAACTCGCTCAGTTCTCTCTATAGGCATTTTAAACTGGACACCTTCGTTACTGCTAAACAGCTGCTATCACAGGGCTGTTATATGGCAACTATTGATTTGCAAGATGGGAGGCTACGGACACCAAGTCTAGCTGTGGGGATAGATGCATGAACACGAGGGCCACGCACACAGGATAAATTCTTTGGAATTATTGGGGGCATTTTATGAGTTAAAGGCATATTGCTCCGCAATGAAGGATTTACACGTTCAACTCCAGATTGATAACCTATATATGCAGTGGCATATATTAATCATATGGGAAGAGCACGATCAGTATCATGTGTTAACTTGGCTAACGTCATGTGGCGTTGGTGTATTTCAAGGAATATCTGGGATTCAGCCATTTGTTTACTAGGTATAGACAATGTGGTGGCAGACCATAGGTTGCTTAAGTTTAATGACAATATAGAGTGGATGTTGAATTCTAACATATTTCACGCAATTGTTACTTGCTTTGGGTGCCAGGGATTGATCTGTTTGGATCCAGATTAAATCACCAGTTGTCTAAATATGTTTCATGGGAGCCAGATCCAGGAGCAGTAGCTGTGGATGCATTCTCGTTACATTGGGGGCACTCATCTTTTATGCAATTCCTCCATTTTGTCATCCCGAAATGTCTCACCAAAATAGAGCGTTACTCCGCTACAGGCGTTTTGGTGGTCCCAGATTGGCCAACTCAACGTTGGTTCGCATCAGTGCATCGAATGATGGTTCAGCCATTCATGAAGATCCCCAGCTGCAGTAATTTGTTGGTGCATCCGGTTACAGGAGAAAGTCACCCTTTACATGACAGTATTAATTGTTGGTCTGCAGGTTCTGACCAGACCATTCCAAGGACTTGGATTGTCGAACATGGAGGTTCTCACTGCAGGCTGGCGAAATAACGCTCAAAAGCAATATATGGTTCATATTAAGAAATGGGAGCTGTTCTGTGTACAATCCAATATATCTTATTATACTGCAACCATATGTTGCAGTATAATGTTGGAGTTCCTTGCTAAGTTGCATTTTGATGAGCACCTGAGTTATAGTGCCATTAACAGTGCTCGGAGTGCGTTGTCCTCTTATTTGGGGCAGTCTTCAGAACAACATCCTATCAGGTCTCATCCGTTAGTATCCCGATTTATGAGAGGAATTTTAAATAAAAACCCTCCGAAACCTCGATATACAGAAATCTGGGATATCAGTCTTGTTCTCACACTGCTTCGGCAATGGGCTCCAATTACTTCATTATCTATGCAGAGATTAACTCTTACAGTGGTTATGCTAATAGCGCTGGTTCAGCACAACGTGTCCAAACATTACAATTGTTATGAATAAATTGTATGCATTTGTCTGTAAATTACATTACCTTCTATGTTTATGATTTAATCAAACAAAGCAGGCCAGGTATGGCAGGAACCAAGGTGACGTTTAAAGCCTATCCTGTTGACCAAATGTTATATGTAGTTAAACACTTAAGCCAATATATTGAGGTAACAAGGAGTCTCAGAGGTTCTGAGACGGGACTGCTCATTAGTCACAAAAAGCCATATGAAAGAGTGTCAGCACAAACTATTTCTAGATGGTTGAAACAGGTTCTCAATTATGCTGGAGTAGATACTCATGTCTTTAAATCTCACTCCACCAGGGCGGCATCAACCTCCGCGGCGAAGGCTCAGGGCGTGCCGCTAGACCTAATCCTCGCGGCCGCAGGATGGTCTAGAAAAGCAACATTTTCTCAATTTTATGACAAACCTGTACAGTGCCACGGTTTGGGCATGCTCTTTTGGGTTCCATTTAATTCATTTGTTTTGTTTTCTATCATTGTTTGTAATTTCCCATGGAACAGAGGGGTTATTCCTGGTTTTCTTATTATTAACAATAGTTATTGAATAATTCTAAGCAATGTTCAATATATTATTTATTCCCTACTGTGTCAACCGAAGCAGATTGTCGTATAGAGTGCATCTATGGCATGAAAATACAGAGCTTTGAAATCTTCACGTAGTCACTCACGTGACTCCAAAGTAAATTAGTAAGATAAAAAGAGAACTTACCAGTTTGAAGTTTGATCCTTATTTTATGAGGAGTTACGTTGCGGGATTACGTGCCCTCCGCTCCCACCCTCATAATCTAAGAGATCATCTTGTAGTTCTAGTCTTCTAAAAGCCTTACTATGTTACTTCGGCTATTTGTTTCTGTGTTTTCATGCCGCTGCTTTGAAGTATGACACGCATGCGCCTGGCGGGGTTTCTTCACTTAATCCCTCAACGTAACTCCTCATAAAATAAGGATCAAACTTCAAACTGGTAAGTTCTCATTTAATCTTACTATTATACATTCACATCTGAAACTGTTGATGTAATGGTTTCTATTCTCATTTCTTCACCCCTACTACTCCCCACAGCTTCTCAAAATATTTAGATATTTTTAATATTTACAAAAAAAAACTCCGAGCAGTTTAAGATTTGTGCACAATGATTTTACAATGCTGTGTGCCACAATCTTGCCTGATAGCGATGTTAAATAGGACATGTTCTCATGTTCACCGCTCAGTTATATTGGGTTATAGTTTATGAAGGCTGATGTAAGTAGGGTGATAGATGTTGTCTATAAGGCTTTTGATAAAGTACCTCATGGTAGACTGATCCACGAGATTAGGATCCACGGGATTCACGATGACTTGGTCATATGGATTCAGAACTGGCTTATTCATAGAAGACAGAGGCTTGTGGTGAAGGAAAATATTCTGGCTGAGGGTCTGTGACCAGTGGAGTTCCTCAGGGATTTGTGCTGGGACTTGAGCTGTTTGTGATGCATGTAAATGACCTAGAGGTAAATGTAGATTTAGTTTAAGTTAGTTTAGCTTAAAGATACAGCACGGAAACAGGTCCTTTGGCCCACTGGGTCTCATCGACCAATGATCCTTGTACACTAAAGATATCCCACACACTAGGGACAATTTTTACCAAAGCCAATTAACCTACACACCTGCACATCTTTGGAGTGTGGGGGGAAACCGGAGCATACGGAGAAAATCCACACCGTCATGGGGAGAAGATACAAACTCCGTACAGACAGCACCCGTAGTCAAGATCAATGCCGGGTCTCTGGCGCTGTGAGGCTGCAACTCTACCACAGTAGATGGGTTGGTAAGTATGTTTGCCGACGGTCCCAAAGTTGGAGGAGTTACAGGTAGTGAGGAAGGGTGAGTGATACAGTGATATATCGATCAGCTGCAGGAATGGGCAGATAAATGGCAGATGGAATTTAATCTGAGCAAGCGTGAGGCATTGCACTTTGGGAGGTTGAATATAAGGGAAGAGTATACAGTTAATAGCAAGAGCCTTTACAGCATTGATATGCAGAAGGATCTTGGAGTACAAGTTCACAGCTGCACGTAGATAGTGTGGTAAAGAAGGTGTATGGTATACTTGCATTCATTGTTAGGGGCATTGAGCATAAGGGTAAGAAAGTCATGATGCAGCTCCATAGGACTTTGGTTAGGCCACATTTGAAGTACTGCGTGCAGTTTAGGGTTGCCAACTGTCCCGTATTAACCAGGACATCCCGTATATTGGGCTAAATTGGTTTGCCCCATACAGGACCGCCCTTCTCCCGTATTAACCATATAACCATATAACCATATAACAATTACAGCACGGAAATAGGCCCTCTCGGCCCTTCCAGTCCGTGCCGACCATTTGTTTTCCCCTAGTCCCATCTACCTGCACTCAGACCATACCCCTCCATTCCCTTCACGTCCATATACCTATCCACTTTACTTTTAAATGTTAAAATCGATCCTGCCTCCACCACTTCTGCTGGAAGCTCATTCCACACAGCCACCACCCTCTGAGTAAAGAAGTTCCCCCTCACGTTACCCCTAAACTTCTGTCCCTTAATTCTCATGTCATGCCCTCTTGTTTGAATCTTCCCTACCCTCAATGGGAAAAGCTTATCCACGTCAACTCTGTCTATCCGTTTCATCATTTTAAAGACCTCAATCAAGTCCCCCCTTAACCTTCTGCACTCCAAAGAATAAAGACCTAACTTGTTCAACCTTTCTCTGTAACCAGGTTTGCTGGAAGCCTGGCAACATTCTAGTAAATCTCCTCTGTACTCTCTCTATTTTGTTGACATCCTTCCTATAATTAGGCGACCAAAATTGTACACCATACTCCAGAATTGGTCTTACCAATGCCTTGTACAATTTTAACATTACTTCCCTACTCCTATATTCAATGCTCTGATTTATAAAGGCCAGCACACCAAAGGCTTTCTTTACCACCCTATCTACATGCGATTCCACCTTCAGGGAACTATGCACAGTTATTCCTAGATCCCTCTGTTCCACAGCATTCCTCAATTCCCTACCATTTACCATGTACGTCCTATTTTGATTTGTCCTGCCAAGATGTAGCACTTCACACTTAACAGCATTAAACTCCATCTGCCATCTTTCAGCCCACTTTTCCGAATGGCCCAAATCTCTCTGTAGACTTTGAAAATCTACTTCATTATCCACAACACCACCTATCTTAGTATCATCTGCATACTTACTTATCCAATTTTCCACCCCATCATCCAGATCATTGATGTACATGACAAACAACAGTAGACCCAACACAGATCCCTGAGGCACCCCACTGGTCACCGGCTTCCAACCTGACAAACAGCCATCCACCATTACTCTCTGACATCTCCCATTCAGCCACTGTTGAATCCATCTTGCTACTCCGCCATTAACACCCAAAGATTGAACCTTCTTAACCAACCTTCCATAGGGAACCTTGTCAAAGGCCTTACTGAAATCCATATAGACAACATCCACTGCTTTACCCTCATCAATTTCCCTAGTTACCGCTTCAAAAAATTCAAGAAGGTTTGTCAAACATGACCTTCCAGGCACAAATCCATGTTGACTGTTCCTGATCAGACCCTGTTTATCCAGATGCTTATATATATTATCTCTAAGTATCCTTTCCGTTAATTTGCCCACCACTGACGTCAAACTAATAGGTCTATAATTGCTAGGTTTATTCTTTGAACCCTTTTTAAACAATGGAACAACATGCGCAGTACGCCAATCCTCCGGCACTGTTCCCGTTTCTAATGACATTTGAAATATTTCTGTCATAGCTCCTGCTATTTCTACACTAACTTCCCTCAATGTCCTAGGGAATATCCTGTCAGGACCTGGAGACTTATCCACTTTTATATTTTTCAAAAGTGTCAGTACTTCCTCCTCTTTGAATCTCATAGTTTCCATAGCTACTCTACTTTTTTTCCCTTACCTCACAGAGTTCAATATCCTTCTCCTTGGTGAATACCGAAGAAAATAAATTGTTCAATATCTCCCCCATCTCTTTTGGCTCTGCAGATAGCTTTCCATTCCGGTTCTCTAATGGTCCAATTTTATCCCTCGTTATCCTTTTGCTATTAATATAGCTGTAGAAACCCTTTGGATTTACTTTCAGCTTTCTGGCCAAAGCAACCTCATATCTTCTTTTAGCCTTCCTAATTTATTTCTTAAGATTCTTTTTACATTCTTTATACTCCTCTAGCACCTCATTTACTCCATGCCTCCTATAATCATTGTAGATATCTCTCTTTTTTCGAAACAAGTGTTCAATTTCCCTTGAAAACCATGGCTCTTTCCAATTTTTACTATTTCCTTTCAACCTAACAGGGACATAAAGATTCTGTACTCTTACAATTTCCCCTTTAAATGTCCTCCATTTCTCTTCTACATCCTTCCCATGAAACAAAGTGTCCCAATTCACTCCTTTAAAATCCTTACGCATTCCTCAAAGTTAGCCTTTCTCCAATCAAAAATCTCCACCCTAGGTCCAGTTCTGACTCTCTCCATAATTATATTGAAACTAATGGTATTGTGATCACTGGTCCCGAAGTGCTCACCAACGCATACCTCCGTCACCTGACCTGCCTCATTTCCTAACAGGAGGTCCAGCACTGCCCCTTCTCTGGTCGATACCTCTATGTACTGCTGCAAAAAACTATCCTGCACACATTTTACAAACTCCAAACCATCCAGCCCATTTACCGAATGTGTTTCCCAGTCTATTTTTGGAAAATTGAAATCTCCCACAATCACTACTTTGTGCTTACTACTAATATCTGCTATCTCCTTACATATTTTCTCTTCCAATTCTCGCTCCCCATTTGGCAGTCTATAGTACACCCCTATATTTGACTGCTACTACTCGGGTCGAGGGGACTGTAGTGTAGGTCGGCAGCCTGGCCAACTGTCTGACCTTTGGATCTTCGCTTACCACTGACACCACCACCCCTCCTTCTCATGGCCCATTATTGGATCATGAGTTGGATGGGGTGCCGGACTTTGCGCGCGGCTCCCGACCAAAACTCCTCAGCTGGCCCGCTGGCTGGGCTTTGTGTGCAGTCCAGAACCCGGGCCAACTCATCATTCACCCAGACACTGCCGAGACGGTCACTGAATTGCCGTTGGGAATTTGTCCCTTATTTTGACCTATGTCCCTTATTTGGGAGTGAGAAGGTTGGCAACCCTAGTGCAGTTAGATACATAGGCAATAGGTGCAGGTGTAGGCCATTTGACCCTTCGAGCCAGCTCTGCCATTCTATGTGATCATGGCTGATAATCCACAATCAGTACCCCGTTCCTACCTTCTCCCTATATCCCTTGATTCTACTAGCCCTAAGAGCTCTAAATCTCTTTTGAATACATCCAGTGATGTATCTCTTTTGAATACATCAGCCCCTACTGCCCTCTGAGGCAGAGAATTCCACAAATTCACAATTCTCTGTGTGAAAAGGTATTTCCTCATCTCAGTTCTAACTGTCAGACCCCTTTTTCTTAAACTGTGGACCCTGGTTCCGGACTCCCCCAACATCGGGAACATGTTTCCTACATCTAACATGTCCAATTCTTTAATCATTTTACATGTTTTTATAAGATATCCTCTCATCCTTCTAAATTCCAGGTGTGGCTCAGCAGGGCCCTGAACAACTGCATAAGGACCTCTTTGCTCCTTTACTCAACTCCTCTTGTTATGAAGGCCAACATGCCATTCGCTTTCTTCACTGCCTGCTGTACCTGCATGCTTACTTTCAGTGACTAATGTACAACGACACCCAGGTCATGTTATACTTCCCCTTTTCCTAAACTGCCACCATTCAGATAATAATCTGTCTTCCTCTTCTTGCCACCAAAGTAGATAACCTCAGATTTATCCGCACTAAACTGCATCTGCCCACTCACCCAATCTGTCCAAGTCACCCTGCATTCTCATAGCATCCTCCTCACAGTTCACACTGCCATCCAGCTTTGTGCATCTGCAAATTTGCTAATGTCACTTTTGATTCCTCTATCTAAATCATTGATGTATATTGTAAATAGCTGTGGTCCCAGCATCGAGCCTTGCGGTACCCCACTAGTCACTGCCTGCCAATTCTGAAAGGGACCCGTTAATCCCTACTCTTTGTTTCCTGTCTGCCAACCAATTTTCTATCCATGTCAGCACTCTACCCCCAGTACCATGTGCTCTACATTTGCCCACTAATCTCCTATGTGGGACCTTATCCAATGCTTTCTGAAAGTCCAGGTACACTACATCCACTGGCTCTCCCTTGTCCATTTAACTTGTTACATCCTCAAAAAATTCCAGAAGATTGGTCAAACATGATTTCCCCTTCGTAAATCCATGCTGACTCGGACCGATCCTTTTACTGCTATCCAAATGTGCCGCTATTTCATCTTTAATACTCAACTCCAGCATCTTCCCCACCACCGATGTCAGGCTAACTGGTCTATAATTCCGTTTTCGCTGTCATGCCTTTCTTAAAAAGTGGGATAACATTAGCTACCCTCCAATCCACAGGAACCGACCCTGAATTTATAGAACATTGGAAAATGATCACCTGTGTCCTCAATTTCTAGCGCCACATCCTTGAGTACCCTGGGGTGCAGACTATCAGGCCCTGGGGATTCATCAGCCTTCAGTCCCTTCAGTCTACCCAACACATGCCCAATTTCATGCCTAATGTGAATTTTCTTCATTTCCTCCGTCACCCTAGATCCTCTGGCCACTAGTACATCAGGGAGATTTTGTTTGTGTCCTCCGTAGTGAAGACGGATCCAAAGTACCTGTTCAACTTGTCTGCCATTTCCTTGTTCCCCATAATAAATTCACCTGTTTCTGTCTTCAAGGGACCCACATTTGTCTTAACTAATTTTTTTCCTCTTCACATACCTAAAGGTTTCCTTATCTTCCTTTATATTCATGGCTAACTTACCTTTGTACCTCATCTTTTCTCCCCATTTGCAGGTTACCCATGCTCCATCATAGTTGATGATATCCTTGTTGCTGGACAAACCATTCAAGAACACGACACAAATTTAAAGGTTCTGGACCGCGCTTAAGAAATCAATCTCAAGTTAAACCCTCTAAAGTGCAAATTCAGAGTAAATGAGGTGAACTATGTTGGCCATGTGTTCACTGAAGTCGGCCATCAACCCCTGATCAGCATCTTGATCAAATCAATACACTCCAGGACGCCTTCAATGGATGCTGCTACAGCTTCAGAAGTATGACATTGCTCTAACCTAGAAATGTGGCAAGGACATGCAAAATCAGATGTGTACCTGGACCTGTTTAACCTGTGCAACATCTCCCACGACCCATAAAGCGCAACATTCAGAAATGGTGGTATGACAAAACGAGCAGACCGCTTCCACCAATTGCCGAGGGACAAGTGGTGCGTCTGCGAATCGCCAAAGGTCACGACCACATCAGTGCACCTGGAACTGCCTCTGAGCCACGTTCATACTTAATGCCACGTTAATGCCGATGGTGGCACCTACAGACGTAATAGGCAACACATCCTGCCTGTGAAGGAACTAGCGCCACTATCCGTACTATCCCTTTATAAATGTTTTATTTTTTTTAGATTTTATTTTTGTTAGAAGTAAATACAGTAATGTGGTACCTAGGTACCTGATGCATACAGACATATTACAGTTCTTGTACAACTTCTTATTTTTTATTTAATAAAAGAACAGTGATTGAAAGAAAATAGAGAGTGTCGTTGGCAATGGTGACGGTGCTGATTCATGATATAATAAGAAGAGCCCGAAAAAGAGATAGATAGACAAGAGAGTAGAAACGAATAAGGAGAGACAGAAAGAAGAAGCTAAAGTGATTTTTTTTAAAAGAAAGAAGGAAAAGAGATTAGGAGAGATATACCTATTTAATATCCTTACCCACCCATCACCCGGTTCTGAACCATTTAATTTCTACGGTTATATTGCACCCTATGTTTGTAAGAAGTCAATAAAAGGAGACCAAATCTTTAAGAATTGGTCCACTTTGCCTAATAGGAGGAATCTCATTTCTTCAAGATTTAACGTTTCCGACATATTTGAAATCCACATTTTAAACGTTGGCGTGGATGCGTTTTTCCAAAATTTAAGTATAAGTTTTTTTGCTGTTATTAAACAATAATTAAAGAGAGATTCTTGGAACGTAGTTAGCTTACGTCCCTCTTCCATTGATCCGAAGATAATCAGTTCTGTATTGAGGTTCAATTTTATGGTAAAATAGTTTGTAAAAGCTCAAAAGATTTCATTCCAAAATTTATGAAGTTTTGTACAGGAGACAAAAGGAATGTGCTATAGTGGCATCTTGAGTTAGACATTTGTCACAAATGGGGGAAACGTTTGGAAATATTTTATTCAGTCTAGTTTTTGAGTAATATAATCTATGTAAAATTTTAAATTGAATTAAGTTATGCCTTACATTAATCAAACATTTATGTACATATAATAGGTTTTTTTCCAATGTCTTTCGGAATTTTTATCAATAATTCTTGTTCCCAATCCCTACTAATTGCCTGTCGTTGGTGTTTCTATATTTAAAATCATATTATATAAATATGATATTAAATTGCTTGATTCTGCCTTTCTGTTAATTCCTTCATCTAATAAATCTGAGGTTAGAGTTTGATATCCTTGTATGTGTTTTTTCAAATAATCTCAAATTTGAAGGTATTTGAAATATTGATTACTTTTCAGATTGTATTTTAGGTGTAGTTGTCGGAATGATATAAGTTTTCCCATTTCATACATAACTCCAATCATTTTAATTCTTATTCTTTCCCAATGGATAAACGTTTTATCAATAATAGATGGTTTGAATGAGGGATTGTTAATTATTGGAGAAAGAAGCAATGTTTTTAATTTTAAAGTTAATTTTATTTGTTTCCAAATTCATATTATACTGTGAATAATTGGATTCTTCTTACATATTATATTGTTCAGTTTCATCGGAAAAAGAATAGCTCCTATATTATAGCGGGAACAATCCTTTCTCCATTCTTATCCAGTCCAGTTGTTGGGCAGAATTGTCCAACCAGTAAATTATATTTTTAATATTCACTGCCCAATAGTAGCACAACAAATTGGGGAGTGTCAGCCCCCGAATTCTTTAGGCTTACATAGATGTTTTCTTTGGATTCTATGTGATTTATAGTCCCATGTGAAATTTGTAACATCAGAATTTAGTTTTTTAAATAATTTTTTCGTAAATATATTGGTACTGATTGAAATAGTTACGGTATTTGTGGTAAAAAGATAATTTTTATAGCATTTATTCTGCCTATTAAGGACATCGGCAATGTCTTCCACCGTACTATCCGGACTGCACAAGTGTACTTCCATCCACATCCAGCGGCATCGGCCGACTGCACCAGCATGACAACCTGTTTCCGATCCAGTTACTTTGCCGATGGCCACGACGCCTCCACCTGCGCCAAAGTCTCCCGTTTCGTCCCTGGGAGAGCCGTTTCAATCTCCAACACCCATTTCACCACTGAACGTGCCCCCGGAGGACTGTACCATTCACGTGCTGGTCGTGCATGTAAGCTCATCGTAAAGTACCCGGGCTATGTTTGAACTTCCTCCAGTTTACTGCCACATACTATGTGTGCTTCATACAATCAGCAGTAAACATTTAATTATTTGTAGTACTCTGCAGTTTTGCATTTGCATTTAATTCTTTTAGAGGGAGGATGTAGATTAGTGCTTGCTGCACATTCCTTTTCTCACTCATACTACAGGTCCGCCCTCAGGCTTATTAGTGAGCTCACTCTCCCCCCAGTAGACTAGCTGAATGCATGTTGGAGACGAAAGCACCTTGTTTCCTCCACAGAGTTGCTAATGAACGACTATGGATTCTAATCACTATGTGTGAGTCTGATCATTTCCTACAGTGGGTAATGAATGAAGTGACAAAGGCCAGAAGACACAAGAGAAAAGGGGATCAGATAAGGAAAGAGGAGTAAAATGTAAAGCTAGATCAGGAGGGAGGGAAGATACAGGTAAAAGGCCTGAGGAAATAAACCATAAAAGGGATTGGAGATAAGCACAAGAGGGCAAATAAGGTGACTAGGTTGGTGGGAGATGGTGGAGAACTGTGTGCACACATCGGAGCAAGCTATTACTTGAAACTGGAGAATTCAATATTCATACTGTAGACACAAAAAGCTGGAGTTACTCAGCGTGACAGGTAGCATCCACGGAGAGAAGGAATGGGTAACATGGAAGTGGCCCACTACAGGAAGGTCAGTATGGGAATGGAAAGGAATTAAAATTGTTACCAACCTGGAGTCCCAGTAAGCCTTAGCAGAGTGCAAGTGTTTGGCGAAACAGTGCTTGTCCTCTCAGTGGACAAGGTTGGAAGAGGGGCACATGAACCTGTCTCACATGGAAGAGTTTCTGGGGTCATGGGAAGGAAGAGAGTGTGGCATAGGGACATCTCCTGCAGCAGGGAAAGGGTGGGTCAGGTGGGAAGGGATGTGAAACTATTTGCAGAGTGGTCTCTACAGAAAGCGGGGATGGGGACTGGTGGTGGGTTCACGTTGAGGGTGGAGAAATGTCACATAATGCTGTTGAATACTGGTGGGTGAACGGTCTTTATTTGTGTTGCCACTTTATACTCAAATCCTGACGGACGAAGGCCAGCGTGCCAAAAGCCACCTTCATCACTGAACCCGTGATGCTGGGAACTATGTACTTATACTACTCAGATTCCCTCTACTCTATAACACTCCAAGCCCCTGCTGTTCATCGTACAGGTCCTGCTTTCACGTCCCAAAATGCAACACACCACACATATCCAAATTAAACTCCAGCAGCCATTCCTCAGTCTACTTGCCCAGCTGATTAAGATGCTGCTGTAATTCATGACAACCATCTTTACCAATTCTTGATTTACCATTCTATTCTAGTGTAATCTGCAAACTTATTAATCATGCCTTGTACATTCCCATCCAAATCATTGATACATATGCCAAACTGCAATGGGCCCACGACTGATCCACATGGCACACCACTAGTCAATAAGTGCAGGAGAATGGTGTTGAGGGAAAGAAAGATCAGACATGATTGAATAGTGGAGAAGATGCGATTTACTCCTATCTTATGAACATTTCCAATACAGAGGTTAAGATTTTTCCACTTAAAGCACAGAACTTGCAAATGAACATCTGAAATTTGAGATTAGTGTGTAGTCTTTATACAGAAGGAAAATGGGAGGATATTAAAATCCAAGGCTGAAGATTCTGCATTCAATTTCTCATCCCGTTGACTTTGTTCCAATGAAGACATTAAGTGCAGCAACATCCCTATCAGAACAATGCCTTCAACGTAGTAAACTTAACAGTCATGCACATTTGATTATATGCTGGCAGTTTAACTTCCTGATACAAAAGGACCTTAAAGTTCAACGCAGAGGTGTTGTGTAGGCCCAGAGCAATTGAAGGCATTTCCAAACATACTATGAACAGCGAGAGAAAAGCAAGCCAGCGAGAAGGCTGTCAACCCTTTCAGAAGCACAAGGCCATGGAGGTTGGATTTTAGTACGTGGAGAAATGTTAAATTAGCAATAGGAGCTGTTCATTCAGCAAAACTGTTAGTTTAAGGAGAATCCTCGAGCTGGGAATAAATTTGAGGCCTAGCTTGTGATATTGCTGCTTTGGTTTCAGGAATGGGAACCTGGGCCAACAATGGTGTTTAGACAGTAGTTAAATAGAATGCCCAAGATGCTTAATCTTAGATTGAAACTTTACCAAGATGCTGGAACTCTAAAATAGCAATCCTGTAGATGTACAGCAATGAAGACAGTCACCTTAACTCAGGGATTTCAGCTGGTACCCTCCAAATAAAATCCAAACATCATTCAAACTAAACCAGGGTCATGGATGGATAAGTCCCAGAACAGTACAGGAAAACACTGGTATCGGATTGGGACACGTAAAAATGGTTCTAGGCAAGGATTATTCTAAAGAATTCTTGGCAACATAGATTCCACAAACCTTGCCAAGGAGTTGCCGATTTTGACCAATACCATCAACATTGGTGGAAGGGGTGTACTCTTGTAAAATGGTGTTTAAGCTCAGTGAAGGAAAAAAAAGGAGTGTTTTTGGAAAATGAGGAATGCAAAATGCTAGTTTGCATGTTTAAAAACCAGTCATAAAATAATCCTTGAAGGAGGTATCCAAAGGGCACCTTTGAGTACAAGATTGGTGTAAAATAACAAATACAGTCTGGGATGTTTCAGGACAACTTTTGTTTAAAAATGTTGCTGTATTTTGAGAAAATAATGAAAGTCTGCTTCATCTTATCCAAGGTACACTTTGAATTCTCTTCAATATCTTACTTCTGTAAAATTCTTCCAGTCCCATTTTCTGCAGCATTTCAATTGAAGGCAGGAAGGTGAACCCCCACCCGCGAGGTTAAGCCTGCACGCACGGCCAAACACAGAATACATTGTGTCCCCTATTGCCACATAGGGAATACCAATTGAGCCATCATAATGTAAGACGGCCTGGTGAAAGATACATTCTTAATGAGTACAAGGACAGATTAACTAGATACAGGTACTTTATTTACAAATATTCAGATTAATAGCATCTGTTTCATCAAATGAAAGGTACAGCAGTTCAAAGTCTTTTTTTTTTCTGTCACATATAAACAAGATCTACTGTAAGCTGTTCAGGAATAGTCCAGATCTCTTACCACCTAGTAACTCAAGCAAACTTTAGCAAATTTAGAATGAAATACCTTGCCAAATTCCTGCATGTTGAACGCACAGACCATGGTCCCTGGGCAACACCTCACTAAAGCAAAGGCTTAATATCATAATGAAGACAACAGACTCCTAACCACACAACCTTTGACAACACTCCCATATATTCAACATAAAGGCTCACATTCTTAAAATTAATAGCAAGACTACAAACAAGGGACAGTGCACAGGTTGACAGATTTTCCAATATATTGCAGATTCCAGTTTGGCCTTCCCACAGCATTTCTGTACAAGATCCCATTTTTCTACAGGAGTGATGATTTCCCATCTGGTCGTGTCTTTATTATGGGTATTGTGAACATTAGGCATCGTTTCTATCAAAATCTAATAAGCAGTGCAACCCCATTTCATACATAACTCAAGATGCATATCGTTAATTAGCATTGTAACCACAATGATGCCACCCAGGTAAACGTGCTGAATCATGGAAATGTATACTACTTTCATCCCTTAAAATAAAATCAGAACCACCCTACCCCAAAGTATTTAATACAATTAACAATATTTTAAAAAGAAAACAAAATCTCCTTAAGTCTGCTTTAGGAATGAAATTTGGCTATTCAATTCATTGAGCTCAACTGCACCTAAATGTGTTGAGTAAAAAGCACACATTCACCCAGTTATTTTTTCCTTGAACGATGTACTGCAATAAATACAGCCAGAAGTGCGGGGACATCTACAGAGAGCATTACATGGTTGATTGCACAAGAGGATTGTTAATGGTGAAGCTTTTCCCACAGTGCAATGATGGAACCAGAAGACAAGAGATTATGAAACCCAACTAGTGTTAAAAGTACTGCTCATTTGTTTCCTTTAAAATGTGATTATATCCATTCTAGTGCTCTAGGGGCAACATGGTCACTTAGATTGTACTGTACAAACTGGTACTTATTGCCAGTGATCAATTTGTTTCTTCATTAAAATCATATACATACAGGTGTATTTAAATGTTAGTTCAGTTCTTTCAAATTTTATACATATTTACGTATGTTAATAAATGTAAAGAATAAAATGAAAAAACACACTAAAGCCTTCTTTTGCATCTTAAGAGGGAAAGATGAGTAATAGGCATTTCCCCGTGCAAAGGTAAGACGAGAGCTGGAATTCAAACCACACGAGGACAGGTAACTGGGCGGGGGAACGCATGAACAGCAATAGGCATACTCGACATATTGTGGACACCCTAGAGTTTGAGCTGGATGTCAGTTCACAGTCAAAGAACCTCAGTAACTTTGAACAACCTAGACAACAGTGTATGGGCAAGAAGAGTTATTAACTGTACAAGAATCTTTTTATGGATCACGAGGTTATGCCTAATAACCTCTGTGGTGGCAAGATGGAATTGTACAATTATCAGCATGATCTTTATTTAGCTGACAAGCATTGAAATCAGATCACAGATTGAGGGATGATGATGATGAACTACCACAAGAACGAGTAAGAAAATATTTCAATTCTAAATTCCATGCGGGAGAGGTTTTATTACTCTATTCATTTTCCTTGTAACCTGATAAACATCTACGGTGGTTTAGCGAGGAGCCATTTATCATTGTGTTAAACTGTTGTCACAGCAGCAAAATTTATCTTGTCAGATTATCAGCAGACAAGGAAGCAGCTAGAAATACTGCTTTGACAAAGACACAAGAGTAAGATGTGAGAGAGGGGGGGTCGAGGTTTGCTGGCTGGAGGTCGTCACTAGCAGCCGCAGCCTTCCCTCTGGGGCTGGGGCTCGCTGATTAATCGGCCGCCTTGAGGAGCGGACGGCTTGTGCTGTACTCCAGACTCGGCAGCATTCAGGTCCAGGCTGCCATCCTGAATGTTCTGATAGATTTTCTTGGCTGCCTCCAGGAATGCATCCTCCACATTCTCACCTCTAGGAACAAAGAAAGAGTTTACTGTAGCAGTGGCCAAGTGAAAAATCCATTCACCGCCCCCCAAAAAACAGGAAAAAACGAGCGCAGCAGTGTTGTCTCAACGCCAGAGACCGGGGTTCCATACTGACTAGAGCGGCTGTCTGTGTGGAGTTTGCACAATCTCTGTGACTGCATGTGCTTCTCCGGTTTCCTCCCTCATCCCAAAGACAAGAAGGCTTGACTGTTCATTTCTTCTGTAAATTGTACCTGGTGTGCAGGATGTGAAAGTGGGATAACATTTGTGAACAGATGATCAATGGTCAGTATGAACCTGTCAGGCCAAAGGACTTGTTTCCCAGCTATACAAAAAAAATGCATTTTGCATTTAGTTGGCAAGGCATCACTGACTACGAACTTGGGGCCAGATAGCTGCTTGCTAATTTTTTTTAAACCAATACAAATACTGCAAGATCTGCCAAGAATAAAATCCACCCTGCTTTAGAAAATAAATTACACACATCCAGCACCTTTCCAGCAACCGATAAAGCAGTATACTTACGTTTTTGCACTCGCTTCAAGGAATAGCAGACCTACAGCAAAATATAAAAAAGACTGTGGCATAAATTATATCCAAAACAGAAGGAAGTTACAAAACTAGTCTCAAAACAATTCCAACCTATCCAAGATCCTGCAGTAACTAAATTAAGCTACATTTTGAAACAGCTGACGCCATGCAGGTCTCGATGGAATTTTCCACTCAAGGTAAACTACAAGGCAAATCTAATACTGCCTGGTGCAGATTAATCCAATCAAGAGGAAAGTAATGCCTTGGGATGGCAAGTAAGGAGTAGAGGGTGGGGATTTAGATTGCATTTTAATTTGTGCTACCATTTCCAACTAAACAATGATATACAGAATGTAAACCAGCAATAACACGGTAACTTTCCTCTCCACCCATCACCATACGGATTCATTTCCAGTTCAATGAAAGTTGACCACCCAAAAATCTGTACAAAAAAAGTTTACGTATGATCGTATTAGTATTAAACATTGGCTGAAATTTGAATGTAAAGTCTACATAGCAGAAGACACACACACGCTAGGATGGCACAACATATGTGAATGAGCAAGCTTCGAATCGCCAAAGCACACATGGCAAGGAATGTTTTTAAATGTTGTGTGTTTTAAGAATAGATGATAAAAGCACAATAATTTTATTGGTTAAGTAGTAAATGCAGTTCTGGACATCTCATTTTGCAACAGACATCTTTCAGAGCATATCAATTTAATCTTGGTGAATCTTTGCAGTAATCTATTGTAATGAAGAGACTCGAGATACCAGGACAGGTGCCAATGGAACAGGCCGAGAGAAGGTTCAACTGAATTTTAAAATCATGTCAGTTTGCTTTAAAAATGTCCTTTAGTTTCAAATCAATTATATGGGCTCTTCAAAAGCTAGGGGCTGTCAGAGGAAAGGAATGGCTTAGAAAGACCAATGCATTTTTGCTTCTTAAGAAGAAAAAGATAAATATTTAAAGCAAAAATTTTGAAAAGATTCCAGGAAGCAGCTGGCATCTTTCAGAGTACAGCTAAAGCCATCGCTAAACATTCTCTGGCTTGATGCAGTGGAAAATTTCAATCAGAGACTTTCTCCCATGGTTATACTGCTCACCATCACAATGCATCATCCAAGCTTAATTACAACCAGATCTTGGATAAGTAATGCCTTGCTGGAGAAGTGCATGCATCCAACTTTTAATCCACACCCTGCATTCTCCTGCTGAGCTAGGATCTGCAATGATCGAGGCTTATGATTCCGTTTCTATAGCCAACTTCACACATCTCGGAAATAGTTCAAGAACATCACATCTTGGAAATATTTAGATTTTACAGTACACAATAGATACATTTGTTTGAACAATAGAGTAACAGAAGCCCAAAATACATTCTTGGAAACCTTTGTGGTGTTACAATTTCAAGCACAAATTCTTCATTCAAAGCTTGGGGTGGGGAGTTGGGGGGGGGGGGGGTAAGCAGAGGACAAAACAAAACTCAAACCCGCATCATTTACATTCCCATGATGACTGCATGGCCAACATAACTCTTTGCCTCTCTCTGACAGAGGGAACAGCTAACAGAAAGGCCAGCAACTCTGAGAAAATGGTGTGATTTTTTTTAAAAGATTCTTCCAGACAGCAAACAACTCTGAAAGTTAATACCAAAGGATGAAAGTAAATTACATTTTCCCCTTTGGGTAAGATTGAGGAATTACAAATAATTTGATATAACTTGTTTCCTCCCATGTAGGTTAATTGGCATAATTGTAAATTGTCCCGCGTGTAGGATAGTGTAAGTGCGCGTGGGGATCGCTGGTTGGCACGGACGCGATGAGCCTAAAGGCCTGTTCCAGCACTGCCTCTAAACTAAACTGAATAGTGCAGCTGCAAACATACCGTTTTCTTCAGCAAACTGCTTAGCTTCTTCATACGTTACATCTCGTTGAGCTTCAAGATCGGCCTTATTTCCTATAAGAATAATCACCTGTGGGTACAGAAATCAAAAGTCAATACTGCAGAAGTGAAAATAAAAATGCTAGATGCTGGAAATCTAAAATAAGTAAACAGAATGCTAGAGATTCTCAGATTAAGTCACATCCATGGACAGAAAAACAAAGTTATGTATTTCTCTTCCCATACATGTATTTTGTTTTAAATATTGCAGATCATTTTTCCTGTCAGATTATCAGCAGACAAGGATTCTGTCCAAGTCAGTTTCCTTGCTTATAAGATTAAATATCTGGCAGCAAATTTGATAACTTTATAATCAATAATCATTTTGATGCTCCTTAACCATTTCTAAACCCCAGATTATTCAGTTAGTTGTACTTTAGTTTCTGCACTGCAGAACAACATTGGCTTAAACATTGGCAGTGGGTTGAGAGCCACCCTGCCACAAACATGGCACGGTGGCGTAGAGGAAGTTACTGCCTTACAGCGCCAGAGACCCGGGTTCGATCCCAACTACGTGTACCGTCTGTATGTTGTCAATACTTTCTCCCTGTGAGCATGGATTTTCTCCGGGTGCTCCAGTTTCCTCCCACATTCCAAAGGTACAGGGTTGTAGATAAATTGGCTTGATAAAATTGCAAAATGGCCTAGTGTGCAGAATGGTGTTAATAACCATATAACTATATAACAATTACAGCACGGAAATAGGCCCTCTCGGCCCTTCCAGTCCGTGCCGACCATTTGTTTTCCCCTAGTCCCATCTACCTGCACTCAGACCATACCCCTCCATTCCCTTCACGTCCATATACCTATCCACTTTACTCTTAAATGTTAAAATCGATCCTGCCTCCACCACTTCTGCTGGAAGCTGATTCCACACAGCCACCACCCTCTGAGTAAAGAAGTTCCCCCTCACGTTACCCTGAAACCTCTGTCCCTTAATTCTCATGTCATGCCCTCTTGTTTGAATCTTCCCTACCCTCAATGGGAAAAACGTATCCACGTCAACTCTGTCTATCCCTTTCATCATTTTAAAGACCTCAATCAAGTCCCCCCTTAACCTTCTGCGCTCCAAAGAATAAAGACCTAACTTGTTCAACCTTTCTCTGTAACATAGTTGCTGGAACCCTGGCAACATTCTAGTAAATCTCCTCTGTACTCTCTCTATTTTGTTGACATCCTTCCTATAATTAGGCGACCAAAATTGTACACCATACTCCAGAATTGGTCTTACCAATGCCTTGTACAATTTTAACATTACTTCCCTACTCCTATATTCAATGCTCTGATTTATAAAGGCCAGCACACCAAAGGCTTTCTTTACCACCCTATCTACATGCGATTCCACCTTCAGGGAACTATGCACAGTTATTCCTAGATCCCTCTGTTCCACAGCATTCCTCAATTCCCTACCATTTACCATGTACGTCCTATTTTGATTTGTCCTGCCAAGATGTAGCACTTCACACTTATCAGCATTAAACTCCATCTGCCATCTTTCAGCCCACTTTTCCAAATGGCCCAAATCTCTCTGTAGACTTTGAAAATCTACTTCATTATCCACAACACCACCTATCTTAGTATCATCTGCATACTTACTTATCCAATTTTCCACCCCATCATCCAGATCATTGATGTACATGACAAACAACAGTGGACCCAACACAGATCCCTGAGGCACCCCACTGGTCACCGGCTTCCAACCTGACAAACAGCCATCCACCATTACTCTCTGACATCTCCCATTCAGCCACTGTTGAATCCATCTTGCTACTCCGCCATTAACACCCAAAGATTGAACCTTCTTAACCAACCTTCCATGGGGAACCTTGTCAAAGGCCTTACTGAAATCCATATAGACAACATCCACTGCTTTACCCTCATCAATTTCCCTAGTTACCGCTTCAAAAAATTCAAGAAGGTTTGTCAAACATGACCTTCCAGGCACAAATCCATGTTGACTGTTCCTGATCAGACCCTGTTTATCCAGATGCTTATATATATATTATCTCCAAGTATCCTTTCCATTAATTTGCCCACCACTGACGTCAAACTAATAGGTCTATAATTGCTAGGTTTATTCTTTGAACCCTTTTTAAACAATGGAACAACATGCGCAGTACGCCAATCCTCCGGTACTGTTCCCGTTTCTAATGACATTTGAAATATTTCTGTCATAGCTCCTGCTATTTCTACACTAACTTCCCTCAATGTCCTAGGGAATATCCTGTCAGGACCTGGAGACTTATCCACTTTTATATTTTTCAAAAGTGTCAGGGGATCGCTGGTTGGCACAGATTCTGTGGGCCAAAGGGCATGTTTCTGCGTTGTATCTTTAAACTAAACCAAGTTGAGACGACACCTGGAATAGTATGCACAATTCCAATCGTCTAGCTATGGGAAAAATGTCAAGTTAGAAAGGATGCAGAAAAAACTTAGGAATGCGACCATGATTGGAAGGCTTGGAACAGCATACAATTGGAAGGCTTGGGACAGCATACAAATTTAAGGTGGGGAAAGAGTTAAAGAATGCCAGAGGACAATATTCTCCACACAGAGGGTAGCAAGTATATGGAACGAGCGGGTAAAAGATGGGCACAATTCTAGTGTTTTAAGAACATTTAGACAGGTACATGGATGAGAGGTTTACAAGTTCATGGGCAGATTAAGGCAGATGACACTGCTTAGGGAGACAACTTGAACATTAAGGACTAGTTGGGCAAAAAGGCTGCTTCTGTGCGAAATGGCCATGACAGTTGCAGTACAAGATCTCCTTTCTGGTGCAAATTATTATTTCTTAATCAAACTGGATCAAGTCAGTCCATTTCAACATTTGTCTTTCAGATTAGAAGACATGGACAAATCACACCTCACCAACTTGTAGATCACATTCCTGCTAAATTAGCTAAATTATCCTGCAGTCAGTAGACGTTGCATTGAAAAGGTGAAGCTTTCAGACAACAGAATACAAATACTCCCCAAAACACATGCAGGCAGAGTGTGCATTGTCATTGCTTCTAAAAAACACTTACAGTATTTGGATTAGTCAAGTTTCTCGCATCTGTAAGCCAACTACTAAGATGGTTGTAAGTACTTCGCCTGGAAAAAGAAATACACTAACGTTTATTCAAATTCATCTTTCAAAAAATATTCCCAAATCACACGTTGTGAAGGCACAAATCTAATAACTACAAGGCTTATGACCAAATAGCACCTGTAGCTGTAAACTTCATATAGAAGAGAAGGAAGGATACTACACACAGCTTGTCTTGCATTCAACACATCCTGAAGCGCAGCAAAAGGTCTTAAACCAAAATATTGCCTACATTAGCATTCTCGCTTTTCTGTACTCATTTTAATTACACTGCCATAGTCCTAAATAGGTAAACAGCTTCTTATAATACACTTGTTGCACAGTTAGATTTGCAAAACAGGACAGAGAAACAGTACAATAGATCACAGTGCTGCTGCAATATAAAACTACCTAAAAACTCGTGTTCACACGCCAGAAAATGCAGTATGAATTCACATCAAAAGGATTGAGTTCCAATGTGAAGTCAGCCCCTTATCCAAGACTTCCAAATGAGTGGCAATTTTGATGAGGCAAAAAGATGGCAACAGTGGGCATAGGTGTGTGCAATTACCTGGTGATATCGTAGACCATGAGCGCTCCAGCAGCACCTCTGTAGTAGCTCCGTGTGACAGCCCGAAACCGCTCCTGGCCAGCCGTGTCCCAGATCTGAAGTTTGATCTTCTGACCACTAACTTCAATTATTCTCGTTCCAAACTCTACTCCAATTGTATGGGGGCAATCAGCCATAACTTGGATGGAAGAAAACATTTAAAGTTACAGGCAACATGCCAAAATTATTGGAGCAACCTCATGAAGCATTTATACATAATGACAACCTCTTCATATTTACAGCTCTTGCCTGTCATTTTAGTTGTATGTGCATTATATGAGGCAACACATTTGATATTTACATGAAAGCAAATTGCCCAAGACTTCCTCAGATATGAGCAGCTGCACACATCAAATGGTCCTTTCTACAATATGATTGCCCATCATACCCATTCTGGGAAAACTGGCCTGGGGCTAAATACAAAACAATGTAAAAAAAAAAAATCACATGCTTGCAACACTCACTACTTGGCTCAAAGAACTTTAGATCAGGAATTGGGTAATCACAACTAAGGCTGTTGAGCTTGATTCAGCGGCCAGAGATAAATCAGGCAAGAGTTCAAGTCTGTGACAGTGGAACAAAAAGAAAGCAGGAAATGCAAAGTAATTAAATGCATGTGATGCATCCAATACTTTGATGCAACTGGCTGTTTGGAGCCAGAGTTAAGATGGCTTTAAGCAGAATACCGTGCCAAGTTCATTTTCCTTCACACCCCATAATTTAATCCGGAATAACCCTGGGATATTGTGCCACGAGGGCAACTTGGATACAATGTATTTCTCACTGCAGTTCCAACGAGAGCGACCGCCACACATTGGTTACCCCTTCAAATACTATCCAGGATCGAGTCTGCTGAGCTGCTGAGATCAGATAGGATCAATAGAGAACAAAGATCATGTGTTGGGTATCTAGCCCCTCAAGCCTGCTGTAATTCAATTATCGTAGACAATCTCCCACCCTAACATCGGTCCCATAATTGGGCCCCATATCTGAAGGATGTGCTGGCGTCAGAGGGGTCGAGGTATACGAGAATGATCCCAGGAACGATTGGGTTAACATATGATGAGTGTTTGACGCTGGAGTTTAGAAGGACGAGGGGGAACCTCTACCTCATTGTAAGTTACCAAATAGTGAAAGGTCTTCATAGGAGGAATACCATATAATCATATAACAATTACAGCACGGAAACAGGCCCTCTCGGCCCTTCCAGTCCGTGCCGACCATTTGTTTTCCCCTAGTCCCATCTACCTGCACTCAGACCATACCCCTCCATTCCCTTCACGTCCATATACCTATCCACTTTACTTTTAAAATACGGGGATGATGTTTCCACTAGTGGGATAGTCATACCCTCAGAAAAAAGGTGGTACCTTTAGAAAGGAGAGGTAGAATGTATTTAAGTAGGGGGTGGTGAATCTCTGGAACTCATAGCCACAGAAGGTTGCAGAGGCCAGGTCAATAGATATTTTTAAAGGCGATGATTGACAGATTATTGATTAACACGCGTGTCAGGGGTTACAGGAGAGGGGGGGGGGAGGAGAATCCCCCAAGTCTTAAATGCCTCAGCCACAAGAAACAGCCATTTTATCAAGCTTTTTCAGAATTTTGCAAGCTTCACTGAGATCTCATCACCTATTAAACTCTGGACAGTCCAATCTCAGTTGACTAACTTGCTCTTCTTACAGCAACACCCGGAATGAGCCATGTGAATTTCCACCGTACTTCTCTTAGACAAGGAGAGGAAAGCTACACATACCCCTGGTATGATATTATCAGCATCAAATATAACTGCAGTATGTTTTCATTACTCCCATTTTCAATCGTTTTAGAATACCTGACACAATTTGATCTGTGCCGATATGTACATTCAGTAACATGTGGGTCCATTTGACCATCAACACAATCCAATTTCTCACCATGGTCAAATATTCTGATTTTTCAGTTATGTACCTCAGAAGACGACCCCCACATTTTATTTGATCTGTCAAGCTTGTGCCCGCTGATCCACTTTGCCCATTTCCACTTTACTACCTAGTTTTAGTAAGGTCAACAAACTCATTCAAAACCAATTATTGGCTGAGGAAATTAATGTCCTATAAATGGTGAAAAGGTGGAGTTCAAGCAACAAGCCCAACAGTCCCATCTCATCATGGGCTCCGTCCCCAGGACAATCTGGTCATTCCCAGTCTGTTGCCGAATAATCCATTCTCAAACCTCTCCAATATGACCTAATTCCATGTGCTTTAACCTTGCCAACCAACTTCCTGTGTAGCTCCTTATTACAGACATTCACCAAATGCTAATACATTACTTCCACTGGTCCATCCCATCATTATTTATTCTGGAAACATCAGAAACACCCAAAACAACTTTGCCAACCACAATTTTCCTTGCACAAATGCACAGTGATGCTGCAGAATGCTATTTTGATGGTTTTCAAAGATATTACATTGTGCATTTCAACATTTTCATACTACTGACATGAAGCTAACAAGTCTGCAGTTTCCCATTTATTCTCTCCCTTCTTTCTTCCACAATAGGATCACATTTGCTACCCTCCAATCTACAGCAACTATTTCAGAAACTGCAGAGCTCTGGAAATGTGAACCGGAGCAACCACCATCTAAAGCCACTGCTTCATACCTCTCGGATGTGATCATTAGAACCTTTGCATTTATCAGCTTTTAGACATTAAATGTGTAAAATGGCACCTCCAAACATCAGCATGCAAAAGAAAGTGCAGACTTCTAAAACTTTAATTTTAACAATTTAGAAAATGATTACATAGGAATTTTTTTTTGATTATGTTAACATAGAAACAGAAAACAGAAACAGAAACAGGAGTAGGCCATTCTGCCCTTCGAGCCAGCTCCGCCATTCAATTTGATCACAGCTGATCATCCAAAATCAGTACTCCATTTTGGCTCCCCCCCCCCAATATCCCTTGATTCCCTTAGCCCTAAGAGCTAAATCTAACTCTTAAAAACATCCAGTCAATTGGCCTCCACTGCCATCTGAGGCACAGAATTCCATAAATTCAGAACCCTCTGGGTGAAAAAGTTTCCTCATCTCAGTCCTAAATGGCCTACACCTTATTCTTAAACTGTGACCCCGGATTCTAGACTCCCCCAACTTCGGGAACATTTTTCCTGCATCTACCCTATCCAATCCTCTAAGAATTCTATGTTTCTATAAGATATATCTCTCATCCTTCTCAATTCCAGCGAAAACAAGCCCAGTCGATCCATGCTTTCATCAGTCAGTCCCGCCATCCCAGGAATTAATCTGGCGAACCTACGCTGCACTCCCTCAAGAGCAATAACCTTCCTCAAATTAGGAGACCAAAATTGCACACAATATTCCAGGTGCTGTCCCACTAGGGCCCTGCACAACTGCAGTGGGACCTCCTTGCACCTAAACTCAAATCCTCTCGCTATGAAGGTCAACATACCATTAGCATTCTTAACTGCCGACTGTACCTGCATGCTTACTTTCAGTGACCGATGTACAAGCACACCAAGGTCTTGTTGCCCCTCCCCTTCTCCTAATCTGACACCATTCAGATAATAATCTGCCTTCCTGTTCTTGCCACCAAAGTGGATAACCTCACATATATCCACATTATACTGCATCTGCCATGCTTCTTGCTCACTCACCCAACCTATCCAAGTCACCCTGCAGCCTCATAGCATCCTCATTGCAGCACACACTGCCACCCAACTTTGTGTCATCCGCAAACATAGAAATTAGGTGCAGGAGTAGGCCATTCGGCCCTTCGAGCCTGCACCGCCATTCAATATGATCATGGCTGATCGTCCAACTCAGTATCCCGTACCTGCCTTCTCTCCATACCCTCTGATCCCCTTAGCCACAAGGGTCACATCTAACTCCCTCTTAAATATAGCCAATGAACTGGCCTCAACTACCCTCTGTGGCAGAGAGTTCCAGAGACTCACCACTCTGTGTGAAAAAAGCCTTTCGCATCTCGGTCTTTCCCCCTTATCCTTAAGCTGTGACCCCTTGTCCTAGACTTCCCCAACATCGGGAACAATCTTCCTGCATCCAGCCTGTCCAACCCCCTAAGAATTTTGTAAGTTTCTATAAGATCCCCTCTCAATCTCCTAAATTCCAGAGAGTATAAACCGAGTCTATCCAGTCTTTCTTCATAAGACAGTCCTGACATCCCATGAATCAGTCTGGTGAACCTTCTCTGCACTCCCTCCATGGCAATAATGTCCTTCCTCAGATTTGGACCAAAACTGTACGCAATACTCCAGGTGTGGTCTCACCAAGACCCTGTAAAACTGAAGTAGAGCCTCCCTGCTCCTATACTCAAATCCTTTTGCTATGAAACCTAACATACCATTCGCTTTTTTCACTGCCTGCTGCACCTGCATGCCTACTTTCAATGACTGGTGTACCATGACACCCAGATCTCGCTACATCTCCCCATTTCCTAATCGGCCACCATTCAAATAATAGTCTGCTTTCCTGTTTTTGCCACCAAAGTGGATAACCTCACATTTATCCACATTATACTGCATCTGCCAAACATTTGCCCACTCACCCAGCCTATCCAAGTCACCTTGCAGTCTCCTAGCATCCTCCTCACAGCTAACACTGCCCCCCAGCTTAGTGTCATCCGCAAACTTGGGGATATTGCCTTCAATTCCCTCATCCAGATCATTAATATATATTGTAAATAGCTGGGGTCCCAGCACTGAGCCCTGCGGTACCCCACTAGTCACTGCCTGCCATTGTGAAAAGGACCCGTTTACTCCTACTCTTTGCTCCTACTCCTAGCTTCCTGTTTGCCAGCCAGTTCTCTATCCACATCAATACTGAACCCCTAATGCCATATGCTTTAAGTTTCTATATTAATCTCTTATGTGGGACCTTGTCGAAAGCCTTCTGGAAGCCCACATATACCACATCCACTGGTTCTCCCTTATCCACGCTACTAGTTACATCCTCGAAAAATTCCACAAGACTCGTCAGACATGATTTACCTTTCGGAAATCCATGCTGACTTTGTCCAATGATTTCACCACTTTCCAAATGTGCTGCTATCCCATCTTTAATAACTGACTAGCAGCTTCCCCACTACCGATGTTAGACTAACTGGTCTGTAATTCCCGCTTTCTCTCTCCCTCCCTTCTTAAAAAGAGGGGTTATGTTTGCTACCCGCCAATCCTCAGGAACTACTTCAGAATCTAAAGAGTTTTGAAAGATTATCACTAATGCATCCACTATTTCCTGAGCTACTTCCTTAAGTACTCTGGGATGCAGCCTATCTGGCCCTGGGGATTTATCGGCCTTTAATCTATTCAATTTACCCAACACCACTTCCCGACCAACCTGAATTTCACTCAATTCCTCCTTTGACCCGCGGTCCCCTGCCATTTCGGCAGATTATTTATGTCTTCCTTAGTGAAGACGGAACCAAAGTAGTTATTCAATTGGTCCGCCATATCCTTGTTACCCATGATCAACTCACCTGTTTCTGACTGCAAGGGACCTACATTTGTTTTAACTAATCTCTTTCCCTTCACATATCTTTATAGATAAACTTTTGCAGTCAGTTTTTATGTTCCCTGCCAGTTTTCTTTCATAATCTAAACGTAGAGATGTTACATTTAATTCCCTCGTCTAAATTGTTAATATCATAAACTGGGGTCCCAGCACTGAGCCTTGAGGCACCCCATTAGTCACTGCCTGACATTATGAAAAGGACCTGTTAATTCCTACTCTTTGCTTCCTGTTTACCATCCAGTTCTATATCTATGTCAATACCCTACCCCCAATACCATATGCTCTAATTTTGCAGACTAATCTCATGTGGGACCATGTCAAAGGCTTTTTGAAAGTCCAGAGACACCACATCCACTGGCTCTCTTATGCATTCTACTTGTTACATGCTCAAAAAATTTCAAAAGATTAGTCAAGTAAGATTTCGCAATCACAAATCCATGCTGACCAGCCAACAACCTTCTCAGTTGATCGACCGATGTGCTGCAGCCTCCGGTCAGACTATGATGGCAGTATAAAATGGACCATTATTGCCTGTGCCAGATTGTTTTTTTTCCATTTGCCACAGGAAGTACATCCTCTGTTGGGCCTTTTTGACTGTGGAGTCGACGATGGCCTGCCATTTTAGGTCCCTGGAGATGGTTCCAAGGAACTTAAATGACTCCACAGATGTGACTGTGATATTGTTGATGGTGAGTGGGGTAAGGGGAGGGGGAGCTCTCCTAAAGTCTACAATCAATTTCATCATCTTAAGAGCATAGAACTCCAGGTTGTTGCAAAGGCACCAGGACGCCAGCTATGACACTTCCTGTGTCGGCAGATTCCTCTCCATCCAGGATCAGTCCAATCAGGATTTTGTCATCTGCAAACTTGAGGAGCTTGACAGAGGTGTCTGTAGAGGTGCAGTCGATGGTGTAGAGAGAGTAAAGGAGAGGGGAGTGTACGCAGTTCTGCGGTGTTCCTATGCTGAGGATCTCATTGGTGCTGAATGGAGAGCTAAAATCCACAAACAAAATCCTTGCATAGGTCTCCTGGTGGTCAAGGTGCTGGAGGATGAAGTGCAGGCCTAGGTTGATTGTGTCATCCACCGATCTATTGGCCTGATATGTAAACTTCAGAGGGTTGCGCAGGGGGTTTGTGATATTTGTCATGTGGGCCAGCACAAGTCTTCAGGAATTTCATGATTACAGAGGTCATCAGTCATCAAGACCAGTAATCCTTGGCTTTTTGGGTGGGGAACAATAGTGGAGACTTTGAAGCAGGCAGGGACAGTGCAGGTTCACAGGGACTGGTTGAAAATGTCTGTGTAGACAAGTGTCAATTGTTCAGCACTGAGCTTGAGGGTAGAGGGGGGAAACCTTTGTCCGGTCCTGGAGATTTCCAGCTTTGTCTCCCGAGTAGCTTTACCACCTCCTCAATTTCTATTGTTAGTGATGAAGTGGCCAGACTGATGTGGGTAGTGGAGGAGGGTCCAGTCTTTGCAGACTGAAGTGGTGATTGGGGAGGTGGGTGGGGGAGGGGGTTCCAAATCAAACCTGCAGTAGAACTAGTCAGGTCGTTGGTAAGCTGACGATTGTCCAAGGAGCAGGGTGGTTTTCCTCTTGTGGCTGGTGATTTCTTGCAAGCCCTTCTACAATGAAGGGCGTGCTCCTCAACTTCTCATAGTACCTTTCCTTGGCAGCTCCGATTCCTCCTCAGCTTGGCTTGCCTGTAGAGGTCTGCATCCCTGCTCCTGTAGGCCTCATCATTAGACTCGCTGTAAACCAAGGCTTGTCGTTGTTGAACCAGATCCGGGTCCTAGTGGGAATGCAACAGTCCTCACAAAAGCTGCCATGTGTCACAGTGTCTGTATATTCATCGAGGCTTGTGGTTGCATCCCTGAGCACATAAAAACATAGAAAATAGGTGCAGGAGTAGGCCATTCGGCCCTTCGAGCCTGCACCGCCATTCAATATGATCATGGCTGATCATCTAACTCAGTATCCTGTACCTGCCTTCTCTCCCTTTAGGCACAAGGGCCACATCTAACTCCCTCTTAAATATAGCCAATGAACTGGCCTCAACTACCTTCTGTGGCAGAGAATTCCACAGATTCACCACTCTGTGTGAAAAATGATTTTCTCATCTCGGTCCTAAAAGACTTCCCCCTTATCCTTAAACTGTGACCCCTTGTTCTGGACTTCCCCAACATCGGGAATAATCTTCCTGCATCTAGCCTGAACAACCCCTTAAGAATTTTGTAAGTCTCTATAAGATCCCCCCTCAATCTTCTAAATTCTAGCGAGTACAAGCCGAGTCTATCCAGTCTTTCTTCATATAAAAGTCCTGCCGTCCCAGGAATCTGTCTGGTGAACCTTCTCTGTACTCCCTCTATGGCAAGAATGTCTTTCCTCAGATTAGGAGGCCAAAACTGTACGCAATACTCCAGGTGTGGCCTCACCAAGACCCTGTACAACTGCAGTAGAACCTCCCTGCTCTTATACTCAAATCCTTTTGCTATGAATACTAACATACCTTTCGCTTTCTTCACCGCCTACTGCACCTGCATGCCTACTTTCGATGACTGGTGTATCATGACACCCAGGTCTCGTTGCATCTCCCCTTTTCCTAATCGGCCACCATTCAGATAATAGTCAGGTTACACATTCCAGTCAGTGCAGTCAAAGTAGGACTAGGTTTTCAATGCCCTAGCTTGTCCACTTTTTCATTGTTCTGACCACAGGCTTAGCAAATTTTAGTTTCTGGCTGTAGGTCGGAATAAGGTGAACTAAACAATGATCAGAGAGTCCCAGAGCATCACAGAGCGATATGCGTTTTTAATTGTAATATAACGATGATCGAGGGTTCACTCTCTTCTGGTGGGGCACGTAACGTGATGTCTGTATTTTAGAAGCTCTCGGCTGAGGTTAGCCTTCTTAAATCCCCCAAAACAATGGCCATGGAGTCTGGGAAGTCACTCTCCACTCATTAACTGGTCAACGAGTTGTGTTTGCGCCTCACATACACAGGCTTGGGGGGGAAATGTAAACTCCAGCGAAAATAAAAGAGGTAAATTCCTCATAGAATAAAAGGGTTTGCAACTTATAAAAAAATATTCCAGATTGGGAGAACAGAAGTTAGCCAGTGCCGTGATGTCACTGCACCAGTTCTGGTTAGTATAGAAGCATATTCCACCGTCTCTTGAATTCCCGGCTGCCTCTGCTGTGCGGTACGCTCGCTGTAGTTGAAAACCAGCCAGTTGCAGCACATTATCCAAGGTCGACTCACACTGCCAGGTCTCGGTGAAGCACATGGCAGCAGCTCGAAAGAAGTCCTTGGTTGTTTGGCACAGGAGTTTCAGTTCATCCACTTTGTTGTTGATAGAACGTAGATTTACAAGGAATATATTTGGCGGGGGTGTGCATAATCCTCGTCGCTGGAGTCGGGAGAGTGCTCCAGAGCACTTCCACCCGGGTCCTCCTCAGTCTCAAGATTTTGAACACAGCCCCTCCGATGAGAATGTCCAAATAATCCAGCGAGTGAGAGAAATCCGGAACAATGTTTGGAGGTACCGAATATCTGATGTTAATGAGTACCTCTCTCATGAAAGTGATCTTTGTGGGATTTTCACTGACGACCAAACGCTGCGTGTCTAAGGCCAGCAGTATTATAAAAGACCCCACACATCTCCATCACGGACTGTTCACTCTGCTGCCCTCAGGCAAAAGATATCGTAGCATAAGGAGCAGAACATCAAGGTTCTGCAACAGCTTCTTCCCACGAGCCATCAGACTCCTGAATGCCATGTAATGGGCTGCCACCATTGTTTATTTATCCTTTTATCCACTTTATCCTTCTGTTTATTATCGTGTTGCACGGGGAGCCAAATGCAACGGAATTTCGTTTGGAATTGCATATATCAATGTATTTCTAAATGACAATAAAGTTTGTTTGACTTGACGTACACAAACAAACAAACTCAGACAAAACAGCAAGGAGCACTACACCGTGGCAGCCATCGTCAGCGCCAGTCAGATCTAACTGTTCTGCCATTTCTTTGTTTCCCATTATAAATTCACCTGTCATTGACTGCAAGGGACCTACATTCGTCTTCACTGATCTTTTCCTATTTGCATACCTAAAGAAGCTTTCGCAGTAAGTTTTTATATTCCCCGCAAGCTTTTTTTCATGCTCTTTCCCCCACCTTTTAATTAACCCCTTTGTCCTCCTCTGTTGAGTTTTACATTTCTCCCAGTCCTCTGGTATGTCACTTCTTCTGGCCAATTTACAGCGCATTCACAAAGTATTCAGACCCCTTCACCTTTTCCACATTTTGTTATGTTACAGCCTTATTCTAAAATTGATTACATTCTTTTTTTTAAAATTATCTACACACAATATCCCATTATAAAAAAGCAAAAACAGGTGTTTAGAAATTTTTGCAAAGTAATTAAAAAGAAATAATTGAAATATTACATTTACATAAGCATTCAGACCCTTAACTCAGTACTTTGTTGAGGCACCTTTGGCAATGATTACAGCCTCAGGTCTTCTTGGGTATGACGCTACAAGCTAGTTACACCTGTATCTGGGTAATTTTTCCCATTCTTCTGTGCAGATCCTCCCAAGCACTGTCAGGTTGGATGGGGAGCGTCGATGCACAGTTATTTTCAGGACCCTCTAGAGATGTTCGATCGGGTTCAAGTCCGGGCTCTGGCTGGGCCACTCAAGGACATTCACAGACTTGTCACGAAGCTACTCCTGCATTGTCTTGGCTGTGTGCTTAGGGTCGTTGTCCTGTTGGAAGGTGAACCTCCGACCCAGTCTGAGGTCCAGAACGCTCTGGAGCAGGTTTTCATCAAGGATCTCTCTGTACTTTGCTCCGTTCATCTTTCCCTCGATCCAGACTAGTCTCCCAGTTCCTGCCACTGAAAAACATCTCCACAGCATGATGCTGCCACCACCACCACACTTCACCGTAGGTATGGTATTGGCCAGGTGATAAACGGTGTATGGTTTCCTCCAGATGTGACGCTTGGCATTCAGGCCAAAGAATTCAACCTTGGTTTCATAAGACCAGAGAATCTTATTTCTCATGCCTAATGGCAAACTCCAAGCGGGCTGTCATGTGCCTTTTACTGAGGAGTGACTTCCATCTGGCCACTCTACCATAAAGGCCTGATTAGTGGAGTGCTGCAGATATAGTTGTCCTTTTGGAAGGTTCTCCTAGCTCCACAGAAGAACTCTGGAGCTCTGTCAACGGGTTCTTGGTCACCTCCCTGGCGGCCAGCTCCATAAAGAGTTCTGGTGGTTTCAAAGTTCTTCCATTTAAGAATGACGGATGCCACTGTGCTCTTCTGGACCTGCAATGCTGCAGAAATTGTTTTATACCCTTCCCCAGATCTGTCTCTCGACACAATCCTGTCTCGAAGGTCTACGGACAAATCCTTTGTCTTCATGGCTTAGTTTTTGCTCTGACATGCACCATCAACTGTGGGACTTTAAATAGACAGGTGTGTGCCTTTCCAAAACATGTCCAATCAATTTAATTTACCACTGATGGACTCCAATCAAGTTGTAAAACCATCTCAAGGATAACCAATGGAAACAGGATGAACCTAAGCTCAATTTTGAGTGTCATAGCAAAGGGTCTGAATACTTATGTAAATGTGATATTTCAGTTATTTCTTTTCAAAAATTTCTAAACACCCGTTTTCACTTCTTCATTCTGGGGTATTGTGTGTAGATTGATGATTAAAAAAATAATAACAATCAATTTTAAAATAATGCTGTAACGTAACAAAATGTGGAAAAAGTGAAGGGGTCTGAATACTTTCTAAATGCACTGTATATGCCTCTTCCTTGGATTTAATACTACCCTCGACTTCCCTCGTCAGCCACGGTTGAGCCCCCTTCATATTTTTTCTTTTTTGCCAGACAGGGATGAACAATTTCTGGAGTAAATCTTTGCCATTGGATCTCCACTGTCAACCCTTTAAGTATAATTTGCCAGTCTATTCTAGCCAATTTCCATCTCATACCTTCAAAGTCTCCTTTATTCAAGTTCAGGACCCTAGTCTCTGCATTAACCATGTCACTCTCCACCCTAATTCAGAATTCCACCATATTATGGTCACTGTTGCCCAAGGGGTGTTGCACAACAATATTGCTAACTAATCCTTCCTCATTACACAATACCCAGTCTAGGATGGCCTAGAACAAATTCAACCACCTTTTCCTTATTACTTATTGATGCTTTTTTAGTTTCAACTTATGCAGCTTGAGGGAAAAGTAAATCATAACACACACACACAATCTTTCAACTCTACTGCAATATTTTTAAAACAATCTTGATTCTACTCATCTGCTGCTCAAAATGAAAATAAAGCCAATTGTCATCAAGTTTTAAATACAAGATCAGGCACTTAAGGCTCATAAGCAATGCTACAAAATCATTCTTCGTTAAGATGGAACATGCTTCCTTTAGAAATATCTTTCTTGTATTGGGATGGAAGGTGAAGAAAAAGTCAGACACCCGCAGTAGAAATATCAACAATTTAAATGTTTCCCTGGTTCTTAAGGAGGGAATGGGAAAATTATATGCTTCTGTTTAGTATTCATGTTATTATTAATTTAATTGCAAAAGTCAGATATTTCATAAGAATTTCTTCTATCCTCCCAAACGCGGTCTTTGGGTGCTGAGGCGCTGGCAGGGCGCATTTGGAATATTGTGAGCAATTTTGGGCACATAAGATGCGCTGGCTCTGGTGAGGGTCCAGAGGAGGTTTACAAGAATGATCCCAGGAATGAGTAGGTTAGCCTATGATGAGTGTTTGTTGGCACTGGGCCTGTACTCACTGGAGTTTAGAAGAATGAGGGGGGGACCTCATTCAAACATACAGAATAGTGAAAATCTTGGATAGAGTGGATGCTGTTTCCACTAATGGGAAAGTCCGGAATTATAGACAATATGGTGCAGGAGTAGGCCATTCGAGCCAGCACCGCCATTCAATGTGATCATGACTGATCATCCCCAATCAGTACCCCGTTCCTACCTTATCCCCATATCCCCTGCTATTTTTAAGAGTCCTATCTAGCTCTCTTGAAAGCATCCAGAGAACCTGCCTCCACCGCCCTCTGAGGCAGAGAATTCCACAGACTCACCACCATCGTCTCCGTTCTAGATGGCTTACTCCTTATCCTTAAACTGTGGCCCCTGGTTCTGGACTCCAACAGTTTCTTGCCTCTAGCGTGTCCAAACCCTTAACAATCTTATACGTTTCAATGAGATTCCCTATCATCCTTCTAAACTCCAGAGTGTACAAGCCCAGCTGCTCCATTCTCTCAGCATATAACAGTCCCGCCATCCCGGGAATTAACCTTGTAAACCTACGCTGCACTCCCTCAATTAAAGGACATTCGTTCATGAAGGAGATGAAGAGAAATTTCTTTGGTCAGAGGGTGGTGAATCTGTGGAATTCTTTGCCACAGAAGGCTGTGAAGGACAGAGATAGATACTTGATTCGAACAAGTGTCAGAGAGGAGAAGGCAGGTGAATGGGTTTGGAGGGAGAGATAGATCAGTCATGATTGAATGGCGGAGATGTGATGGGCCAAATGGCCTAATTCTACTCCTATCACTTATGACCTTATGACCTCCAGTTGCTTTCAAGTCTTCACTGATTTACACGAATTGTAAAGTTATGCCTCTGTTCATGAGTGCATTGTTAATTAATTTGAACGTGCAACTCCTCAGAGATGGCATTGATTCAGAGCAATATTAAGCATTTACTGTCGACAATTAGTTATCGACTACAATCAAATATGAAAATCTGTATAAACAGAAAGTTCGAGTAGTAAGAAGAATTTCAGAGAATGAGTACTATTGATCAAAGCTCATTTCCAAACGTGTTTTAGCACATGCCAGAAAAATGGAAGCAAATTAGATTACAGTTGTAGTGAAACAATCAAAGCACTGCCGTGTGGACGTAATGGGCTGGGTGTACCAGACAAGTAGCTGAAGGAGTAATAGTACCCTGCCTTTAAATCTAATTAGGTTCCAAAACAAGGAGGAACATTTTTTCACCATTTGATTATACAAGATCAAGATACAAAATTAACAAAAGCTTAACTTTAAAAATATTGATCTACAATATCATATAGATTCGGTCTTGTAGCATTGACTGATATTGCAAAACCTATTGTATAGGTGATGCCCATTTGACCAATGAGCGCCAAAAACAATGAGACTAACAATGAGAGCAATCAGTGCCGTGGCTTCACAGCTTCAGGGACTAAGGTTACTCCCGACCTTGGGTGCTGCATGGAGTTTGCACATATTTCATGTCACATGGTTGCCCTCCCCACATCCCAAGGTCATGTTAATATGCTCACTGGCCACTGAATTACTCCGGCCAGTGGCATAAGACCATGTAGGATTTGCTGAGCATGTGGACAGCTACGGGGGATGGGATTGATGGCATTGTTCTGCTGAAAGTCAGCATAGACTCAATGGCCTCCTTTGTGTCAGAATAAATCAGTTATATAGATTTATCGTCAATGACATGAACTGAAAGGGGTTTTAGCCGTATCAAGTGCTGTGAGCACTTGCAAGCCCATTAACTAGACTTGGTCACATTTAACTTTCAACTGACAGTAATTGTTAAACAAGATATGTGCAAATTCTGGACAAGTTGGAAGTCACCTGCAAATTAAGTTTAGTGCAAAGCCAAGTGAAAAAAATCTGATTTAAAACAGACGTAAACTATTCTTCCAGAAGTTCTTCATATCATTTTTGAAACCGATAGATTTCCAATTCAATGGAGATTCGGCAGTTCAATTACGAGGGATTAGTACGACAGGGTGGAAGAGCACTCAACAAATGATGAGTACACAAGATCAAAATGTGCAATTAAATGGCAGTATTAATAAAAAGTGCCTTCATTGCACAAGTTAAACAAGCACACCTTTGTCTGCATCACGCTGTTAGTCCGGGCTTCGGCTTACACATGTTTATTAGTTTTCTCTATTTGTTAAAATAGGAATTACTCTCTCTTCCCCCCCCCCCCCCCCCAAAACCAAAGTCATGTACATAAAGGAACTTGCAACAAAGCAGCCTTTTTATGTAAACTTCCCAATGATAGCTTCATGTTCCAAATGTGATCTGACAGTGTTACTTCCTTTCATTTTCAAGGTTGATTTCTGTACTTCACTATGCAAGTTGGGACATCGAAGCACTGAACTGTGTTTTAGTTCAGACTCAAATTCAGAATCGATAGTTTACTCATGAAAATAGATTTTTACTTACATTTCTTTTCTGTAAATTGATGAAGTAAGCACGACTTTCCTACACCCATGTCTCCTATTATACAAAGAAACTTTCAGGTCAGTCATAAAAAAAGATTAAATTTAACAAATAAAAATAGCATGTTTAACTACATCTGTTCACCTCCCTTTGTTTCATACCAAAATATATTTTCTGTTGATCCCATTTTCCTAATTCATCTGCTCATATATTGCTTCGAAAGAAATGCAGAGTCTCTGGTGCTGCAAGACTATACCCATTTCAGTAGAGGTTTCATACAACAAATTTAAAGTCTAAGATGTCAAGACAAAATTTGGTGCTAAATTTTCACATAGGTTTCCTTTTCAAAAAAGAATCCTGTGCCATTCCCAGCATTCTACCTCCGACTAATACGCATTTCCTGTTTGCTATAGTATTATTTGACCACACTGCCACATTATATTGATGTTTTTTTATTTATCAGGGTGGATTTACATATTCCAAAGTAACATCAAATATTTATCCTTTTCAAAAGGCTCCCACAGGTGGGCGTTTTAATTAGCAGAGAGTATGGGATCAAAAGTTTAAAAGATGGCACATAATGGGATCATCTCCTCATTTTAAAGGATGTCCAAATACAGCTTTAGAAACTAGGAAACAAACAAAGCAGTTCGGAAGCCAATATAAAATTCAAGATGGTTATGGTGCTGTGAATTTATTTTAATTTTCTTCAAAATTACCAAAATTATCAAAGTACCAAAATTCAGATCCAGAATTTAATTGCTGGGATAATATAACTCAGTCTGAATAACAACATTTTAAAGAAGTGTAACAACAAGGAACTGCAGATGCAGCTTTATATCAAAGATGGACACAAAGCGCTGGAGTAACTCAGCGGGTCAGGCAGCATCTCTGGAGAACACGGATGGGTGATGTTTCAGATCGGGGCCCTTTGTAAGGAAAGTTGGCCAAACTTAGCAAGGTCAATTATTAACTCCAAGTCACTCTCACATAACTGGCATCCTGAATCATAAATAGCAACCGATCCACAATGTTCCCTCCTACCTCAAACCTCCTGAAATGTCTTACTCGCTGAATAAATTTACACTTTAAAAATAAATTGAAACCTTGCATATTATCTTCTGATCTATGAATTGCTTGAAGTGGACATTATAGCTTAGATGTTTAAGAAGGAACTGCAGATGCTGGAAAATCAAAGGTAAACAAAAATGCTGGAAAAACTCAACGGGTGAGGCAGCATCTATGGAGCGAAGGAAATAGGCAACGTTTCGGGCCAAAACCCTTCTTCAGACTGAAAAGTTTCCTATTTCCTTCAGCCCGAAACGTTTCCCCATTTCCTTCGTTCCATAGATGCTGCCTCACCCGCTGAGTTTCTCCAGCATTATAGCGTAGATGTTAAGTATCATCATGGCATTTAGCAATTTTAATGCCCCACAGTATTATTTGTACCGAAGCCAAAACCTACAAATTCAGTGAATCAATTATTCTTTGTACTGACATGATGAGCTCAGCATTGAAAAGTAAGATTCTTTAAAGAAACACTTGGATTACACATTACTCTCTAGTAAAGGGTTAGGATTGTTATGTCTATATAGTCTATATCACACACACACACACTTCAAACTGGATTGTGCAAAGGGGAAGATACAGAATGCAGAATTTAGTGCACCAGTTCCTTAGACAAAGTGCAATGTCCTCAAAGAGGTAGCGGTGAATCAAATAGTACCCTCGTTTATGGAAGGACCGTTCAGAAGCCTGACAATGATGGATGGATGGAGCTGTTTCGGAGTCTGGATGCCAAAAACAACTCTTTTGAAACTGTACTGAAATAAGAAAAGGTACATAATACTTGTTCTGCCTCAATTTCAAAAATCAGAACCAGAAACCTTAGTTGCTAAAAAGGACTTTCCTTGTAAAATAATTATGCCAAGCCCTCTATGATTAGTTCAAGTGAAGAACAATACAATGGAAATCCTGAAGTCATTGTTAACCCAGGTGATCAACACACTACAATTAAAAAAATGAATTCACACCAAATAATCACATTTGTGCACAATTTCTTCCAAAATCATTATCTTGACTCAAACTGATTATACTGGATATGTTACAGACAATCATATTATAAATCAATGTGCTTGACATTCAATCAACATTGAACATTGTACACATTACATACACAATACAATCCCAGAAAAGACATATGGCAAACAACAAATAGGTCACCGAATAACTAATAAATTAACTTGTTTTACGTGATTGTTACAGAATGAAAAGGACAGGGTGTGGCAGGGACACGCAGATGTCCAGCCAGGAATAACGCAGGACACAAGGTTTGTGCAAGCAATTGTCATTAAATTGGCGTTAAAAAGGGACACTAGGCAGGGGCTAGAAGGAAAAAAAGAATTACCCACTCCTCCAATTTATTAAAGGCATAAATATCACCAGCAATGTGTACTGGAGCAGCCACATCAAAGCAATGGCCAAGAAGGCATATCAGCGTTTCTACCAGGCATGTGCCGTGAGTAATTACTCAGGGTAGGCACTGAGCAGTCAGTCAACCTTTAAAAAGTTTAAAAAAATAACGGGCAGAAAATCATAAAAACGCGCATGCGCATGTCGGTCCTGTAGGCAGTCAGTCGACCTTTTAAAAATCTTTTTAAAACGCGCATGCGCAGATTGTGCATGCGCAGCACCTTATGCGCAGGCTGCACAGTACTCATGCGCAAAGGCAAAATTTCAGCTGCCTTTATTGCCTGTTGTAAGTGAAGGCTTGAAGCGGCGTCCACGCATGCGAGTTGAACATAGTTACGCCTATGTGGATGAAAGGCACGGGAGAATTATGCCTTATCAATTATTAAAATAATAACCATTTAATATAAAATACTGAATTTAGTAACTGAATTGGAAATCTTTACTATTAATATTTAATAATTACCTGCAAGTGACAATATTTGGAGAGGAATTGAAAGTAGGACAGGAAATTTGACAACTGCCAAATTCATTCCTAGTTCAGACCACTGATACGATTCTTTAAATATTCTCTGCTTGCTTTATGAACAGGTTAACCCATTATTTCACGTAAACTATGAAAATGCATTAGATTCCATATCTAGAAATTTAACAAATTTCAAAATAAACTGTACTCACCAATTATAATATATTTAAAGATGTAGGAATAGTTGTATGGAGCGGTGGCCATCCTGGCTCTACAAAGTAGAAGGAAAACACATGATGAAACTTCAATAAAACAAAAAATCCACTTTGTTTATGACTACACCATTGCATTTACTAATGTACTCATGCACATAATTGTATTTAGGACTGATTCCATGATCAAAATCCGTATTATTCCTGCAGTGGCTAGTATGCTATTTTGGGTCTCTTCCATCACTCCTCGTCTCAAACTTATGGCGAAATAAAGTTTGCAGTGAAAGCCAGATGCTGGAAATGCCGATCAGGCAGCATCTCACCACAGGGTGTGGGAACTCAAATGTTCACAGATACTGCCCCAACACACTGATGGTTTACTGGATTTATGAAAGCTGACATCCTTATTCCACCCTCTTATTTAAGATGGGGGGGGAGGGGGGTGTGTGTGTGGACCTTTCTGCTCAATGGCCCATATAACTCAGAAAACCCGTTTTATTAAATGGAAGTTTTATTAATGTTTTATTAAATCTGATCTTTACCTTATACAAAGTAAAGGATCAAAACATTGCCTGCTAGTTGACCTCTTCATGAAAATGTAATTTATTTCATGAATAAGTGACATGCAGAGGAAACACTGATTTCAGATGGCCCGTTCCAGTTGATGCAGGAACAAGCTCCTCTAGTTCATGCAGTCGTGCAGTTGTGGTTATATACTTCAGCTACCTCCACTGAAACTTTGAATTGCAATTCCCCAATCAAACTTTCATTTCTGTAATCATATCCCCAGCATCACCCAATTATAGATTGATCAAGATACTAAACAAGAACATTAACATATATATAACATATAACAACTACAGCACGGAAACAGGCCCTCTCGGCCCTTCCAGTCCGTGCCGATCATTTGTTTTCCCCTAGTCCCATCTACCTGCACTCAGACCATACCCCTCCATTCCCTTCACGTTCATATACCTATCCACTTTACTCTTAAATGTTAAAATCGATCCTACCTCCACCACTTCATCCAGATCATTGATGTACATGACAAACAACAGTGGACCCAACACAGATCCCTGAGGCACCCCACTGGTCACCGGCTTCCAACCTGACAAACAGCCATCCATTACTCTCCGACATCTCCCATTCAGCCACTGTTGAATCCATCTTGCTACTCCGCCATTAACACCCAAAGATTGAACCTTCTTAACCAACCTTCCATGGGGAACCTTGTCAAAGGCCTTACTGAAATCCATATAGACAACATCCACTGCTTTACCTTCATCAATTTCCCTAGTTACCGCTTCAAAAAATTCAAGAAGGTTTGTCAAACATGACCTTCCAGGCACAAATCCATGTTGACTGTTCCTGATCAGACCCTGTTTATCCAGATGCTTATATATATTATCTCTAAGTATCCTTTCCGTTAATTTGCCCACCACTGACGTCAAACTAATAGGTCTATAATTGCTAGGTTTATTCTTTGAACCCTTTTTAAACAATGGAACAACATGCGCAGAACGCCAATCCTCCGGCACTATTCCCGTTTCTAATGACATTTGAAATATTTCTGTCATAGCTCCTGCTATTTCTACACTAACTTCCCTCAATGTCCTAGGGAATATCCTGTCAGGACCTGGAGACTTATCCACTTTTATATTTTTCAAAAGTGTCAGTACTTCCTCCTCTTTGAATCTCATAGTTTCCATAGCTACTCTACTTTTTCCCCTTAACTCAAGAGTTCAATATCCTTCTCCTTGGTGAATACCTAAGAGAAGAAATTGTTCAATATCTCCCCCATCTCTTTTGGCTCTGCAGATAGCTGTCCATTCTGGTTCTCTAATGGTCCAATTTTATCCCTCGTTATCCTTTTGCTATTAATATAGCTGTAGAAACCCTTTGGGTTTACTTTCACCTTTCTTGCCAAAGCAACCTCATATCTTCTTTTAGCCTTCCTAATTTATTTCTTAAGATTCTTTTTACATTCTTTATACTCCTCTAGCACCTCATTTACTCCATGCCTCCTATAATTATTGTAGATATCTCTTTTTTTTCGAAACAAGTGTCCAATTTCCCTTGAAAACCATGGCTCTTTCCATTTTTTACTATTTCCTTTCAACCTAACAGGGACATAAAGATTCTGTACTCTTACAATTTCCCCTTTAAATGTCCTCCATTTCTCTTGTACATCCTTCCCATGAAACAAAGTGTCCCAATTCACTCCTTTAAAATCCTTACACATTCCCTCAAAGTTAGCATTTCCCCAACCAAACATCTCCGCCCTAGGTCCAGTTCTGACTCTCTCCATAATTATATTGAAACTAATGGTATTGTGATCACTGGTCCCGAAGTGCTCACAAACACATACCTCCGTCACCTGACCTGCCTCATTTCCTAACAGGAGGTCCAGCACTGCCCCTTCTCTGGTCGATACCTCTATGTACTGCTGCAAAAAACTATCCTGCACACATTTTACAAACTCCAAACCATCCAGCCCATTTACCGAATGTGTTTCCCAGTCTATTTTTGGAAAATTGAAATCTCCCACAATCACTACCTTGTGCTTACTACTAATATCTGCTATCTCCTTACATATTTGCTCTTCCAATTCACGCTCCCCATTTGGCGGTCTATAATACACCCCTAAAAGTGTTGCTACACCGTTCCCACTTCTCAGTTCCACCCAAATAGCCTCCCTAGACGAGCCCTCTAATCTATTACATAACCTGTCAACCCAAATGCATATATACCAAGCAAGAATTAACATGAAGCTTTCGATCAAGCACCCAATTGCCTTCAATTTAAGTTCTTCCAAAATGTCTATGGTTATTAAGTTTACATTATAAATGTTACACCAGCCTCCAACTTTTGTATGCAGAAGTAAAAGATGGCAGAAGCCCAAACGCTTGGAACAAAAGCCAGAGTATTTTGGAATGAAGTTAGGAAGTTGTTGACAAACACTCCGCATTAAACTTCAAAATAACAGATTTGGGTGAACAACTATATCAAGAAAGATGCAAGAGGGGATCAGTACAGGATGAACTGGGGATCAGTAAAAGATGAATGGGCAGATCACTACAGGATGGATGAGGGGGATTGGTGCAGGTTAAATGGAGGGTGGGTCAGTACGGGATGAATGGGTGGCTCAGTACAGTATGTATAGGGGGGGAGAAGTGCAGGATGGATGGGAAGGGGGTCAGTGTAGGATGGATGGGGGATATGGCAGGAGAATCAATGCGAGGTGGGTAGGGTGATGAATAGATTTGGGGGGGGAGGGTAGAGGGTGAGCACAGGGGATGTCAGTGAGGACTGAATAGAGGAGGGAAGGGGCATCAGTGCGGGATGGAGAGGAAGTGTCCCAGGATAAGGGGGGGAGGGAGAGGGGGGGAGGGGGGGGAGAGGGGGGAGGGGGGGAGGGGGGGAGGGGGGAGGGGGGGAGGGGGGGGAGGGGGGGAGGGGGGGAGGGGGGGAGGGGGGGAGGGGGGGGAGGGGGGGAGAGGGGGGAGAGGGGGGAGAGGGGGGAGGGGGGGAGGGGGGGAGAGGGGGGAGAGGGGGGAGGGGGGGAGAGGGGGGGAGGGGGGAGGGGGGAGAGGGGGGGGGGGGAGAGGGGGGAGGGGGAGGGGGGAGAGGGGGGGGAGAGGGGGGAGAGGGGGGAGAGGGGGGAGAGGGGGGAGAGGGGGGAGAGGGGGAGAGGGGGGAGAGGGGGGAGAGAGGGGGAGAGGGGGTAGGGAGGAAGGAAGGTCAGCGCTCCTTGGACAACATTGCCCCTCTGCCTTGGCCGTCCCTGTCCAACGCCAAAGTGCTGCCGTCAAAGGGGGAGGCGGTTGGGATCTCCTCGCCACGGTGCAGCTCAAAGATCCTATAGCTATAGGATCTTTGGTGCAGCTGCTTCAGCAGCAACAGCAGCCGCGACAGCCGCTCCACCGCCTCCTCCTTCCGCACCCCGCCCGGCAGAAGGAGACCTCCCTCTCCCCGGCCTCGGCGTGCGAGAGGGGTTGTTTTGAAAGCGCCGTTAGCGGGTTTGCAGGCAGCGGCCGTTATCAGGGCGACAGCGGCCGCTGCCTGCAAATCAAAAGATACTGCTGCAAATCCACCAACGGCGCTTTCAAAACAACCAGTATTTGGGTGCTAAGCCGGGCAAAATGACTCGCCATTTAGGTTGCCCAGCGGCACCCAGCGGTCATTGGCACCCGGGCAACCGCTAATTTCGAGCTCTGAGGAAGTGATCAGCCACACAAACATAACTTGTGCACTCATGCTATGAGACATTTCTTATGCCACATCCTCAAACATTGGATTAATAAAAAACCTGAAGACAACCTCTCCTTGACCTTCAAAGCAGCTTTAACAGTTGGAGCTGAAACAAAAAAAACTACACCGTTTCTGTGTAGTTATATGCAAGCACAGCATGCATGTTAGGAACTGCAATTCTGCATTATGGTAACCATGTCAGGGCTCTCACTTAACTTTTTTTCACTGTTGCCAGCCGGGCAACCTAGGCAGCTTTTTAGCTTGCCGAATTCCAGTTTAGATGGTCATTTAAGACGGCTTGCAAGACGCGTGCGATAATGTGCTCGGACGAAGTGCGTAGTTAATTGTCGGAATTATGCTCAATGAAGCATTCACATATTATTTCTGCTTCAAATAAAGTCACAAACTAAACATATTCACCAATCAAGACATGATATATACCACAATAACATGCAGCAAAATTATAATGCAGTATCCCAACTCTTGTTACACGTTGCAATGAATGAAATTTCTATTATTTCTTTCCACTTCCAAACATAAATGTGGGTGGATTGCTCAGCGTATGATCAACCCGTGTCAATAAATCCTGGACCATGGTAACCATGTACACTACAGATTGATGAAAGCATGTTTTATGTCAAGGACTGACAAACTATCATGACACGGCCATAGTATGGGTCTTTTCGTCTTGAATCTTCAATCATCAATCCCTGTTGTGCCCAGTCACAGCAAGTTAAGTTGATAAAGAATTGAATTGATCTGTTTACACCTTTGAAGGTAGACACAGTAACAACATCAAGAGGGGGAAAAATAGATACATAATATATCCCTTCTGCTCTAGGATATTGTAATTTAAAATAAATAAGAGAATGTAAGTGCACTTTGATTTTTTTTTCTTGTAACATACTTGTTACTGTATTATTATTATTATTATTATTATTACCACCTGACCAGATCTATGCCATACTTTTGAATGTACATAGTACCCATTTTACTCTGTGCCCACTAAGATGATGAGTGATGGAAGTAGGTGACTATATGGAATCAATCATGGAACTTGGTAAGTGAGATTGCCCAGAAGGCTTGCCGGTATGGTAAGGACGAGGTCAAGGAGAGTGCAGATGTTGGATAGCTCTTCTGGTGTGGGACTTCAGGAACGCCATGCTGTATCACAACAACCCTTTCAGCAACATGGCTGTTACTTGGCACTGCACTGGAGCATTAGGGGTTGCTTCAATGCCCAAATTTCAGAGTGGGTTTCTGATGAAAAAGTGGGGGAGAACTGGTAAGCGAGAGACAGAGACAGAGAGACAGAAAGAGCAGAGACAGAGACAGGTACATGGATAGGACAGGTTTGGAGGGATATGGACCAAACACCCCCCCCCCCATTTGTGGACCCAGCCGGTGATAGCTAGATCCCACTAATAGACTGCGCAAAGTCTACGCCACATCATCTGTTTCAGTAACATTGACTATGGGATAAATGTGACTTTGGGAACAACAACCCCCACCTCCCACCTTCAAAATGGGTGGGGGGTATTTAGACTCATTGGCCGGAGCAGGTGGGTGGCACTGGTACATTGACAACATTGCCTGTACCCAGTTGAAAAGCCCGCTGCCTCTGGGGGTTTGGAGAGACCATTGTAAGAGAGATCTGCCTCTGGGACAACTTGTGACCAACAGTTTAGTTCCCATACAGAATATTGGCAGAGGGTCGAGTCCAACCACTGGGGCCAGTGTCACGTTTAGTTCAAAGATACAGTGCCCTTCAGCCCACCGAGTCTGCACCGACCAGCGATCCCCCGCACACTATCCTACACACGCTAGGGACAATTTATAAATACCAAGCCTATCAACCTAGAGTTAGGGTTAGGTTTAACTCCTGTACTCCAAAGGTTTGTATAAATTGTTCCTAGCGTGTGTGGAACAGTGTGCGGGAATCGCTGGTCGCAGGCTGGGTCCACAAATGGGGGGCGTCGGGGAAAGTGGGGGGTTGGAGAAGGGAGGGAGATGGGGGTGTGAGGGGAGTGGGGGGGGGGAGGGGAGTGGAGAAGGAGAAGTAGAGTGGGGGGGGGGGGGGGGGGAAGTGGAGAAGGAGAAGTAGAGTTGGGGGGGGGGGCGTGGGGAGCCAGGCACTCGACACCACTGCAAATTGTTCTGTTGCTGTTGTTCCTTTAAAGGGCCAGTCCCACTTCGCGATTTTTTCCGGCGACTGCGGAATGTCAGTGACTGACGCCCTTTAAAACCTTCACTGACGCTCCGCAGTTGCCGAAAAAAAAAAATCAAAGTGGGACAGGCCCTTTAAGGGAACAACAGCAAAAGAACAATTTGCAGCGGTGTCGAGCGCCAATCTGCTGCCTGAGCCGCTGGTTCACAAACAAGCCGCAACTCCACAGGGCAAGGCAGGGAACAAGGATAAGGCAGGCGCTCTCTGAGAAACGCCGACAGTTTGCATCAGGCCGTCCGCTGTCCACATCAGCCAAGCTTTCCTTCTCTTGCCAAGCTGGGCAAAATGACTCGGCTTTTAGATTGCCCGGCGGGGCTTTAGATGGCCAATGGAACCCGGGCAACCGTTAATTTCGAGCCCTGCATGTCACAGCAAAGCCAGCTACAAATTGCAATACATTTGCTGCCTATATATTTGCAAAGCTGCCATCTGCCCAATTTATGCAGATTTGAGAATAGGAATAGTTCCCAAAATCCTTTCCAAATTTGCTGCACTGAGTTGGGACAAAAGTGGTCAGAGACGCATAAAAGGGAAAATAAACATAATACTTCACATTTCTGACAGATTCAAACAACTGCAGCATTTACCCCATTCTGCTCTTGGTAAAGTACAGAGGGTCATAAATTACCATCAGGAATTAAAAAGTCACATCTCACCAGAAATTAACAGCAGAAATTAATATAGAGCATAGAACAGTGCAACACATCAACAGGCCTTTTTCCCCACAATGTCCGTGCCAAACATGAAAACCAATTTAAATTAAAGAGAGACAAACTGCTGGAGCAACTCAGTGGCTCGGGCAGCAACCCTGGAGAACGTGGATAGGCAATGTTTTAGACACAACAGTTAGATTGATGAAGGGTTCAGACAACAAAATGTCACCTATCCATGCTCTCCAAGGATGCTGCATTACTCGCTGTTATTCCGACATTGTGTCGTTCTTTGGTATAAACCAGCATAATGCAGATCCTTTTATTCCAAGTTAATCTAATCTCCTCTTCCTGGATGTGATCCATATACCCCCATGCCCTACATATCCATGTGTCTATCCAAAAGCCTCTTAAAAGCCACTATCATTATTGTCTCCACCACCCCTGACAGCATTTTCCAGGCACCTACCACTCTCTGCGTAAAGAGAATTGCCCTGCATGTCCCCTTTAACTTTCCTTCTCTCACCTTAACGTTTTGCCCCCTTTGAACTAGGCAAACATTCACAGTAAAATATGGAAAGTCCAAAATAACACAACAGTACAGCACAAGGACATGCCCTTCTGCCCACAATGTTTGTACAGAACATGATGCCATGACCATTATTTAATCTGTGCATAATCCATATCTTCCATTCCTAGCATATCAAAATCTCCCCAAAAGCTTCTTAAATGCCACTATCGTGCTTGGGTGTCATCTGCCAACATACTAATCAACCCATCGACATCCAAAATGTTATCTATATAATACCAAAACTCATCTTGTTTGTTTATATGCGTGTTCCCGAAACACCGCCAGAACGGTACATGATAGCGGTACCATTGTTCGCCTACCTTACTCACCATTGTTCTGGGGAGTGAAGTGCCAAATTGATGTTATATTTTACAAGTTATTGACATTTTAAACATTATGTATTTTACAAGTTTAAATTTAAAAAAATCACTTTTCCACTTGCTGTGCCGTGTTTTCTCGAAACCCCACCAAAACAGCACATAGTGCTACCATTTTAGGCCCTCCTTACTCACCATTGTCCTGGTATGTGAACTGTCAAGTTTCGTTCAGACTGATGTTATATTTTACAAGTTATTGACATTTGAAAAGTTTAAAAAGTGTTTCCACTTGCCCTGCCCATCATCCGCATTCGATGTCACAATGACATCACAACGCGTCACAACGGTAAGATGGCCGCCGGCTCTGTGCATGCGCAGTCGGCCCGGTATCCGCGCATGCGGATTTTAAAATAACCGAAAGTCTGCCCTCGAGTGCGCAGTTGGCCCGGTTCAGTTAGAAATTGGCAAGTATGACGTTGTGGGAATTACAGAGGCATGGCTGCAAGTGGGCCAGGGCTGGGAACTGAATATTCAAGGGTACACCTCCTATCAAAAAGACAGACAGGTGGGCAGAGAGGGTGGGGTAGCTCTGTTGGTAAGAAATGAAATTCAGTCCCTTGCAAGGGGTGACATTGAAACAGGATATGTGGAGTAAGTACTGGATAGAACTAAGGAATCGTAAGGGTGAAAATACCCCAATGGGAGTTATATACAGGCCCTCAAATAGTAGCCCGGATATAGGGTGCAAGTTGAATCAAGAGTTAAAATTGGCATGTCGTAAAGGTAATGCCACCATTGTTATGGGAGATTTCAACATGCAGATATACCGGGAAAATCAGGGTGGTACTGGACCCCAAGAAAGGGAGTTTGTGGAGTGCCTCCGTGATGGATTCTTAGAGCAGCTTGTATTGGAGCATACCAGGGAGAAGGTAATTCTTGATTTAGTGTTGTGTAATGAACCAGATTTGATAAGGAGCCATTGGAAGGTAGTGACCATAATATGGTAAGCTTAAATCTACAATTTGAGAGGGAGAAGGGTAAATCGGAGGTGTCAGTGTTACAGTTGAACAAAGGGGACTATGGAGCCATGAGGGAGGAGATGGCCAAAGTTGACTGGAAAGATACCCTAGCAGGGATGACAGTGCAGCAACAATGGCAGGTATTTCTGGGAATAATACAGAAGGTGCTGGATCAGTTTATTCCAAGCAGGAAGAAACATTCCAAGGGGAGTAAGGGGCGACCGTGGCTGACAACGAAAGTCAGGGACAGTATAAAAATAAAAGAGAAGTACAACGTAGAAAAGATGAGTGGGAAGCAAGAGGACTGGGTAATGTTCAAAGAGCAACAGAAGATAACTAAAAAGGTAATACGCGGAGAAAAGGTGAGGTACGAAGGTAAGCTAGCCAAGAATATAAAGGAGGATAGTAACAGCTTCTTTAGGTATCTGAAGAGGAAATAAGTTAAGACCAAAGTTGGACCCTTGAAGACTGAAAAAGGTGCATTTATTTTGGGGAACAAGGAAATGGCAGATGAGTTGAACAGGTACTTTGGATTCACTAAGGAGGACACAAACAATCTTCCAGCTGTATTAGTGGCCTGAGGATCTGGGGTGAAGGAGGAACTAAAGGAAATCCACATTAGGCAGGAAATGGTGTTGGGGAGAATGATGATAAGGCTGATAAATCCCTAGATGGTCTGCATCCCAGGGTACTTAAAGAAGTGGCTCAGGAAATTGTGGACACATCGGTGATCATTTTCCAATGTTCTATAGATTCAGGATCCATTCCTGTGGATTGGAGGGTAGCTAATTTTATCCCACTTTTTAAGACAGGCGGGAGGGAGAAAACAGGGAATTATAGACCAGTTAGCCTGACATCGGTGGTGGAGAAGATGCTTGAGTCAATCATAAAAGATGAAATAGCGGCATATTTGGATAGCAGTAACAGGGCCGGTCCAGACAGCATGGATTTACGAAGGGGAAATCATGCTTGACTAATCTTCTGGAATTTCGAGGATGTAGCTAGAAAAATAGACAAGGAAGAGCCAGTGGATGTAGTGTACCTGTACTTTCAGAAAGCATTTGATAAGGTCCTACATAGGAGATTAGTGCGCAAAATTAGGGCATTTTGTATTGGGGATAGAGTGCTGACATGGATAGAAAATTGATTGGCAGACAGGAAACAAAGAGTAAGGATTAACGGATCCCTTTCAGAATAACAGGCAGTGGCTAGTGGGGTATCGCAAGGCTCGGCGCTGGGACCTCAGCTATTTACAATTTACATCAATGACTTAGATGAAGGGATTCAGAGTAACATTAGCAAATTTGCAGATTTCACAAAGCTGGGCGGCAGTGTGAACTATGAGGAGGATGCCATGAAAATGCAGGGTGACTTGGACAGGTTGGGTGAGTGGGCAGTAGGAAAAACAGGAAGGCAGATTATTATCTAAATGGTGTCAAGTTGGGAAAAGGGGAAGTACAACGGAATATGGGGGTCCTTGTTCATCAGTCAATGAAAGTATGCATGCAGGTACAGCAGGCCCCATTCTCTCCATAGACTGTCATATATGGAGAGGATGGGGCGGCTGGGCTTGTATACTCTGGAATTTAGAAGGATGAGAGGGGATCTTATTGAAACGTATAAGATTAAGGGTGTGGAGACATTAGAGGCAGGAAACATGTTCCCGATGTTGGGGGAGTCCAGAACCAGGGGCCACAATTTAAATATAAGGGGTAAGCCATTTAGAACAGAGATGAAGAAACACTTCTTCACACAGGGGGTTGAGAGTCTGTGGAATATTCTGTCTCAGAGGGCGGTGGAGGCCAGTTTTCTGGAAACTTTCAAGAGAGAACTAGATATGGCTCTAAAAGATAGCGGTCAGGGGATATGGGGAGACGGCAGGAATGAGGTACTGATGGGGATGATCAGCCATGATCACATTGAATGGCGGTGCTGGCTCAAAGGGCCGAATGGCCTACTCCAGCACTTATTGTCTATTGTATCCTCGCGTGTGGGATTTGAAATCACCGCGGTGCTGAGGCTAGGTCTGGGGGCAGCGGTGCTGCTCCTCTACACCCGCGGGCAGGGAGAGGAGCGGGATCCAGGGCAAGGACTTGGCCGCAGCCTCTCCCTGCCCCAGCTCCAATAGGGGGATAGGGGTAGGAAGAGGGATGGCAAGGTAATGGAGGGGAGGGGAAGATAGAGGAGGCGGTGAGTGGAGGAATCAGAGGAGGGTTGGGAGAGGGAGGATAATGGAGATGGGGAATGGGGGACTGAAGAAGAGTAAGATGCGTTCACATTGATCTTATATTTTACAAGTTATTGCCATTTTTTAATTTTTATTAAAGTCGCAGTCGCACTCCCATTGCCGGCTGCGCCTGCACAGTTGGGAGAGGGTGGCCTTGACTTGCGTCACAACGGGGATCTCTGGCATCACAACGGGAAACCGTCAGCCGCGCCTGCGCAATTGGGGGCTATGGGTGAGTGGTGGAATATTGCGTTACTGGAAATGAGCCCAACGGGTCCGCTCTTGCAAATGTTAAAATTACATTATTCAACACTCATTTCAAATTTGTAAATACGTAGTATGTGATTGCACTGGAGAGTGTAGATATTCACCAGGATGTATCCCTAATTGGAGGACTTCAGTTAAAGGGCGAGCTTCAGTAGGCTAGGTCTGTTTTTTCCTGGAGTGAAAGGCTGAAGGGCGACTTGATAAAAGTTTGAGAGGTATGGATATGGTGGATAGTCAAAATAAGTTATTCCCACAGCATAGGTATCAATACGGGTTTATATAGGTTAGAAGGGAGGAGATTAGAAGGGGATCCAAAGGGAATGTTTACCCAGAGTGGTTGACATCTAGATCTCAATGCCAGAGGCAGTGTTGGAATCAAATACTGCACTGCACTTGAGGTATTATGACAGACATAAAATAGGCAAGACAAGAAACAACAGATGCTGGAACTCTGGGGGGGAAAAACAAAAACAAAGTACTGGCGGAAGTCAATGGGCCAGACACCATCTGTCAAGGGAGCGGGCAGGCAATGTATTGGTATGGAAGTATGTGAGCAAATAGGATCAATATAGATAGACAAAGGGTCGGCATGGAAGTAGTGGCCAAAGAGCCTATTTTCGTGCTGCAAACTATGACTCTGGTCAATTAGCAGTCCCAATTTCAAAGTAATTTCCAATTAACCTGCACAAACTTCAAGTTAACTGGGATATCCGCGGGATTGATGTTTTGATATCTCCGCCACAAATAAAAACAATATATTTCAGCAGCCGTTCTAAATTTCTATGGTAAATCAAACATTAAAAATTGTAGAAGATGCCAGAAATACACAGGTGATGCATGTGCGTAAAAGAAAAACTAGTTCATGTTTTAGGTCCAAAGATCCTTCAGAATAGAAACAAAGATAAATTAATGAGTTATGAGTTGTACAGGTGGGGAAAGAATGGAAAGAGTAAGCCCAAGATTGTCACTTTAATTCTCCATCCCACTCGTTGTTCTAACAAGACAAGCTCAAGCACATCGTATCTATCAAGGCATACTGCATCTTCCTGATTCAGTACCAAATTCTACAACTTGAGCTTCCCTTGTCTGTCTGAGAACTGACCATTTCACTGTAAGCCATCAAAAAAATATGGCTCTTCTCTTCATTAGTACACTATGACCCTTTGGGTATGTCACTAACCCAATTAGCAGATCATATATTATCCCATTTAATCAATTTGACAAAGAATTTCCAAAGCAACCCTGACCTCACCTCATCACGTTTAATCCCTTTCCCCTTTGCGACATAAAACATATTTTACCTTACTTCCCCAGTTCCGATGCAGGGTCTTTGAACTGAACCAATAACTTAATCTTCACAAATACTGCTGACTTGCTGGGTGAGAGCATTAGTCTTTACTTCAGATTTACAGAAAGTTTCTTACTTTAGAAAAAAAGATACTTTAAATGCCATCACAATATTGTATGCCCGCCAATTCAATCCAACAATAAGCACCCTTGAACAAAGGTTGAATTTTAGAACAGGAATAAGCAAATAATAGACCACCTTGCTGCAATTATCAACTGGTGATAACAAATATTGTCAACATCTATCAAGTTTACTATTTTCTTCTGTCAGCAACACTCTCTTCAGGGATCAAAATGAATGTAGCTACTGATTACAGCAACTCAATAAGTAACTAGTTACACTGGGACAATACTTCAACTCTGATCATCGGCATTGAATTAGAGTGTTGCCTCTTGTGACTTCCAGTAGCAGGTATTCATGGTACTCAATCCAATTTGCTATTGCATTCCTTGGTTACTAAAACTGGTGCTCCCTATTATGCAAGGCATGTAGTTTTAATTCAAGGTACATCAATTCAGCATGAACTAACTGACAAATGTCATACCAATTCAAATAAAAAAAACAGCCAAATTTCAAACATATACAAATACTTAAAAAAATTAAAATAGCAAATAAGGATACATGAAATTAGTTTACAAATGCTGAATAGTTTGGCATAATGGTTTAATGTACCATTGTGCTTATCTTTCAAAAATTGTTTAAAAAACTATGACATTTCATATATTGCTTAAATTCATCCCAGTGATTTTACTCTGTTCCACCAGAGAAGGCTGCAAACTGCACCGCTTGCTGAATTACTGAAAAAAGTGAAGATTCAATTTAAATTGTCCATTCAGAAAATAATTTAAATACATTATACTATTCCTCAGAACTATCAGACTGCCAATATCAAAAGGAGAAAGCTGGTAAAGGATGCATGGAAAGTACATTTTCATACAACAGATATAAATGTCAGTGAAAACATTTGTGCCATTAAATGGAATAAAATACTTCAAAAGCAGGAAACCTTGACTGCATGGACAGTTTTGTCATGGTAAAAGATGGCAATTTAAATGAAATAATATTCAAAAGGCCTTTGATAAGGTGCCACACATGAGGCTGCTAAACCATATTATTATGGTTCCATGGTATTAGAGGTACTAACGTGGATAGAAGATTAGTTGACTGGCAGAAGGCCTTTTCTAGTTGGCTGCGGTGACTAGTGGCGTTCCATAGGAGTCATGTTGGGTCCGCTATTCTGCACAATATATATTAATGAACTGGATGAGGGAATTGATGGCTTTATGGCCAGGTTTGTGGACAATATGAAGATAGGTGGAGGGGTAGGTGGTGTAGAGGAAGCAGGGAGGCTGCAGAAGGACAGGTTGGGAGAGCAGAAAAAGTGGTGCCAAGTGGAATACAGCGTAGCAAACGTACAGTCATGCGCTTTGGGAGAAGGAATAAAGGCGTAGACTACTTTCCAAATGGGGAGAGGATACAGAAATTGGTGGCGCAAAAGGGACAAAGGTGGTGCAGGATTCCCAAAAGGTTAATTTGCAGGTTGAGTCACCGGAGATGAAGGCAAATGTAATGTTCCTATTCATTTCGAAGGGACTAGAATATACAGTGCCCTCCATAATGTTTGGGACAAAGACCCATCATTTGATTTATTTGCCTCTGTACTCCACAATTTGAGATTTCTAATAGAGAAAAAAAATCACATGTGGTTAAAGTGCACACTGTCAGATTTTAATAAAGGCCATTTTTATACATTTTGGTTTCACCGTGTAGAAATGACAGTCGTGTTTATACATAGTCCCCCCTTTTCAGGCCACAATAATGTTTGGGCTTAATTGCCTCCTTAATGCAGGTGTGATAGCTCTCAGCACCTGTCTTTCCATCACCTTTGGAAACTTTTATTACTGTTTATCAACACGAGGACCAAAATTGTGCCAATGAAAGTCAGAGCCTTTATGAGACTGAGAAACAAAAATAAAACTGGTAGAGACATCAGCCAAACCTTAGGCTTACCAAAATTAACTGTTTGGAACATCATTAAGAAGAGAGCACTGGGACTGGCAGGCCAAGGAAGATCTCTACAGCCGATGACAGAAGAATTAGCTCTATAATAAAGAAAAATGTACTTGCTGGAATTTAGGAGATTGAGGGGGGATCTTATAGAGACTTACAAAATTCTTAAGGGGTTGGACAGGCTAGATGCAGGAAGATTGTTCCCGATGTGGGGCTGGACAGGCTAGATGCAGGAAGATTGTTCCCGATGTTGGGGAACTCCAGAACAAGGGATCACAGTTTAAGGATAAGGGGGAAGTCTTTTAGGACCGAGATGAGAAGATCATTTTTCACACAGAGAGTGGTGAGTCTGTGGAATTCTCTGCCACAGAAGGTAGTTGAGGCCAGTTCATTGAGGGCAGTTTTGGGCCCCGTATCCAAGGAGGGATGTACTGGCTTTGGAGAGGGTCCAAATAAGGTTTACAAGAATTATCCCGGAGATGATTGGATTAATGTACGAGAAGGGCCTGAAGGCTCTGGGCCTTTAAGAGGGAGTTAGATGTGGCCCTTGTGGCTAAAGGGATCATGGGGTATGGAGAGAAGGCAGGTACAGGATACCGAGTTGGATGATCAGCCATGATCATATTGAACGGCAGTCCAGGCTCAAAGGGACGAATGGCCTACTCCAGCACCTATTTTCTATGATTCTATGATCTGTGAAACACGGTGGTGCGGGTGTTATGGCTTGGGCATGTATGGCTGCTGAAGGTACTGGCTCACCTATCTTCATTGAAGATGCAACTGCTGATTGGTAGTAGCATAATGAATTCTGAAGTGTATAGACACATCCTATATGCACAAGTTCAAACAAGTGCCTCAAAACTCATTGGCCGGTGGTTCATTCTACAGCAAGACAATGATCCCAAACATACTGCTAAAGCAACAAAGGAGTTTTTTAAAACTAAAAAGTAAATTCTTGAGTGGCCAAGTCAATCACACGATCTGAACCCAATTGAGCAGGCCTTTTATATGCTGAAGAGAAAACTGAACAGGACTAGCCCCCAAAACAAGCATAAACTAAAGATGGCTACAATACAGGTCTGCCTGGCAGAGCATCACCAGAGAAGACACCCACCAACTGGTGATGTCCATGAATCACAGACTTCAAGCAATCATTGCACGCAAAGGATATGCAACAAAATACTAAACATGACTACTTTCATTTACATGACATTGCTGTGTCCCAAACATTATCGTGCCTTGAAATGGGGGGGGGGGGGGGGGGGGGGGGGACGGGGACGACTAGGTATAAACATAGCTGTAATTTCTACATGGTGAAATCAAAATGTGTAAGAATGGCCTTTATTAAAATCTGACAGAGTGTACTTTAACCACATGTGATTTTTTTTCTATTACAAATCTCAAAATGTGGAGTACAGAGGCAAATAAATAAATGATGGGTCTTTGTCCCAAACATTATAGAGGGCACTGTGAAAGCAAGTATGTAATACTGAGGTTTTAACAGGCGCTGGTGGGGCCACATTTGAGGGCAGTTTTGGGCCCCGTATCCAAGGAGGGATGTACTGGCTTTGGAGAGGGTCCAAATAAGGTTTACAAGAATTATCCCTGAGATGATTGGATTAATGTACGAGAAGGGCTTGAAGGCTCTGGGCCTGTACCCACTGGAGTTTAGAAAGATAAAGGGGGGGGGGGGGGGAGAGAAATAATCTACTGGATTATGGAAGGCCTATAGAGTAGATGCAGAAAGAACATTTCCAGTAATGGGAGAGTCTAGAACCAAAAGGCACAACTTCAGAATAAAAGGACATTTCTTCAAAATTCAGATTCAGATTCAGATTCCTTTATTGTCATTCAGACCTTTCGGTCTGAACGAAATTTGTTACCTTGCAGTCATAACATGTAATAAATTAAAACAAAACACACAATAAACACATATTTAACATCCACCACAGTGAGTTCACCAGGCACCTCCTCACTGTGGTGGAAGGCAAAAGTCTTAAAGTCTTTGTCTTTTTCCCCTACTTGTTCCCCCTCTGTACTGAGGCAATCCAGGCCTTCGATGTCATCGTCCACTAGGCCCGCGGCCGAGCCTCCGAAGCCAGGCCGTCACCGCCGCCGTTGCCGGAACGCCGGAACACCACCACAGCTCCCAATCAGGTTCGACCACGGGAACGCTGGAGCCGCCGGAGCTCTGAAGCCGGGCCGCCGCTGGAGCAACGCTGGAGAGCCGCTGGAGCGCCGGAGCCGGGCCGCTGCTGGAGCACCGCTGGAGAGCCGAATCCCCGAAGCCGGGCCGCCGCTGGAGCACCGCTGGAGCAACTGCTGGAGCCGCCGGAGCTCCGAAGCCGGGCCGCTGCTGGAGCACCGCTGGAGCAACTGCTGGAGCCGCCGGAGCTCCGAAGCCGGGCCGATGCTGGAGCACCGCTGGAGAGCCGCTGGAGCCCCGAAGCCGGGCCGCCGCTGGAGAGCCGCTGGAGCGGCGAAGCCCCGAAGCCGGGCCGCCGCTGGAGCACCGCTGGAGCAACTGCTGGAGCCGCCGGAGCTCCGAAGCCGGGCCGCTGCTGGAGCACCGCTGGAGAGCCGCTGGAGCCCCGAAGCCGGGCCGCCGCTGGAGCACCGCTGGAGAGCCGCTGGAGCCGCCGGAGCTCCGAAGCCGGGCCGCTGCTGGAGCACCGCTGGAGAGCCGCCGGAGCGCCGAAGCCGGGCCGCTGCTGGAGCACCGCTGGAGAGCCGCCGGAGCGCCGAAGCCGGGCCGCTGCTGGAGCACCGCTGGAGCAACTGCTGGAGCGCCGAAGCCCCGAAGCCCCGAAGCCGGGCCGCCGCCGCCGCTGGAACACTGGAGCTCTGAACGCTCGCCACAGCTCCGAGGCCACCAGCTCCGCCATTAGGCCTCAGCACAGACGGAGACGGTGACGGGGGACACGACAAGAAAAGGTCGCATCCCCCCGAAGGGAGAGACTAAAACCTTGTTTCTCCCACCCTCCCCCCCCCCCCCCCCACACAAACACAGCCTAATAAACCAAAAATTCTAACTAAAACAGACACAAAAAGACGAAAAAAAAGAAAAAAACAGACGGACTGCAGGTGAGCCGCAGCTGCCACGCAGCGCCGCCACTTCCGAAAATGGAGATGAGGAGGAATTTATTTAGCCAGAGGGTGGTGAATCTGTAGAATTCATTGCCAAAAATACTGTAGAGACCAACACATTGGGTATTTTTTAAGGAAGAGATTGACAGATTGGTTAGGAAGAGAGTTATAGGTTATGAGAGAAGGCCTGAAAATTGGGTTGAGGAGGAAAAATAGATCAGCCATGATTGAATGGAGTAGACTTGATGGACTGAATGGCTTAATTGTGCTCTTGTGGCTCATTAACACAGATGAAGCAGTAAAGTACAATTGGTATGCAAAAAAAAAAAAATGCTACTACACATGATAAGGAAATTGAAGCAAAAATAACATTTAAAAATCCAAAAGGTACAAATTTAACAAAAATATAGTATGCTCTTTTGAGTCAACCAGGTTTTGGCATGGAATTTGCATTCAAACTATACTTATGGTCCATTTCATGTGAAATTTCGAAAATTTCAGAACCCAAAAAAAAACCACAATTTAGTAACTATTTAAAAATGATCACCATAGATTAAGAAATTTATGTCAATTTATAAACATATTCAGGTACCGATAAAATAATTTGTGGTTCTTCAAAAACACACCTTTCCTATTTTGCAAGACCAGCTGCAGCTCATGCTGAAATTAATGGAGTTATAAAAAGAGGACATTAAGATCTGAACAAATTTCCTTTAGCTACCTTTATGGCCTTGCAGTTCAACTGGCAAAATGTTTCCGCAATGGTGTCAGCTGTTACAATTGTCACTGAATCCACTTCAGCTCCTTCCTTGTTGTTGCTGCAGTGGTACTGAATGCCACCTTAAAGGGCCTGTCCCACAGATTTTTTTCGGCGACTGCCAAATTGGCTGACGTATCAGATCACCAGAAAACACACGGAGTGATGATATACGACGCGCTGTGTTTTTTCAAGTGTCACAACATTTTTTTTGTCGCCGCTGGATTTTGAAATGTTCAAAATCTTTTGGCGACACTGATATGACGCCGGCAGTCACCGAAAAAAAAAAAATCGCCAAGTGGGACAGGCCCTTTACAATGTTGCATTACGAACCCATTTACTTCCCTTAATGCTGCATCTATTAATGTAGAGGCCACAAGGAAGCAGATTTTTGTACAATATTAGAGTTTATCCCTTTTAACGTCTGGAAAACCGAGGCATATTCAGTTCAGCAGGTCAGTAGCAACACATGAACACCATTTTGTATAGACAATAATCTGAGCCAGTTCAAAATTGTGAAGGTAAAGGAAGGTTTCATATATTCAAAGGAAGCCAAAATGGCAATTGATATTTAAATAGCCTGTACTGAATATTAACCATATAACCATTACAGCACGGAAACAGGCCCTCTCGACCCTTCCAGTGCGTGCCGACCATTTGTTTTCCCCTAGTCCCCTCTACCTGCACTCAGACCATACCCCTCCATTCCCTTCACGTCCATATACCTATCCACTTTACTTTTAAATGTTAAAATCGATCCTGCCTCCACCACTTCTGCTGGAAGCTCATTCCACACATCCACCACCCTCTGAGTAAAGAAGTTCCCCCTCACGTTACCCCTAAACATCTGTCCCATAATTCTCATGTCATGCCCTTGTTTGAATCTTCCCTACCCTCAATGGGAAAAGCTTATCCACGTCAACTCTGTCTATCCCTTTCATCATTTTAAAGACCTCAATCAAGTCCCCCCTTAACCGTATGCACTCCAAAGAATAAAGACCTGACTTGTTCAACCTTTCTCTGTAACATAGTTGCTGGAACCCTGGCAACATTCTAGTAAATCTCCTCTGTACTCTCTCTATTTTGTTGACATCCTTCCTATAATTAGGCGACCAAAATTGTACACCATACTCCAGAATTGGTCTTACCAATGCCTTGTACAATTTTAACATTACTTCCCTACTCCTATATTCAATGCTTTGATTTATAAAGGCCAGCACACCAAAGGCTTTCTTTACCACCCTATCTACATGCGATTCCACCTTCAGGGAACTATGCACAGTTATTCCTAGATCCCTCTGTTCCACAGCATTCCTCAATTCCCTACCATTTACCATGTACGTCCTATTTTGATTTGTCCTGCCAAGATGTAGCACTTCACACTTAACAGCATTAAACTCCATCTGCCATCTTTCAGCCCACTTTTCCAAATGGCCCAAATCTCTCTGTAGACTTTGAAAATCTACTTCATTATCCACAACACCACCTATCTTAGGATCATCTGCATACTTACTTATCCAATTTTCCACCCCATCATCCAGATCATTGATGTACATGACAAACAACAGTGGACCCAACACAGATCCCTGAGGCACCCCACTGGTCACCGGCTTCCAACCTGACAAACAGCCATCCACCATTACACTCTGGCATCTCCCATTCAGCCACTGTTGAATCCATCTTGCTACTCCGCCATTAACACCCAAAGATTGAACCTTCTTAACCAACCTTCCGTGGGGAACCTTGTCAAAGGCCTTACTGAAATCCATATAGATGACGTCCACTACTTTACCCTCATCAATTTCCCTTGTAACTGCTTCAAAAAAATCAAGAAGGTTTGTCAAACATGACCTCCCAGGCACAAATCCATGTTGACTGTTCCTGATCAGACCCTGTTTATCCAGATGCTTATATATATTATCTCTAAGTATCCTTTTCATTAATTTGCCCACCACTGACGTCAAACTAATAGGTCTATAATTGCTAGGTTTATTCTTTGAACCCTTTTTAAACAATGGAACAACATGCGCAGTACGCCAATCCTCCGGCACTATTCCCGTTTCTAATGACATTTGAAATATTTCTGTCACAGCTCCTGCTATTTCTACACTAACTTCCCTCAATGTCCTAGGGAATATCCTGTCAGGACCTGGAGACTTATCCACTTTTATATTTTTCAAAAGTGTCAGTACTTACTGCTCTTTGAATCTCATAGTTTCCATAGCTACTCTACTTTTTTCCCTTACCTCACAGAGTTCAATATCCTTCTCCTTGGTGAATACCGAAGAAAAGAAATTGTTCAATATCTCCCCCATCTCTTTTGGCTCTGCAGATAGCTGTCCATTCTGGTTCTCTAATGGTCCAATTTTATCCCTCGTTATCCTTTTGCTATTAATATAGCTGTAGAAACCCTTTGGATTTACTTTCACCTTTCTTGCCAAAGCAACCTCATATCTTCTTTTAGCCTTCCTAATTTCTTTCTTAAGATTCTTTTTACATTCTTTATACTCCTCTAGCACCTCATTTACTCCATGCCTCCTATAATCATTGTAGATATCTCTCTTTTTTTCGAAACAAGTGTCCAATTTCCCTTGAAAACCATGGCTCTTTCCAATTTTTACTATTTCCTTTCAACCTAACAGGGACATAAAAATTCTGTACTCTTACAATTTCCCCTTTAAATGTCCTCCATTTCTCTTGTACATCCTTCCCATGAAACAAAGTGTCCCAATTCACTCCTTTAAAATCTTTACACATTCCCTCAAAGTTAGCGTTTCTCCAATCAAAAATCTCCACCCTAGGTCCAGTTCTGACTCTCTCCATAATTATATTGAAACTAATGGTATTGTGATCACTGGTCCCGAAGTGCTCACCAACGCATACCTCCGTCACCCGACCTGCCTCATTTCCTAACAGGAGGTCCAGCACTGCCCCTTCTCTGGTCGATACCTCTATGTACTGCTGCAAAAAACTATCCTGCACACATTTTACAAACTCCAAACCATCCAGCCCATTTACAGAATGTGTTTCCCAGTCTATTTTTGGGAAATTGAAATCTTCCACAATCACTACCTGTGCTTACTACTAATATCTGCTATCTCCTTACATATTTGCTCTTCCAATTCTCGCTCCCCATTTGGCGGTCTATAGTACACCCCTAAAAGTGTTGCTACACCATTCCCACTTCTCAGTTCCACCCAAATAGCCTCCCTAGACGAGCCCTCTAATCTATCCTGCCAAAGCACTGCTGTAATATCTTCTCTGACAAGCAATGCAACACCTCCCCCTCTGGTCCCTCCAATTCTATCACACCTGAAGCAACGAAATCCTGGAATATTTAGTTTCCAATCACAGCCCTCCTGCAACCATGTTTCACTGATTGCCACAACATCATATTTCCAGGTGTCAATCCAGGCTCTAAGTTCATCCACCTTACTTACAATGCTCCTAGCATTAAAATATACACATTTTAGAAACCCACCATCCTTTATTCTCTGTCTATTATCTTTTTCATCTTTCTCGCCTACAAGTGCTTCCCTTCTCTGCCTCTTGCCCCACACCCTGACCCCTAGCCCCCTCTACCCGAGTCCCGTCCCCCCCCCCCCCCCCCCCCCCCCCCCCCCCCCCCCCCCCCCCCCCCCCCCCCCCCCCCCCCCAAGGCATTTAGATTTCACACAAGTTTCCTTTCTGGAAGTATTTCTCAATAAAACAGCCAAAATCTAAATTTAGCTGGCAAGAGAAAATCACCAAGCTTGCAAACTGGAGTAAAAAAAGTTCCTTGCTGTGTTTACTGGGTTTAATCACCTGACTTTGTTTACAGAAAACTCACATCTTAAATATTCCAAGTGCCTTTGTCAACTACTTTGTTCTCACCACTCAGCAATTATCTCACATCTTAAGTAACCATGGGTACTGTAACCAAACGTATTACTTCAGTTAAAAGCATTTCACATCAACACAGCATGCCAAGCAGTATTCATACTCCCAATTTTTCTCAGTCAGAGTGAAAACAGGTGGCATGTCTAACATCCCACACATAGACCAGAAAACAGCTCATGTATCATCACAAATACAATGAGTTTAAATGTTTTGTTTTCTCACCACAAATTATCACAATCTACCAAGGACAACAACTGGCCCTGCTGATGGGGCATACACCTGCTCATATGGAGCCAAGGGATGAGAAGTGGAAACATCAATATTATCTGGTAAAGATGTAGAATGTGTCAATATATACAGGAGTTGCAAACCTATGCATTACCACATTAGGCCTCCATTACGTTATTCCACAAATGTGAAAACATTGGAGGCTTCAAAATTCAAGGTTAAATCTGATGAGACCAAAACACACATCGACACACCTCTGCACTTAGTTATGCACACGTGTCTCAATTTTGTATATGCAGCATGCTTTATCCATCAGTAACAATCTTTCAAATGGGCATCAACCAAGACTTAATCTTTATCACTCCTTCCATGCCTCAGGTCATCTCAAAGCATTCCAAATGAGAGTATTTTTGGTCACTAGTGTGATGTAGGAAGATGTTGGATCCTAATACAAAATGATCTTACATCAGAGCAAAACTATCTACATGCACTCACACAAGACCAATGCAGTCTAGAAGGAGATTGCAGAATTAATTAAGTTTGACATAAAAGCATTCATTTACTAAAATGTTTTTTTTCTTCTCCACTGTATTATTTGGCTCTACCAAACACTCTGCAACAGCAGCCACAGCAAGGTACCACTCAATTCTTCTCTCCCCGCCTGTTCAGAACTGGCCTAGGCCACAATAGGGTACATTGATCAACCAGTGTTAAAATGTATTAAATCACACACATAATAGTTAAAATGGAAGACCCTCAAATTGCAGACAGAAAGTCAGGTGGAAAAATCAAGCCATTTTCAGATATTAAAATAAACTTCCAACCATTGACTTGAAAGCTTTTAAAAGCTCTAATTTAATTCCAGTTGCCAGCAATAAAGTGAGATCAGAGATACTCTCCACACCCAACATATTATGAAGATCTATTTTTCAATTCTAATTAACATTACCTGTGTAACAAATAATATTTGGCTCAATGGACACAAAATGCTGGAGTAACTCATGGGTGACATCATCCATTCCTTCTATCCAGAGATGCTGCCTGTTCTTCTAACTCCAGCATTTTGTCATTCTTCGAACCAAATATTATAACTGATAGCAATTTATCCACAAAAGCAACTAAAGCATAAAGAAAAATCTTTTTTTTTTTTTTTAAATGACACTATTATAGGACAATGTATAAACAATTACTTACATTGGTACAATGCTGGATTTCCACTTACTTTCAAACATTTCTAAATAATATGATTAATTTTTAAGCCAATTATTGCATTATCAGCAGCCCATAACACATGGTAGTAAACAATACAAAGCAGAACCTTTATACATTGCAACGTACATGAAGCACTTTCAATCAGATAAACCATAAATGTACTACACTTGAGATTTCCTCGATCAGGAGAATAATGCCTTACTAATAAACTTATTGTGTTATATTGTGTTAAGATACTCAATGATCACACATGGAATATAGACACAGAGATATGAAAATACATATGACAAGATCAACTTTGATTCAAGGATACCTTTGAGGCTTAGTGCAGTGGGCAAAAAACTTTCATCCCGAACTTCAGTTCAAATCCAGACCAGAGTCATGGGATGGAAGTCTTCTCTCTATCACTGCAAGAATCCAATGAGAAATAAGTCTGAGCAAACTCAATCCAGTTTATTTGAAACCATGCCTATATAGCATATAATATGGCACAGTTTAGAATGTCTGAGATGCCACAAGTTACTTTCTCTGAGAGACAAAAATATAGATAGGTGCAGTGGTGAGTGCTACAATATCAGGGCAAGAGCACCAAGAGATGGAGGTTTTACCTGCATCTGTGTTATTTGAAGAGATGTGACTGGCACTGGAGCAGTCCATTATCCAGGTTTTTTGTACATCTTGAACACTTTACATCAAAGCTAAAAGTAAATGCTATCCTGCCACCATATGCATTCCTCAATCATTCAAAAACAAAGCCTGCCAACTGGTATAACACTACTTCCTGGCATTCATCCCAAATTTGCTTCTGATGCATGTAGAAAACTGTTCAAATGAGAAAGTTACTTAATGCTAGTCACAAATTTCCTGTTTCAAATACAAGTCAGTAATCAATGTCAATAAAACAACATTCAAAATAAGCTTCCATTTGACATGTATCTGTGCCATTTTGAAATGGGTATGGTAAATTAAGGGAAACGTGGAATCAGGAAACGTACATGCATGTAAAGAGCAATGATTTGAATCTAGGAAAGCAAAGTAGTGATGTCATTAGTGTGTGAAGCCACACTGTAGTTCATAAATGAATCCATTGTTACACAGATGAATAGAAGAATCCTCCCCCTACAAATACTGCAGAGGAATGTCATGAAGATCTACTGCATGATACAACTTAGCACGAGAACGTTAAAAACTCCGTGCTAACGTTCCAGCCTCACCGGGCTGTGATATTTCAGATTCCAAATACCACTGCATATGTGGACATCTTAACAAAACACTATTGAAGCTGCTAGAACCGTGCTGCACGTCTCATAATTCATGCAATGCAGCCTTCAACTGAATCCACTTCCCCACGCAACTGGCACCACCCAACCTGGCACCACCAATGTCAGATGGGTGAGAAGCATACAAACAACAAAAGCTGTTGGATTTTCTGCAGTACGAAGGTTAGATGTGGGAGCAGGGGGGTGGAGGTGGGGGCAGAGGACTGAGCTGTGGCTGCAGCTCGCCTCTATCCATCATTGATTGGGGGGGGGGGGGGTGGAAGTGTACGGCGGGGAGGGAGGAGGCCTGCGAGCCGCAGGGGGAGCGGCCTGACTCAGCCACACGGCCGGCGAGCTTTAGCGGGCCCAGCAACGACCAAGCCCTGACATACACCCAGCCGCCCTGGGCCCGGCGGCGGCAAAGAGCCGGGGACGGGCGGAGACAGAGCGGCGGGCCACAGCCTCTGCGCCCTCCTCTGCCGGCCGGGCCGCTCCCTCTCGTCTCCTCCTCCTCCTCCCCCCATCCGGTCAGAACCGGCCTGGACCGCCACTGCACCGCAGCTCCCGTTTCCACCTCACCGTCGTCTACTGGCGTCCGTGCACGACTGTCACTTCAAAGCTGCCCCCAGGTTAAATAAATATGAAGCCCACTTTTCACAACCCTCCCTCCCGGCAACCTCCAAGATGGCGTCGACTTCCGTCGGGGTTTCCTGCAGCTCGTCACAGGGGCGGGTGAAAGGTCAAGGAGGGGCGGAGAGCGCGGATCGGAGAGGGGGAGGGGCGGAGCAAGTGGAGGGGCGGAGCGGGCTGTGGGGGAGGGGCGGAGCGGGCTGTGGGGGAGGGGCGGAGCGGGCTGTGGGGGAGGGGCGGAGCGGGCTGTGAGGGAGGGGCGGGGCGGGCTGTGGGGGAGGGGCGGAGCGGACTGTGGGGGAGGGGCGGGGCGGGCTGTGGGGGAGGGGCGGAGCGGACTGTGGGGGAGGGGCGGGGCGGGCTGTGGGGGAGGGGCGGAACGGGCTGTGGGGGAGGGGCGGAGCGGGCTGTGGGGGAGGGGCGGAGCGGGCTGTGGGGGAGGGGCGGAGCGGGCTGTGGGGGAGGGGCGGAGCGGGCTGTGAGGGAGGGGCGGGGCGGGCTGTGGGGGAGGGACGGAGCGGACTGTGGGGGAGGGGCGGGGCGGGCTGTGGGGGAGGGGCGGAACGGGCTGTGGGGGAGGGGCGGAGCGGGCTGTGGGGGAGGGGCGGAGCGGGCTGTGGGGGAGGGGCGGAGCGGGCTGTGAGGGAGGGGCGGGGGCGGGCTGTGGGGGAGGGGCGGGGCGGGCTGTGGGGGAGGGACGGAGCGGGCTGTGGGGGAGGGGCGGGGCGGGCTGTGGGGGAGGGGCGGAGCGGGCTGTGAGGGAGGGGCGGGGCGGGCTGTGAGGGAGGGGCGGGCTGTGAGGAAGGGGCGGGGCGGGCTGTGGGGGAGGGGCGACTCTTGGAGGCGGGAGTGGGAGTGGGAGTGGGAGTGGCAGCGCAGAGAGGGTTGTCCGTCTATCGTCCCGCCCTATGCTCCAGGAGCCGGCTCAGGTAGGCGCTATAACAACGAAAGACCCACCGCTATAGGATCTTTGATAACAACATTTACCGTCATGCAGCACATAAACATGCCCATGCCATACTTTTGTATGAAGGGAAACGTCACCCATTCCTTCTCTCCAGAGATGCTGCCTGTCCCGCTGAGTTACTCCAGCATTTTGTGTCTATCTAGCAATGTTACAACATTTTGAGATTTTAAAAATCAAGTCTGCAATTTATCCCATCAGATAAAGCATAAAAATAAGTTTAATTTGACACCTAATTCACTATCATATCTTCAGTATTAAAAAAGTATGGCCATTTTCATACTCGGAAATTAGCAACTTGTTTCCTATTGCTTTTCTATTGACTTAACACAAAAGTTGTGATCGAGGACAGTCAAAAGTCCATGTTAAAAACTTTCTTTTTTTTAAAAATATATTTTTATTAGAGGTAAGCAATAAATTTGCAAACACATATTATGGTATAAGTATTTCGTGTATATCAATCATACATTATTAATATTATCAATTGAATCATTCTGCCTCTAATAATTTTTTTTAGATTAAGAGTAATAAAAAAAAGAGAGAACGAAAAGAGAAAAAAAGAAAAATCAAAAAAGAAAAATCATAAGGAATGGAATAATTTACCATTGATACATCATTGGAGATAAGATCAAGGAATATAGAGTATAACTTTTCATCTGATCCTGAGTCCAAGTTTCAGTTAGGTCCCCCTGCTGAACCAATCTACCCTTTTAAGTAATCGATGAAAGAAGACCATACTCTAACAAAGAGTTCTTGTTTGTCCATTAAGGGAAATCTGATTCTTTCCAGGTGTAGGGTCTCCAACATTTCCATAATCCACATTTTAATTGTGGGGGTTATAGGGCCTTTCCAAAATTTTAATATTAATTTCTTCCCGATTATTATACTGTAATCTAGGACATTTCGTTGGCTTGTTGTAAGTGTTAAACCTTGTTCTGATATTCCAAGTATTATTAGTTTTGAGTCCAGGTCCAGTTTAGTATTAATAACTTCAGAAGTTATTCTAAAAATCTCAATCCAGAAATTTTTAATTTTTATACAATTTGCAAAAGTATGTGTTAAGTTAGCCTTTAGATGCTGACATTGATCGCATATAGGAGAGACATGTGGAAAGATTCTATTCAGTTTAACTTTTGAGTAATGTAATCTGTGTAATACTTTAAATTGTATTAAAGCATGTCTGGCATTTAACGAGCATTGATGTATATATTGTAAACTTTTGTCCCAAATATCTTTCGTTATGGGTTGGCTTAATTCATTTTCCCATGTATGTCTATGTGATTCCATCGATGGTACCTCGCTGTCTAAAAGGATATTATAAATATAAGTCTGGTCCGCAATAACCAACCCGACCTCCCGGTGGCTCAGCACTTCAACTCCCCCTCCCATTCCACATCCGACCTCTCGGTCCTGGGCCTCCTCCACGGCCAGAGTGAGCAACACCGCAAGCTGGAGGAACAGCACCTCATATTCCGCTTGGGGAGTCTGCATCCTTTGGGCTTGAATATTGAATTTTCTCAATTCTGTTAACCCTTGCTGTCTCCTCCCCTTCCCACCTCTCCCTCAGCCCTCGGGCCCTGGCATTCCCTCTATCTCTATCTCCCTCCCCCACCCCAGTCGCACCAGCTTCTCATTTTCACACCACAAACAGCTTACAATGGCTTGTTCCCTTTATCATCGATACTTTTTTGCATATCTTTCATTCATTGTTCCTTATCTCTCCACATCACCGTCTATATCTCTCGTTTCCCTGATCCCTGACCAGTCTGAAGAAGGGTCTCGACCCGAAACGTCGCCTATCTCCTTCGCTCCTTAGATGCTGCTGCACCCGCTGAGTTTCTCCAGCTTTTTGTGTACCCTATAAATATAAGTTGTTAGTTTTTCTGTATTAGGATGCTTATTCAAACATTCATCAAGGATTTCTGGTTCCCTATTCTTATAATCTTGTGTATTTGATTTAACATAATCTCTGAGTTGTAGATATCGAAAAACATTATTTGAGTGTATTCCATAAATCTGTTGTAGCTCTTGAAATAAAAGAAAAGTGCCTTTCTTATAAAGATGTTCCATTTTTTAAATTCCATAATTTTTCCATTGTGTGAAACCTTTATCCAGCATGGAAGGTTTGAATAAGGGATTGTTTACAATAGGGAGACAGTGGTATATTATCCAATTTTAAAGCCTTTTTTAATTGTTTCCAGATTCGTGTACCACTATGTGTTATTGGGTTTTCCCTATAGATTTTATTGTTCAATTTTGTCGGTGCAAACATAATCGAACCGATTTCAAAAGGTAAACAGTCCTTAACCAGTCTGGTTGTTGATCCATTTCTTTTTTTTTTTTTTTTTGTAAAATATTTTAATTAGAAGTAAATACATATTAAGAAGAAATAATATAAAATCGAAAAAAAAGAAACATATTATTCGTCACATACATTCTTAATATTTTTAAAATTTACAGTCATTCTTATTTATACTTCTATATTTTTTATTATTTTATAACAGTAGGAAGTAAAGAGAAATAATAAAAAGAAAAAGAAATAAGATAGAAATAAAAAATCAATAAAATGAGTGGAGTATTAAGCAAGATATTCTTCATTGGAGATATATTCGTGGTCTATTGTATATAATTCTTCATCTATTCCTTCATTCAGGCTTCAGTCAGGGCCTCGAACAGGACCACCTCAACCCTTTAAGTATTCAATAAATGGAGACCATATTCCTCTGAATTGATCTAGTCTGTCCAATAGGACAAGTCTTAATCTTTCCAGGTGAAGTGTCTCCGACATTTCTGTAAACCACATTTTGATTGTGGGGGATGTGGGACCTTTCCAAAATCTTAGTATTATTTTTTTACGAATTATTAAACTATAACCAATAAAAATTATTTCTTGTGTTGTTAGTAGCTGATCCGTTTCTAATATTCCTAATATGATTAATTTTGAGTCTGGAGTTAAATTTGCATTAACTACATTCGAGATTATCTTGAAAATTTCTGTCCAAAAATTAGTAATTTTTGTACATTTTGTGAATGAATGCTTTAGATTAGCTTCTAACTGCTGACATTTATCACATATAGCAGAAACATTTGAATACATTCTGTTTAATTTGGATTCTGAGAAGTGTAATCTATGTAAAACTTTAAGTTGTATCAAGGAGTGTCTGGCATTTAATGAGCAGTGGTGTATATGTTGTAAACTTTCATTCCATACTTCTACAATAATTGTTTGACCTAATTCGTTTTCCCATGCTTGTCTATATTTTTCCGTGTTTGGTAAATCATTTTCCAGTAAGATATTATAAATATATAATATTAATGTTTCTGTATTTGGATGTTTATTTAGACATTCATCTAAAATGTCTGTCTTTCTATTCCTAAAATCTGGTGTATTTGATTTAACATAATCTCTAATTTGTAGATATCTAAAGTACTCTTTTGAGTGTAATCCATAATTTTGTTGTAATTCCTGAAATGAAAGAAATAAACTTTCCCTGTAGAGATCACCCATCTTATTTATTCCATAGTTATTCCATTTAAAAAAACCTTTATCCATCAATGAAGGTTTAAAAGTAATGTTGTTTACAATTGGAAGAGCCAGTGGTATACTCTGTAATTTTAATGTTTTCTTTAATTGTTTCCAAATACGTATACCACTTTCTATTATTGGGTTTCCTCTATAAATTTTCTTATGTATTTTAGTGTTAGCGAATAAAATCGAGCTAATTTCGAAAGGTGAACAGTCTTCCTTTTCCATTTTTACCCAGTTTCGTTGTTTATCTACTTCTTCCAACCAAAAATTCATATTTTTAATATTAACTGCCCAGTAATAAAACATAAAATTAGGCAATCCATTCATTTTTGATTTACATAGATGTTTTTTAAATTATTCTATGGTTCTTATAATCCCAAATAAAATTGGTAATTATAGAGTCCACTTTCTTAAAAAATTTTTTAGGAAGATATATCGGGATCAGTTGAAACAGGTATAATAATTGCGGAAGAAAAATCATTTTTATCGCATTAATTTTACCTAGCATTAAAATAGGTAATGTTTTCCAATATAGGATATTCTTAAGTAGTTTATTCAATAAGGGTGGGAAATTAGATTTAAATAAAGAATCATATCTTTTTGTTACATAAATTCCTAGATATTTGATTTTTTCATTTGCTATCTTAAAAGGATATTGTTGTAATATATGTAAATTATTCCCCATTATTGGCATAAGCACTTTTATTCCAATTAATTCTATATCCTGAAAACAATCCAAATTGAGTTATTAAATCTAATAAGTTAGGAATACTAATTTCTGGCTTTGTAATATAAAGTAATACATCTTCTGCGTATAAAGAGATTTTATTTTCAGTTTCTTTAGTTTCATACCCGTATATTTCAGGATGTAATCTCACGGATTTTGCTAGTGGTTCTATTGCAAGTGCAAACAGTAGTGGAGATAAAGGACACCCTTGTCTGCAGCCTCGGAATAAGTTAAATTTAGTTGTTAACATTTGATTTATTAATATTCTAGCTGTTGGCTTAGTATATAGTAACTTAACCCATGTTATAAACTTCTCCCCCAAATGAAAAGTTTCCATAACCGAAAATAAATAAGACCATTCAATCTGATCAAAAGCTTTCTCTGCGTCCAACAAAATAATTGATAAATCTTTATTAATGTTTCTTTTCGAGTATATAATATTGAATAATCTTCTCAGGTTGTTTGAGGAGTATCGTTTTGGTATAAATCCTGTTTGATCTGAATGAATTAGTTTACTGTATTTAGTCTTTGTGCTAGTATTTTGGTTAATATTTTTTGATCAGTATTTAAAAGAGATATAGCTCTATATGACCCTGGGTCATCCAGATTTTTATCTGATTTAGGTATGAGCGTTATAATAGATTCATTTAATGTTTCTGGTAATTTCTGTTGTGCATAAATGTGTTCATATAGTGTCTTCAAATGTGGAGCTATCATATCATAAAATGTTTTATAAAATTCTGATCCAATACCATCTGGTCATGGAGTTTTACCATTTTTTAATGATCTAATAGCTTCTTCGATTTCTTTAGTAGTTATTTCAACGTTTAATAATTCTCTATTTTCTAAATCCAGTCCTTTTAGATTACAATTTTTTAAGAATGTTTCTACTCTTGTCCGATTTTATGTTGTTTTGGCTGAATATAAATTTTTATAATATTGCAAAAATCTCTCGTTTATATCTTTAGTTTGTACTAGTAATTCCCCTTTGTCTGATTTAATCCTATAGATTAATTTTTCTCCCTCCAATTTACGTAATTGACGAGCCAATAATTGATGTGGTTTATCTCCAAATTCAAATTTTTGTATTTGTTTAGTATATTGGTATAGTTTTACAACTTGATCTGACTGTATTTTATTTCGTTTATATTTCAATGCAAAGATTTTATTATGTTTTATCATGGTTGGATTCACAGCGTTCTCTGTGTCTAATTGTTTGATCTCCCTTTCCAATGCCTGTTGTTCGCTCCGATTCTCTTTATTATAAAATGCTTGAGAGGATATCATAATTCCCCGAACATACGCTTTAAAAGTTTCCCATAATAGTGACAAAGATATTTCTGGCGTATCATTTTATTTCAAAGAAAATCTTGATCTGTTTTGTGATGTATTCTTGAGTTATTTTGTCTTTTAATATTTGTGGGTTAAATCTCCATTGTCCTTGTTTTTCCGTTTTACCAGTTATTTTCATCATAAAAGTTAAAGGTGCGTGATCCGACATTATAATATTGTGATATTTTGAATTATACGTAAGTGGGATAAGTTTTAAATCTACCAAAAAATAATCTGTTCTTGAATAGATCCATTGTTGATCCATTTCTTCCAGCCAAAAATTCATGTTTTTAATATGGACTGCCCAAAAATAAAACAGAAAATTTGGTAGAGCTAAACCTCCAATAATCTTTGATTTACATAAAAGTTTTTTACTTATTCTATGATTCTTATAATCCCAGATGAAACTTGTAACAGTAGAGTCTACTTAAAAAAAAAAGAATTTGGAATATATATCGGGATTGACTGAAATAAGTACAATAATTACGGCAAAAAAATCATTTTTATAGCATTAATTCTACCGAACATTGAAATGGGGAGTGTTTTCCAATCTTGAATATTCTTGTTTAGTTTATTCAATAAAGGTGGGAAATTTGATTTAAATAAAGAAGTGTGCGTCTTAGTTACATAAATTCCTAAATATTTAAATCTTTCCTCAACTATTTTAAAAGATGATTGTTGTAGTGTATGTAAATTGAGTTTAGCTATTGGCATGATTTCGCTTTTATTCCAATTAATTCTATATCCTGAAAACTGACCAAATTGAGTTATTAGAAATAATAAATTTGGAATACTAATTTCTGGCTTTGTAATATATATTAGTACATCATCTGCATATAAAGAGATTTTATTCATTGTATCTTTAGTATTGTACCCATGTATTTCTTGGTGAGCTCTGATACTTTCTGCGAGTGGTTCAATTGCTATAGCGAATAATAATGGAGATAGCGGGCATCCTTGTCTACAACCTCTAGAAAGATTGAATTTAGTTGATAACACTTGGTTTGTTAGTATTCTAGCTGTTGGGTTGGAATATAAAAGTTTAACCCATGTACAGTACTTCTCTCCCAATTGAAACTTTTCCATCACCGAAAATAAATATGACCAATCTACCTGATCAAAGGCTTTTTCAGCATCTAGCAAAATAATTGCTAGATCTGCATTAGCAATTCTATTTGAGTATATAATATTAAATAATCGTCTCAGATTGTAAAATGAGTGACGTTTTGGTCGGGGTGTATTAATTTGTTAATCACTAAGCTCAATCTATGAGATAGGATTTTAGTTAATATTTTCTGATCAGTATTTAAAAGAGCTATTGCTCTATATGAGGCCGGGTCTTCCAGTCAAAAACTTTCTTAAAAATTAAGAGAACTGAAAGACATTTTCAGTTATTATTAGCATTCTGAAACAAATATGAAATAATCTTACTTGGATGACCTGAAATTAAAGCATATAATTAATTAGTTTCCCAATTGTAGCTAATTACAAAATTCAATTACTAGATCTAAACATCTATCCATTTCTTCAGAAAAAATTAACATTTTTTTTAAAGCCTAAGTGTCCAAATAACATTCACACAAGAATTCACAATATAACATGATTTTTAAATATAATTGTCATTAATTTATAGGCCAAATTGAAGGAATTTAGTGTTTAATGCCTGGTGATTAATGGCCATTTAAATCAGCTTGTGACTGGGATTTTCTGGAAGTGATGGATTGAAACGTTGCGGTTGTGGTGAATTTAAACCCCATATTGGCAGGAAAATTTCTGCCGGTTCGTATGGGGAATAAATCACCGTTTCGCAACATGAAATGTTGATTAAGGTAATCTAAACAAACAAGTTTACATGAAAAAATAAACAACTTTCATTTACCTGTCCCCTACGCAGCACTGAAATAGTCGGGTGAATTAAAAAAAAAATTTAACTTACCGGCAGTCGGAACGAATCTTTAGAAAAAGTTCGCACTCGGAGAAAATAAAGCTCCGGATGGCAAGGGTAAAACCTCATTTTAACCCCGCCCCACCCCCTCAAAGGCGCCAAAGTCGCGCACACGGCCAGTGACAGAACTGCAGCACCGCTAAAGGTAAGTTTTGTAACATACCTAGTCTATCTTCAATGTAAACCAGCATCTGCAGTTCTTTCCTACACATTTCATCCATCCCCCTAAACCTTTCCTATCCAGTCTTTCAAAAGTTGAGATAGTACCTGCCTCAACTACCTCCGCTGGTAGCTCGTTCCATACACTCTCCACTTTCTGAGTGAAAAACGTTACCCCTCAGGTTACTATTAAATCTGTCCCCTCTCACTTTAAACCTATGTCCTCCAGTTGTTGCTCCCCCTTCCCTGTGCATTCATCCTATCTATTCCTCTCATGACCTTATAGAAACATAGAAAATAGATGCAGGAGTAGGCCATTTGGCCCTTCGAGCCTGCACCGCCATTCAATATGATCATGGCTGATCATCCATCTCAGTATCCTGTACCTGCCTTCTCTCCATACCCCCTGATCCCTTCAGCCACAAGGGCCACATCTAACTCCCTCTTAAATATGGCCAATGAACTGGCCTCAACTACATTCTGTGGCAGAGAATTCCACAGATTCACCACTCTCTGTGTGAAAAATGATTTTCTCATCTTGGTCCTAAAAGACTTCCCCCTTATCCTTAAACTGTAATCCCTTGTTCTGGACTTCCCCAACATCTGGATCAATCTTCCTGCACCTAGCCTATCCAACCCCTTAAGAATTTTGTAAGTCTCTATAAGATCCCCCCTCAATCTTCTAAATTCCAGCGAGTACCAGCTGAGTCTATCCAGTCTTTCTTCATATGGAAATCTTGCCATCCCAGGAATCAGTCTGATGACCCTTTTCTGTACTCCCTCTATGGCAAGAATTTCTTTCCTCAGATTAGGAGACCAAAACTGCGCGCAATACTCCAGGTGTGGCCTCGCCAAGACCTTGTACAACTGCAGTAGAACCTCCCTGCTCTTGTACTCAAATCCTTATGTTATGAATGCCAACATACCATTCGTTTTCTTCACTGCCTGCTGCACCTGCATGCCTACTTTCAATGACTGGTGTACCATGTCTCGTTGCATGTCCCCTTTTCCTAATCGGCCACCATTCAGATAATAGTCTACTTTCCTGTTTATACACGTTTATGTGATCATATCTTAGTGTGATGCACTCCAAAGGACGAAGTCCTAGCTTGCCCAATTTCACGTTGCACTGAAGCTCAGGCCTCATGTCCTTGCAACATCCTCAAATCTTTTCTGCTCGCTTTCCAGCTTAATTACATCTTTTCTATTGTAGGGTGCCAAAACAAACATGATACTCCAAATGTAACTTCGCCAGCATCTTGTACAACTGTAATAGAACATCCTAACCTTGACAGATGAAGGCCAATGTACCAAAAGCTTTCTTTGTTGCCCTAGTGTTGCCACTTTAAGGGAACTGTGTAACTGTGCTCCTAAATCCCTCTGCTGTACAACAATCCCCAGGGCCTTGCCATTAATTGTGAAGGTCCTGCCCGGGTTTGACATGCATACATGGAACACCTCACACTTAAATGCATTAAACTCCATTAACCATGCCTCGGCTCACTTGCCCACCTGATCAAGATCCTGCTGTAAGTTTTGATAACCCTATTCACTGTCTGCGATACCCCCTACTTTAGTGTCAATCATAAACGTTGCTTAGTTTAGTTTAGAGGTACTTCGGCCCACTGAGTCCACACCGACCAGCGATCCTCGCACACTAACACTCTCCTATACACATTCGGTGATAATTTACATTTATACAAAGCAAATTAACCTATGAACCTGTACGTCTTTGGAGTGCGGGAGGAAACCGAAGATCTTGGAGAAAACAGATGCAGTCAAGGGGAGAAAGTACAAACTCCGTACAGACAACACTCCGTACAGACAGTCTGGATCTAACCTGGGTCTCTGGCACTGTAAGCGCTGTAAGGCAGCAACTCTACTGCTACGCCACCATGCTTGCAAATTCTCATCTAAATTGCTAATATAAATCACAAACCGCAATGGGCCTAACCCTGATTCTTGAAGACACTTGGACAGATACATGGATAGGAAGGGTTTGGAGGGATATGAGCCAAACATGGGCATCTTGTCCAGAAAGGATAAGTTGGACAGAAGCATCGGAAGTGGCAGTGATGCAGTTGAAGAAATGGAAAGGCATGAGAGAGGAGCTGGCCAAGGTAGACTGGAAAGGGATCCTAGCAGGAATGACGGTGGAACAGCAATGGCAGGAATTTCTGGGCATAATCTGGAATACACAGGATCATTTCATTCCAAAAAGGAAGAAAGATTCTAAGGGGAGTAGGAGGCAACCGTGGCTGACAAGAGAAGTTAGGGATAGAATAAAACTAAAAGAAAAGATGTATAACAGCAAAGAGTAGCCGGAAGCCAGAGGATTGGGAAACTTTCATAGGACAACATAAGAAAACAAAACGGGAATTACAGGCTGAAAAGATGAAGTACGAGGGGAAGCTGGCCAGGAATATAAAGAAGGACAGTAAAAGCTTCTTTAGATATGTTAAGGGAAAAAGAGTGGCAAATATGGGTCCCTTGAAGGCAGACACGGTGAAATTATGATGGGTAACAAGGAAATGGTGGAAGAGTTGAACAGGTACTTCGGATATTTTCATTAGGCGAGAAATATTATTGGGTAAGCTAATGGGACTGAAGGATAATAAATCCCCTGGGCTGGATGGTCTGCATCCCAGGGCCCCCAGGGAGGTGGCTCTAGAAATAGTGGATGCAATGGTGATCATTTTCCAATATTCAGTAGATTCAGGATCAGTTCCTGTGGATTGGAGGTTAGCTAATGTTATCCCACTTTTCAAGAAAGGAGGGGAAAAAAACGGTGAATTAGAGACCAGTTAGCTTGACTTCGGTGGTGGAAAGATGCTGGAGTCAATTATTAAAGAGGTAATAATAGGGCATTTGGATAGCAGTAAAAGGATTAGTCCAAGTCAACATGGATTTGTGAAAGGGAAATCATGCTTGATTAATCTTCTGGAATTTTTTTAAGATGTGACAAGTGAAATGGATGAAGGGGAGCCAGTGGATGTAGTGTATTTAGACTTTCAGAAAGCCTTTGATAAGGTCCCGCATGGGAGACTGGTGACTAAAATTAGAGCACACAGTATTGGGGGTAGGGCGTTGACATGGATAGAAAATTGGTTGGCAGACAGGAAGCAAAGAGCAAAGAGTGAACGGGTCCTTTTCAGAATGGCAGGCAGCGGCGAATGGAGTGCCGCAAGGCTTGGTGTTGGGGCCGCAACTGTTTACCATATATATTAATGATTTGGAAGTGGGAATTAGGAGCAACACGAGCAAGTTTGCAGATGACACAAAGCTGGGTGGCAGTGTGAACTGTGAAGAGGATGTTAGGATGTTGCAGGGTGACCTGGACAGGTTGAGTGAGTGGGGAGATGCGTGGCAGATGCAGTATAATATACTTAAATGTGAGTTTATCCACTTTGGCGGCAAAAACAAGGGGGCAGATTATTATCTCAATGGGGTTAGGTTAGGTAAGGGGGAGGTACAGCGAGACCTGGCTGTCCTTGTACACCAGTCACTGAAAGTTGGCATGCAGGTACAGCAGGCAGTGAAGAAAGCTAATGGAATGTTGGCCTTCATAACAAGAGGATTTCAGTGTAGGAGTAAAGAGGTTCTTTTGCAGTTGTATAGGGCTCTGGTAAGACCACATCTGGAGTATTGTGTACAGTTTTGGTCTCCTAATTTGAGGAAGGACATCCTTGTGATTGAGGCAGTGCAGCGTAGGGTCACGAGATTGATCCCTGGGATGCGGGACTGTCATATGAGGAAAGATTGAAAAGACTAGGCTTGTATTCACTGGAGTTTAGAAGGATTAGGGGGATCTTATAGAAACATATGAAATTATAAAAGGACTGGACACGCTAGATGCAGGAAAAATGTTCCCAATGTTGGGCGAGTCCAGAACCAGGGGCCATTGTCTTAGAATAAAGGGGAGGCAGGGCACTCCCTTAACTTTTTTTCCCTGTTGCCAGCCGGGCAACCTTGACAGCTTTTTAGGTTGCCAAATGACAGTCGGAATTATGCTCAATGAAGCATTCACATATTATGTTCAAGAAGGAACTGCAGATGCTGGAAAATCAGTCTGAAGAAGTGTTTGGGCCCGAAATGTTGCCTATTTCCTTCGCTCCATAGATGCTGCCGCATACGTTGAGTTTCTCCAGCACTTTTGTCTACATTCACATATTATTTCTGCTTCAAATAACTCACAAACTAAACATATTCACCAATCAAGACATGATATATACCACAATGACATGCAGCAAAATTATAATACAATATCTCAACTCTTTTTACACTTTGCAATTAATGCAATTTCTATTCGTTCTTTCCATTTCCAAACAAAAATGTGGTTGAATTATTCAGCATATGATCAACCTGTGTCAATAAATCCTGGACCATGGTAACATATATGCTTATCCATGCACACTACAGATTGATGCAAGCATGTTCTCCGTAAAGGACCGAAAATGATCATGACATGACCTTAGCATGGGTCGTTATTGCTATTGGTACAGAAACACTCTCGCTTCCCACATAATTTATCCATATCAAAATATACAGGTTGCAAGAAAATTTCTAAAGGCATTTTATGATAACAGCTGTTAAAACCGACTATACCCATCAGACAGGTTAAACATTACACTAACTGACAATAGATGGCCAAAGGACATAACTGCAGCAGATGTTCTTTTGGTAATATGTTTAAAGGTGTCAAAAGAATTAATAACATTGGGAATTAAAACATATTTGAATGCATTCGTTTATCAAACATAGTCAATGTCCGCTCTGAAGAGCATGAAGCACAATAGGGTCGGGGGGGGGGGGGGGGGGGGGGGGGGGGGGGGTTGAGAAGGCAATCAGTGCGGAATGGATGGATTGAGGCAGGTGAATTCGTACATGTTGGTTGGAGTATGTAAAATTGTGAGGGAAGAGCATGGGGGATGTCAGTAGTGTTGAATGGGGATACACAAAAGGCTGGAGAAACTCAGCGGGTGCAGCAGCATCTAAGGAGCGAAGGAGATAGGCGACGTTTCGGGTGTTGAATGGGGGGGTTCAGTTTGGGATGGATGGGGGGGGATCAGTACTGGATGAATGGGAGGTCAGTACAGGATGAATGGGGGTAGACAAAATGCTGGAGAAACTCAGTGGGTGAGGCACATCTATGGAGCGAAGGAAATAGGCAACGTTTCGGGTCGAGACCCTTCTTCTGACTGTTCCCCTCATTCTTCTTGAATGGGAGGATCAGTACAGGATGAATGGGGGGGGGGGGGGTATCAGTACAGGATGAATTGGGGGGGGGGAGGTTCAGGACAGTGTGGATCGGAGGGTCTGTGCAAGATGAATGGAGATCACTACAGGATGAATGAGGGGCTCAGTATAGGATGAATGGGAGATCAGTACGGGATGAATGAGGGGATCAGTACAGGATGCGTGAGGGAATTAGTACAGGATGCATGAGGGGATCAGTACAGGATGAATGAGGGGATAAGTAAAAGATGAATGGGGAGATCACTGCAGGATGGGTGGGGGGATTGGTGCAGGGTGAATGGGGGGTGGTTCAGTACGGGATGAATGGGAGGATCAGTGCAGTATGAATGGGGGGAGAAGTGCAGGATGGATGGGAAGGGGGGTCAGTACAGGATGAATTGGGGAAACAGTGTACGATGGATGGCGGATGGCAGGAAAATCAATGCGAGGTGGGTAGGGTGTTGAATAGATTGGGGGGGGTAGATGGGGAGGGGAGCACAAGGGATGTCAGTGAGGAATAGAGGAGGGAATGGGGATCAGTGTGGGATGGCGAGGATGGGTCTCAGGATATGGTAGTCACTCCCAGACCACAGGAGGCAGACAAGTGGGTCACAGTTAGGAAGGGCAAGGGGCAGAGGCAGGGGCTAGAGAGTACCCCTGTGACCGTACACCTGGAAAATAGGTACTCGGGTCTGAGTACGATTGGAGGGGACAGCCTAGCTGGAGGCAGCAACACCGGCCGGGCCTCCGGCACAGAGACCGGCCCTGATGCTCAGAAGGGTAGCAAAAAGAGGAGGGCAATTGTAATAGGGGACTCTATAGTTAGGGGGTCGGATAGGCGATTCTGTGGACGCAGTCGGGAGACCCGGATGGTAGTTTGCCTCCCTGGTGCCAGGGTCTCGCATGTGTCAGAACGTGTCCAAAAGATTCTGATAAGGGAGGGAGAGGAGCCTGATGTTGTGGTACACATAGGTACCAATGACATAGGCAGAAAAAGTGACGAGGTCCTGAAGGGAGAATTTAGGGAGTTGGGGGGAAAGTTAAGGAGAAGGACCAAAAGGGTAACGATTTCAGGATTACTGCCTGTGCCGCGTGACAGTGAAAGTAGGAATTAAATGAGGTGGAGGATAAATGCGTAGTTGAGGGACTGGTGCAGTGGGCAGGGATTCAAGTTTCTTGATCACTGGGACCTCTTTTGGGGAAGGCATGATCTGTACACAAAGGACGGGTTGCACTTGAACCCGAGGGGGACCAATATCCTGGCAGGGAGATTTGCAAAGGCTACTGGGGAGACTTTAAACCAGAAAGGCTGGGGGGAGGGACTCGGGTAGAGGGGGCTAGGGGTCAGGGTGTGGGGCAAGAGGCAGAGAAGGGAAGCACTCGGACCCAAAATGTAGGCGAGAAAGATAAAAAAGATAATAGACAGAGAATAAGGGATGGTGGGTTTCTAAAATGTGTATATTTTAATGCTAGGAGCATTGTAAGAAAGGTGGATGAACTTAGAGCCTGGATTGACACCTGGAAATATGATGTTGTGGCAATCAGTGAAACATGGTTGCAGGAGGGCTGTGATTGGAAACTAAATATTCCAGGATTTTGTTGCTTCAGGTGTGATAGAATTGGAGGGACCAGAGGGAGGGGTGTTGCATTGCTTGTCAGAGAAGATATTACAGCAGTGCTTTGGCAGGATAGATTAGAGGGCTCATCTAGGGAGGCTATTTGGGTGGAACTGAGAAGTGGGAACGGTGTAGCAACACTTTTAGGAGTGTATTATAGACCGCCAAATGGGGAGCGAGAATTGGAAGAGCAAATATGTAAGGAGATAGCAGATATTAGTAGTAAGCACTACTAGGATGTAGAAGAGAAATGGAGGACATTTAAAGGGGAAATTGTAAGAGTACAGAATCTTTATGTCCCTGTTAGGTTGAAAGGAAATAGTAAAAATTGGAAAGCCATGGTTTTCAAGGGAAATTGAACACTTGTTTCGAAAAAAGAGAGATATCTACAATAATTATAGGAGGCATGGAGTAAATGAGGTGCTAGAGGAGTATAAAGAATGTAAATTGAATCTTAAGAAAGAAATGAGGAAGGCTAAAAGAAGATATGAGGTTGCTTTGGCAAGAAAGGCGAAAGTAAACCCAAAGGGTTTCTACAGCTATATTAATAGCAAAAGGATAACGAGGGATAAAATTGGACCATTAGAGAATCAGAATGGACAGCTATCTGCAGAGCCAAAAGAGATGGGGGAGATATTGAACAATTTCTTTTCTTCGGTATTCACCAAGGAGAAGGATATTGAACTCTGTGAGTTAAGGGGAAAAAATAGAGTAGCTATGGAAACTATGAGATTCAAAGAGGAGGAAGTACTGACACTTTTGAAAAATATAAAAGTGGATAAGTCTCCAGGTCCTGACAGGATATTCCCTAGGACATTGAGGGAAGTTAGTGTAGAAATAGCAGGAGCTATGACAGAAATATTTCAAATGTCATTAGAAATGGGAATAGTGCCGGAGGATTGGCGTACTGCGCATGTTGTTCCATTGTTTAAAAAGGGTTCAAAGAATAAACCTAGCAATTATAGACCTATTAGTTTGACGTCAGTGGTGGGCAAATTAATGGAAAGGATACTTAGAGATAATATATATAAGCATCTGGATAAACAGGGTCTGATCAGGAACAGTCAACATGGATTTGTGCCTGGAAGGTCATGTTTGACAAACCTTCTTGAATTTTTTGAAGAGGTAACTAGGGAAATTGATGAGGGTAAAGTAGTGGATGTTGTCTATATGGATTTCAGTAAGGCCTTTGACAAGGTTCCCCATGGAAGGTTGGTTAAGAAGGTTCAATCTTTGGGTGTTAATGGCGGAGTAGCAATAGTGGATGGCTGTTTGTCAGGTTGGAAGCCGGTGACCAGTGGGGTGCCTTAGGGATCTGTGTTGGGTCCACTGTTGTTTGTTATGTACATCAATGATCTGGATGATGGGGTGGAAAATTGGATAAGTAAGTATGCAGATGATACTAAGATAGGTGGCGTTGTGGATAATGAAGTAGATTTTCAAAGTCTACAGAGAGATTTGGGCCATTTGGAAAAGTGGGCTGAAAGATGGCAGATGGAGTTTAATGCTGTTAAGTGTGAAGTGCTACATCTTGGCAGGACAAATCAAATAGGACGTACATGGTAAATGGTAGGGAATTGAGGAATGCTGTGGAACAGAGGGATCTAGGAATAACTGTGCATAGTTCCCTGAAGGTGGAATCGCATGTAGATAGGGTGGTAAAGAAAACCTTTGGTGTGCTGGCCTTTATAAATCAGAGCATTGAATATAGGAGTAGGGAAGTAATGTTCAAATTGTACAAGGCATTGGAAAGACCAATTCTGGAGTATGGTGTACAATTTTGGTCGCCTAGTTATAGGAAGGATGTCAACAAAATAGAGAGAGTACAGAGGAGATTTACTAGAATGTTGCCAGGGTTCCAGCAACTCTGTTACAGAGAAAGGTTGAACAAGTTAGGTCTTTATTCTTTGGAGCGCAGAAGGTTAAGGAGGGACTTGATTGAGGTCTTTAAAATTATGAAAGGGATAGACAGAGTTGACGTGGATAAGCTTTTCCCATTGAGGGTAGGGAAGATTCAAACGAGGGCATGACATGAGAATTATGGGACAGAGGTTTAGGGGTAACATGAGGGGGAACTTCTTTACTCAGAGGGTGGTGGCTGTGTGGAATGAGCTTCCAGCAGAAATGGTGGAGGCAGGATCGATTTTAACATTTAAAAGTAAAGTGGATAGGTATATGGACGTGAAGGGAATGGAGGGGTATGGAGGGAATGGAGCAGGTAGATGGGACTAGGGGAAAACAAATGGTCGGCACGGACTGGAAGGGCCGAGAGGGCCTGTTTCCGTGCTGTAATTGTTATATGGTTATATGGTTATATGGTTATATGATAAGAGGGGTGGATGGGGCCGTACAAGCGAGAGAGAGAGAGAGAGGGAGAGAGGGGGGAGGGGCAGAGGAGGTGGGGAGGGAGGAAGGTCAGCGCTCCTCGGACAACATCGCCCTGCTGTCTAGGCCGTCCCTGTCCAACACTGCCCCGCGCCTTGCTGTCGGAGGACGGGAAGCGGTGGCAAGGAGTTCCCAACTGTTCCCAAACCATGCTGTGATGCATCCCGATAAAATGCTTCCTTCGGCGCATCTGTAGAGGTTGGTGAGAGTTGTTGGGGACATGCTGAACTTAGTGACATGGTGTCTGGCCAACAACCTCTCCCTCAACCTTTCCTGTCAGCAAAACAAAGGAGCTAGTTACCGACTTCATGAAGCATGGTGAAGTACAGGCCCCATTGAGCATAGGCATAGAGCATATCGCAAGGAAATGGGCCTCTCAATCCAACTCGTCCATGCCAATCAAGATGCCCCTTCTAGCTTGTTGAATTTGTTTGTGTTTTGGCTATACCCTTCTAAACCTTTCCCTATTTATGAACTTGTACAAGTGTCTTTCATACGCTGCTATAATAGTTCCTCAACTCCCTCCTCTCGCAGCACATTGCATATACACACCACTCTCTGAGTGAAAAAAACCCCATTAGGTTCCTATTAAAGCTGTTCCCTCACATATTAAACCTATGTTTAAACCTTCAGTTCTTGATTCCCCCACCCTGGGTAAAAGACTGCATTCGCCCTATCAATTCATGGGCAGCACGATGGCACAGAGGTAGAGATGCTGCCTGACAGCGCCGGAGAGCTGGGTTTGATCCCGACTACGGGTGCTTGTCTGCACGGAGTTTGTATGTTCTCCCTGCGTGGGTTTTCACCGGGAAGCTCCAGTTTCCTCCGACACTCCAACAGGTTTGGAGGCTAATTGGCTTGATATAAATGTTAATTATTCCTAGTGTGTATAGGATTGTGTTAGCGTACGGGGATCGTTGGTCAGCACGGACCCGGTGGGCCGCAGTGCCTGTTTCTGGGCTAGTAGTAGTATTTGTCATGTCTCCAATTAATCTTACAAACTTCTACAGATACATCATAGAAAGCATACTGTCATCGAATACAGCACAGGAACAGGCCCTTCGGCCCACAATGTCTGTGCCGAACATGATGCCAAGACCAACTCCTATCTGCCTGCACATAATCCATGTTTCTCCATTCCCCCAATATTCTTGTGCCTGTTCAACAGTCTCTTATCAGCCTCCACCATCACCTCGTTCAAGTGAGTTTATTGTCATGTGTCCCTGATAGGACAATTAAATTCTTGCTTTGCTTCGGCACACAGAACATAGTAGGCATTTACTATACCTCTGGCAACACGTTCCATGCAGTCACCACCCTCTGTGTAAGAAACATGCCCCCACATCTCCTTTAGCCTCTTCAACCTTAAGCTATGCCATCTAGTATTTGATATTTCTATCCTGGGTAAAATGTTCTCACTGTCTACCCCATCTATGCCTTTCTTCATTTAATAGTATGATTAAACGAGCTTTGAAGTTTGATCTTTATTTTATGAGGAGTTACGTTGGTGATTACGTGAAGAAGACCCCGCCAAGCCGCATGCGTGTCAATCTTCAAAGCAGCGGTATGAAATCACAGGTAACAGTAATTTAAGTATAATAGTAAGAACAGAAACCTAGAACTACCAGATGACCTTTGTGAGAGAGGGTTGAGCGTGGAGGGCACGTAATCACCAACGTAACTCCTCATAAAATAAAGATCAAACTTCAAACTGGTAAGTTCTCGTTTAATCTTACTAATTTACTTCGGAGTCACGTGAATGACCTAGTGAAGATTTCAAAGCTCTGTGATTTCATGCCGTAGATTCAAATCCAGGCATCTCACTGCATCGATTCACTCAGAATAAGTAAAGAATCAATAATGCATTAAACCATGACATTGATTTAAACGTATTAATGGTTTAATTTTATAAAGAAAACAATAGCAACCCCTCTGTCCCAGGGGGAAGCTATAAAACTGAACTTAAAACAGAATGGGCAAATACCCCTGGTTCGGCAATTGGTTCATGATAATATTTTTGAAACATCCATTCACTTGACCACCCTGTGGCCACGAGGATATGGGTCTATGGGGACGTCCATTGCCCTGGCCGCTGATGTTGATGCCGCCCTGATGGAATGAGATTTAAAAATGTCAGTGTCAATACCTGCATAAACCAGAACCTGCTTTAGCCACCTTGAAATAGTCTGAACCAACACTTTACTATGCGGTTTTCTGTGGCTAATAAATAATGCTGATTCCGCACCTCTTAGGGTTCTGGTGGCCTTGATGTAATATAACAAGTGTGACACCACACATAGGCGTGAATATGCCAAAAAGATAATCCTAAACCGTGTCACCCCCGGTCTGCTCTGCTTGAGTAGATCGTAGATGGAAAACGTAATGGCACATGCAGATACTTCCATCCAGTCTAGTCGCAGTTTCTGCAATGTCTGCACCCATTGTGCTGAAACCAGTGTCGTGAGCATGACTACCTTCATGGTGAGTTTGGCCAAAGACAGGGCTGTGACAAGAGTCCATTGACGAAGGAGCATAAATACTTCGCTAACATCTCAGATTGTCGAATACCTGGGCCTGGGAGGATTGGAATTAAAAATTCCCTTCATAAATCTAGAGATGAGAGGATGTGACCCCACAGAATATTGTTCTGATCCCACACATAAGTATGAAGACAGGGCACTTCTGGCCGTATTGATCGCACTATAGCTTAATCTTTGATCGAAAAAGAGTGTTGACAGGAACTCTAGCACATCGGAGATGCCTGCCGTGTAATATGAAATATTCTGCCGGAAACAGAACACCTTTCATTTCCTTACATAAGAGATGTACCGCTTTTGGGTACTATCCCTCCAGGCCGCAGTAAGAACATCCACAGTGCGATCGGATAGTCCTCTCACCAGGTATGGCCTTCTTAGAATCATATAAAGGGTGTTGATCACCAGTTACGGGATGCACCAGTAGGTTTTGATGTTTGGGAACAGTCATAAATGGCTGTATGTTTATCTGCAAAACGAGAGGGAACCATGGCCGAGTAGGCCAGTCGGGTACCACCAATGCTCCTGGGCGGAGTCCTGCTTAATTTTTTGCAGACACCGACTGATGAAGCAAAAAGAAGGAAATGCATACACAAACATTCCACCCCAATGCAGCGAGAATGCATCTACAGCTGCTGCCCCAGGATCTGGTTCCCATGAAACATATTTAGGCAACTTGTGGTTTAGTCTGTATGCAAACAAATCGATATCTGGCATCCCATACCGAGCAACAACATCGTTAAATATGTCATGATTCAACATCCATTCTGTGTTGTCATTGAATTTGCGAGACCTTGTGTATGCCACTATGTTGATTCTACCTGGTAGGTAGATAGCTGAAAGCCAAATGTCTCTGCTAATACACCAGTCCCAAATCAGATTTGCCAATCTATCACAAGATTCCGACTTGATTCCACCCATATGATTAACATACGCCACTGCTGTAGTGTTGTCAATCTGAACTTGAACATGCAAGTGACACTTAGTAGAACAATAAGCTTTAAGCCCATAAAATGTTCCCAAAAGCTCTAAATAATTAATCCCTCGTGATTTCAGAAGAGGTGCCGCATGCATATTCCATCTGCCTCCACGGCTGGAAATAGTATCAGTAGCGCCCCAACCTAGCACACTGACATCAGTCTGTAAGACAATGGAAGATGGTTCAACCAGAATTTGGCTGGAAGACCTTGAGACATTCATAATCCACCATTATACCTCAGCAATGGCCGCAGCTGGTAATTGCATGGGCCTGTCATAACGACCTGAACGCATCGTCAGTGCCTGTTCCTTCGCTCGTTGTAATTGCTGGTAATGCAGAGGTCTAAACTGCACAGCTGGAATCAAAGCCACTAATTTGCCAATCAAGCTGGCCACCTGTCTAATTGAAGGTCATTGTGCTTCAATGAGCTTAATACAGCCTTCAATTAACTGCAGCCTTTTGTCCCTGGGCAGAGTCACTGACATGTGATCTGAGTTAATAGTGAAACCCAAATAATCAATAACTCTGACTGGTGTTAGTTTGGACTTTTCTGGATGAATGATAAACCCCAATTTCTCAAAAGTGAGCTTAACAACTGAAACGGATGATTCAGCTGTGTCCCGAGTCTTACCTACAATAAAATATCGTCCAAATAGGCCATTACAATATGACCCTGAGCTTGAAGTAGCCCCAGTACTGGTTTTAACAATTTGGTGAACAATCTAGGAGTTGAGGTTAATCCATTAGGCAGTGCTTTGAATTGCCATAATTGACTCATCCAGCTACATTTCAAATATCTCCCATCATCACAGTGAAGAGACACTGAGTAATATGCATCTTTAAGGTTGATGCTTGCCATATAACATCGTCTGGAAAGCAGGTGTTTAGCCGTAGTAAAAGTTTCCATTTTAACCATATAACAATTACAGCACGGAAACAGGCCCTCTCGGCCCTTCCAGTCCGTGCCGATTTTGAAATGTTTATACTGTACAAAGGGGTTAAGGCTCGTCAGGTCGAGGATGATTCTATATCCTCCATCCTTTTTTGACAGAGGAAAAATATTTGACACAAATTGGTGGAGTTGGCGAACCGACTTCTCAATTACCCCTTTTTTGCATAATTTTTCAAGTTCTGCCTGTACCTTCATATTCTCTTTCTGTGAGAAAATGAGTGTCTGGCTTGGAACATGCTGAGTGGGTGGACTCATATTGGGATAGAATTCAATTTGAAAACCTTTTATACTGCACAGTATAAACGGATCTGATGTTATCTCATACCATTCTTTTAGGAACCAGTGTAATCTACTCCCAACTTGCTGGTGTTTTTCACTTAATATGTTCCTATCAGGATCAGACCCACCTACCTCCATGGTTACTGGTGGAATTTGTTGCCCCAGGTTCCTGGTGGGAAGATTCACGTTTGCTCGTGCCCCAGTAACAGTGCGCCAGCTGCGCACATTCGTAAATGCCCGGCTGATCCCTTGACTGGCCCCATTCTCCACAACCCGTCAGTAGGGGTACTGCCGCCGAACCATTCTGCTGGTCATCGGTGCTCTAATTAACCCCACCGTCTTTGCCTCGTCGTCGAGCTCCTTCACTCGCTTAGCGAGATCGTCCCCAAATAACAAATTTGGCGGTTGAATATTGCTGGGCTTGCAGAGTGCCGCAAATTTATGGTGTATAGTAGGGCGTTTTGCACTTTTTCGCAAACGATTAATTTCGAAGTGGGCACTGCACAGAAGGGCTAAGGCATCCTGCTGTGATACAGATGGCCCCTCGTCCACCGATCTGGCGAATGCATTAATGCCTGCAACGAGCAACTTCAGCACCCGCTGGAGCTTCACTTCTTGTGCCCGAATCCCAATGCCCATATGGCCCCATATCACATGATTAACCGCCAGTACCTTCAGTAGTAGACAATTAACCGGGGTTTCATATTTTTTCGCCATATCGTCCATGGTCAGCTCTTGCAGCTGATGGGAGAGCAAATAATTTATAGTTGTTGCCAACTCCTCATCCAACGGCTCCCCAGCCTCTCTCGGGACAGCAAATCTTGCTGCCAGACATGGTTCTGCACTCCCACAGATTCGACCAGAATAACCCTGACCTGTCAAGCTCTCCTCCTCCAAGAGGGAACGATTGAGCAGCCCTATTCCAGGCGCTGCTCGCGCGGGCTCTCCTGTAGGCCTGCATGGATACCACCCCTCCTCCGGGTGTGTATCCTGATGGAGCATCCTCTCCATCAGGAGCTCTACTTTAGATAACCATGTAAGAACGGTATCCTTTTCCCAGGCACGTGCCGTGAGTAATTACTCAGGGTAGGCACTCAGTCAGCTTTAAAAAATTAAACCACGCATGCGCAGATTGTTCTCTCCATAAAAATAAAAAAATTAAAATAAAAGCAGTAACAATTCAATTTGCCCAAGGCTTCCTAGTCTCCTTTATTCTGAATTACTGAATGGGTGTGGGGGGGGGGGGGGGGTGAAGATTGATGGCAGGTGGAGAGATGGTGGGAAAAACGGGAGTACAGGGAGAAGTTGAATCAGTTGTCATCTTATTGAAAGACAACACTTGTTCAAGGGTCCAATTGGGGGGAGATTTCCTTTCACAGCATGTGGAGAGTCTGTGCCAGGGGTAAAGTTGCGGGAAGAGCAAGAGTGTTGAGGAGGAGGGGGTTGGGGATAATGCCAGTAACTCACTCGCGCCTTCTGCCGGCCCGCACACTTCTGGCAGTGCTCTATGTCTGAACACCTCTCACCTACCACTCGCTCATGTCAGCGGCTTCCTGCAAATCCTTAAATTCCCACAGCCGAGTGACCTCAATCACGCTGTCGGAATTTAAGGACATGAATGAGGCCAGCGAGCGGCAGGAGAGAGGTTTTGCACTCCTCCGTGCAAGGAGCGTCACAAGTGGCATTATCCCGATCCCCTCCTTCACAACATTCGTGCCTTCCCCGCAACTTTACCTCGGGCCAGACTCCCCCCACCCCCACACCCCAGGAAATACTATATTTATAAACATCACCAACAAATGTACTTACCACATCATTGGTACACGAGCTCCATTCTTCTCTCCCTGTTTCCTAAGATACACTTGAAATAATGCCAATCCATATTTGAAAACCCCGCCAAGAAACTAACGATGCGCATGCGCAGTAGGCTGCTGCGCATGCGCAGTGCTGCAAAGGCAGAATTTCTGCTGCCTTCAGCCCCGCTTTAAATTGATGGCTTCAGGCAGCGCTAACGCACGTGGGCTGCACAGACCTTTCCGTGTTACAAGTGCTGCGGATGAAAGGCACGGAGAATTATGCCTAGCTAAGAGATCGATCTCTTAGCTAGGCATAATTCTCCCATGCCTTTACTATTTATATTTAGTAATTACTATGTTATAATTTTAGTCAGGATAGGCAGTGCCTACCTTGCCTACCCTGACAGCACGTGCCTGCCTTTTCCGGAGGGGAATCCTCCTGGCCCGACTCATCGGAGTCAATGGGCCGTGCCGACTTTCTAATAGCCTTACGCCCCAACGGCGTGACGACAGTGCTAAAAGGCAACGAGTCTGCAGTCGCTGGCCTCCCTGCCACCGATGGACTAGATGAACTGAGCGGGCGCCAGCTACCCGTCTGTCATGGTCTTACTAGCAGCATGCCTCGCCTTCACCTTTGACGCTTTCTGCATAGTATCTGAAAAACAAGCCTCACGGCAACAAGAAAGCGACATCCAACCAAGCTATCACTTACCTTGGGGTTTTTACACCTACCGCTGGAGGAGCGTTGCTCCTCCTATCCGGTCGCTGCACCAGTGTGTTTGACGTTAATGACGCGCACACGGCCTGACGGGTCTTCTTCACGTAGTCACTCACGTGACTCCGAAGTAAAATATACTATCAGGAGAAAACAATCCAAGTCTGTTCAACACTCCCTGTAGCAAATACCCTCTAATCCAGGCATCATTCTGGTAAATCTTCTCTGTCGCCGTTCCAAAGCCTCTACATCCTTCCTGCAATGCGGCGACTAGAACTGCACACAATACTCCAAATGAAGCCTAACAAAAGTCCTTCAACACCTCACACTTGCTTGCATCAAACTCCATCTCTGTATTCATTTCTCTACTCATTTCTGTATACTTGTGACAGCCTTCCTCACAGCCTGCAACCCCAGAAACAATACGATACGATAGAACCTTCGTTATCCAAGGAGGTGAAATTGATCTGCCAACAGTCATAAAAACACAGAATACATGAGATTAACGGCTTGGGGGATGTGCAAAGATTGGGTGGGGGGGGGGGGGGAGGGGAGTCAATCTCAGTCTGTCCTATGACAGAAGAGGGAGGAGTTGTAAAGTTTGATCCTCTGTTCCGCTGAGTTACTCCAGCATTTTGTGTCTACCGTTGATTTTAACCAGCATCTGCAGTTCTTTCCTAACCCATTCCTTATCTCCAGAGATGCTGCCTGTCCCGCTGAGTTACTCCAGCATTTTGTGTCTACCTTCGATTTTAACCAGCATCTGCAGTTCTGTCCTACACAAGGATTCTGTGGCGTTCTGTCTTGCATCTTTGGTGGAACCAGTCTGTTGCTGAAGGTACAGCTCAGGTTAACCAGTATGTCATGGACGGGGTGAGCTGTATTGTCCAGGATGCTCCACAGTTTGATGAGCATCCTCCCCTCCAAGACAACCTCCCATGAATCCAACTCCGCCCCCAGGACGGAGCCAGCCTTCCTGATGAGTTTGTTGATCTCATTGGAGTCCGCAGCCTTCACCCTGCTGCCCCAGCACACAGCAGTGAAGAAGATGGCACTGGCTACCACCAATTGGTAGAACATCTGCAGCATCTCACTAGATGTTGAAGGAGCGGAGCCTTCTCAAAAAGTACAGCCGGCTCTGACCCTTCTTGTACAAGTGCATAGATTGAAAGCTAAATGGATAGATAAAGCGTATCATTCTCTTTTTACACACAAATCCAGAGGTGTAGCAATATTATTTCATAAAGGTACTTTATTTAAACACACATCAACTATAACTGACAGTGATGATAGATATATTATTGTAATAGGAGAATTAAACGCACAAAAAATGATCTTTGTTAATGTTTACGGACCAAACTTTGACAGTCCATTGTTTTTTAAGAAAATATTTAATATTATCCCGGAATTAGCACAACATAACCTAATAATTGGAGATTTAAATTGTACCCTAGATTCTTATTAGACAGATCATCAAGACAACGGAAAATCAAATCGCATTCCAGTGACATATTAAATGCATACATGGATACTAGTAATATTAAAGACGTTTGGAGAATAGAAAACCCAACTGGATGATAATACACATTTTATTCACCTGTACACAAAACGTATTCAAGAATAGATTATTTTTTGGTAGACTCTAAACTTAGCTCACTCACTTACAATTCAAAATACCATAATATTACAATCTCAGATCATGCACCTTTAACATTTATGATCAAAATAAATGGTAAAACGGAAAAACGGGGAAATGGAGACTTAACCCACAAATTTTAAAGGACAAAGTAACTCAGGAATACATTACAGAACAGATCAAGATTTTCTTTGAAATAAATGATAGAAACATAGAAATTAGGTGCAGGAGCAGGCCATTCGGCCCTTCGAGCCTGCACCGCCGTTCAATATGATCAACTACCTTCTGTGGCAGAGAACTCCACAGATTCACCACTCTCTGTGTGAAAAACGATTTTCTCATCTCGGTCCTAAAAGACTTCCCCCTTATCCTTAAACTGTGACCCCTTGTCCTGGACTTCCCCAACATCGGGAACAATCTTCCTGCATCTAGCCTGTCCAAGTCCTTAAGAATTTTGTAAGTCCCTATGAGATCACCCCTCAATCTTCTAAATTCCAGCGAGTACAAGCCGAGTCTATCCAGTCTTTCTTCATATGGAAGTCATGCCATCCCAGGAATCAGTCTGGTGAACCTTCTCTGCATGGCAAGAATGTCTTTCCTCAGATTAGGAGACCAAAACTGTACGCAATACTCCAGGTGTGGCCTCACCAAGTCCCTGTACAACTGCAGTAGAACCTCCCTGCTCTTGTACTCAAATCCTTTTGCTATGAATGCCAACATACCATTCGCTTTCTTCACAGCCTGCTGCACCTGCATGCCTACTTTCAATAACTGGTGTACCATGACACCCAGGTCTCGCTGCATCTCCCCTTTTCCTAATCGGTCACCGTTCAAATAATAGTCTACCTTCCTGTTTTTGCCACCAAAGTGGATAACCTCACATTTATCCACATTATACTGCATCTGCATGCATTTGACCACTCACCCAGTCTATCCAAGTCATCCTGCAGCCTCCTAGCATCCTCCTCACAGCTAACACTGCCCCCCAGCTTTGTGTCATCCGCAAACTTCTAGATGTTGCATTTAATTCCCTCGTCCAAATCATTAATGTATATTGTAAATAGCTGGGGTCCCAGCACTGAGCCTTGTGGCACCCCACTAGTCACTGCCTGCCATCCTGAAAAGGACCCGTTCACTCCTACTCTTTGCTTCCTGTCTGCCAGCCAGTTCTCTATCCACATCAATACTGAACCACCAATACCGTATGCTTTAAGTTTGTATACCAATCTCTTGTGTGGGACCTTGTCGCAAGCCTTCTGAAAGTCCAGATACAACACATCCACTGCTTCTCCCTTATCCACTCTACTAGTTACATCCTCAAAAAATTCAATAAGATTCGTCAGACATGATTTACCCTTCGTAAATCCATGCTGACTTTGTCCAATGATTTCACCACTTTCCAAATGCGCTGCTATCCCATCTTTAATAACCGACTCTAGCAGTTTCCCCACTACTGATGTTAGACTAACTGGTCTGTAATTCCCCGTTTTCTCTCTCCCTTTTTTAAAAAGTGGGGTTACATTAGCTACCCTCCAATCCTCAGGAACTACTCCAGAATCTAAAGAGTTTTGAAAAATTACCACTAAGGCATCTGCCATTTCTGGGGCTACTTCCTTAAATACCCTGGGATGCAGCCTATCTTACCCTGGGGATTTATCGGTCTTTAATCCATTCAATTTACCTAACACCACTTTCCGGCTAACCTGGATTTCACTCATTTCCTCCATCTCATTTGACCCGCGATCCCCTGCTATTTCCGGCAAATTATTTATGTCTTCCTTAGTGAAGACAGAACCAAAGTAGTTATTCAATTGGTCTGCCATGTCCTTGTTCCCCATGATCAATTCACCGTTTCTGACTGCAAGGGACCTACATTTGTTTTAACTAATCTTTTGCGCTTCACATATCGATAAAAACTTTTGCAGTCAGTTTTTATGTTTCCTGCCAGTTTTCTTTCATACTCCATTTTCCCTTTCCTAATTAAGCCCTTTGTCCTCCTCTGTTGGTCTCTGAATTTCTCCCAGTCCCCTGGTAGGCTGCTTTTTCTGGCTAATTTGTACGCTTCATCTTTTTCTTTGATACTATCCCTGATTTCCCTCGTTATCCATGGATGCGCCACCTTCCCTGATTTATTCTTTTGCCATACTGGGATGAACAATTGTTGTAGTTCATCCATGCAGTCTTTAAATGCCTTCCATTGCATATCCACTGTCAACCCTTCAAGAATCAATTGCCAGTCCTTCTTGGCCAATTCACGTCTCATACCCTCAAAGTTACCTTTCTTTAAGTTCAGGACCCGTGTTTCTGAATTAACAATGTCACTCTCCATCCTAATGAAGAACTCAAACATATTATGGTCACTCTTGCCCAAGGGGCCACGTACAACAAGGCTGCTAACTAACCTTTCCTCATTACTCAATATCCAGTCTAGAATAGCCTGCTCTCTCGTTGGTTCCTCCACATGTTGGTTTAGAAAACTATCCCGCATACATTCCAAGAAATCTTCTTCATCAGCACCCCTGCCAATTTGATTCACCCAATCTATATGTAGATTGAAGTCACCCATTATAACGGTTTTACCTTCGTTGCACGCATTTCTAATTTCCTGTTTGATGCCATCCCCAACTCCACTACTACTGTTAGGTGGCCTGTACACAACACCCACTAGCGTTTTCTGCCCCTTAGTGTTTCGCAGCTCCATCCATATCGATTCCACATCCTCCAAGCTAATGTCATTCCTTTCTATTGCGTTAATCTCCTCTCTAACCAGCAACACTACCCCACCTCCTTTTCCTCTCTGTCTATCCCTCCTGAATATTGAATATCCCTGGATGTTCAGCTCCCAGCCTTGGTCACCCTGGAGCCATGTCTCCGTGATCCCAACTATATCATAATTATTAATAGCTATCTGCACATTCAACTCATCCACCTTATTACAAATGCTCCTCGCATTGAGACACAAAGCCTTCAGGCTTGTTTTTACAACACTCTTGGCCCTTTTACAATTATGTTGAAAAGTGGGCCTTTTAGATTTTTGCCCTGGATTTGTCTGCCTGCCACTTTTCACCTTGCTACCTATTGCTCCTATCCTCTGTCTCTCTGCTCACACATTTAAGAAACCCTCCACTTCTTATTCTCCATTTGTTAATTTATTATTCTTTCCTCCCGACGTGTTGCGTCTGTCTGCTTCTCTTCTCTGCCTCCTGCCTCACAAATGGACTACTTGCCTTCTCTATTTGAGTCCCTCCCCCCAACCGATCTAGTTTAAAGTCTCCCCAGTCGCCTTTGCAAATCTCCCCGCCAGGATATTGGTTCCCCTCGGGTTCAAGTGCAACCCGTCCTTTTTCTACAGGTCATACCTTCCGCAAAAGTGGTCCCAATGATCCAGAAACTTGAATCTCTGCGCTCTGCACCAGTCCTTTAGCCACGCATTTATCCTCCACCTTGCTCCATTCCTACTCTCACTGTCACGTGGCACAGGCAGTAATCCTGAGATTGTTACCTTTGCGCTCCTTCTCCTTAACACTCTTCCTAACTCCCTAAATTCTCCTTTCAGGACCTCCTCTCTTTTTCTACCTATGTCATTGGTACCTATATGTACCACGACCTGTGGCTCCTCTCCCTCCCATTTCAAGATATCTTGGACACGTTCAGTCACATCCCGGACCCTGACACCAGGGAGGCAAACTACCATCCGGGTCTCCTGACTGCGTCCACAGAATCGCCTATCTGACCCCCTAAGTATAGAGTCCCCTATTACTGCTGCCCTCCTCTTCTTTTCCTTACCCTTCTGAGCAACAGGGCCGGTCTTTGTACCGGAGGCCCGGTCGCTGTTGCTACCCCCAGGTAGGTTGTGCCCCCCAACAGTACTCAAAAACAGGAGTACTTATTGCCAAGGTGTACAGCCACCGGGGTACTCTCTAGTCCCTGCCTCTGCCCTTCCCGCTCCTAACCGTGACCCACGTTTCTGCCTCCTGTGGTTTTGGAGTCTACCTGTCTGTAGCTCCTCTCTATGGCTTCCTCACTCTCCCTGACCAGATGGAGGTCATCGAGCTGCTGCTCCAGGTACCGAATACGGTCCATTTGGAGCGCCATCTTGACGCACCTGGCGCAGATGTGGACGTCTGGAGAGCTATCTGACTGCATGACCTCCCACATCTGACATCCAGAGCAGTAAACTGCCCTGGCACTCATCCTCCCCCTTACCCTGGATACAACACACAATACAATGCAAGGAATTTAGCTGAAAGCAATCATCAGGGATCTGACTGCCAATCAGCTGCTCCCTCGAGTCGTCTTCCACCAATCAGTGGCTTCCTCAAGCCCACTTGTTTTGAACTGCGAGCTGTGAATGGAACGTTACGGATTTAGGTTCCTCCCACTGCAACCGCTCCTGGGCCTCTGTGAAAACAAGCCCCGCGAACGAGTTTTTAAACTTACAGGTCGGACGTCGCTCCTCCCACTGCAACCGCTCCCGGGCCTCTGTGAAAACAAGCACCGCGAACGAGTTTTTAAACTTACAGGTCGGACGTCGCTCCTCCCACTGCAACCCCTCCTGGGCCTGGAAATCCACTCCTGATAAGCAGGAAATATCTTCTTCCCTATTATAGGAAACATTTAAAGCATATGCCCGTGGTATTATGATTTCTTCTCAAGCATTTTATAATAAAGAGAATCGGAGGGAACAACAGGCATTGGAAAAGGAGATTAAACAATTAGACACAGAGAATGCTGCAAATCCAACCATGATAAAACATAATAAAATTGCTGCATTGAAATATAAATTAAATAAAATATATTCAGATCAAGTTGTAAAACTCTATCAATATACTAAACAATTACAATTTGAATTCGGAGATAAACCCCAAAAATTGTTGGCTCGTCAATTACGGAAATTGGAGGGAGAAAAATATGATCCATAGGATTAAATCACACAATGGTGAACCACTAGTACAACCTAAAGATATTAATGAGAGATTTTTGCAATATTATAAAAAATTATACTCAGTCAAAACGACAGAAAACCAGATAGGAATAGAAGCATTTAAAAAAAATGTAATCTAAAAGGGCTGGATTTAGAAAATAGAGAATCGCTGAAATAACAGCAAAAGAAATCGAAGAATCTATCAGATCATTAAAAAATGGTAAAACTCCGGGACCAGATGGTATTGGTTCGGAATTTTATAAAACATTCTATGATCTGATTGCACCGCGTTTGAAGACACTCTATGAATACATTTATACCCAAGAGAAACTGCCAGAAACATTAAATGAATCTATTATAACACTTATACCTAAAATAGACAAGGATCTGGATGATCCAGGATCATATAGAGCTATAGCTCTTTTAAACACTGATCAAAAGATACTAACCAAAATATTAGCACAAAGACTAAGTACAGTTTTAATAAATTAATTCCCCCAGATCAAACAGGATTTATACCAAAACGAAATTTCCTCATATAACTTGAGACGATTATTCAATATTATATATTCGAAAAGAGGTATTAATAAAGACCTAGTAATCATCTCGTTAGATGCGGAGAAAGCCTTTGACCAAGTGGAATGGTCTTATCTGTTTTTGGTCATGGAAACTTTTAAGTTGGGAGAGAAGTTTATTACATGGGTTAAATTATTACACACTAATCCAACAGCTAGAATACTAACAAATCAAATCAAACTAAATTTAATTTATTTCGAGGCTGTAGACAAGGTTGTCCCTTATCCCCACTATTGTTTGCACTCGCAATTGAGCCATTAACTCAAAGCGTGAGATTACATCCTGAAATATATGGGTATGAAACTAGAAAAACTGAAAATAAAATCTCCTTATATGCAGATGATGTATTACTTTATATTACAAAGCCGGAAATTAGTATTTCAAATTTATTACATTTAATAACTGAATTTGGCTCATTCTCAGGATATAGCATTAATTGGAATAAAAGTGAACATGTCAATAATGGTAAATAACCCATATATACTACAACAATTTCCTTTTAAGATAGCAAACGAAAAAATCAAATATCTTGGAATTTATGTAACAAAAAGATTTGATTCTTTATTTAAATCTAATTTCGCACTCTTACTGAATAAATTACATAAGAATATCTTATATTGGAAAACATTACCTATTTCAATGCTAGGTAGAATTAAGGCAATAAAAATGATTTTTCTCCCGCAATTACTATATCTTTTCCAATTGATTCCGATATACCTTCGTAAAAATGTTTTTAAGAAGGTTGACTCCATAGTCACCAACTTTATCTGGGATTATAAGAGCCATAGAATAAATAAAAAACATTTATGTAAATCAAAAATAAATGGAGGTCTAGCACTGCCAAATTTTATGTTTTATTACTGGGCAGTTAATATTAAAAATATGAACTTTTGGTTGGAAGAAATAGATAAACAACCAAATTGGTTAAAAATGGAAAAAGAAGATTGTTCACCTTTTGAAATTAGCTCGATTTTTCTTTTTTTTGTAAAATATTTTTATTAGAAGTAATTACATATTAAGAAGAAATATAAAATCCAATTAAAATATTATCGTCACATACATTCTTAATATTTTTAAAATTTACAATCAATCTTATTTGTACTTCTATAATTTTCTTTTTATTTTATAGCAGTAGGAAATAAAAAAAGAAAAAAAGGAAAAAAAAGAGAGATAAACTAATTGAGTGGAATATTAAACAAGATATTCTTCATTGGAGACATATTTATGATCTATTGTCTATAATTCTTCATCCATTCATTCATTCAGGCTTCCGTCATGACTTCGAACCGGACCATCTTGACCCTTTAAATATTCAATAAATGGAGACCATATTCCTCTGAATTGGTCCAGCCTGTCCATCAGGGCAAGCCTTAATCGTTCCAAGTGCAACGTCTCCGACATTTCTGTAATCCACATTTTAGTTGTAGGGGAAGTAGGACCTTTCCAAAATCTTAGTATTAATTTTTTACCAATTATTAAACTGTAACCGATAAAAATTATTTGTTGTGTTGTTAATATCTGATTTGTTTCTAGTATTCCCAATATAATTAGTTTTGAGTCTGGAGTTAACTTTGCATTAACTATAATTGAGATTATCTTAAAAATTTCTATCCAAAAATTAGTGATTTTTATACATTTTGTGAATGAATGCGTTAAATTAGCTTCTAATTGTTGACACTTATCACATATTGCGGACACATTTGAGAAAATTCTATTTAATTTGGACTTTGAGAGATGTAATCTATGTATAACTTTAAATTGTATCAAGGAGTGTCTAGCATTTAATGAACAATGATGTATATGTTGTAAACTTTCATTCCATACTTCTCTACTGATTACTTGACCTAGTTCATTTTCCCATGCTTGTCTATATTTATCCGTATTTGGTAAATCATTTTCCAATAAAATATTATAAATATGTGATATTAATTTCTCTGTATTCGGATGTTTATTTAAACATTCATCTAAAATTTCTGTCTTTCTATTCCTAAAATCCAGTGTATTTGAGTTAACATAATCTCTAATTTGTAGATATCGAAAATATTCTTTAAAATGTAATCCATAATTTTGTTGTAATTCCTGAAATGAGAGAAATAAGTTTTCCCTGTAAAGATCACCGATCTTATTTATTCCATAGTTCTTCCATTTTAAGAAACCTTTGTCCATCAGTGAAGGTTTAAAATAAATATTGTTTACTATTGGAAGAGCTAGTGGTACATTCTGTAATTTTAATGTTTTTTTTAATTGTTTCCAAATACGTATTCCACTTTCTATTATTGGGTTTCCTTTATAAGTTTTCTTATGTATTGGAGTATTAGCAAATAAAATCAAACTCATTTCAAAAGGGATACAGTCTTCTTTTTCCATTTTTAACCAATTTGGTTGTTTATCTAGTTCACCCAACCAGAAATTCATATTTTTTATATTAACTGCCCAATAATAAAACATAAAATTAGGCAGTGCAAAGCCACCGTTTATTTTTGATTTACATAGATGCTTTTTAATTATTCTATGATTCTTATAATCCCAAATAAAATTGGTAACCATGGAGTCCACTTTCTTAAAGAAATTTTTAGGAAGATATATCGGGATCATTTGAAACAAATATAGTAATTGTGGAAGAAAAATCATTTTTATCGCATTAATCTTACCTAGCATTGAAATAGGTAATGTTTTCCAATATTGAATATTCTTAAATAGTTTATTCAATAAGGGTAACAAATTAGATTTAAATAATGAATCATATCTTTTTGTTACATAAATTCCAAGATACTTAATTTTTTCATTTGCAATCTTAAAAGGGTATTGTTGTAATATATGTAAATTATTTCCCATTATTGGCATGTTCACTTTTATTCCAATTAATTCTATATCCTGAAAACGATCCAAATTGAGTTATTAAATCTAACAAGTTAGGAAGACTAATTTCTGGTTTTGTGATATAAAGTAATACATCATCTGCGTACAAAGAGATTTTATTTTCAGTTTCCTTAGTTTCATACCCATATATTTCAGGGTTTGATCTCACAGATTTTGCTAATGGTTCTATTGCAAGTGCAAACAGTAGTGGAGATAAAGGGCAACCTTGTCTACAACCTCGGAATAAGTTAAATTTAGTTGTTAACACTTGGTTAATTAATATTCTAGCTGTTGGTCTAGTATATAGTAATTTAACCCATGTTATAAACTTCTCTCCCAAATGAAAAAATTCCATAACCGAAAATAAGTAAGACCATTCAATCTGATCAAAAGCTTTCTCTGCATACAACGAGATAATTGATAAATCCTTATTAATATTTCTTTTCGAATACATAATATTAAATAATCTTCTCAGATTGTTTGAAGAGTATCGTTTTGGTATAAATCCAGTTTGATCTGAATGAATTAGTTTATTAATCACTTTGTTTAGTCTTTGTGCTAATATTTTTGTTAATATTTTTTGATCAGTATTTAAAAGAGATATAGCTCTATATGACCCTGGGTCATCGAGATTTTTATCTAATTTAGGTATAAGGGTTATAATAGATTCATTTAGTGTATCTGGTAATTTCTGTTGTGTATAAATGTGTTCATATAGTGTCTTCAAACGTGGGGCTATCATATCATAAAATATTTTATAAAATTCTGCTCCAATACCATCTGGTCCTGGAGTTTTACAATTTTTTAATGATCTAATAGTTTCTTCAATTTCTTTAGTAGTTATTTCGACATTTAATAATTCCCTATCTTCTAAATCTAGTCCATTTAGATTACAATTTTAAAAAAATGTTTCTACTCCTATTCGATTTTCTTTTGTTTTAGCTGAGTATAAATTTTTATAATATTGCAAAAATCTCTCGTTTATATCTTTAGTTTGTATTAGTAATTCTCCTTTATCTGATTTGATCCTATATATTAATTTTTCTCCTTCCAGTTTTCTTAACTGACGAGCCAATAGTTTATGTGGTTTGTCACCGAATTCAAACTGTATTTGTTTGGTATATTGGTATAGTTTTACAACTTGATCTGACTGTATTTTATTTAGTTTATATTTCAATGCAAAGATTTTATTATGTTTTATCGTGGTTGGGTTAATGGCATTCTCTGTATCTAATTGTTTAATCTCTCTTTCCAATGCCTGTTGTAGCTTGCGATTCTCTTTATTATAAAATGCTTGAGAAGATATCATAATTCCCCGAACATACGCCTTAAAAGTTTCCCATAAGAGGAATGATGATATTTCTGGTGTATCATTTGTTTCAAAGAAGATCTTGATCTGTTTTGTAATTTATTCTTGAGTTATTTTGTCCTTTAAAATTTGTGGATTAAATCTCCATTGATCTTGTTTTTCCATTTCCCCCTTTATTTTCATCTTAAAAGTTAAGGGTGCGTGATCTGAAATTATAATATTATGATATTTTGAATTATACGTAAGTGGAATAAGTTTTAAATCTACCAGAAAATAATCTATTCTTGAATAAGTTTTATGCACGGCTGAGTAAAATGAGTATTCTCGTCCTGTTGGATTTTGCAATCTCCATACATCTTTAATATTACTGGTGTCTATATATGCATTTATTAACTCACTGGAGTGTGATTTAAGTTTTTGTTGTTTTGATGATCTATCCAAATAAGGGTCAAGTGTGCAATTTAAATCTCCTCCAATTATTAGATTATGTTGTGATAATTCAGGGATTGTATTAAATTTTTTTTTTTAAATCGCGGGCTATCAAAATTTGGGCCATATACATTAACAAAAATCACTTTTTGTGTATATAATTCTCCTATTACAATAATATATCTACCATCACTATCTGTTATTATTGAAGTATGTTTAAATGCAGTACCTTTACGAATTAATATTGCTACACCTCTAGACTTGTGTGTAAAAGAAGAGTGATATACTTTATCAATCCATTTGGCTTTTAATCTATGTTCTGCCTCTTTTTTCAAATGTGTCTCTTGGATAAACGCAACATCTATTTTAAGTGCTTTTAAATGTGCTAATACCTTACCCCTCTTAATTGGTTCGTTAATACCTTTAACATTCCAGCTACAAAACGTTATTCCTCCATTCCCCATATTTGTATGTAGGTCTTGCATCATTTATCTAAAGGGATGTATACTAGAGCAAATGGTACAGTTCGACATACCAGACCTTACACCTGAACCCTGAATGGACGAATTTCAAGACTCTTGATTTTCTCTCATATATATATCTCCTTTGTATTAATTGATGATTCCACTCAGATATAAAGTAATAATAGTAATAGTAATACACAGCAGAAGCAAAAAGTTTCCCACTGTGAGGGAAGGCACTAAAGTCAGTCCTCTTCCTCCAATGTTCCCGATGTTCACCCGTGGTCGGGGCCTCCCCAAGCCCTCCGCAGTCGCCGTTCCGGGTGGCCCAATGTTCAGGCCCGCTCGCCGGGGCGATGGAAGTCCCACGTCAGGGCTGAAGGACCCCCTCAGCGGTCTGGACACCCGAGTCAAGCACCTCCTGATGGAGTTCGCTGCTCCCAAAGTCCGCAGGCCGCGCTGGGCGGAGATGCAATGCTGGCGGCCCTCGGCAAAGGGCCCCAGGACTCCGCTATGCTGTACATCGCCGCCCATGCTGGGAGCTCTCCCAAACCACAGCTCAGCGATGTTGGAGCAGCGGCCTAACGCTCCGGAGCTCCAAACGGCGATCCAGGTAAGGCATTGCCCCGCTCTGCGGTGAATCCAGCACCGACTGCCAACTGCCGCCGCTGTTGTAGCTGTGGTCCGGTTCCCGGTCCCCGGCAGGAAAGGCCGCACCAATCCAGGTGGTAGGCTGCGAGGAGGGGGGCGAGGACGTGACTGGGAGAATAGTCGCGTCCTCGCCAGAAAGCAACTGGGAGACCGTTTCCCCCTTACCCTACCCCCTTCCCCCACATAGAGAAGTTAAAGATTCCCCCAAAACAGACTTTAAACTAACTAAAAAAAAATTGAAAAACAAACGGGCTGTAGGCAGAGGCTGCCATCAATGCGGCGCCCCTAGTGGCATGTTTTCCAGGGATGCTACCTGGCCACTGAGTTACTCCAGCACATTATGTCTTTTTTTGTGCAAATCAGCATCTGCAGTTTCTTGTTTCTGTATTACTCTTTAAATTGACTTTTATTGCAACTTTGATATATTGACTGCAGCATCATTAAATGTTAACTTGAACAGCATGTCGATTCGCAAGCATCTGTGTGTTTTAAGATGGATTAAAAGGGAATTCAGGTAAATGAAGAAAGGAACGCAAGTTACATTAAAGGGATTAGGTAATGAGGCATGTGGGGAAACACCAGGAAAGCAAAAACAAAACTGGACCAAACACTGATGTATACATTTTGTGTAATCTTACATTGAACCATTGGGCTATGGATACACTTTTGTAACACAAACATCATTCACATTGATTCAATACGAGCTATGTTGTATCTTGTTGGCTACATTGATTCAGTTTTGAGTGAAAACCTGTGAGTTCAAGCCGCATTCCAGAGGCTTACACAGTAAAACCTAAGGCAACAACTTCGTACAGTAATGTAACGGTGCTTAATTGTTGGGGCTTGGGATTTTAAACCTGCTTTTCTAATGGTGCTTTTAGTATAGCAAAACATCCAAGATGTTTAACGAATATTATGAAATAGAATTTCACACTGAGCAACACAGGGAGATGTTTCAATAAATAAAAGTAATTGACTAATTAAACCATTGGGTGAAGATGAGCATTATCAAGCAACAATCACTAACTGCCTATTTTTATTTCTTGAAGGTGGACACAAAACTGAGTGGGACAGGCAACATCTCTGGACAGAAGGAATGGGTAACGTTTTGGATCGAGACCCTTCTTCTCAGAGGAGGCTGTATCACTTTCTCTTTCAATATGTTTGTTTTTTCATCTCACTATTATTAAAAGGAATTGTCACCTTAACAACTTTGGTCTGCACTGTATCACAGGAGTTCACTCTTGTGACCTCTTCCCTTCTCTGCAACATAAAACACAGTTCTAATCAACTGCTCACATACAGTACCCTGCCTGATCTGCTGAGGACATTTGCTGCTGTTTAAGTACAGGTCCACCACCGATTTTCAGGTAACTGGTAGTCTGTCATCTCCTTTCATCTGGACAAAATTGCGAGACCACATTTGAAATTCCCCCCCCCCCCCCCCCCCCCCCCCCCCCCCCCCCCCCAAAATGTGGTGCCTAGGCCAGGTGTGGCGGCTGATCTCAATCTCATCGGGACTTCCGCACCGATCGGCGGGTTGAGTTTTCCTTCTACGGCGGGGGGTCTGTAAGGCCCCTGCGCCACTTAGGAAACCTGAACGGAACCCTGACGGAAACCTCTGGAGACTTTGTGCCACACCCAAGGTTTCCGTGCAGTTCCCGGAGGTTTTTGTCAGTCTCCCTAATGGTCGAAAGTGGTTTCCGCTTCTATGTTCCGGCGATTATTTCAAAAAATTCAAAACCGGCTGCGACTAAAAATAGGTTGCTATTTTAAAAATCGGTAATTTTTTAGTCGATTGCCGGAGTTTGCAGGTAATGGGAGGTACCTACCTTCAACTAGCATCGCAACCGGCTTCGACTAAAAAATTACCGATTTTTAAAACGGCAACCTATTTTTAGTCGCGGCTGGTTTTGAATTTTTTGAAATAATCGGCGGAACATAGAAGAAGCGGAAACCACTTTCGACAATTAGGGAGACTGACAAAAACCTCCGGGAACCTCCAGTAACTGCACGTAAACCTTGGGTGGGGCGCAAAGTCTCCAGAGGTTTCCGTTCAGGTTTCCTAACAGGGACAGGGGCATAACTCTTTCCCGGCTGGAGCCGGCAGATCCGTTCCCATAGCCGATGCTGACGTTGCGGGCCGGTATCTTGTGGCCAAGGTGGACCGCTCCGATACAGTAGGACTCCTCTCAGAGGCCATGACCTCTGTCGGTCCACCAAAATTAATAATCCAGAGAGGCACTGGAACCAAGAATGCCGGAAAATCGGTGGTGGACCTGTAGATTCGTGTACATCCAAGATTAACTGTACATTAACTGACCATTTTGTTGTTGTCAAATTGAGGTTGGATCATGGCACAGATTCTGAGAGCATGTGGTGGAGGTGGGTGGCTTTGTCGCAAACATGGTCCAGAGTGAAGCAACTGGTGATGAGGGGATTGACAGCCATCGTGGTAAAGATTTCTGCTCAGGTATAGATGTGAATTTCCATTTCCTTGGCCTTAACCACCTCATCATTACCATGGGCACCCAGACCCTTTACCCTTCTATTCTCCATCAGGAATATCTTATAGATCCCTCTTTCCACCTCAAACAAAGACCCAATCAGTTCCACTCAATTGCCCATCTCCTCCGCCTGGTGGGACTTATTCTCACTCTCAACAACATTTAATTTGGTTTCTCTCACTTTCTTCAAATCAAAGAGTGTCCATGGACACTTGCATGGGCCCCAGCTATGGGTGTCTTTGTGGTGGCTCTTTATTCCAAACATACCCTGGCATCACTCCCCGATATTTTTACGCCCACGTTGAGGATTGCCTCCTGTGCCCGTACTGAACACGAACAGGAGTGGCACGGTGGCACACCCATAGAGCTGCAGCCTTACATTTTTTTTCGGCAGGTTCGATCCTGACAATGGGAGCTATCTGTACGGAATTTGTACATTCTCCCCGTGACCTGCGTGGGTTTTCCCTTGGTATTCTGGGATTTCCTCCACAATCCAAAGACAAACAGGTTTGCTGGTTAATTATTTTCGATAAAAATTGTAAATTGACCCTAGCGCATGTAAGATAGTGTTAGTGTACGGGGATCGCTGATCGGCACGGACTCGGTAGACCCAAGGGCCTGTTTCCATGCAGTATCTCTAAACAAATAAACTAAACTTGTTGATTCATCAACTTCAACACTATATTCCACAGTGCTCCCAAATTCACCTGGACTATCTCTGACACCTCTCTCCCCTTCCTGATATCTCTGTCCACACCTCAGGAGATAGATTATCCACAGATGCCTAGCACAAATCCACTCACTCTCACAATTAGCAAAACTACACCTCCTCCCACCCTGCCTCTTGCATGGCACGATACCTTTCTTGCAGTTTCTCCGTCTCCGCTGTATCTGGTCTTAAGATGTGCTCTTCTACTCTGGAACATCTGAAATTTCCCATTCAGGTAACATGGTCCCCCTACCCCTACAGTTGTGAATGGACAACCATTCCCCACAGTTCTGCTTTCTCCCATGCCCTCCCCCCAGACAGGACAAGGATAGAGTTCCCTGGTCCTCACCTTTCACCCCACCAGCCTCTGCGTCTAACACATTATTCTACCATATTTCCGCCAGGGGGGGAGAGTGTGGCGAGTGCCTGGAATGCACTGCCAGGTGTGGTGGTGGAGGCAGATATGTTAAGGGCATTTAAAATACTTTTGGATAGGCATTTACATATGGAGGGATATGGCTTATGTGCAGGTAGAAAAGTGACAGTCTTAGCATCATGTTCAGCACAGATAGTGTGGGCAGAACTGCCAATCAACCCATCCTTTCCTGGATCCATCTACCATTTGCTAGCTGTTGCTCCCACCCTTTTCCTCACCTCTTACAACCAGCTAGCCCACTTCTACTCCAGTCGTGGAAAAGGGTCCTGACCTAAAACATCATCTGTCCATTCCTCTCATAGATGCAGACTCATCCAGCAGCTTTTTGTTCACGTTCCAGCATCTGGTGTCCCTTGTGTCTCCACACCTCTCAAAGTTCAGGCACCAAGGTGTGAAACAAATCAACCTTCAACGTCTCTGAGAGCAGGGTAAATCACACAATAAAAATTCATCAACATCATGTAGATCCATCAAAGTAACTACAGGAGTCTCTGCCTCAACATGGCAGCAGCATCATCAGAGATCCACACCAACCTGGTGACACTCTCATTTCTCTCCTGCCATCAGGAAGAAGGTAAAGGAGCCTGAAAACTCTAAAGTCCAGGTTCAGGAGCAGCTTTATCCTTACAACCATCAGGCTAATGGCCCTGTCCCACTTAGGAAACCTGAACGGAAACCTCTGGAGACTTTGCGCCCCCACCCAAGGTTTCCGTGCGGTTCCCGGAGGTTTTTGTCAGTCTCCCTTATGGTCAAAACTGACAAAAACCTCCAGGAATCGCACGGAAACCTTGGGTGGGGCACAAAGTCTCCAGAGATTCCCGTTCAGGTTTCCTAAGTGGGAAAGGGGCATAACACTACAACTACCAATAGGCTCTGAACTACATAGTCTTGGGGCCATTATTTGAATCTTTGCACTATTCCTGTTTGTTTATATATGTATATGTGTACACACAATATTTGTTTATTGTGTGTTTTACAATGTTTACATATCTGTGGTGCTGCTGCAAATAAGAATTTCATTGTTCCGTTTCCTGACATAAGACATTTTTCGTGACAATAAAACACTCCTGACTCCTGACCAGTCGTGAGGAATCAAATGGCCTGTGAGCTGAGAGCAAGTGCTGGGGCGATTTGTACAAGCATGACCTGATCATCTAATTCCTTGTGGTGTGCCCAGCAACCAACAGCTGCATGTTAACACGTAAGTGGAGCTGGCACCAGCATGTTTGATTTTGTCTCCAATAGTCTTTCAAAAATGGTTAAAATCTGAATCATCACTGAATTCAAATCCATTCACCAATCTGTCAACATTGATTAGCTTAGACATTTTCCTTTCGTTCTGGTGATGGTTGACTTTTAAACATATCTAAACAATGATTTTTTTTTTCTCTCTCGTTCATTATATTGTTTACAGTGTACTATGTTTCCATATTGTGTTGTGCTGCAAGTAAGAATGTCATTGTTCTATCTGGGACACATGACAATAAAACACTCTTGACTCTTCATTAATTGGACTTTTCATGATTTGGAAGCAGCAAACAGGTAAGATACTGCAATCAAATCTTCAGGACAAGGGCCTGAGCTGTAGAGAGGTTGGGCAGGCTATGGCCCCATTCCTTGCAACGTAGAAGGCTAAGCAGTGATCTTATAGACGCGTTTAAACACATGAGCGGAATAGATATGGTGAATGCACAGAGTCTTTTGCCCAGAGGAGAGGAATCAAGAACCAGTGGTCAAAGGTTTAAGGTGAAAGGAGAAAGATGTAATAGGAACCTGAGGGATAATTGCTAATTGTGAGATCGACGACTTCCGGTGGCGCTATGGAGGACTAGAAGGCAACGCCAGCCACCTCTGTGAAAAAACGAGGAAAAACCAGGGAGAAAACGGGGAGAAAACCTACCTGTTGCTGCTGCTGCTGCTTCTGCATCTGCTGTTTCTGCACCGGCTGCCGTGAGTGACGTCATCAGGCGTGCGACCCGCAATGGCAACACAGCGCAGCCCACCGGAGAAATCCAAACTCCGGTAGGAAAATGGCTGAACAAGAACAAGGCCCGACTGAAGCCTCGGCCTCGGGTAGGACACAGTCCCTAGAAGATGTGTCAAAAAAATAGGAAAAAAAATCGGAATTGGAAGAACTTAAAAAAAATTTTGTGCAAGAAATGGCAGAATTTAAAAAAGAAATGAAGTTGGAATTAAAGATGGAATTGGAAAAAATGAATTTTATGGAAGAAATGTAGAAAATCAAGATGGAGATGAAGGAGTTAAAGTCTGAAATCAATCTTTCGACTACGGAATTATCAGATGCTGCGAAAGGAAATTGCAGAAGTAGTGACGGAAAAATTTGCAAGTATAATGGAAGAGTTGCATGAAAAAATTGAAAAAAAGGTGGAAATGGAAATGGAACCTGTGCTGGAAGAAATTACGGTACAATCAACATCCATAAAAAACCTTGAAGAACTAGTTGAAATAAGTACTCAGACTACGAAAACACTCGTCAAAGAAAATCAACGATTATCTGACTTACTGGGCAAAATTGCTGATAAGTGTACTGAGCTGGAAGGACGCCAGAGAAGGCAGAACCTAAGGATCGTGGGTATTCGAGAAGGGAGAGAAAAGAATCAAGATACCCGAGAGTTTACTGCAAACTTACTACAAAAGGTTTTATCTCTGGAACAAAAGCCTTTGCTAGCCCGAGCACACAGAGTAATGAGACGTTACACAAAACAAGATGCTCCTCCAAGACAATGATAGTAAAAGTCCAGTATGATTATGTTTTGGAAGATATGATGAATAAAGTTGTAAAAAGTAGAAATCTTAAATATGAAGAAGATTCGATCAGCATTTACCGAGACTATCCAGCAGAGGTCACCAAGAAACGAAATGCGTTTAAAGAGACCAAAAGAATTTTGAGGGAAGTGAAGAATCTGAAGTACAGTCTGAGATATCCAGCCACACTGAGAGTCACCTACAATCAGGAATAACATTATTTTAAAAATCCAGAGGACGCATTGAGTTTTGCCCAAGGGATTAAGGAGCGAGAGGTAGACTGAATGAAATCTTCAAAGATGAATTAAACGAACAATTAAACCGTACTTTCAAGATTGGTTGAAGATTGTAATAGACTATGGACTTGTTTCATCTAAAGAAGATGGAGAAGGAGGCGGATGGGAGACTCGAGGAGATATGGATCGAAGACTATTCCATGGATACTAATAATTAGAACACTAACACTACTAATATTAATAATTAACATATATTAGCATATATAAACATATATTAAATTTAATACACTGGTATCATTATTAATTAGAGCTAATAACTGCTAATTATTGATTAATAATTAATTATAGCCGACTAACTTAGAATTAAGTAAATATAAATATACAAAATATAAACTTTGACATCATTTATCCCCCCCGGTACTTTTTATTTCTTTATTATTTTTTATTTTTTCTATAATTTGGGTTTTTTTCTTTTTTTTAATATATTCTTATTATTATAGTTTGTAATAAGCATTAAGTATATATATTAGTATATACTTGACTATGAACTTTGTACACATCATAGTTTAATACCCCCGGTTTAAATAATATTTTTTTTTATGGAATAATAATTTTAGTGAATCATGGAGATGGATAAGTATTTAACATTCACTACGGAAGTCTTTAGATTGCTAGCCATGTTAGTATGGCTAACACTAACTACACTAATACTAGATGTAGTTTTTTCTTTCTTTGCGCACCCTACTAATCTCTCAATCTATCCCTTTTTTAATACTATTTCTTGTTATTATTATTTTACATCTGAGTGGAATTATAAATTAATGCAAAGGAGATATAGATGTGAGAGAAACTCAAGGGTCTTGAAATTCATCTATTCGAAGTTCAGGTGTAAGGTCGGGTATGTCGAACTGAACCATTTGCTCTATTATATATCCCTTTAGATAAAAGATGCAAGACTTACATACGAATATGGGGAATGGAGGAATAACGTTTTGTAGTTGGAATGTTAAAGGTATTAACGAACCAATTAAGAGGGGTAAAGTATTAACACATTTAAAAGCACTTAAAATAGACGTGGCATTTATCCAAAAGACACATTTAAAAAAAGAGGCAGAACATAGATTAAAGGCTAAATGGATTGATAAAGTCTATCATTCTTCTTTCACACACAAATCTAGAGGTGTAGCAATATTAATTCGTAAAGGCACTGCATTTAAACATACTTCAACAATACCTGATAGTGACGGTAGATATATTATTATAATAGGAGAATTATACACACAAAAAATGATTTTTGTCAATGTATATGGCCCAAATTTTGATAGTCCACTGTTTAAAAAAAAAAAATATTTAATACCATCCCGGAATTATCACAACACAATCTAATAATTGGAGGAGATTTAAATTGTACACTAAATCCTTATTTGGACAGATCATCAAAACAACAGAAACTTAAATCGCATTCCAGTGAGTTAATAAATGCATATATAGACATTAGTAATATTAAAGATGTTTGGAGATTGCAAAACCCAACAGGACGAGAATACTCATTTTACTCACCTGTGCATAAAACTTATTCAAGAATAGATTATTATCTGGTATAGTTAAAACTCATTCCACTTACGTATAATTCAAAATATCATAATATTATAATTTCAGATCATGCACCTTTAACTTTTAAGATGAAAATAACTGGGTATTGTGTAATGAGGAAGGATTAGTTAACGATCTTGTTATGCAAATCCCCTTGGGCAACAGTGACAATAATGCCCAAGGGGAAGTGACACTGCGGTAAAGTTGCTGCCTTACAGTGCATGCAGTGTTGGAGACCGGGTTCAATTACGACTACGGGTGCTGTCTGTGCAGTGTTTGTACGTTCTCCGAAATCTTCGGTTTCCTCCTACACTCCAAAGACGTACAGGTATGTAGGTAAAATTGGCTTGGTTATTGTAAAAATTGTCCTTAGCGTGTGTAGGATAGTGTTAACAATCTGATGCCGAACGCACATGAAGCCGAAATGATAAATAGGTATGAAACACTTTAAAACATCTATATTTGCTGCAAGAATGTTACTTGGTACCTTGTTACATTTTGAAATCGTTACATTGTTGTACCGTGTACATCTCCGGGAACGGGATTGGTCCGACACCTTGTCAGTCATCGACAAAGGTCAGCGATTGATCCAGCCCCCGCGGCATCCATCACATCACTGCCACTGTGGCCCGCAGCAGCTTGGAGTCACTGCCACCATTTTACAAATGCGAGCTCAAGCTCCCCCCACCCTCCCGTCTCCCTCCGGCCAGTAATGTGATGGACACGGGGGTCTGGACCAATCGCTGACAAGGTCGAGGACAAATCCCGTCCCCGGAAACGTCACGTCCGTTCTGCGTCTTGTCTTTGCAGCGTGGTGTTCGTTCGGGTTCATGTCCTTTCGGCATGATGTACTTTTGGTGTCTTGGCTTCCACTTCTTCACTTCGGCTTCTCGTCCTTCAACGTCCGTCTGCACACGAGTGATAATATGCGGGGATCGCTGGTCGGTGTGAACCCGCTGGGCCGAAGGGCCTGTTTCTGCGCTGTATCTCTAAACTAAACTAGAAAGAAAGCAGCAAACCAGAGGATTGGGAGACATTTAGAATTCAACAGAGGAGGACAAAGGGGATAATTAAGAGGGCATGAAAGAAATAGAGCATGAAAGAAAGCTTGCGGGGAATATAAAAACTGACTGTAAAGAGAAATGTAGGTTCATGTAGAAATGGCAGACCAGTTAAACAAGTACTTTGGTTCTATCTTCACCAAGGAATACACAAACAATCTCCCAAAAATTCTAGGGGATCGAGGATCTTGTGGGAGGGAGGAACTGAAGGAAATCCACATTAGCCATGAAATGGTGTTGAGTAAACTGTTGGGACTGAAGGCAGATAAATCCCCAGGGCCTGTAGGTCTGCATCCCAGAATACTCAAGGAGGTGGCCCTAGAAATTGTGGATGCATTGGTGATCATTCCTGTGGACTGGTGGGTAACTAATGTAACCCCACTTTTTAAGAAAGGAGGGAGAGAGAAAACAGGGAATTATAGACCAGTTAGCCTGACACCGGTAATGGGGAAGATGCCTGTTGATTATTAAAGATGTTATAGCAGTGCATTTGGAAAGCAGTGACAGGATCGGTCAAAGTCAGCATGGATTTATGAAGAGGAAATCATGCTTGACTAATCTTCTCAAAAGTTTTGATGATGTAACAAGGAGAATGGATAAGGGAGAGCCAGTGGTTGTGGTCTATTTGGACTTTCAAAAAGCCTTTGACAAAGTCCCACACAAGAGATTAGTGCGCAAAATTAGAGCACATGGTATTGGAGATATTAACGGGTCCTTTTCAGAATGGCAGGCAGTGATTAGTTGGGTGCCTCAAGGCTTGGTGCTGAGACCTCAGTTATATACAATATATATTAACGATTTTGACAAGGGAATTAAATGTGACATTAGTTTAGTTTAGTTTAGAGATACAGTGCGGAAACAGGCCCTTTGGCCCACTGGGTCCACGCCAACCAGCGATCCCCGCACATTAACACCATCCTACACCCACTAGGGACAATTTTTACATTTACCATGCCAATTAACCAACAAACCTGTACGTCTTTGGAGTGGAGGATGAAGGCAAAGATCTCGGTGAAAACCCACGCAGGTCACGGGGAGAGCGTAAAACTCCGTACAGTCAGGATTGAAGCCGGGTCTCTGGCACTGCATTCGCTGTAAGGCAGCAACTGTATCATTGGGCCACCATGCCCGCCAAGCACGGCAGTCTCCAAGTTTGCGGATGACACAAAGCTGGGTGGCAGTGTGAGCTGCAATGAGAATGCTATGAGACTGCATGGTGAATTGGATAGATTGGGTGAGAGGGCAGGTGCAGTATAATGTGGATAAATGTGAAGTTATCCACTTTGGTGGCAAGAATAAGAAGGCAGATTATTATCTGAATGGTATCAGATTAGGAGAAGGGGAGGTGCAACAAGACCTAAGTGTCCTTGTACATCAGTCACTGAAAGTAAGCATGCAGGTACAGCAGGCAGTGAAGAAAGCCAATGGCATGTTGGCCTTCATTGCGAGAGGATTTTAGTTTAGGAGCAAGGAAATCCTACTGCAGTTGTACAGGGCCCTGGTGGGAACACACCTGGAGTATTGTATGCAGTTTTGGTGTCCTAATTTGAGGAAGGACATTCTTGCTATTGAAGGAGAGGAAGCATAGGTTCACCAGATTAATTCCAGGGATGGCGGGAGTGACATATGATGAAAGAATGGGTTGACTGGGCTTGTATTCACTGGAATTTAGGAGGATGAGAGGGAATCTTACAAAAACATACACAATTCTTAAGGGATTGGACAGGCTAGATACAAGAAAGATGTTCCCAATGTTGGGGGAGCCCAGAACCAGGGGTCACAATTTAAGAATAAGGGGTCGGCCATTTAGGACAGAGATGAGGAAAAATGTCACAACCCAGAGAGTTGTGAATCTGTGAAATTCTCTGCCACAGAAAGCAGTGGAGGCCAATTCATTGGATGTTTTCAAGAGAGAGTTAGACCTAACGAAATCAAGGGATATGGGGAGAAAGCAAGAACAGGGTACTGATTTTGGATGATCAACCATGGTCATATTGAATGGCGGTGCTGGCTCGAGATGCTGAATGGTCTACTCTTGCACCTATTTTCTATGTTTCTATGTTTCTAATTCATCTTCTATTGTTTGGACTATATGTTAGAAGTCTTCAATATGGAAATTACTATTTATTCTTTATTTTCTTTCACTTTCTTACGAAGGTTTTAATGAAGGAGAGGTGCAAGCAGACAGTTTAGTTTTGTCTCATGTATGTCTCATGTATGTTTTAACTTTGTATTGTTTTCTTTTCTCATTTCTTTCTCTTTGAATTGTTTTCAAGGAGAGACCCGGATTCCACACTGGCCACATTTCAGAAGGAAATTGGTATTTAGGGAAATTTGGATTCATGTATATTCATACTGAGAGATTGAAATTGGTATTTTAAGAGAGTGATTGGAATAATTGGGGAGTAATTGTGAACATTGCTTTTTTCTTAACAATTATGTAATCACCTTGTTTGTATTGTAAAATGTTTTTTCATTTTTTTATTATTTAAAAAAAAAAGTATTTTATTTTTATTGAAAGCAATTGTACAGAGATAAAACATTCGGCATCTAAAATTATACAATTATTGTACAGCTTCATTTTTAACCTTATAACATAAATTATGAAAATGAAAAAAGAAAAGAAAAAGAAAACAAGAAAGAAAAAATGTAGAAAATGAAAAGATATATTGAAGAAGAACAAAAGGGAATCCACTAAACTACCAAAGTAGTGTGGCAGAAAGATATAGAAATAAGAAAAAAGAAAAAGAAAAGTGGAGATATACCTTGCCCCTCGTCCCCCCCGCCCGCCCGCCTCACCCAACCCAGCATCGGATTTAAATTTAAATTTGTGTTGCACCATACTATTGTTGTAAGAATTTGGTAAAGGGTGTCCATGTCTTAAGAAATTGATCTGGTTTTTCCGCCAAGACAAGGCGATTTCCAAATGTAGTGTCTCGGACATGTTTGTGATCCACATCTTCACTGTAGGGACAGTTTTCTGTTTCCAAAATTTAAGTATTCATTTTTTTGCCGTTATTAGGCCATAGTTAAGGAAATGTCTTTGAAATATCATTAGCTTAGAACAGGCCTCTGACATACCTAGTGTGATTAGTTTTGTGTCGGGATCCAATTTAGTTTTAAGTATTTTGGAAAAGATATCAAAAATTCCCCTCCAGACGTTTTGTAATTTTGTGCAGGAAACAAAAGAATGGGTTATAGTGCTTCTTGGAGGAGACATTTATCGCAGGTAAAATGTAAATGAACAGCCTGGATTCCTATCTCCTAGAAAGCAAATATGTAAGGTGCTGGAAATTCTGCATGTGTCTGGTAAAACGCAAATGAAGGTCCATGCAATACTGTCGATTACGTCTGACCCTATCTTACTAAAAAGGGGGGTTGAGGGAACTCGCCAGGAGAGGCAAGAAATTGAGAGACACAATAGAGTGGGGGAGGACAAATTTGGACATTTGCAAAAATCTAACAAGCCGTGACATCCTCCCCAGCACTGGAACTCCCAGATTTGACTAAACCCTCCCATTTGTAATGTGATAATGAGAGAGGGCGCAATACGGCAGTAGTCACACAAGAGCACAGAGCCAGAATGAGTCCAGTTGCATACTATTCAATGAGGCAAAGTCCAGAGGTAGGCGGGCTGCGGGCTCAAGCACTCAACAATGTGGCATGGGCAGTAGAAATCTCAGAACCTATCACGCTGGGGGGTCTGTAGTTTTACACTCTCCCAATACTACATTGCGACTATTAAAAGCATGGAAGTTAAGGGCAGTGTTAGAAGGGAATGAGAAAATGTATTGCCTGCTGACCAACATATACAGTACAGATTGATTTCACAAGACCCTTGCCCTCGTCTCAAAATAAAAAGTATAGTGACCACTATCCTCACTAGATAGAGGCATTCACAGTTCCTAGATAGAGAATTAACACCTAGGTTGGGGAGTCCCTCTTCATGACCTATATGATCTCCCGGTTGCTGAACACTTTAACTCCCCTTTCCACTGTCATACTGATCTTTCTGCCCTGGGCCTCCTCCACTGTCAGAGTAAAGCTCAACGCAAATTGGAGGAACAGCATCTCATATTTCGCTTGGGCAACTTACAGCCCAGTGGTATGAATATTGACCTCTCTAACTTCAAGTAACCCTTGATTTCCATCTCTCTCCATCCCTCCCCCATCCTAGTTCTCCAACTAGTTTGACGGTCCTCCTGATTAAATTTCATTTTTCTATGCCTCATTGTCACCTGCCCTCCTTGAGCGGACGCGGCACCGACTGACAAGAAGCTGAAGCCAAAGAACCAAATACAAACAAAGCCAAAACACCAATGAACTGAAAGAGTCCGAAGACGAAACGCCAACGAACCGAAAGGGCGGGACACCTAAACGCCAACGAACCGAAAGGCTGCATCGCCTAAAAGCAAACTTACCGAATGGCCGCTCAGTCGAAACGCTACCTACCCGAAAGGCGGCGGCGCCTACAGGCCAAAGGACCGACTACCGCTCAACAGAAAAGTCCAATAACGGACTCGGCGTTGCTGGGGGGGGCCAGACTTGTCAGCGATTGGTTCAGACCCCCCGTCCATCACATCACTGTGAAGGCATGAACATTGTCCCAAACCTCCGCTCCACCCGACCCACAGAGGGTGGCCGTGGGAGAGTGGCGGATGTCCCGAGGAATGCACACCTTCGGCCGCTTTCAACTTGGTGCTTGGGTTCAGATTGCCCAGTCACCTATGGCTTGTGTGGGAAAATGAACCCCACGCTCCAGTCTCTCCTTTCTCCCTCCCCTCTTCTCTCTCTCCCCCTCCCTCTCACCCCCTCTCTCTCGCTCTCCCTTCTCTCTCCCTTCTCTCCCCTCCTCTCTCTCCACTCTTCTCTCGCTCCTCGTCTCTCCCCCTCTTTTTCTCTCTCCCCCTCTCTCCCTTCTCTCTCCTCCTCTCCTCCCTCTCTCCCTTCTCTCTCTCCCCTTTTCTCCCCCTTCTCACTCTCTCCTCCGTCTCCACCCGCGGGAGCGTCCCACAGTCACTGACCGCAATGCACCACCATCGGACCCCAACCTCCACACCAGGGTGATATACAACATGCTGCTTGCATCTATTCAAATAAGTGCACTCAAATTCCACATCTTTGCAAGGGATGGATTAGATGTAATCACTGGCTAAAACAAAGGCCCTTAGGACAGGGAAATAATGCCACCAGTTAATTAACCATGTTCCCAAATGTAAGAACGATGTATACATGTAATGCATGATATACACCAGTTAATTAACCATGTATAAATGTATATCATGTATTACATGTATAAATCGTTCTTACATTCGGGATAATCTCATAGAGGTGTAGAATAAATTGTGTCGATGCACAGAGTCTCTATTAGCAGAGTTGCTGCCTTACAGCGCTTGCATCGCTGGAGACTCGGGTTTGATCCCAACTATGGCTGCTGTCTGTACAGAGTTTTACGTTCTCCTCGTGACCGCGGGAGTTTTCTCCGTGATTTTCGGTTTCCTCCCACACTCCAAAGATATATAGGTATGTAGGTTAATTGACTTGGTGTATGTGTAAATTGTCCCTAGTGTGTGTAAGATAATGTTAATGTTGCGGGCATCGCTGGTTGGTGTGGACTCGGTGGGTTAAGGGCCTGTTTCCACGTTGTATCTCTCAACTAAAAACTAAGGAGGTGAATCGAGAACCAGAGGAAGTGGGTTGATGAAGGGGAAAAGATTGAATAGGAATCTGAGGGGTAACTTTTTTACACAAGGGATAGTGGGTGTATGTAACGAGCTGCCAGAGGAAGTAGTTGAGGCGGGCACAATCCCAACATTTAAAAAACTGTTAAGGGCCTGTCCCACTTACGCGATTTTTCAGCAAACTGTCTGCGACCTTCAAACTCGGGGGCACTCGCCTGAAAGCTGGATTGACCATCAGCGCTGAACATACACAAACACATCGCAAAGGCGGGGGCCAGGGAAAGCGGGGGATCGCTGTCTGAAATTCACACGGTGCAAAGTCAAGGTGATACCCACGATGAACAGGAAGGTTAAAGACGGCTGGACAGTGTACGGTAAGCCCTTTAAAAGAGTGGGGAGGGGGGGGGGGGAGGGGGGAGGGGAGGGTGGAGAGAAGGCGGGAGAAGTTGGACGAAGGGGGGGAGAAGGGTGGAGAAGGAGTGGAGACACTTTTAAGAAGCCAGACAACTTTTAATAAGCCAGAGATACACAGCAGTGAAGTTTAGCGGGCATTTAACATTACCAGTCAGTACTTGGTTCTGAAAACTTGTCCTTACGTTTTTTTCTACCCGATGAGCCAATTAAAATGCTCGGTCAGCAAAGGGGATTACCTACGGCTACCTCGACCACCTACAACGACATGGCGACCCCATTACCACTGCACCACGAGTTCAAAACTATAGATTTTATCCATGCCGACCAATTTTCACTCGCAGAAAATTGTTCAGCTTGTTGAAATTTTTTCCTCAACTAAACTGAGGCCGCGAGTAGTATGCGGGAACTCCTCTCGACCATGAAGGAGACTTAACAGTGACCGCCTACGACCATGTGTCGACCATGCTGCGAGCTTGTGGCGAGCGCAAACTCTCCTAAACTGGCAAATAAGGTCACCATAGTGGGACAGGCCCTTTAGACAGGTACATGGATAGGTTTGGAAGGATATGGGCCAAACACGTGCAGCCGTGACATGTTGGCCATTGTGGGCAAGTTGGGCCTAACGGCCTGTTTCCACATAGTAAAGCAATTGTACAAACTTAAGAATGAAGTAATTGATCAGCAGAGGATCAACAATTGGGAAAAGGAGAAAATGATTTCAACAGTGGCTGAATGGGAGATACCAGAGAGTAATGGAGGGTAACTGTTTGTCAGGTTGGAGGCCGGTGACTAGTGGGGTGCCTCAGTGATCTGTGTTGGGTCCACTGTTGTTTGTCACATACATCAATGGTCTGGATGGTGGTGTGGCAAATTGGATAAGTAAGTATGCAGATGATACTAAGATAGGTGTTTTGTGGAAAATGAAGTAGATTTTCAAAGTCTACAGAGAGATTTAGGCCATTTGGAAGAGTGGGCTGAAAGATGGCACTTTAATGAAAAAGATGGAGTTTAATGCTGATAAGTGTGAGGTGTTACATCTTGGCAGGACAAATCAAAATAGGATGTACATGGTAAATGGTAGCGAATTGAGGAATGCAGTTGAACAGAGGGATCTAGGAATATCTGTGCATAGTTCCCTGAAGGTGGAATGTCATGTAGATAGGGTGGTAAAGAAAGCTTTTGGTGTGCTTGCCTTTATAAATCAGAGCATTGAGTATAGAAGTTGGGATATAATAGTAAGATTAAACGAGAATTTACCAGTTCAAAGTTTGATCTTTATTTTATGAGGCATTACGATGAGGGATTATGTGAAGAAACCCACCAGCCCGCATGCGTGTCAATCTTCAAAGCAGTGGTGTGAAATCACAGATAACAGTAGTTGAAGACATAGTAAGATTAGAGAAGACTAGAACTACCAGATGACCTTTATGATACGAGGGTTGGGAGCGAAATAAAGATCAAACTTCAAACTGATAAGTTTTCATTTAATCTTACTATTTTACTTTGGAGTCACGTGAGTGAAGATTTTGAAGCTCTGTGATTTCATGCCATGAAAAACGAGTCCACACAAGCACGACTGCATCAATTGACCTCAGATAAGGGAAACATTCATAATGCATACAGACATGACATAGATTTAAAACATGCTGATGCTGATAAATGAACAAATAATAATAACAGTAACCCCTCTCATCCGAGGGGAAACTACAAAATAGAATCTAAAATAGAGTTGGCAAATATCCCTGGTCGGGCAATGAGTTAAAATAAAATGGTGGACACCTCGATCATAAGACCATCCTGCAGTCGACATCCTGCAGGATGTAACGTTGTAAATGTGTGACCACACATAACCGAAGGTGCACGGGGTATGCCATGAGAACTCGTTTGAGACCTGACACCCCTGCTTAACTAAATTGTAACATGAAATATATATAGCAGGTGTAACCATCCTGTCCAGTCGCAATTTATGTAATGACTGGACCCGTGCGTTGAGGACGGCGCCAGAGGGATAACTACCTTATGAGAGCCAAGCCAAAGATTGGGATATAGCTGGAGCCCCATGGTGAAGAAGTGTTAACACAATGTCAATATCCCATACTTCCGTGTACTTGGGTCTGGGAGAACTTGTGTTAAAGATATCCTTAATAAACTGGACATCATAGGGTGAGACCCGACAGAGCGGGTCCTGCTCGCTGCAGCAAATATAATGAGAGGCACATTGAGCACAGTTAATGGGACTAAAACTTAATTTATTGTCAAGGACCCATTAGAAAATGACTCTAAGATGTCAGTGTCCGTGCCGTATTATGTAACATAGCATTTAAACAGAACGCTTTCCATCTCCTGAAGAGGCAATATACTGCTTTTTTGGTGCTATCCCTGCACTCTGCATTGAGCACATACATGGATCAGTCTGACAACCCGAGCTGCAGGAGCGGTCTCAGATTCTGTAAAGCAATGAATTGATTAATCATGCAGAGTCTGGTTCCCCAAGTCCCAGGCTGAACCAGCAAAGCTTTGTGTTTAGAAACCCCATATAAGGTTCTATTATTATTCCCAACATTTGCGGGAAACCATGACTGCATAGACCAGTCAGACACTACAAAGAACCCTGAAGTGGGATGTTGCTGAATTTATTGCAAGACCCGACTGATGATGCAAAATGGAGAATCCACAGAAAAGAACATTCTGTGTAGCGAGAATGTATCTCTTGCCACTGCGATGCCACATGTTTTTACAACTGATGAATGAGCCTGGATGCAAACATATTGATATTGGGTGTGCCATCGAGCCATAATATAATAAAATACTTTGTGATCCAACATCCATTCTGTGTTGTCATTGACTACATGATGATACACCAGTGCCAAATGAGGTTGGGTAAATTATGACAGGATACTTTGACTTGATTGCACCCACGTGACTAACATATGCCACCACCACAGTGTATCAACTTGGAACTGAGCATGCATATTCGTACAATAACCCTTTACCCATAGTATGCACCTAGCATTTATAGGTTGTTGATACCAATAACTGAAGAATTGGTGATTCATGCAAATCCCATCCGCCTCCGTTACTAGAGATGTCATTCGTAAGTTTCCATCTTAGAGCACTAGCATCTGTTTGTAATATACCTGAAGAGTTATTGACCAAAACTACTGGAGAAATGCTGAATATAGTTCGTCCACCATTGTGACTTTGGTAGCTTCAGCTGGTAATAGCATAGGTCTGTTAACAATGACCTATATGGCACTCGAGAGGTTACTACTTTGCACGTTGTAAGTTCTGATAATGCAAAGGCCCAATTGCACAGCTGAAACACAGCTGCTACATTGCCAATTACACTTGATGAATAGAAGACTGCTTGATAACAAGGTTGTTACAGGCTTCTATTGATTCCAATCTTTTGCCCCAGGGAGGAGTCACAGATAAATTAATAGTTAAAGGTAAATCCGAATAATCAATAACTCTAGTTGGTATCAACTTAAATTGGACTGGATGGCTGAGGAATCTCAATTCCTCAAATATAGTTGCAGCTGAAACAGTTGATTTTAGCAAAACACAGCGTTAGAAATATCATCCAGATCAATTTCAAATGTCTCCGGTGATCCCTGTGAATGGGACCTGAATAGTATGCATCTTTGAGAACGATGCATGCCATAAAGATCCTAAGGAAATCAGTAGTAAGACAGTAATGAAGTTCCATATGCTGAAAAGTCTATGTTGCACATGGGAGTTAAATCAATTATGAACCGAATTCCTCCATCTTTCACAATGAACAGGCCACACCTGCCATAATTCCGTGCCTGCCTTGAACGACAACTCTGGTCAAATTCTCGAGCCTGTCTCGAAAGGTAATCCTGGCCATAATACTGAGTCTGCCTTGAAAGACAACTCTGGGCGTAATACTGGCCTGCCTTGAAAGACTGCTCCGGCCATAATCCTGAGCCTGCCTCGAAAGACAACTGGCCATATTACCGAGCTTGTCTCGAAAGACAATCCTGGCCGTAATACTGAGCCTGCCTCGAAAGACAATTCTGGCCATATTTCCCGAGTTTGTCTCGGAAGGCAATCCTGGCCGTAATATTGAGCCTGCCAGAACTCTGGCCCCAATTCCAAGCCATGCTTGATACCGTTGTATACTGTGCAATAATAACCCATCACATGTTATCATTTTAGTATATATAACTGATCTGAATCTCATGTTATCATTGTCATTTGTACAAAAACAAGTGTAAATATTGCCAATTTGTAAATGGTCCATGTTTCAGAAGAACCAGACCCACCTACCTCCATGGTTACCAGTCGGCTTATGGTAAGCCTAAAGGCCCCTGATGTGGGTTCTATTCTGCTCCTTGATTGGGGAGTAGGAATGGTAGTGTATGTGGATTCCATATTTCCTGAGACCGGCTTGGACCTTGGCCTGAAAGACCTCTGCCCAGCTTTCAAGCTGCCACCAGCTTCAGTGAACTGCTTACTGCCGATGAGGCATGGGGGGTGTCGTCGCCGATACAATGAAGCTCGCTTCCTCATCCAGGTATACCTGTTTGATACGTCTTACCTGAAGAGAAGATTCGGGAGCAGGTTTGATTTTCTGGATTTCATGCCCCACGTTGTTACCCCTGATAGCTCTGTTCACTGCCGGCACTTGTAGCGTGAGGGGAACTCTGGCCCCTTCCGGGTTTTCTGCCTACAGCTGGAACCAATTATTCTGGCAGTAACCCCTTCGCTTGTGAGTATTTCCTCACACTCCCCTCCACAGAGAGGGAGATTCGTAGGCAGCCCTGAAAAAAGGTGCTTCCGCAGGCCCCTGAGGATGCCTGTGCTGACATGGCCCCTCCTTTGGACCTATATCAGGATTTTTGCTCTGGGTCAGACTGAAACTGACCCTGACTGCTCCCCTCCTCAGAGAGGCAGACATTGTGCAGCCCTGAAAAAGGTGCCGCTGCGGCGGGCCCCCGAGGAGACCGGCGAAGATAACTCCCTCCTTTGGAGTATATAATTGTGGAGCACCTCTCCATCAGGTGCTCCATGCGGGTTTTAGGCGTCCGCAGATGCTACCCATTGAGGGAGGGGAACCCTCCTGGCCCGGTCCGCCCGAGTCCAAAGGCCTGACCAGCTTCCTCGTTTAACCTCTTTTCTGTCTTCACTAAGGAAGACATAAATAATTTGCCGGAAATAGCAGGGGATCGCGGGTCAAATGAGATGGAGGAAATGAGTGAAGTCCAGGTTAGCCGGAAAGTGGTGTTAGGTAAATTGAATGGATTAAATCCCCAGGGCCAGATAGGCTGCATCCCAGGGTACTTAAGGAAGTAGCCCCAGAAATAGCAGATGCCTTAGTGATAATTTTTCAAAACTCTTTAGATTCTGGAGTAGTTCCTGAGGATTGGAGGGTAGCTAATGTAACCCCACTTTTTAAAAAGGGAGGGAGAGAGAAAACGGGGAATTACAGACCAGTTAGTCTAACATCGGTAGTGGGGAAACTGATAGAGTCAGTTGTTAAAGATGGGATAGCAGCGCATTTGGAAAGTAGTGAAGTCATTGGACAAAGTCAGCATGGATTTACAAAGGGTAAATCATGTCTGACGAATCTTATTGAATTTTTTGAGAATGTAACTAGTAAAGTGGATAAGGGAGAAGCAGTGGATGTGTTATATCTGGACTTTCAGAAGGCTTTCGACAAGGTCCCACACAAGAGATTGGTATACAAACTTAAAGCACACAATGTTGGTGGTTCAGGTTTCTATGATGTGGATAGAAAACTGGCTGGCAGACAGGAAGCAAAGAGCAGGAGTGAACGGGTCCTTTTCAGGATGGCAGGCAGTGACTAGTGGGGTGCCGCAAGGCTCAGTGCTGGGACCCCAGCTATTTACAATATACATTAATGATTTGGACGAGGGAATTAAATGCAACATCTCGAAGTTTGCGGATGACACGAAGCTGGGGGGCAGTGTTAGCTGTGAGGAGGATGCTAGGAGGCTGCAGGATGACTTGGATAGACTGGGTGAGTGGTCAAATGCATGGCAGATGCAGTATAATGTGGATAAATGTGAGGTTATCCACTTTGGTGGCAAAAACAGGAGGGTAGACTATTATTTGAATGGTGACCGATTAGGAAAAGGGGTGATGCAGCGAGACCTGGGTGTCATGGTACACCAGTCATTGAAAGTAGGCATGCAGGTGCAGCAGGCTGTGAAGAAAGCGAATGGTATGTTGGCATTCATAGCAAAAGGATTTGAGTACAAGAGCAGGGAGGTTCTACTGCAGTTATACAGGGTCTTGGTGAGGCCACACCTGGAGTATTGCGTACAGTTTTGGTCTCCTAATCTGAGGAAAGACATTCTTGCCATAGAGGGAGTACAGAGAAGGTTCACCAGACTGATTCCTGGGATGGCACGACTTCCATATGAAGAAAGACTGGATAGACTCGGCTTGTTCTCGCTGGAATTTAGAAGATTGAGGGGTGATCTCACAGAGACTTACAAAATTCTTAAGGAGTTGGACAGGCTAGATGCAGGAAGATTGTTCCCGATGTTGGGGAAGTCCAGGACAAGGGGTCACAGTTTAAGGATAAGGGGGAAGTCTTTTAGGACCGAGATGAGAAAATCGTTTTTCACACAGAGAGTGGTGAATTTGTGGAATTCCCTGCCACAGAAGGTAGTTGAGGCCAGTTCGTTGGCCATATTTAAGAGGGTTGTGGCCCTTGTGGCTGAAGGGATCAGGGGATATGGAGAGAAGGCAGGTACAGAATACTGAGTTGGATGATCAGCCATGATCACATTGAATAGCGGTGCAGGCTCGAAGGACCGAATGGCCTGCTCCTGCACCTAATTTCTATGTTTCTATGTTTCTATGTTTTCTGGGAGAACCATAGTGATCTGGAAGCAGCTGACCCCATTGTCAGCGACTGGGGTAGCGAGACCAAATTTCACTTGGTCTACCCCCTTTCTTGAGGAACCCCTATTCGTACTCCCCTCCTGGGTGTCGCTGACCTCCTTGTCAGCGACTTGGGAAGCGTACCCGCCAGCCACCAGCTACCGGCTACCCACACTTCGGCGGTCCGGAGCGGGATCTCCCCACGGTCCATAACCGGATTCCCTGCGGCCCATCCGACTTTGCCCCGAATCCAGCAGGCAAACTCTATGAGGAGCTTCCTGCAACATAAAAAACAAACCTAGAAATAAGTTTAAACTTATCTTGCAGATTTAAACTTACCGATGGCAGGAGCAGCACACCTGCCAGTCAGTCGTTGCGCAATGCGTCAGCATAATGCCGCACATGCGGGCTAGTGGGCTCCTTCACGGAATCACTCACGTGACTCCGAAGTAAAATGTTAAAATTGTACAAGGCATTGGTGAGGCCAATTCTGGAGTATGGTGTACAATTTTGGTCGCCATATTATAGGAAAGATGTCAACAAAATAGAGAGAGTACAGAGGAGATTTACTACAATGTTGCCTGGGTTTCAGCACCTAAGTTACAGAGAAAGGTTGAACATGATACGTCTTTATTCTTTAGAGCGCAGAAGGTTAAGCAGGGACTTGATTGAGGTCTTTAAAATGATGAGAGGGTAGACAGAGTTGACGTGGATAAGCTTTTTCCATTGAGAGTAGAGATTCAAACAAGAGGACATGATTTGAGAATTAAGGGACAAAAGTTTAGGGGTAACATGAGTGGGAACTTCTTTACTCAGAGAGTGGAATGAGCTTCCAGTGGAAGTGGTGGAGGCAGGTTCGATTTTATCATTTAAAAATAAATTGGATAGGTATATGGACGGGAAAGGAATGGAGGGGTATGGTTTGAGTGCAGGTAGATGGGACTAAGTGAGAGTAAGTGTTCGGCACGGACTAGAAGGGCCGAGATGGCCTGTTTCCCTGCTGTAATTGTTATATGGTTATATGGTTATACAAGCCAAAATGCCACGGTAATGGTTAAAATCCTCCCTGAAAGGGCTGGTCTCCAGCCCCGGTCACACAAGAGCAGTATCATCAAGGACTCACACCATCCTGGCCACAACTCCTCCCCGCTACCTTCAGGTAAAAGGTACAGGAGCCTGAAGACTGCAACGACCAGGTTCAGGAATATCTACTTCCCCACAGCCATCAGCCTATTAAACTTGGTTCAGACAAAACTCTGAACATTAATAGCCCATTATCTGTTTATTTGCACTTCAGTTTGTTTATTCATGTGTGTATATATTTATATAATGGTATATGGACACACTGATCTGTTCTGTAGTCATACCTACTATGTTCTGTTGTGCTGAAGCAAAGCAAGAATTTCATTGTCCTATCAGGGACACATGACAATAAACTCACTTGAATCTTGAATCTTGAATGTTTTGTGGCAGGAGAAACTTGTCCTAGTGGACATGATGGAGACTGCTAATTGGAGACATTGGACTCAGCTGAAGCAGTATAAACCATAAAGGAGGAATGTAACTAACACTGGGGTACACAAAAGGCTGGAGAAACTCAGCGGGTGCAGCAGCATCTAAGGAGTGAAGGAGATAGGCGATGTTTCGGGTCGAGACCCTTCTTCAGACTGGTCAGGGATCAGGGAAACGAGAGATATAGACGGTGATGTGGAGAGATAAAGAACAATGAATGAAAGATATGCAAAAAAGTATCGGTGATAAAGGGAACAAGCCATTGTAAGCTGTTTGTGGTGTGAAAATGAGAAGCTGGTGCGACTAGGGTGGGGGAGAGATAGAGATAGAAGGAATGCCAGGGCCCGAGGGCTGAGGGAGAGGTGGGAAGGGAAGGAGACAGCAAGGGTTAACAGAATTGAGAAAATTCAATGTTCAAGCCCAGAGGATGCAGACTCCCCAAGCGGAATATGAGGTGCTGTTCCTCCAACTTGCGGTGTTGCTCACTCTGGCCGTGGAGGAGGCCCAGGACCGAGAGGTCGGATACAGAGAGTGTACAGAGGAGATTTACTAGAATGTTGCCTGGGTTCCAGCAACTATGTTACAAAGTCTACAGAGAATTTGGGCCATTTGGAAAAGTTGAAAGTTGGAGTTTAATGTGTTAAGTGTGAAGTGCTTTATTTACATGGAAATGCTGTGGAACAGAGGGAGGAATAAACTGTTAAAGGTGGAATTGGGGGTGGTAAAGAAAGCCTTTGGTGTGCTGGCCTTTATAATCAGATTGAATATAGGAGTATGGAAGTAATGTTAAAATTGTACAAGGCATTGGTAAAAATTCTGGATGAAAGGTCGATATAGAAGGATGTCAACATAATAATAGAGAGAGTACAGAGGAGATGAATGTTCCATGGATAAGCTTTTCCCATTGAGGGTAGGGAAGATTCAAACAAGAGGGGCATGACATGAGAATTAAGGGACAGAAGTTTAGGGGTAAAGTGAGGGGGAACTTCTTTACTCAGAGGGCGGTGGCTGTGTGGAATGAGCTTCCAGCAGAAGTGGTGGAGGCAGGATCGATTTTAACATTTAAAAGTAAAGTGGATAGGTATATGGACGGGAAGGGAATGGAGGGGTATGGTCTGAGTGCAGGTAAATGGGACTAGGGGAAAACAAATGGTCGGCACGGACTGGAAGGGCCGAGAGGGCCTGTTTCCGTGCTGTAATTGTTATATGGTTATATGGTTATATGATACGGAATGGGAGGGGGAGTTGAAGTGCTGAGCCACCGAGAGGTCGGGTTGGTTGATGCGGACCGAACGGAGGTGTTCGGCGAAACGATCACTAAGCCTCCGCTAACACTAGCTGCAGTTGGCTGGACTTGTTTCTGGTTCTTTGCATGCATCTGGCTGGAACATGAGCACCCCATTGAGACCAAATTTAATCATCAAATGAACTAATTGGAATGAGGAACAGAAACGCGGGCTGGATACAGCCGTATATGCTGCATTTGGAGTATTGCATGCAGTTCTGGTCGCCCCATTACAGGTAGGTTGCGGAGGCTTTGGAAAGGAGTGCAGAAGAGGATTACCAGAATGATGCCTGGATTAGGGGGTATTAGCTTCAGGGAGAGGTTGGACAGACTTGCATTGTTTTCTCTGGAACGTCAGAGGTTGTGTGGAGGCCTGATAGATGTACATACAATTATGAGGTATAGATAAGGTAGATAGTAAGAACCTTTTTCCCAAAATGGAAAAAATCAAATAGCTTTAAGGTGAGAGGGGCAAAATATAAAGGAGATGTGTGGGTTATGTTTTTTTTTACACAGAGGGTGATGAGTGCCTGGGTTAGGCAGATAGGATAGTGACATCCTAAAGATTTTCAGATACGCACATGGATATGCGGGGAATGGAGAGATATGGATCATGTACAAATAGATAAGAGATGGTCTTACCATCATGTTTGGCACAGACATTGTGGGCTGAAGGGCTGGTCCTTATGCTGCACTGTGCTTTGTCCTATGTAATTAAAAATTCTCATGTCATATGGGGTAATAATATATAGAATGATAGACAGGGTGAGTATGAACTGTGAGGAGGATGCTATGAGGATGCAGGGTGACTTGGACAGGTTGGGTGAGTGGGCAGATGCATGGCAGATGCCGGTTGATGTAGGTAATCGCCAATGGGATTCACCGAAGTCAGCACCAGCGACAACCTACGTCACCTGGCAACAGCCTACGACAGCACCTCGTCAGGAGGAGTCAAGCTACGCTCATTGGCGTCAAACCCACTCACCGACTGTCGCCGAAAAATGTTGAACATTTTGAAAATCCAGCGGCAACTCTTTGGGCGACTGAGGAGACTATTCACGACCATACAGGCGACACCATGGCAACCATGTGGCAACAGCCTAGTCGCCTGTAGGCACCCAAAAAATCACCTAAGTGGGACAGGCCCTTTACTGTCCAAATGTCTTTTAAGGATTAGATACAAAGTGTGAAGAAGGGTCCTGGCCTGAAACGTCACTTATACCTTTTCCCTGGAGATGCTGCCTTACCCACTCCAGCACTTTGTGTCTATGGTATAAACCAGCATTTGCAGTTCTTTGTTTATACTCTTTTAAATGTCGTTATAGCACCTGCCCCAACTACCTATAGTTTGTTCCATATACCTACCACCCTCTGAGTGAAAATGTTGCCACTTTGGTTCCTATAGAAACATTCCCCTCTCACCTTAAACCGATGACCTCTGGCTCCTGATTCTCCTGCCTTAGGTAAATTCATTCTATCAATTCTGCTCATGATTGTATAACCTCTATGTTCACCCCTCAACCTCCTGCACTCTAAAGAATAAAGTCCAAGCCTGTCCAGCCTCTCCCTATGACTCAATCCGTAGGGAGTTGTTAACCTTCATGGGAGTTATTTACAGGCCCCCAAACAGTAGTCCGGATATAGGGTACAAGTTCCATTTGGAGATAAAATTGGCATGTTGTAAAGGTAATGCTACAGTGGTCATGGGAGATTTCAATATGCAGGTCGACTGGGAAAATCAGCTTGATACTGGACCCCAAGAAAGGGAGTTTGTCAGTGCCCCCGAGATGGATCCTTAGAGCACCTTGTAGTGGAGCCAACCAGGGAAAAAAGAAATTCTGGATTTCGTGTTATGTAATGAACGAGATTTGATAAGGAAATTCAAGGTAAAGGATCCACTAGGAGGTAGCAACCACAATATGATACATTTTAATTTGTAATTTGAGAGGAAGAAGGTGATATCGGATGTGTCGATTTTTGCAGCTGGGCAAAGGGGACTACAGAGGCATGAGGGAGGAGCTGGCCAAAGTTGACTGGAACGGGACCCTAGCAGGGTTGATGGTTGAACAGCAATGGCAGGAATTTCTGGGAATAATCCAGAAGATGCAGGATCTTTTCATTCCAAAGAGGAAGAAAGATTTGTAGGGGGAGAAAGAGGACAGTATAAAACTAAAAGAGAAGGCGTATAACATAGCAAAGATTAGTGGGAAGCCAGAGGATTATAGAATAGTGGAAACTATAGGGCAGTAACTTCTGTGGTTAGTAAGATTTTCGAGTCCACTAGACTAAGTGGGACCCATTGTGTCCCATTCTCACATGGGAGGCCTGGTCCCTCAACGCAATATCCCACCTCCCCACCAATTGGCCGGTGGGTGGGGCTTTCTAGAATGGATGTTTTATGGGCCGAAGGGACTGGTTGCCAGAAGGTTAGTATGGACTTGGGTTAGTCCTGCAGCTGGGTGGGGCCGGCCGGAGCGTTCTATAGATGGGGGAGGGGGACGGCATCAGGCAGGGGCCAGTGGGGGGTGGTGGTGCTGCCGTGGCCTACCGCTGCCATGGCCTGCCACTGGGGGGGGGGGGGGGGGGTGGTGTGCGAGGTGAGAGGATGGGGGTGTGTGGGTAGGGGCGGTAAGCCTTCTGGACTCACAGTTCACTCACTCACAGCTTGTGGACTCACAGTTCACTCAGCCATGACTTGCGGACTCGCAGTTCACTCAGCCACGGCGTGTGGACTCACCCTTCCCTCAGCCACGACTTGAGGACTCACAGTTCACTCACTCACGGCTTGTGAACTCTCAGATCACTCAGCCACGGCTGTCGGATACACACTTCTCTGAGCCGCGGCTTGTGGATTCACAGTTCACTCACTCACGGCTTGTGGACTTACAGTTCAGTCATTCATGGCTTGTGGGCTGACAGTTCACTCACTCATGGCATGTGGACTCACAGTTGTCAATCACAGCTTCTGGACTAACACTCACTCAGCCACGACTTGTGAACTCACAGTTCACTCAGCCACGGCTAGTGGGCTCACATTTCACACTCCCACTGCTTGTAGACTCACACTTCACTCAGCTATAGCTTGTGGACTCACAGTTCACTCAGCCACAGCTGGAGGACTCACATTTAAGTCAATCACGGATTGTGGACTCACAGTTCACTCACTCATGGCTTGTGGACTCACAGTTCACTCGCTCACAGCTTGTGGACTCACAGTTCACTCAGCCATGACTTGCGGACTCGCAGTTCACTCAGCGATGGCTTGTGGACTCACACTCCACTCTGCCACTAATTGAGGACTCACAATTCACTCAGCCACGGCTTGTGAACTCACAGTTCACTCACTCATGGCTTGTGGACTCACAGTTCACTCAACCACGGCTTGTGGACTCAGACTTCATTCACTCACGGCTTGTGGACCCACAGTTCACTCAGCCATGGTTTGTGTACTCAAGAGTTCACTCACTTACGGCTTGTGGACTCACAGTTCACTCAGCCATGGCTTGTGGATTCACAGTTCAGTAACTCACTGCTTGTGAACTCACAGTTCACTCACTCAGTGCTTGTGGACTCACACTTCACTCAGCCACGGCTTGTGGACTCACACTTCACAGCCACGGCTTGTGGACTCACAATTCACTCAGCCACGGCTTGTGGGCTCACAGTTCACTCAGGCATGGCTTGTGGACTCACAGTTCACTCACTCATGGCTTGTGGAATCACATTTCACTCAGCCACGGCTTCTGGACTCACAGTTTACTCATTCACGCCTTGTGGACGCGCAGTTCACTCAGTCATAGCTTGTGGACTCAGAGTTCACTCACCCACCGCTTGTAGTCTGACAGTTCAGTCACTCACGACTTGTGGACTCACACTTCTTTCACTCACGGCTTTTGGACTCACAGATCACTCACTCACTGCTTGTAGACTCGCAGTTCACTCACGCACGGCTTGTGGGCTTACAGTTAAGTCACTTGCGGCTTGTGGACTCACAGTTCACTCAGCCATGGTTGTGGACGTACACTTCACTCAGCCGCAGCTTGTGGATTCACATTTCACTCACACGGCTTGTGGACTCACAGTTCACTCAGTCACGGCTCGTGGACTCACAATTCACTTACTCACGGCTTGTGGACTCACAGTTCAATCACTCATGGCTTGTGGACTCACAGTTCACTCACTCACGGCTTGTGGCCTCAAAGTTGACTCACTCACGGCTTGTGGACTCACAATTAAGTCACTCACGGATTGAGGACTCACAGTTCACTCATTCACGGCTTGTGGACACTTTTCACTCAGCCACGACGTGTGGACTCACAATTCACTCAGCCACAACTTGTGACACACCTCACTCAGCCACGGCTTGTAGACTCACAATTCACTCAGCCACAGCGTGTGGACTCACACTTCACTCAGGCACGGCTTGTGGACTCACAGCTCAATCAGCCACGGCTTCTGGACTCACAGTTCACTCAGCCAAGGCTTGTGGACTCACAGTTTATTCACTTACAGCTTGTGAACTCACAGTAAACTCACACACGGCTTGTGGACTCACAGTTCACTCACTCACGGCTTGTCCACTCACAGGTCACTGATTCACGGCTTGTGGACACAGTTTACTCAATCACGGCTTGCGGACTCATTTCACGCACAGATTGTGGACTCACAGTACACTCCCTCACGACTTGTGGACTCGCAGTTCACTCACTCACGGCTTGTGGTCTCACAGTTTTCTCACTCACGGCTTGTGGACTCACAGTTCACTCAGCGACAGCTTGTGGACTCGCTGTTCACTCACTCACGGCTTGTGGATTCGCAGTTCACTCACTCATGGCTTGTGGACTCACAGTTCACTCACAGTTCACTCACTCACGGCTTGTGGACTCACAGGTCACTGATTCACGGCCTGTGGACACAGTTCACTCAATCACGGCTTGTGGACTCACAATTCACTCAGCGACAGCTTGTGGACTCGCAGTTCACCCACTCACGGCTTGTGGACTCACAGTTCACTCAGCCATGGCTTGTGGACTCATAGTTCACTTGAGGCTTGTGGATTCGCAGTTCACTCACGGGTTGTGGATTCGCAGTTCACTCAGTCACGGCTTGTGGACTCACAGTTAAGTCACTCATGGTTTGTAGGCTCACAGTTCACTCACCCACGGCTTCTGGACTCACAGTTTACTCAGCCACGCCGTGTGGACTCACACTTCATTCAGGCACGGCTTGTGGAATCACAGTTCACTCAGCCACGGCTTGTGGACTCACAGTTCATTCACTGACGGATTTTGGACTCACAATTTACCCATCCGCTGCTTGTGGACTCACACTTCACTCACGCACGGACTGTGGACTCACAGTTAAGTAAATCATGGCTTGTGGACTCACACTTCTCTCACTCACGGCTTGTGGACTGATTGTTCAGTCACTCACGGCATGTGGACTCACAGTTCACACAGCCACTACTTGTGGACTCACAGTTCACTCAGCCACGGCTTCTGGACTCACTCTCACTCAGCCACAACTTGTGAACTCACAGTTCACTCAGCCATGGTTTGTGGACTCACAGTTCACTCACTCACGGCTTGTGGACTCACAGATCACTCAGCCACGGCTTGTGGACTCACAGTTCATTCTCTCACGGCTTGTGGACTCACAGTTCACTCAGCCACGGCTCGTGGACTCACAGTTCACTCACTTACGGCTTGTGGACTCACAGTTCACTCAGCCACGGCTTGTGGACTTACAGTTCAGTAACTCACGGCTTGTGGACCCACAGTTCACTCACTCATTGCTTGTGGACTCGCACTTCACTCAGCCACGGCTTGTGGACTCGCACTTAACTAAGCCACGGCTTGTGGACTCACAGTTAACTCAGGCACGGCTTGTGGGCTCAGAGTTCACTCACCAACCGCTTATAGTCTGACAGTTCAGTTACTCACCGCTTGTGGACTCACACTTCATACACTCACGGCTTTTGGAGTCACAGGTCACTCACTCACTGCCTGTCGTCTCACAGTTCACTCACGCATGGCTTGTGGACTAACAGTTAAGTCAATCATGGCTTGTGGACTCACAGTTCATTCACTTGCGGCTTGTGGGATCACAGTTCACTCGGCCATGGCTGTGGACGCACACTTCACTCAGCCGCAGCTTGTGGATTCACAGTTCAATCACACGGCTTGTGGACTCACACCACTCAGCCACGGCTTGTGGACTCACACCACTCAGCCACGACTTGTGGACTCACAGTTCACTCACTCACGGCTTGTGGACTAAAGTGCACTCACACACGGCTTGTGAACTCACAGTTCACTCGGTCACGGCTTGTGGACCCACAGTTCACTCACTCACGGCTTGTGGACTCACAGTAAAGTCACTCACGGCTTGAGGACTCACAGTTCACTCACTCACGGCTTCTGGACTCACTTTTCTCTCAGCCACGACATGTGGACTCACAATTCACTCAGCCACAACTTGTGACACACTTCACTCAGCCACGGCTTGTGGACTCATAGTTCACTTGAGGCTTGTGGATTCGCAGTTCACTCAGTCACGGCTTGTGGACTCACAGTTAAGTCACTCATGGTTTGTAGGCTCACAGTTCACTCACCCACGGCTTCTGGACTCACAGTTTACTCAGCCATGCCGTGTGGACTCACACTTCATTCAGCACGGCTTGTGGAATCACAGTTCACTCAGCCACGGCTTGTGGACTCACAGTTCATTCACTGACGGATTTTGGATTCACAATTCACCCATCCACTGCTTGTGGACTCACACTTCACTCACGCACGGACTGTGGACTCACAGTTAAGTAAATCATGGCTTGTGGACTCACAGTTCACTCACTCACGGCTTGTGGACTCACAGGTCACTGATTCATGGCTTGTGGACACAGTTCACTCAATCACGGCTTGCGGACTCATTTCACGCACGATTGTGGACTCACAGTACACTCCCTCACGACGTGGACTCGCAGTTCACTCACTCACAGCTTGTGGTCTCACAGTTTACTCACTCACGGCTTGTGGACTCACAGTTCACTCAGCGACAGCTTGTGGACTAGCTGCTCACTCACGGCTTGTGGGCTCGCAGTTCACTCACTCACGGCTTGTGGACTCACAGTTCACTCAGCCATGGCTTGTGGACTCATAGCTCACTTGAGGCTTGTGGATTCGCAGTTCACTCACGGGTTGTGGATTTGCAGTTCACTCAGTCACGGCTTGTGGACTCACAGTTAAGTCACTCATGGTTTGTAGGCTCACAGTTCACTCACTCACGGCTTGTGGACTCACAGGTCACTGATTCACGCCTTGTGGACACAGTTCACTCAATCACGGCTTGCGGACTAATTTCACGCACGATTGTGGACTCACAGTACACTCCCTCACCTCCCACTCACGGCTTATGGACTGATTGTTCAGTCACTCATGGCATGTGGATTCACAGTTCACACAGCCACTACTTGTGGACTCACAGTTCACTCAGCCATGGCCTCTGGACTCAGCCTCACTCAGCCACAACTTGTGAACTCACAGTTCACTCAGCCATGGTTTGTGGGCTCACATTTCACACACCCACGGCTTGTGGACCCACAGTTCACTCACTCACGGCTTGTGGACTCACAGATCACTCAGCCACGATGTGTAGACTTACAGTTCAGTAACTCATGGCTTGTGGACTCACAGTTCACTCACTCAGTGCTTGTGGATTCACACTTCACTCAGCCACGGCTAGTGGTCTCGCACTTCACTAAGCCAGGGCTTGTGGACTCACAGTTAACTCAGGCACGGCTTGTGGACTCACAGTTCACTCACTCACGCCTTGTGGACTCACATTTCACCCAGCCACGACTTGTGGACTCACAGTTCACTCACTTACGCCTTGTGGGCTCAGAGTTCACTCACCAACCGCTTATAGTCTGACAGTTCAGTTACTCACCGCTTGTGGACTCACACTTCATTCACTCACGGCTTTTGGAGTCACAGGTCACTCACTCACTGCCTGTCGTCTCACAGTTCACTCACGCATGGCTTGTGGACTCACAGTTTAAGTCAATCATGGCTTGTGGACTCACAGTTCATTCACTTGCGGCTTGTGGGATCACAGTTCACTCGGCCATGGCTGTGGACGCACACTTCACTCAGCCGCAGCTTGTGGATTCACAGTTCAATCACACGGCTTGTGGACTCACACCACTCAGCCACGGCTTGTGGACTCACAGTTCACTCACTCACGGCTTGTGGACTAAAGTGCACTCACACACGGCTTGTGAACTCACAGTTCACTCGGTCACGGCTTGTGGACCCACAGTTCACTCACTCACGGCTTGTGGACTCACAGTAAAGTCACTCACGGCTTGAGGACTCACAGTTCACTCACACATGGCTTCTGGACTCACTTTTCTCTCAGCCACGACATGTGGACTCACAATTCACTCAGCCACAACTTGTGACACACTTCACTCAGCCACGGCTTGTGGACTCATAGTTCACTTGAGGCTTGTGGATTCGCAGTTCACTCAGTCACGGCTTGTGGACTCACAGTTAAGTCACTCATGGTTTGTAGGCTCACAGTTCACTCATCCACGGCTTCTGGACTCACAGTTTACTCAGCCACGCCGTGTGGACTCACACTTCATTCAGCACGGCTTGTGGAATCACAGTTCACTCAGCCACGGCTTGTGGACTCACAGTTCATTCACTGACGGATTTTGGACTCACAATTCACCCATCCACTACTTGTGGACTCACACTTCACTCACGCACGGACTGTGGACTCACAGTTAAGTAAATCATGGCTTGTGGACACACGGCTTGTGGACTCACAGTTCACTCACTCACGGCTTGTGGACTCACAGGTCACTGATTCATGGCTTGTGGACACAGTTCACTCAATCACGGCTTGCGGACTCATTTCACGCACGATTGTGGACTCACAGTACACTCCCTCACGGCTTGTGGACTCGCAGTTCACTCACTCACGGCTTGTGGTCTCACAGTTTACTCACTCACGGCTTGTGGACTCACAGTTCACTCAGCGACAGCTTGTGGACTAGCTGCTCACTCACTCACGGCTTGTGGGCTCGCAGTTCACTCACTCACGGCTTGTGGACTCACAGTTCACTCAGCCATGGCTTGTGGACTCATAGCTCACTTGAGGCTTGTGGATTCGCAGTTCACTCACGGGTTGTGGATTCGCAGTTCACTCAGTCACGGCTTGTGGACTCACAGTTAAGTCACTCATGGTTTGTAGGCTCACAGTTCACTCACTCACGGCTTGTGGACTCACAGGTCACTGATTCACGGCTTGTGGACACAGTTCACTCAATCACGGCTTGCGGACTAATTTCACGCACGATTGTGGACTCACAGTACACTCCCTCACGACTTGTAAATCATGGCTTGTGGACTCACACCTCCCACTCACGGCTTATGGACTGATTGTTCAGTCACTCATGGCATGTGGATTCACAGTTCACACAGCCACTACTTGTGGACTCACAGTTCACTCAGCCATGGCCTCTGGACTCAGCCTCACTCAGCCACAACTTGTGAACTCACAGTTCACTCAGCCATGGTTTGTGGGCTCACATTTCACACACCCACGGCTTGTGGACCCACAGTTCACTCACTCACGGCCTGTGGACTCACAGATCACTCAGCCACGGCGTGGACTCACAGTTCATTCTCTCATGGCTTGTGGACTCACAGTTCACTCAGCCACGGGTTGTGGACTCACAGTTCACTCACTTACGGCTTGTGGACTCACAGTTCACTCAGCCACGGCTTGTAGACTTACAGGTCAATAACTCATGGCTTGTGGACTCACAGTTCACTCACTCAGTGCTTGTGGATTCACACTTCACTCAGCCACGGCTAGTGGTCTCGCACTTCACTAAGCCACGGCTTGTGGACTCACAGTTAACTCAGGCACGGCTTGTGGACTCACAGTTCACTCACTCACGCCTTGTGGACTCACATTTCACCCAGCCACGACTTGTGGACTCACAGTTCACTCACTTACGCCTTGTGGGCTCAGAGTTCACTCACCAACCGCTTATAGTCTGACAGTTCAGTTACTCACCGCTTGTGGACTCACACTTCATTCACTCACGGCTTTTGGAGTCACAGGTCACTCACTCACTGCCTGTCGTCTCACAGTTCACTCACGCATGGCTTGTGGACTCACAGTTAAGTCAATCATGGCTTGTGGACTCACAGTTCATTCACTTGCGGCTTGTGGGATCACAGTTCACTCGGCCATGGCTGTGGACGCACACTTCACTCAGCCGCAGCTTGTGGATTCACAGTTCAATCACACGGCTTGTGGACTCACACCACTCAGCCACGGCTTGTGGACTCACACCACTCAGCCACGACTTGTGGACTCACAGTTCACTCACTCACGGCTTGTGGACTAAAGTGCACTCACACACGGCTTGTGAACTCACAGTTCACTCAGTCACGGCTTGTGGACCCACAGTTCACTCACTCACGGCTTGTGGACTCACAGTAAAGTCACTCACGGCTTGAGGACTCACAGTTCACTCACACATGGCTTCTGGACTCACTTTTCTCTCAGCCACGACATGTGGACTCACAATTCACTCAGCCACAACTTGTGACACACTTCACTCAGCACGGCTTGTGGACTCATAGTTCACTTGAGGCTTGTGGATTCGCAGTTCACTCAGTCACGGCTTGTGGACTCACAGTTAAGTCACTCATGGTTTGTAGGCTCACAGTTCACTCATCCACGGCTTCTGGACTCACAGTTTACTCAGCCACGCCGTGTGGACTCACACTTCATTCAGCACGGCTTGTGGAATCACAGTTCACTCAGCCACGGCTTGTGGACTCACAGTTCATTCACTGACGGATTTTGGACTCACAATTCACCCATCCACTGCTTGTGGACTCACACTTCACTCACGCACGGACTGTGGACTCACAGTTAAGTAAATCATGGCTTGTGGACACACGGCTTGTGGACTCACAGTTCACTCACTCACGGCTTGTGGACTCACAGGTCACTGATTCATGGCTTGTGGACACAGTTCACTCAATCACGGCTTGCGGACTAATTTCACGCACGATTGTGGACTCACAGTACACTCCCTCACGACTTGTAAATCATGGCTTGTGGACTCACACTTCTCTCACTCACGGCTTATGGACTGATTGTTCAGTCACTCATGGCATGTGGACTCACAGTTCACACAGCCACTACTTGTGGACTCACAGTTCACTCAGCCACGGCCTCTGGAGTCAGCCTCACTCAGCTACAACTTGTGAACTCACAGTTCACTCAGCCATGGTTTGTGGGCTCACATTTCACACACCCACGGCTTGTGGACTCACAGTTCACTCACTCACGGCCTGTGGACTCACAGATCACTCAGCCACGGCGTGGATTCACAGTTCATTCTCTCACGGCTTGTGGACTCACAGTTCACTCAGCCACGGGTTGTGGACTCACAGTTCACTCACTTACGGCTTGTGGACACACAGTTCACTCAGCCACGGCTTGTAGACTTACAGGTCAGTAACTCATGGCTTGTGGACTCACAGTTCACTCACTCAGTGCTTGTGGATTCACACTTCACTCAGCCACGGCTAGTGGTCTCGCACTTCACTAAGCCACGGCTTGTGGACTCACAGTTAACTCGGGCACGGCTTGTGGACTCACAGTTCACTCACTCACGCCTTGTGGACTCACATTTCACCCAGCCACGACTTGTGGACTCACAGTTCACTCACTTACGCCTTGTGGGCTCAGAGTTCACTCACCAACCGCTTATAGTCTGACAGTTCAGTTACTCACCGCTTGTGGACTCACACTTCATTCACTCACGGCTTTTGGAGTCACAGGTCACTCACTCACTGCCTGTCGTCTCACAGTTCACTCACGCATGGCTTGTGGACTCACAGTTAAGTCAATCATGGCTTGTGGACTCAGTTCATTCACTTGCGGCTTGTGGGATCACAGTTCACTCGGCCATGGCTGTGGATGCACACTTCACTCAGACGCAGCTTGTGGATTCACAGTTCACTCACACTGCTTGTGGACTCACACCACTCAGCCACGGCTTGTGGACTGACACCACTCAGCCACGACTTGTGGACTCACAGTTCACTCACTCACGGCTTGTGGACTAAAGTTCACTCACACACGGCTTGTGAACTCACAGTTCACTCAGTCACGGCTTGTGGACACACAGTGCACTCACTCACGTCTTGTGGACTCACAGTTCACTCAGCCATGGCTTCTGGACTCACCCTCACTCAGCCACGGTTTGTAAACTCACAGATCACTCAGCCATGGCTTGTCGGCTCACATTTCACGCACCCACGGCTTGTGGACTCACAGTTCACTCAGCCGTGAGTTGCGGACTCACAGTTCATTCACTCACGGGTTGCGGACTCACAGTTCACTCAGCCACGGCTTGTGGACTCACAGTTCATTCACTTACGGCTTGTGGACTCACAGTTCACTCAACCACGGCTTGTGGACTCACAGTTCAGTAACTCACGACTTGTGGACTCACAGTTCACTCACTCAGTGCTTGTGGACTCACACTTCACTCAGCCATGCCTTGTGGACTCACACTTCACTCAGCCACGGCTTGTGGACTCACACTTCACTCAGCCACGGCTTGTGGACTCACACTTCACTCAGCCACGGCTTGTGGACTACCAGTTCACTCACTCACGCCTTGTGGAGTCGCAGTTCACTCAGTCACGGCTTGTGGGCTTAGAGTTCATTCACTCACGGCTTTTGGTCTCACAGGTCACTCACTCACTGCTTGTCGACTCACAGTTCACTCACGCATGGCTTGTGGACTCACAGTTAAGTCAATCATGGCTTGTGGACTCACAGTCCATTCACTTGCGGCTTGTGGGATCACAGTTCACTCGGCCATGGCTGTGGACGCACACTTCACTCAGCCGCAGCTTGTGGATTCACAGTTCACTCACGCGGCTTGTGGACTCACAGTTCACTCAGCCACGGCTTGTGAACTCACACCACTCAGCCACGACTTGTGGACTCACAGTTCACTCACTCACGGCTTGTGGACTAAAGTTCACTCACACACGGCTTGTGAACTCACAGTTCACTCAGTCACGGCTTGTGGACACACAGTTCACTCACTCACGGCTTGTGGACTCACAGTGAAGTCACTCACGGCTTGTGTACTCACAGTTCACTCACTCACGGCTTGTGGACTCACTTTTCTCTCTTCCACGACATGTGGACTCACAATTCACTTAGCCGCAACTTGTGACACACACTTCACTCAGCCACGGCTTGTGGACTCACCCTCACTCAGCCACGATTTATGAACTCACAGTTCACTCAGCCATGGCTTGTCGGCTCACATTTCACGCACCCACGGCTTGTGGATTCACAGTTCACTCAGCCAAGGCTTGTGGACTCACAGTTCACTCACTCACGGCTTGTGGACTCACAGTTTACTCACTCACGGCTTGTGGACTCACAGTTCACTCAGTGACGGCTTGTGGACTCGCAGTTCACTCACGGCTTGTGGACTCGCAGTTCACTCACTCACGGCTTGTGGACTCACAGTTTACTCACACGGCTTGTGGACTCACAGTTCACTCAGTGACGGCTTGTGGACTCGCAGTTGACTCACACGGCTTGTGGACTCACAGTTCACTCAGTGACTGCTTGTGGACTCGCAGTTCACTCATGGCTTGTGGACTCGCAGTTCACTCACTCATGGCTTGTGGACTCGCAGTTCACACACTCACGGCTTGTGGACTCACAGTTCACTCAGCCATGGCTTGTGGACTCATAGTTCACTTGAGGCTTGTGGATTCGCAGTTCACTCACGGCTTGTGGATTCGCAGTTCACTCAGTCACGGCTTGTGGACTCACAGTTCAGTCACTCACGGCTTGTGGACTCACAGTCAAGTCACGCACGGTTTGTAGGCTCACAGTTCACTCACCCACAGCTTCTGGACTCACAGTTTACTCAGCCACGCCGTGTGGACTCACACTTCACTCAGGCACGGCTTGTGGAATCACAGTTCACTCAGCTACGGCTTGTGGACTCACAGTTCATTCACTGACGGATTTTGGACTCACAATTCACCCACCCACTGCTAGTGGACTCACAGTTCACTCACGCACGGCCTGCGCACTCACAGTTAAGTCAATCACGGCTTGTGGACTCACAGGTCTCTCACTCACGGCTTGTGGACTGATAGTTCAGTCATTCATGGCATGTGGACTCACAGTTCACACAGCCACGACTTGTGGACTCACAGTTCACTCAGCCACAGCTTCTGGACTCACCCTCACTCAGTCACGATTTGTGAACTCACAGTTCACTCAGCCATGGCTTGTCGGGTCACATTTCACACACCCACAGCTCGTGGACTCACAGTGCACTCAGCCGTGACTTGCGGACTCGCAGTTCACTCAGCCACGGCTTGTGGACTCACAGTTCAGGCACTGCTTGGGGACACAGTTCATTCACCCACGCCTTGTGGACTCACAGTTCACTCAGCCACGGCTTGTGGACTCACAGTTCACTCACTTATGGCTTGTGGACTCACAGTTCACTCAGCCACGGCTTGTGGACTCACAGTTCAGTATCTCACGGCTTGTGGACTCACAGTTCACTCACTCAGTGCTTGTGGACTCACACTTCACTCAGCCACGGCTTGTGGACTCACACTTCACTCAGCCACAGCTTGTGGACTCACACCTAACTCAGCCACGGCTTGTGGACTCACAGTTCTCTCAGGCACGGCTTGTGGACTCACAGGTCACTCACTCACGGCTTGTGGACTCACATTTCACTCAGCCACGGCTTGTGGACTCACAGTTAACTCAGTCACGGCTTGTGGACTCACTGTTCACTCACTCATGCCTTGTGGACTCGCAGTTCACTCAGTCACGGCTTGTGGACTCAGAGTTCACTCACCCACCGCTTGTAGTCTGACAGTTCAGTTACTCACGGCTTGTGGACTCACACTTCATTCACTCACGGCTTTTGGACTCACAGGTCACTCACTCACTGCTTGTGGACTCACAGTTTACTCAAAGCTTGTGGACTCACAGTTCGCTCAGTGACGGCTTGTGGACTCGCAGTTCACTCACTCATGGCTTGTGGATTCGCAGTTCACTCACGGCGTGTGGATTCACAGTTCACTCAGTCACGGCTTGTGGACTCACAGTTCAGTCACACACGGCTTGTGGACTCACGGTTCAGTCACACACGGCATGTGGACCCACATTTCAGTCACTCACGGCTTGTGGATTCACAGTTCACTCAGTCAGGGCTTGTGGACTCACAATTCACTCAGTCAGGGCTTGAGGACTCACAATTTACTCACTCACAGCTTGTGGACTCACAGTTCAATCACTCACGGTTTGTGGACTCACACTTCACTCAGGCACGGCTTGTGGACTCTCAGCTCACTCAGCCACGGCTTCTGCACTCACAGTTCTCTCAGCCAAGGCTTGTGGACACACAGTTTATTCACTCACGGCTTGTGGACACACAGTTTATTCACTCACGGCTTGTGGACACACAGTTTATTCACTCACGGCTTGTGGACTCACAGTTCACTCAGTCACGACGTGGACTCACAGTTCAGTCACTCACGGCTTGTGGACTCACAGTTAAGTCTTTCACGGTTTATAGGCTCACAGTTCACTCCCCCACGGCTTCTGGACTCACAGTTTACTCAGCCACGCCGTGTGGACTCACACTTCACTCAGGCACAGCTTGTGGAATCACAGTTCATTAACTGATGGATTTTGGAATCACAATTCACCCACCCACTGCTTGTGGACTCACACTTCACTCGGGCACGGCCTGTGGATTCACAGTCAAGTCAATCACGGCTTGTGGACTCACAGTTCTCTAACTCATGGCTTGTGGACTGATAGTTCAGTCACTCACGGCATGTGGACTTATAGTTCATACAGCCAGGACTTGTGGACTCACAGTTCACTCAGCCACGGCTTCTGGACTCACACTCACTCAGCCACGACTTGTGAACTCACAGTTCACTCAGCCATGGCTTGTGGGCTCACATTTCACACACCCACGGCTTGTGGACTCACAGTTCACTCAGCCACGGCTTGTGGAATCACAGTTCACAGCCACGGCTTGTGGACTCACAGTTCACAGCCACGGCTTGTGGACTCACAGTTCACTCAGTCACGGCTTGTGGACTCACAGTTCAGTCACTCACGGCTTGTGGACTCACAGTTAAGTCACTCACGGTTTGTAGGCTCACAGTTCACTCACCCACGGCTTCTGGCCTCACAGTTTACTCAGCCACGCCGTGTGAACTCACACTTCACTCAGGCACGGCTTGTGGAATCACAGTTCACTCAGCCACGGCTTGTGGACTCACAGTTCACTCACGCACGGCCTGTGGACTCACAGTTAAGTCAATCACGGCCTGTGGATTCACAATTCTCTAACTCACTGCTTGTGGACTGATAGTTCAGTCACTCACGGCATGTGGACTCAGAGTTCACACAGCCACGACTCGTGGACTCACAGTTCCCTCAGCCATGGCTTCTGGACTCACCCTCATTCTGCCACGACTTGTGAACTCACAGTTCACTCAGCCACAGCTTGTGGACTCACATTTCACAGAGCCACGGCTTGTGAACTCACAGTTCACTTAGCCACGGCTTGTGGAATCACAGTTCACTTAGCCACGGCTTGTGGACTTATAGTTCACATCCACGGCTTGTGGTCTCACAGTTCACTCAGCCACGGCTTTTGGACTCACAGTTCAGTCACTCACGGCTTGTGGACTCACAGTTCACTCAGTCAGGGCTTGTGGACTCATAGTTCACTTGAGGCTTGTGGATTCGCAGTTCACTCACCGCTTGTGGATTCGCAGTTCACTCACCGCTTGTGGATTTGCAGTTCACTCAGTCACAGTTGTGGACTCACGGTTCACCCACTCATGGCTTGTGGACTCACGGTTCACCCACTCATGGCTTGTGGACTCACAGTTCACTCAGTCAGCGCTTGTGGACTCACAGTTCATTCACCCACAGCTTGTGGACTCACACTTCTTTCACTCACGGCTTGTGGACTCACAGTTCAGTCACTCAAGGCTTCTGGACTCACAGTTCAGTCACTCACGGCATGTGGATTCATATTTCAGTCACTCATGGCTTGTGGACTCACAGTTCACACAGCCACGACTTGTGGACTCACAGTTCACTCAGCCACGGCTTCTGGACTCACCCTCACTCAGCCGTGACTTGCGGACTCGCAGTTCACTCACCCACGGCTTGTGGACTCACATTTCACAGAGCCACGGCTTGTGGACTCGCCGTTCACAGAGCCACAGCTTGTGGAATCACAGTTCACAGCCACGGCTTGTGGACTCACAGTTCACAGCCATGGCTTGTCGACTCACAGTTCACTCAGCCGCGGCTTGTGGACTCACAGTTCAGTCACTCACGACTTTGTGGACTCACGGTTCACCCACTCATGGCTTGTAGACTCGCACTTCACTCAGTCAGGGCATGTGGACTCACAGTTGAATCACGCACAGTTTGTGGACTCACACGTCATTCACCCACGGCTTGTGGACTCATAGTTCAGTCACTCGCGGATTGTGGACTCACTGTTCACTCAGGGCTTGTGGACTCACAGTTCAATCACTCACGGTTTGTGGATTCACAGTTCACTCAGCCACAACTTGTGACTCACACTTCGCTCAGCCAAGGCTTGTGGACTCACAATTCACTCAGCCACGGCGTGTGGACTCACACTTCACTCAGGCACGGATTCTGGACTCACAGTTCACTCAGCCAAGGCTTGTGGACGCACAGTTTATTCACTCACGGCTTGTGGACTCACAGTTCACTCAGCCAAGGCTTGTGGACTCACAGTTTATTCACTCACGGCTTGAGGACTCACAATTCACTCAACCACGGCGTGTGGACTCACACTTCACTCAGGCACGGCTTCTGGACTCGCAGTCCACTCAGTCACGGCTTGTGGACTCACAGTTCAGTCACTCACGGCTTGTGGACTCACAGTTAAGTCACTTACTGTTTGTAGGCTCACAGTTCACTCACCCATGGCTTCTGGACTCACAGTTTACTCAGCCACGGCTTGTGGACTCACTTCACTCAGGCACGGCTTGTGGAATCACAGTTCATTCAGCCACGGCTTGTGGACTCACAGTTCACTCACGCACGGCTTCTGGACTCACCCTCACTCAGCCACGACTTGTGAACTCACAGTTCACTCAGCCATGGCTTGTGGGCTCACATTTCACACACCCACGGCTTGTGGACTCACAGTTCACTCAGCCGTGACTTGCGGACTCGCAGTTCACTCAGCCACGGCTTGTGGACTCACAGTTCACTTGAGGCTTGTGGATTCAATGTTCACTCACGGCTTGTGGACTCACAGTTCACTCAGTCAGGGCTTGTGGACTCACAGTTCATTCACTCACAGCTTGTGGACTCACACTTCATTCACTCACGGCTTGTGGACTCACAGTTTAGTCACTCACGGCTTGTGGACTCACAGTTCAGTCACTCACGGCTTGTGGAGTCACTGTTCGCTCAGGGCTTGTGGACTCACAATTCACTCAGTCAGGTCTTGAGTACTCACAGTTCAGTCACTCATGGCTTGGGGACTCACAGTTCACTCACTCACGGCTTGTGGACTCAAAATTCAATCACTCACGGTTTGTGGATTCATAGTTCACTCAGCCACAACTTGTGACTCACACTTCACGCAGCCAAGGCTTGTGGACTCATAATTCACTCAGCCACGCCGTGCGGACTCACACTTCACTCAGCCACGGCTTGTGGAATCTCAGTTCACTCAGCCACGGCTTCTGCACTCACAGTTCACTCAGCCAAGGCTTGGGGACTCACAGTTCACTCAGACACAACTTGTGGACTTACAGTTCACTCAGCCAAAACTTGTGGACTTACAGTTCACTCAGCCACAACCTGTGACTCACACTTAACTCAGCCAAGGCTTGTGGACTCACAATTCACTCAGTCACGGCGTGTGGACTCACACTTCACTCAGGCACGGCTTGTGGACTCACAGTTCACTCACGCACGGCTTCTGGACTCATCCTCACTCAGCCACGACTTGTGAACTCACAGTTCACTCAGCCATGGCTTGTGGGCTCACATTTCACACACCCACGGCTTGTGGACTCACAGTTCACTCAGCCGTGACTTGCGGACTCGCAGTTCACTCAGCCACAGCTTGTGGACTCATATTTCACAGAGCCACGGCTTGTGGACTCACAGTTCATTCAGCCACGGCTTGTGGACTCACAGTTCACAGCCACTGCTTGTGGTCTCACAGTTCACTCAGCCACGGCTTTTGGACTCACAGTTCAATCACTCACGGCGTGTGGACTCACAGTTCAGACACTCAAGGCTTGTGGACTCACAGTTCACTCAGTCAGGGCTTGTGGACTCACAGTTCACTCAGTCAGGGCGTGTGGACACACATTTCATTCACTCACGGCTTGTGGACTCACAGTTCAGTCACTCACGGCTTGTGGACTCACAGTTCACTCACTCACGGCTTGTGGACTCACAGTTGAATCACGCACGGTTTGTGGACTCACCGTTCACACAGCCATGGCTTGTGGACTCACACTTCACTCAGCCGTGGCTTGTGGACTCATAGGTCACTTGAGGCTTGTGGATTCGCAGTTCACTCACGGCTTGTGGACTCACAGTTCACTCAGTCAGGGCTTGTGGACTCACAGTTCATTCACTCACAGCTCACTCAGCCACGGCTTCTGCACTCACAGTTCACTCAGCCAAGGCTTGTGGACTCACAGTTCACTCACACACGCCTTGTGGACTCACAGTTCACTCACTCACGGCTTGTGGACTGACAGTTCACTCAGTCAGTGCTTGTGGACTCACAGTTCATTCACTCACAGCTTGTGGACTCACACTTCACTCAGCCACGGCTTGTGGACTCACAGTTTAGTCACTCACGGCTTGTGGACTCACAGTTCAGTCACTCACGGCTTGTGGAGTCACTGTTCGCTCAGGGCTTGTGGACTCACAATTCACTCAGTCAGGTCTTGAGTACTCACAGTTCAGTCACTCATGGCTTGGGGACTCACAGTTCACTCACTCACGGCTTGTGGACTCACTATTCAATCACTCACGGTTTGTGGATTCATAGTTCACTCAGCCACAACTTGTGACTCACACTTCACTCAGCCAAGGCTTGTGGACTCACAGTTTATTCAATCACGGCTTGTGGACTCACAGTTCACTCACACACGGCTTGTGGACTCACAGTTCACTCACGCACGGCTTGTGGACTCACAGTTCACTCAGTCAGGGCTTGTGGACTGACAGTTCACTTAGTCAGGGCTTGTGTCTCACATTTCATTCACTTACGGCTTGTGGACTCACAGTTTATTCAATCACGGCTTGTGGACTCACAGTTCACTCACACACGGCCTGTGGACTCACAGTTCATTCACTCATGGCTTGTGGACTCACAGTTCACTCAGACACAACTTGTGGACTTACAGTTCACTCAGCCACAACCTGTGACTCACACTTAACTCAGCCAAGGCTTGTGGACTCACAATTCACTCAGCCACGGCGTGTGGACTCACACTTCACTCAGGCATGGCTTGTGGACTCTCAGCTCACTTAGCCATGGCTTCTGGACTCACAGTTCACTCAGCCATGGCTTCTGGACTCACAATTCACTCACTCACGGCTTGTGGACTCACAGTTCACTCAGCCAAGGCTTGTAGACTCAGTTTATTCACTCACTGCTTGTGGACTCACAGTTCACTCACACACGGCTTGCGGACTCACGGTTCACTCACTCACGGCTTGTGGACTCGCAGTTCACTCACGGCTTGAGGACTCGCAGTTTACTCACACATGGCTTGTGGACTCGCAGTTCACTCACTCATGGCTTGTGGACTCACAGTTCAGTCACTCACGGCTGGTGGACGCACAGTTCACTCAGGGCTTGTGGACTCACAATTCACTCAGTCAGGGCTTGAGGACTCACAGTTCAGTCACTCACGGCTTGGGGACACAGTTCACTCACTCACGGCTTGTGGAAGCACAGTTCAATCACTCACGGTTTGTGGATTCACAGTTCACTCAGCCACCACTTGTGACTTACACATAACTCAGCCAAGGCTTGTGGACTCACAATTCACTCAGCCACGGCGTGGGGACTCACAGCTCACTCAGCCACGGCTTCTGCACTCACAGTTCACTCAGCCAAGGCTTGTGGACTCACAGTTCACTCACACACGGCTTGTGGACTCACAGTTCACTCACTCACGGCTTGTGGACTGACAGTTCACTCAGTCAGTGCTTGTGTCTCACAGTTCATTCACTGACGGCTTGTGGACTCACAGTTCACTCACGCACGGCCTGTGGAATCACAGTTCGCTCAGCCAAGGCTTGTGGACTCACAGTTCACTCGCTCACTGCTTGTGGACTCACAGTTCACTCAATCACGGCTTGTGGACTCAGTTCAAGCGCAGCTTGTGGACTGCCATACACTCTCTCATGGCTTGTGGACTCACAGTTAAGTCACTCACGGCTTGTGGGCTCACAGTTCACGCAGCCATGGCTTGTGGACTCACAGTTCACTCAGCCATGACTTGAGGACTCACACCACTCAGCCACGACTTATGGACTCACAACTCAGTCAGCCATGGCTTGTGGACGCACAGTTCACTCACCCATGGCTTGTGGACTCACAGTTCACAGCTACAGCTTGTGAATTCACTGTTCACAGCTACAGCTTGTGGACTCAAAGTTCACTCAGCCACTGCTTGTGTACTCACAGTTCACTCAGCCACGGCTTGTGGACTCACAGTTAAGTCATTCACAGCTTGTGGACTCACATTTCATTCACGGCTCGTGGGCTCACAGTTCACACAGCCACGGCTTGTGGATGCACTCTTCACTCACTCATTGCTTGTGGACTCACGGTTCAGTCACGCACAGCTAGTCACGCATGGCTTGTGGACTCCCAGTTCAATCACTCGCGGCTTGTGGACTCACAGTTCACTCACTCAGGGCTTGTGGATTCACAGTTCACTCACTCACGACTTGTGGACTTACAGTTCATTCCCTCACGGCTTGTGGACTCACAGTTCACTCAGCCACGGTTTGTGGACCCACACCTCACTTAGCCAGGGCTTGTGGACTCACATTTCACTCAGCCACTGCTTCTGGACTCACGGTTCGCTCAGCCAAGGCTTGTGGACTCACATTTCACAGCCACGGCTTCTGGACTCACAGTTCAATCACTGGCGGCTTGTGGTCTCACAGGTCACTCACTCACGGCTTGAGAATTCACAGTTCACTCACCCATGGCTTGAGGACTCACAGTTCACAGCTACAGCTTGTGGACTCAATGTTCACTCAGCCATTGCTTGTGGACTCACAGTTCACTCGCTCACGGCTTGTGGACTCACAGTTCATTCACACACGCTTGTGGACTGAAAGTTCACTCAGCCATGAATTGTGGGCTCACACTTCACTCAGCCACAGCTTGTGGACTCACAATTCACTCAAGCACAGCTTGTGGACTCACACTTCACTCAGCCACGGCTTGTGGACTCACAGATCACTCACACACGGCTTGTGGACTCACGGTTCACTCAGCCACGGATTGTGGACTCGTGGTTCACTCACTCACGGCTTGTGGACTCGCAGCTCACTCACCCACGACTTGTGGACTCACAGTTCACTCACTTACAGCTTGTGGACTCGCAATTCACTCAGCCGCGGCTTATGGACTAACAGTTCACTCACCCACGGCTTGTGGACTCACTTCATTCACTCAAGGCTTGTGGACTCACACTTCAATCAGCCACGGATTGTGGACTCGCAGTTCACTCATTCAAGGCTTGTGGACTCACAGTTCACACAGCCACGGCTTGTTGACTCACACGTCACTCAGCCACGGATTGCGGACTCACGGTTCAGTCACTCATGGCTTGTGGACTCACAGTTAAGTCATTCACGGCTTGTGGACTAAGATTTCACTCACTCATGGCTTGTGTATTCACAGTTCATTCACTCACAGCTTGTGGACTCGCAGTTCACTCTGTGACGGCTTGTGGACTCAAGGCTCATTCACGCATGGCTAGTCACACACGGCTTGTGGACTCACAGTTCATTCACTCACGGCTTTTGGACTCACAGGTCACTCACCCACTGCTTGAGCAATCACAGTTCACTCACGCACGACTTATGGACTCAAAGTTAAGTCACTCACGGCTTGTGGACTGGCGGTTCACTCAGCCACGGCGTGTGGACTCACAGTTAAGTCACTCATGGCTTGTGGACCCACAGTTCACTCACTCACGGCTTGTGCACTGATAGTTCACACAGGCACGGCTTGTGGACTCACAGTTCACTCACGACTTGTGGACTCACAGTTCACTCAACCAAGGCTTGTGGACAGTTCACGCACAGCTTGTGGACTCACAGCACAGCCACTCACAGCTTGTGGACTCACACTTCATTCAATCACGGCTTGTGGACTCAAACTTCACTCAGCCATGGCTTGTGGACTCACTGTTAATTCACTCACGTCTTGTGGACTCACAGTTCACTCAGCCACGGCTTATGGAATCACAGTTCACAACCACAACCTTTGTGCTCACAGTTCACGCTGCCACGGCTTGTGGACTCACAGGTCATTCATTCATGGCTTGTGAGCTCACACTTAACTCATCAACAGCTTGTGGACTCACAATTCACTCAGCCATGACTTGTGGACTCGCGGTTCACTCACTCATGGCTTGTGGACTGACAGTTCACTCAACCACGACTTGTGGAATCACAGTTAATTCACTCACGGCTTGTGGACTCACACGTCACTCAGCCACGGCTTGTGGACTCACAGTTCAGTCACGCATGGTTTGTGGGCTCACAGTTAAGTCACTCACAGCTTGTGGACTAAGTTTTCACTCACTCATGGCTTGCGGATTCACAGTTCATTCACTCACGACTTGTGGACTCGCAGTTCACTCAGTCAGAGCTTGTGGACTCCGGGTTCACTCAACCACCGCTTGTGGACTGACAGTTCAGTCACTCACGGCTTGTGGGCTCACACTTCATTCACTCACGGCTTTTGGACTCACAGGTCACTCACACACTGCTTGTGGACTCACAGTTCACTCACGCACGGCTTGTGGGCTCATAGTTAAGTCACTCACGGCTTGTGGACTCACAGTTCACTCAGCCACGGCTTGTGGACGCACACTTCACTCACTCACTGCTTGTGGACTCACGGCTCATTCACGCACGGCTAGTCACACACGGCTTGTGGAATCACTGTTCACTCACTCTCGGCTTGTGGACTCGCAGTTCACTCTGTCACGGCTTGTGAACTCACAGTTCACTCACGCATGCCTTGTGGACTCACAGTTCACTCAGCCACTGCTTGTCGACTCACTGTTAACTCACGCACGGCTTGTGGACTGACAGTTCAGTCATTCACGGCTTGTGGACTCACACCACTCAGCCACGGCTTGTGGACTCACACTTCACTGAGCCACGGCTTGTGGACTCACACCACTCAGCCATGACTTGTGGACTTACAGTTCACGCAGCCACGGCTTGCGGACGCACAGTTCACTCAGTCACGGTGTGTGGACTCACCGTTAAGTCAATCGCGGCTTGTGGACTCACAGTTCACTCACTCACGGCTTGAGGACTGACAGTTCACTCACTCCCGGCTTGTTGGACTCGCAGCTCACTCGGTCACGGCTTGAGGACTCACAGTTCACTCACTCCCGGCTTGTGGACTCAGTGTGAAGTCACTCACGTCTTGTGGACTCAGAGTTAATTCAATCACGACTTGTGGACTCACAGTTCACTCACTCACAGATTGTGGACTCACAGTTCACTCAGCCACTGGCATGTGGACTCACAGTTCTCTCTGCCATGGCTTGTGGACTAACAGTTCACTCAAGCACGGCTTGTGGACTCACAGTTCACTCAGCCACGGCTTGTGGACTGACAGTTCACTCATTCACGGCTCGTGGACCATAGATCAGTCACTCACGACTTGTGGACGCACAATTAAGTCACGCACGGCTTGTGGACTCACAGTTCACTCATTCATGGCTTGTGGACTCACAGTTCACTCACCTACGGCTTGTGGACTCACCGTTCACTCAGTCATGGCTTGTGGACTGACAGTTCACTCACTCACGGCTTGTGGACTCATAGATCAGTCTCTCACGACTTGTGGACGCACAGGTAAGTCACTCACGGCGTGTGGACTCACAGTTCACTCACTCATGGCTTGTGGACGCACAGTTCACTCAGCCACGGTTTGTAGACTCACAGTTCACTCTCCCACGTCTTGCGGACTCACAATTAATTCACTCAGCCACGGCTTGTGGACTCACAGTTCACTCAGCCACGGCTTTTGGACTCACCGTTCACTCAGCCACGGCTTGTGGTCTAACATCATTCAGCCACGGCGTGTGGACTCACAATTCACTCAGCCACGGCTTGTTGACTCACAATTCAGCCACGGCTTGTGGACTCACAGTTTACTCAATCACGGCTTGTGGACTCACACTTCATTTACCCACGGCTTGTGGACTCACAGTTCAGTCACTCGCGGCTTATGGACTCAGAGTTCATTAAATCACGGCTTGTGGACACTCAGTTCACTCACTCACGGCTTGTGGACTCACACTTCACTCAGCCACGACTTGTGGACTCACACTTCACTCAGTCACAGCTTGTGGACTGGAGGTTCACTCACTCACGATTTGTGGACTCACAGTTAAGTCACTCACAGCTTGTGGACTCACAGTTCACTCAGCCACAGCATGTGGACTCAAAGTACACTTACGCACGGCTTGTGGATCCACAGTTCACTCAGTCCCGACTTGTGGACCCGCAGCAAACTAACTCACGGCTTGTGGACGCGCGATTCACTCACTCACAGCTTGTGGACACACAATTAATTCACTCACGGCTTGTGGACTCACAGTTCACTGACTCGCGGCTTGTGGACTCACAGTTCACTCAGCCACGGCTTGTGCACTCATACTTCACTCAGCCACCGCTTGTGGACTTACACTTCACTTAGCCACAGCTTGTGGACTTACAGTTCACTGAACCATGGCTTGTGGACTTACAGTTCACTCACTCGCGGCTTGTGAACTCACAGTTCGCTCACTCCCGGCTTGTGGACTCGCAGCTCATTCACTCGCGGCTTGTGGACTCAGTGTGAAGTCGCTCACTGCTCGTGGACTGAGAATTAATTCAATCACGGCTTGTGGACTCACTGTCCACTCACTCACGGCTTGTGGACTCGCAGTTCACTCAGCCACAGCTTGTGGACTCGCAGTTCCTTCACTCACTCACGGCTTGTGAACTCACAGTTCACTCACTCACGGCTTGTGGACTCACCGTTCACTCAGTCACGGCTTGTGGACTGACAGTTCACTCACTCACGACTTGTGGACGCACATTTAAGTCACTCACGGCGTGTGGACTCACAGCTCACTCAGCTACGGCTTATGGACGTACAGTTCACTCAGCCACGACTTGTGGACTCACAGTTCACTCTCGCACGGCTTGTGGACCCACAGTTCACTCAGTCGCGGCTTTTGGACTCACAGCACGCTAATTCACGGCTTGCGGACGCGCAGTTCACTCACTCACGGCTTGTGGACTCACAGTTCACTCAAACACGGCTTGTGGACTCACAATTAATTCAATCATGGCTTGTGGACTCACAGTTCACTCAGTCAGGGCTTGTGGACTCACAGTTCACTCAGTCAGGGCGTGTGGACACACATTTCATTCACTCACGGCTTGTGGACTCACAGTTCAGTCACTCACGGCTTGTGGACTCACAGTTCACTCACTCACGGCTTGTGGACTCACAGTTGAATCACGCACGGTTTGTGGACTCACCGTTCACACAGCCATGGCTGGTGGACTCACACTTCACTCAGCCGTGGCTTGTGGATTCACAGTTCTCTAAGCCACGGCTTGTGGACTCATAGGTCACTTGAGGCTTGTGGATTCGCAGTTCACTCACGGCTTGTGGACTCACAGTTCACTCAGTCAGGGCTTGTGGACTCACAGTTCATTCACTCACAGCTCACTCAGCCACGGCTTCTGCACTCACAGTTCACTCAGCCAAGGCTTGTGGACTCACAGTTCACTCACACACGGCTTGTGGACTCACAGTTCACTCACTCACGGCTTGTGGACTGACAGTTCACTCAGTCAGTGCTTGTGGACTCACAGTTCATTCACTCACAGCTTGTGGACTCACACTTCACTCAGCCACGGCTTGTGGACTCACAGTTCACTCATCCACGGCTTGTGGACTCACAGTTCAGTCACTGACAGCTTGTGGACTCACAGTTCAGTCACGCTCGGCTTGTGGATTCACAGTTAAGTCAATCATTGTTTGTGGACTCACAGTTCACGCACCTACGACTTGTGGACTCACCGTTCACTCAGTCACGGCTTGTGGACTGACAGTTCACTCACTCACGACTTGTGGACGCACAGTTAAGTCACTCACGGCGTGTGGACTCACAGCTCACTCAGCTACGGCTTATGGACGTACAGTTCACTCAGCCATGGTCTGTAGACTCACAGTTCATTCTCCCACGTCTTGTGGACTCACAATTAATTCACTCAGCGACGGTTTGTGGACTCCCAGTTCACCCAGCCACGGCTTGTGGACTCACATCATTCAGCCACGACTCTCGACTGAACTCACGGTTCAGTCGTGCACGGCTTGTGGACACGCGGTTAAGTCACTCATGGTTTGTGGGCTGACCGTTCACTCAGTCACGACTTGTGGACTGACAGTTCACTCAGCCACGACTGAGTGTGTACTCACAGTTCACTCAGCCATGGCTTGTGGACTCACAGTTCACTCTTGCATGGCTTGTGGACCCACAGCACACTAATTCACGGCTTGCGGACGCGCAGTTCACTCACTCACGGCTTGTGGACTCACAATTCACTCAAACACGGCTTGTGGACTCACAATTAATTCAATCACGCCTTGTGGACTCACAGTTCACTCACTCGCGGCTTGTGGACTCACAGTTCACTCAGCCAAGGCTTGTGGACTCACACTTCACTCAGCCACCGCTTGTAGACTCACACTTCACTTGGCCACAGCTTGTGGACTCACAGTTCACTCACTCGCGGCTTGTGGACTCACACTTCTCTTACCCACAGCTTGTCGACCCAATGTTAATTCACTCACGGCTTGTGAACTCACAGTTCACTCACTCCCGGCTTGTGGACTCGCAGCTCACTCAGTCACGGCTTGTGGACTCGCAGTTCAGTCACTCGTGGCTTGTGGACTCAGTGTGACGTCACTCACGGCTTGTGGACTCAGAGTTAATTCAATCACAGCTTGTGGACTTCCAGTTCACTCAGCCACGGCTTGTCGACTGTCAGTTCACTCAGCCACGGCTTGTGGACTCGTAGTTCACTCTACCATGGCTTGTGGACTCACAGTTCACTCACCTGCGGCTTGTGGACTCACCGTTCACTCAGTCACGCCTTGTGGACATAGTTCACTCACTCACGGCTTGTGGACTCATAGATCAGTCACTCACGACTTGTGGACTCACAGTTCACTCACTCATGGCTTGTGGACGCACAGTTCACTCTCCCACGTCTTGTGGACTCACAACTAATTCACTCAGCCACGGTTTGTGGACTCGCAGTTCACAGCCACGGCTTGTGGACTCACAGTTCACTTACCCACGACTTGTGGACTCACAGTTAATTCGCTCATGGCTTATGGCCTCATACTTCAGTTAACAGTTCATACTTCGCTAACAGTTCACAGTCACGGCTTGTGGCCTCATACTTCAGTCACTCACGGCTTGTGAACTCATAGTTCACTCACTCCCGGCTTGTGGACTCGCAGCTCACTCAGTCACGGCTTGTGGACTCACACTTCACTCAGCCACCACTTGTGGACTCACACTTCATTTGGCCACAGCTTGTGGACTCACATTTCACTTACCCACAGCTGGTCGACTCAATGTTAATTCACTCACAGCTTGTGGACTCGCAGTTCACTCACTCCTGGCTTGTGGACTCGCAGCTCACTCAGTCACAGCTTGTGGACTCGCAGTTCACTTACTCGCGGCTTGTGGACTCAGTGTGAAGTCACTCATGGCTTGTGGACTCAGAGTTAATTCAATCACGGCTTGTGGACTCACAGTTCACTCACTCACGGCTTGTTGACTGACAGTTCACTCAGCCACGGCTTGTGGACACGTAGTTCACTCAGCCATGGCTTGTGGACTCAGAGTTCACTCATCCATGGCTTGTGGACTCACAGTTCAGTCACTGACGGCTTGTGGACTCACAGTTCAGTCACGCACGGCTTGTGGATTCACAGTTAAGTCAATCATGGCTTGTGAAGTCAATCAGGGCGTGTGGACTCATAGATCAGTCACTCACGACTTGTGGACGCACAGTTAAGTCACTCACGGCGTGTGGACTCACAGTTAATTCACTCATGGCTTGTGGACTCACAGTTCACAGCCACAGCTTGCGGACTCACAGTTCACTCAGCCACGGCTTGTGGACTCGCAGTTCACTTATTCACAGATTGTGGACTCACAGTTCACTCACTCACGGCTTGTGGACTCGCAGTTCACTCACTCAAGATTTGTGGACTCACAATTAAGTCACTCACGGGTTGTGGTCTAACAGTTCACTCACTCACGGCTTGTGGACTCACAGTTCACTCAGTCACGGCTTGTGGACTCACACTTCACTCAGCCACGACTTGTGGACTCACACTTCACTCAGCCACGACTTGTGGACGCACAGTTAAGTCACTCACTGAGCCACGGTTTGTGGACTCGCAGCTCACTCAGCCACGTCTTATGGACACACAGTTCACTCATCTACGGTTTGTAGACTCACAATTCACTCACCCACGTCTTGTGAACGCAAAGTTCACTCAGCCACGGCTTGTGGACTCACAGTTCACAGCCACTGTTTGTGGACTCAAAGTTCACTCAGCCACGGCTTGTGGACACAGTTCAGTCACTCACGGCTTGTGGACTCACAGTTCACTCAGTCAGGGCGTGTGGACTCACAGTTCACTGACTCACGGCTTGTGGACTCACAGTTCTTTTGCTCATGACTTGTGGACTCACATTTCACTCACTCACAGCTTGTGGACTCACAGTTCTGGACTCAGCTCTCAATCACAGCATCCATGCTGGCTGACTCATGCCCGGCCTCCGGGGCTTTATTCTCCTTGTCCCAGAAGGGGTGTTACCTTTATGGTGGCTAACAGGTGAGAAGACCAATCTACTCATCACACGATTTTTTAAACCTTCATAACTTTTGTAATATTCCACCGATCAGAACAAAACCTAGTGCGCTTGGAGCAGAGGGAGAACGGTGAGTAAGATGGCGAAAAAATCCCAGCGATATATGGTACCATTTGTGCGCAAAGTTAAAAATAATGCAGGTGATCAAGATGAGAGTTTTAGTAATAGTATAGAAGGTAGATAGACGGATAGACGGATAGACGGATAGACAGACGATAGATAGATAGATAGATAGATAGATAGATAGATAGATAGATAGATAGATAGATAGATAGATAGATAGATAGATAGATAGATAAATAGATAGATAGATAGATAGATAGATAGATAGATAGATAGATAGATAGATAGATAGATAATATAGCTTATGAAGGATGAGGTTACGGAATACTTTGAAGTTCACGATAAGATAGGTCAAAGTTATTGGTTTGTAGAGGTCATCCTAGACAAATTTGTTGGAATTCTTTGACGAAGTAAATAGCGGGACAAACAAAGGAGAATCAGTACATGTTACTTACTTAGATTTTCAGAAACCCTTTGATAAGGTGCCGCAAGGTGGGCTGCTTGGGAAGATAAGAGCCCACTGCATCAAAGGGCAGATACAAGCATGGATAGCAGGTTGGCTGGATGGCAGAACACAATGAATGCCAATTAAGGGGGCTTTATCTGGTTGGCTCGCAGTGACTCGTGGAGTTCTGCAGGGGTCGATACTGGGGCCGCTATGCTTCACGGTGGATATTCATGATTTGGACGAGGGGATTGAAGGCTTTGTGGCATAGTTTGCGGATGATATGAAAATAAGTGGAGGGGCAAGTAGTGTGGAGGAAGCAGGGACTCTGCTAAAGAACTGGGAGAGTCTCTTCTCTGCAGAAAAGTGGCAGGTGGAATATAATGTAGCAAAGTGTGGATGCATTTTCGTAGCAGGAATAAAGGCATAGACTATTTTCTGAATGGAATCCAGTGAGAATCCAGAAATCGAAGTTGCAAAGAGACTTTGGAGTGCTGTTGAAGGATTCCCCAAAAGTTGCCACCAAGTCTTCCGGAGTAGACGTGATGGGCTGAATGGCCTAATTCTACTCCTATTCCTTATGATCTAACGGCCTTAAATCTTCTCTGAACTCTTTCCAGCTTAACAACTTTTTTTCCATAGCAGGGTGACCGTAACTGAACATACTCCAAATGCGGACTCACCAACATCTTATACAACTATAACATAACATCTCAACTTATATATTCAGTATCCTGACAGATGAACGCCATTGTAGCAACTTTACCACCATATAAGGTCATAAGCAACCCAGTTACGGTACCTGGAAACCCCGGGATGACCTCCAGAGCCGACGGGCTGGATCTCCCAGGAACAATGAAGCTGGAGCTGCCGACTTTGGGGGAACCCCCGTTCGTTACAGAGCTGGAGCTGCCGTCTGTGAGGGAATCCCCGTTCCAGCGCAGGTCCGCAGAAACAGCAGGTACAGTAAACTTAGTACCTGGAAACAAAGGGGAAGCCTCCATTGTGTCCGGAAAAGTGGCCGACGGGCAGGAATTCAGGTCAGACTGAAGTGCAGGGGACTTCGGCCCCCTCTCCCTGCTATCCTACTGGCCAACGTACAGTCCCTTGAAAATAAAGTGGAGGACTTAAGGGCAAGGCTGCTTTATCAAAGGGAGCTGAGGGAATGCTCTGTGTTCTGTTTCACAGAGACATGGCTCACCCCCCGCTCCCCAGACTCAGCGGTCCAGCCTGAAGGGTTCTCCATCCACCGCATGGACCGTACACTGGCATCTGGGAAAGGGAGAGGAGGGGGCGTCTGCCTCATGGTCAACTCTGCGTGGTGCTCAGACGTGGCAGTCCTGTCCAACTCCTGCTCTCCACACCTGGAACATCTGGCGGTGAAGTGCCATCCCATCTACCTCCCAAGGGAATTCTCCTCAATCATCCTGACTGCAGTCTACATCCCACCCCAGACAGACGTCCGTCTGGCACTGGAGGAGCTGCACGCCATGGTCAACAAACACCAAACGTCTTACCCCGAGGCATTTACCACCATTGCTGGGGAATTCAAAAAGGCAAACCTCAAGAAATCACTCCCCAACTTCCACCAACATGTCTCCTGCTGCACCAGAGGACCAAACACCCTCGACCACTGCTACACCACCATCAAGAATGCCTACCGCTCTATCCCTCGCCCTCACTTCAGTAAATCTGACCATACCGCGGTGTTGCTTCTCCCTGCCTACAGGCAGCAATTGAAGAGCGCACCCCCAGAGGTGAGGACAGTACAGAGCTGGTGGGGGGGGGGGGGGGGGGGGTCAGAGGAACAACTCCAGGACTGTTTGGAGTCTGTAGACTGGGCAATGTTCAAGGACTCGGCAATGGACTTGAACGAGTACGCCACAGTCGTTACAGACTTTATAAAGAAATGTGTGGAGGACTGCATCCCTACAAAAACCTTCCAAGTGTTTCCCAATCAGAAACCTTGGATGAACTTTGAGATCCGCACTCTTCTGAAGTCCAGACACCGAGCATTCACGTCTGATGATACAGTGGACTACAAGACATCTTGGTAAGGCCATCAAAAAGGCGAAAAGGGAGTTCTGCTCCAAACTGGAGGAAGTGACAGATGTTCGGCAGCTGTGGCAGGGCCTGAATGCAATCACCTCCTACAAGGCGAAACCAGGAGGTAGCTTGAATGTCGGCGAAACATCACTCCCTGACGAGCTCAGTGCATTTTACACACGCTTAGATCGGGAGAATACCGATGTGCCTTCCCGAGCCCCCATTCGCTGTGATGGTATTTCAGTCTCAGTCACAGAGGCCGATGTCAGGAAATCCTTCAGAGGGGTGAACCCTCGAAAAGCGCCTGGACCTGATGGTATACCAGGTCGTATTCTAAAAACCTGTGTGGACCAACTGGCTGGAGTTTTTACGGACATTTTCAACCTCTCAGGTCTGAGGTCCCCACCTGCTTTAATTATCAATTATTCCAGTGCCCAAGAAGAGTAAGGTGACGTGCCTCAATGACTATCGACCAGTGGCACTAACGCCTGTGGTGATGAAATGTGTCAGCCTCGATAACAATCAGCATGGGAGCACCTCAAGGCTGCGTGCTCAGCCCCCTGCTGTACTCACTCTATACTCATGACTGCGTAGCCGGTCACAATGCGAACTCCATCATCAAGTTCACTGATGACACCACTCTTGTGGGACGTATCACTGATGGGGATGAGTCGGAGTACAGAAGAGAGATCGAACAACTGTCCATATGGTGCCAGCACAATAACCTGGCCCTCAACACCAGCAAAACCAAGGAACTGATTGTGAACTTTGGAAGGATTAGGATGGGGACCCACAGTCCCGTTTATATCAACGGGTCGATGGTTGAAAGGGTCAAGAGCTTCAAATTCCTGGGCTTGCACATCTCTGAAGATCTTTCCTGGTCCGAGAACACTGATGCAATTATCAAGAAAGCTCATCAGTGCCTCTACTTCCTGAGAAGATTACGGAGAGTCGGTTTGTCAAGGAGGACTCTCTCTAACTTCTACAGGTGCACAGTAGAGAGCTTGCTGACCGGTTGCATCATGGCTTGGTTTGGCAACTTGAGCGCCCTGGAGAGGAAAAGAGTTCAAAAAGTAGTAAACACTGCCCAGTCCATCATTGGCTCTGACCTTCCTTCCATCGAGGGGATTTATTGCAGTCGCTGCCTCAAAAAGGCTGGCAGCATCACCAAGGACCCACACCATCCTGGCCACACACTCATCTCCCTGCTACCTTCAGGTAGAAGGTACAGGAGCCTGAAGACTGCAACAACCAGGTTCAGGAATAGTTACTTCCCCACAGCCATCAGGCTATTAAACCTGGCTCGGCCAAAACTCTGAACATTAATAACCCATTACCTGTTATTTGCACTTCATCAGTTTATTTATTCATGTGTGTATATATTTATATAATGATATATGGGCACACTGATCTGTTCTGTAGTCAATGCCCACTATGTTCTGTTGTGCTGAAGCAAAGCAAGAATTTCATTGTCCTATCAGGGACACACGACAATAAACTCACTTGAACTTGAACTTGAACAATAGTTTGAACGAAATTGCGTACCTTGCAGTCATGACAGGGAAAAAAAGCAACAGAACACACAATGAACACAGTTTAACACAAACATACATCACAGTGAATCTGCAGGCACCTCCTCACTGTGATGGAAGGCAAAAAGTCTTAAAGTCTTATCTCTTCCTTCCTTGTACTCCCTCTGCGTTGAGGCGGTCCAGGCTTTCGATGTTGGGCCCCCCGCCGGGTGATGGTAAGTCCCACACCAGAATCCAAGCTCCGCGAATGGGCCGATTCAAACTCCGCGACCCGGGGCAGATGAAGCTGCCACCCTCCAGTCCAGCGGACGAAGCTGTTGTTGCGGGAGCTCCCGAGAATCGGTCACCAACCTGGGACCTGCGAGTTCCCGATGTTACCGTCCACTGGGCTTCCGAAGCCTCTGAAGCTCCGAAGTCGGGTCGCAGTCACAGCGCCACCACAGCCTCCGAAGTCAGCCACCAAGATGGTGAGTCCACGCTCTGCCACCGGAGCCTCAAGGTCGATTCCAGTCGGAGGCCGCCAGCTCCACGATATTAGGCCTCAGTGTAGACCGAGACAGAGATACCACAAGAAAAAGGACGCATCCCCGTTGAAGGAAGAGGTTAAAAAAAGTTTGCCCCACCCCCCACACATACACAACTAAAAATAAACTAAAGCATACATCTAACAAGACAAAATAAAACAAAAAAAAGGAAAAGACAGACGGACTGCAGGCGTGCAGCAGCTGCTTGGCAACGCCGCCACTTCCGGATATATATATATATATGCATAACAGCATGAATTATAATCTGATTTCCATGCATGAATATACTAAGGTCATTCATGTGCTGCACCTGTTGATCAGACTCTGGCTCTACTGTGGAATGTAATTAGGAATGTAATTTAGCCTAACCTTATTCATACCTAATCCAATTTAAAGCATAAATTTTGCATTCAAGTGTAAGTTAAAAGACTCGCTACAGTATGCACCATATGCATCTTAGATGGTGGACACCCCCCTCCCACATCTTCCCTCTCCCCCTCGGTCGCCATGTCCCTCGGGATTGGTCGTTGCACCCCCTCGCAATTTCTCACTCTCAACTCTCACCCAATGTTGGCAGCCCTGCAAGGTCAATTTGGGAAGAGGAATTAGAGCTGCCAAGGAAAGGTACTCTGACAAGTTGAGGGGCAAGCTCTTAGCTAATGACTCTTCTTCAGTTTGGAAAGGCTTGCAAGAAACCACCAGCTACAAGAGGAAAACCCCCCGCTCCTTGGACATTCGTCAGGTGAACAATGACCTGAACGAGTTCTAGTGCAGGTTCGAAATATAATAGAAACAGAAACATAACCCTGATTCAGAATGGCAGGCAGTGGCGAGTGGAGTGCCGCAAGGCTCGGTGTTGGGGCCGCAACTGTTTACCATATATATTAATGATTTGGAAGAGGGAATTAGGAGCAACACTAGCAAGTTTGCGGATGACACAAAGTTGGGTGGCAGTGTGAACTGTGAAGATGATGTTAGGAGGTTGCAGGGGGACCTGGACAGGTTGAGTGAATGGGAAGATGCGTGGCAGATGCAGTATAATATAGATAAATGCGAGGTTATCCACTTTGGTGGCAAAAACAAGGGGACAGATTATTATCTCAATGGGGTTAGGTTAGGTAAGGGGGAGGTGCAGTGAGACCTGGGCATCCTTGTACACCGGTCACTAAAAGTTGGCTTACAGGTACAGCAGGCAGTGAAGAAAGCTAATGGAATGTTGGCCTTCATAACAAGAGGATTTCAGTACAAGATTAAAGAGGTTCTTCTGCAGTTGTATAGGGCTTTGGTGAGACCACATCTGGAGTATTGTGTACAGTTTTGGTCTCCTAATTTGAGGAAGGACATCCTTGTGATTGAGGCAGTGCAGCGTAGGTTCACGAGATTGATCCCTGGGATGGCAGGACTGTCATATGAGGAAAGATTGAAAAGACTAGGCTTGTATTCACTGAAGTTTAGAAGGATGAGGGGGGATCTTATAGAAACATAAAATTATGAAAAGACGGGACAAGCTAGATGCAGCAAAAGTGTTCCCAATGTTGGGTGAGTCCAGAACCAGGGGCCACAGTCTTAGAATAAAGGGGAGGTCATTTAAGACTGAGGTGAGAAAAAACCTTTTCACCCAGAAAGAGTTGTGAATGTATGGAATTCCCTGCCACAGAGGGCGGTGGAGGCCAAGTCACTGTATAGACTTAAGAGAGAGTTAGATGGAACTGTAGGGGCTAGTGGAGTCAAGGGATCGGGGGAGAAGGCAGGCACGGGTTATTGATAGGCGATGATCAGCCATGATCACAATGAATGGCGGTGCTGGCTCGAAGGGCCGAATGGCCCCCTCCTGCACCTATTTTCTATGTTTCTATGTCCCTTCTAGTACAAGGTCTCAGCGTTCCTGGACCAGTCCAGTTTACTGTCCAGGTACACTCAAAGGTATTTGTACTGCCCTGGTAAACTCTGACATTTCCCAACAGTTTCTTGATCTCACCTTCTCCATGACAGGAGAAAGACTATTCAATTCAATTCAATTCAATTCAACTTTAATGTCATTGCACAGATACAAGTATGGGTACAACGAAAAGCAGTTTAGTGACAGTACAAAGTGATATCAATATATAGGTAAATACAAATAAATAAATACAGGTGTGGAAATCTATCGGCGGGACTCCGAGTTCAGCAGTGCGATGGTGTTATTATAGAAGCTACTCCTCATCCTGCTGGTGCGGGACCTGAGGCTCCTGTACCGCCTCTCTGATGGTAGGAGGGCAAACAGTCCATGGTTAGGGTGGGAGGGGTCCTTGATGATCTTCCCAGCCCATCTCAGACACCGTTTTCGGTGGAGGGCATCCATGGCAGGGAGCGGGGCACCGATGATGTGCTGGGCGGTTTTCACCACCCGTTGTAGTGCCTTCCTGTCTGCTACGGTGCAACTGCTGTACCATACCGTAACGCAGGTGGTCAGGATGCTTTCAATGGTGCATCGGTAGAAGTTGGTCAGGATCAGGGGGGACAGGTGGGCTTTTTTGAGCCTCCTCAGGAAGTAAAGGCGCTGCTGCGCCTTTTTGATCAGCTTGGAGGTGTTGAGGGACCAGGACAGATCCTCCGAGATGTGTACCCCGAGGAATTTGTAGTTGGAGACCCGCTCCACCTATCAACCGACATCTATTATAAACCCAGTGACTCCCATAGCTATCTGGACGACACTTCTTCCCCACCCTGCTACCTGTAAAGACTCTATCCTCTACTCCCAATTCCTCTGTCTACGCTGCATCTGCGCCCAAGACGAAGTGTTCCATACCAGGACATCAGAGATATCCTCATTCTTTAGGGAACTGGGTATCCCATCTTCCATCATAGATGAAGCCCTCACTCGGGTCTCCTCGTTATCCTGCAGCTCCGTTCCTGCCCCCCCTCCCCTCAGTCGTAACAGGGTCAGAGTCCCCCTTGTCCTCACCTTCTACCCCATCAGCCGTCGCATACAACACATAATCCTCTGACATTGTCGCCAACTCCAACGGGATCCCACCACTAGCCACATCTTCCCATCTCCACCCCTTCCTGCTTTCCCCAGAGACCATTCCCTCCGCAACTCCCTGTTCAACTCATCCCTTCCCACCCAAACCACCCCCTCCCCAGGTACTTTCCCCTGCAACCGCAGGAGATGCAACACCTGTCCTCAACCTCATCTACTGTATCCGCTGTTCCAGGTGTGGACTCCTATATATCGGCGAGACCAAGCGCAGGCTCGGCGATCGTTTCGCTGAACATCTCCGCTCAGTTCGCCTGCACCTATCTGATCTCCCGGTTGCTGGACACTTTAACTCCCCCTCCCTTTCCCACACTGACCTTTCTGTCCTGGGCCTCCTCCATTGTCAGAGTGAGGCCCAGCGCAAATTGAAGGGACAGAACCTCATATTTCACTTGAGCAGCTTACACCCCAGCGGTATGAACATTGACTTCTCTAACTTCAAGCTACCCTTGCTTTCCCCCACTCTCTATCCCTCCCTCTTCCCAGTTCTCCGACCAGTCTTACTGTCTCAGACTATATTTTATCTCTGTTGACTTTGTTGTTACCTTTTCCCAGCTAACTATGATCTATTCTACATTTTCCTTAATCTCCATTCCCTTTGCCCTGTTTTCACACTTTTACGCTTCCTTATCTATCTATCTCTTTCCTCCCTGACGTCAGTCTGAAGAATGGTCTCGACACGAAGCGTCACCCATTCCTTCTCTCCAGAAATGCTGCCTCTCCCGCATTACTCCAGCATTTTGTGTCTATCTTTGGTTTAAACCAACATCTGCAGTTCCTTTGTAAACATCCACTGACACTCCTTTGTCCTGCTATTTACTTCTTCAAAGAATTCCAGCAAATTTGTCCAGCAAGACCTCCCCTTCACAAAGCCAATCTGACTTTGGCCTGTTTTATCATGAACTTCTAAGTACTCTGTAACCTTATCCTTTATAATGGATGCTAAAACCTTACTTTTGTATTCCATCTTTTCTCCCCGTATTGCCTTGTTTAGTTACCTTCTGTTGTTCTTTAAAGGTTCTCAATCCTCGGGCTTCCCACTAATCTTTGCTTTGTTATACGCCTTATAGTTTTATAGTTTTAACCTTATAACTCTTATAGTTTTATACTGTCCTTGACTTCCCTTCCTCTTTCACCCCCTGGAATCTTTCATCCTCTTTGCAATGAAAAGATCCTGCATCTTCCGGATTATTCCCAGAAATTCCTGCCTTTGCTGTTCCACCGTCCTTTTCCAGTCAATTTTGGCCAGCTCCTCCCTCATGCCTCTGCGGTCCCCTTGGCTCAGCTACAATACTGACACATCCATTATCACCTTCTCCCTCTAATTGCACATTAAAACTTATCATTTGTGGTCGCTACCTCCTCATGATTCCTTTACCGTGAGTTCCCTTGTCAAATCCTTATCTTCCTGTAACGCCACTTTCAGGGAGCTATGGACCTGTTCTCCTAGATACCTCTGCTCTACAACACTCCCCAAGGCCCTGCCATTCACTGTGAAGGTTCTGCACTGGTTTGACTTCCCAATTGCAACACCTTGCACTTAATGCATTAAACTCCACGTGCCGTTCCTCAGCCCATTTGCCCAAGCGATCAGGATTGTGCTGTAATACTCGACAACAATCTTCACTACACGATACCACTTCCATCTTCACGACACCACCTACTTTAGTGTCATCTGTAAACTAACTTTTACATGCAAACATGCCTTGTACGGGGCTCATGTTGTCGACCTCCCCATGGTGAGCCCTGTCAACTGACCTCAGTCGGGTGAACGACAACAAACAGAGGCAGCAGCAGCGCCGCAGCTTGGCGCCAACCCGGAGCATGCGCCCTTTTTAGGGCGGGCACCTACGTATGTCGGACCGGATGGCATCACCCTGCTGCAGACCCCTGCTGCTTCAAACGCAAGAAGAAGTTGCTTTGTACATTCCCATCTAAATCGTTGATATCATCCACCCACAACAATGGGCCCAGCACTGCTCCCTGAGCTACACTATGTCAGAAAAGCAACTTTCCACCACACCTTCTACTTCCTTACATGAAGCCAATTTTCTATCCAGTTCGCTAGCTCTCCCCAGTTCCCCAGGTGATCTAACCTTCTAGAGCAACCTACCATGCGTAACTTTATCAAAAGCCATGCTGAAATCCATTAATTAAGATGTTTTTAACGGATTTATGATGTGGCTCTGCCCTGTCACAGCTAACCTTGAGGAAGCAGGAGATAAGACCCTGGTTGACTCTATTCCCAGCCCTTGCTCTTGTGTCCGCCATCGCTGGCTCCCCCCACTCAACTCTCCACTTCTCCGGTCCTCGGGACACGAGCAGGGGGTCCTCGGGACACGAGCAGGGGGTCCTCAGGACACGCCATCGGTGGCTCCCTCTACAGGCCACAGCCCCACAACCTCCCCCATGGCCTGCCATCTCTTCAGTGAGGCAAAATCACAGAATTAGCTCACAAAATGCCCCTTTCTCTTTAACGAGTTTTATCACAGGGTCAAAACCTCTTGGATATAAAAGAGACAAAGCCGCTTTTACAATTTTTCAACAAAATACTTATCTTAGATACAACATGCAGCAAGTTCCACATATTTAAATTATACATTGTGTGAGATGTATAAGTTGTATATCTATCTGTCTTTAGGAGCATGTGACCGCGTGGTATTTCTCCGGGTGCTCCAGTTTTCTCCCACATTCCAAAGATATCCAGGTTTGTAGTTGGTAGAGTTGCTGCCTCATAGCGCCAGACACCCAGGTTCAATGCTGACTACGGGTGCTGTCTGCGCAGAGTTTGTACGTTCTCCCAGTGACCATGTGGGTTTTTGCCAGGTGCTCAGGTTTCCTCCTACAATCCAAAGATGTGCAGGTTTGTCGGTTTATTGTCTTCTGTAACTTACCCCTAGCATGTAGGATGCGAAAGTGGGACAACGTGGAACTGGTGCGCAGGTGACCGATGGTCGATGTGGACTCGACGGGCTGAAAATCCAGTTTCCAGTTGTATCTTAATTATATATATAAATAGAGAAAGGTACAGCTGTGTATGTAAGTATGTATATACAGTATGTATGTATGTATGTACAGATCAGGGCATTGAGGACAAGAGTCAGGAAGTCATGATGAAGCTCTTCAATATATACAGTGCATTCAAAAAGTATTCAGACCCCTTCACTCTTTCCACATTATGTGACATTACAGCCTTATTTAAAAATGGATTACATTTTTTTTTAATCATCAATCTACACACAATACCCCAGAATGAAGAAGCAAAAACAGGTGTTTAGAAATTTTTGCAAAGTAATTAAAAATAAATAACTGAAATTTCACATTTTCATAAGTAACCATATAACCATATAACCATATAACAATTACAGCACGGAAACAGGCCCTCTCGGCCCTTCCAGTCCGTGCCGACCATTTGTTTTCCCCTAGTCCCATCTACCTGCACTCAGACCATACCCCTCCATTCCCTTCACGTCCATATACCTATCCACTTTACTTTTAAATGTTAAAATCGATCCTGCCTCCACCACTTCTGCTGGAAGCTCATTCCACACAGCCACCACCCTCTGAGTAAAGAAGTTCCCCCTCACTTTACCCCTAAACTTCTGTCCCTTAATTCTCATGTCATGCCCTCTTGTTTGAATCTTCCCTACTCTCAATGGGAAAAGCTTATCCACGTCAACTCTGTCTATCCCTTTCATCATTTAAAGACCTCAATCAAGTCCCCCCTTAACCTTCTGCACTCCAAAGAATAAAGACCTAACTTGTTCAACCTTTCTCTGTAACATAGTTGCTGGAACCCTGGCAACATTCTAGTAAATCTCCTCTGTACTCTCTCTATTTTGTTGACATCCTTCCTATAATTAGGCGACCAAAATTGTACACCATACTCCAGAATTGGTCTTACCAATGCCTTGTACAATTTTAACATTACTTCCCTACTCCTATATTCAATGCTCTGATTTATAAAGGCCAGCACACCAAAGGCTTTCTTTACCACCCTATCTACATGCGATTCCACCTTCAGGGAACTATGCACAGTTATTCCTAGATCCCTCTGTTCCACAGCATTCCTCAATTCCCTACCATTTACCAATTCCCTACCATTTACCATGTACGTCCTATTTTGATTTGTCCTGCCAAGATGTAGCACTTCACACTTAACAGCATTAAACTCCATCTGCCATCTTTCAGCCCACTTTTCCAAATGGCCCAAATCTCTCTGTAGACTTTGAAAATCTACTTCATTATCCACAACACCACCTATCTTAGTATCATCTGCATGCTTACTTATCCAATTTTCCACCCCATCATCCAGATCATTGATGTACATGAAGTATTCAGAACTTTCACTCAGTTCTTTGTTGAGGCACCTTTGGCAGTGATTACAGCCTCAGGTCTTCTTGGGTATGACGCTACAAGCTTGGCACACCTGTATTTGGGTAATTTCTCCCATTCTTCTCTGCAGACCCTCTCAAGCTCTGTCAGGTTGGATGGGGAGCGTCGATGCACAGTTATTTTCAGGTACCTCCAGAGATGTTCGATCGGGTTCAAGTCCGGGCTCTGGCTGGGCCACTCAAGGACGTTCACAGACTTGTCACGAAGCCACACTTGCGTTGTCTTGGCTGTGTGCTTGGGGTAATTGTCCTGTTGGAAGGTGAACCTCCGACACAGTCTGAGGTCCAGAACGCTCTGGAGCAGGTTTTCATCAAGGATCTCCCTGTACTTTGCTCCGTTCATCTTTCCCTCGATCCTGACTATTCTCCCAGTTCCTGCCGATGAAAGTATCCCCACAGCTTAATGCTGCCACCACCATGCTTCACCGTAGGTATGGTATTGGCCAGGTGATGAGCGGTGCCTGGTTTCCTCCGGACGTGACACTTGGCATTCAGGCCAAAGTGTTCGATGTTGGTTTCATTAGACCAGAGAATCTTGTTTAGGTGCCTTTTGTCAAACTCCAAGCGGGCTGTCATGTGCCTTTTACTGAGTGGCTTCTGTCTGGCCACTCTACCATAAAGGCCTGATTAGTGGAGTGCTGCAGATATAGTTGTCCTTCTGGAAGGTTCTCCCAGCTCCACAGAGGAACTCTGGAGCTCTGTCAGAGTGACCATCGGGTTCTTGGTCACTTCCCTGACCAAGGCCCTTCTCCCCCTATTGCTCAGTTTGGCCGTGCTCACTGTATATGGATATGTGTTTGTGTGTTTATACATAAATGTTTTCACACACGTGTATATATATATATTTTAGTATATATATAAAATACATATATATATATATATATGTGGATAGGTGCATGGAAGTGCAGTGAATATAAGGATATAGATGAGCGAGGGTCTGACGAAGGATCTCGACCCGAAATGTCACCCATTCTCTCCAGCTGAGTTATGTGTCTAAAGAGGGATATGGATCATGTACTTCCTAATGAGATTAAGTTGGCATCATATATTAAAGGGCTGCATCATGACCTCCTGACTCTTATACTCAGCGCCCCAATATATGAAAGCAAGCGTGCCGTTCACCTTGTGTGAAGTGTACCATACACCTCCCCCACCCTAGTCATCCTGCTAGTTTCACTGTTCGCATCCCTTCATTATGACAGCCAACAATGAACCACTGTGAACTCCACCTTTCCTGCATCATCAGTGCCGGCTATTCATTTGTTCTGTACCTTTTCATAGCTCTAGCTTCCCTCCCCACTGACTCTCAGTCTGAATAATGGTTACGACATGAGATGTCACTTATTCCTTTTACCCAGAGATGCTGTCTGACCTGCTAAGTTACTTCAGCATTTTGTGTCTTTCTATACCATACATCTCGTTCACCACTCTGTCGACTTATAAGGTTAATTCCCGGGATGGCGGGACTGTCATATGCTGAGAGAATGGAGCAGCTGGGCTTGTACACTCTGGAGTTTAGAAGGATGAGAGGGGATCTCATTGAAACATATAAGATTATTAAGGGTTTGGACACACTAGAGGCAGGAAACATGCTTCCGATGTTGGGGAAGTCCAGAACCAGGGGCCACAGTTTAACTATAAGGAGTAAGCCATTTAGAACGGAGACGAGGAAACATTTTTTCTCACAGAGAGTGGTGAGTCTGTGGGATTCTCGTCCTCAGAGGGCAGTGGAGGCAGGTTCTCTGGATGCTTTCAAGAGGGAGCTAGATAGGGCTCTTAAAAATAGCGGAATCAGGGGATATGGGGAGAAGGCAGGAACGGGGTACTGATTGGGGATGATCAGCCATGATCACATTGAATGGCGGCCTACTCCTGCACCTATTGTCTATTGTCTATTGTCTATTGTCTATTGTCTATTGACTTGTGCTGCCACCATCAGTGAGCTATGAACTTGGACTCCAATATCCTTCTTCACATCAATGCTGTTAAGGGCCTTGCCATTAACCGTATAAGTGGTTTAGTGTTCCAAATTGATAAGTTCTTCCCTGATTGATCCAAAGAATTGTTGGGTATTTGTTTACTTGGTTGTGCGTTAGATCTTTATGATTCAGACTTCATTCATAAGTTATCATCTAAATAGGACGTAAGTCACTTAGATAGCTTTCAGTTTAAACCATTGGTTTGAAATCCATTTTCTCTGGAGCATCAGGTTGGAGGCCAGTAACGTATAGATGAATGAATCCCCATGTTGACGGGTGCAAAACGTCATCTTGTTCTGAAGAATATTAATATGCCAGCTCCCTGGGAACTGGTGTCATTACCAGGAAGGAACTGCAGATGATGGTTTAAACCGAAGATGAACACAAAATGCTGGAGAAACTCAGCGGGTCAGGTAGCATCTGTGGAGAGAAGGAATGGGTGACGTTTCGGGTCGAGATCCTTCTAGCAGGGTCATTACCAGGGTGGAACTCTTGTGCTGGACTATATTCTCTTTGCCTGTTTTCCCTTGTCAGGGGATACATTGTACACTGTCCAGAAACCAAGACTGAGTCAGCACTGCGGCTAAAGTTAGTGCCTGTGGTGACGCATGAATGATATGAATCATCAGATGTTAGCTGGTGCTGGAACAGCCCATCATGAAGAGTAAACATCTTTGAGTAAACCCTGCCTGGACACTCAGAGGAAGATTGGTCAGTCACAGAGGACTGTGCAAGAATGTATAAACATTCCACAAGAAGGTTGAGGGATTGCAACTCAATGTGTGGGCAATAATGAAAGAAGGCTGGACGAGGGGAAAATGGAAAAATGAACTCAAAAGAATCTTTGCTGTGTAAAGCAAACAATGTCCGTGTAAATGGGAGTGATGCGCTGAGCTTGTGAAAGGGGTGTACCAATACAGGAGTTTATTACTTTTTCGATTTACACCAAGACATTTCTAAAGAACCAGAATGCTGCAGAAAGTATTGCTGTGGGATGTATCTCAGTCTGGTGTGGCCACTGCTCTGCTCTTGACCACCTGAACCTGCAGAGAATGGTGAACATAGCCCAGTCCATCACTGGCTCACCTCTGCCTTCCATCCACTGCATCTTTACGGTGGGACAAATCAGTAAGGCTGGATGTATCGTCAAGGGTATTCTCTTTTCTTGCTCCTACCTACTGGGAAAAGATACAGGAGCTTGAAAGCCCGGATGTCCAGACTTAAGAACAGCTTTGACCCCACTGCTACCTGACTCCTGTGTGAATCACTTCATTCACACTCACTTTCGGGAGATGGTGCCACATCACGGGGTGATCGCTTGGTGGACCGAAGGGCCTGTTTCCGTGCTGTATCTGTAAAAGGGTGTTCTCACTCTGAACTAGACCTCGTTTGGTTAATTTCTATGGCACTGTAGTTATTTGTTGCACCATTTCAGACTGCAATCTCAAGATTCAAAAGGTTCAAGAGATTCAAGAGACATTTATTGTCACATGCACCAAATGGTACAGCAAAATTTGGGGTCACCATACAGCCATACGAATAAAAAAAGAACACAACGATAGACTTTAACATAAGCATCCAAAGTTTCCCACTGTGAGGGAAGGCACCAAAGTTCAGTCATCCTCCCCTTTGATGTTCTTTGATGTATGTCCACCCGTGGTCGGGGCAGTCGCCGCTACGGGCGGCTCGATGCTCAGGCCCTCTCGCCGGAATGATGGAACTCAGACGTTGGAACGGAAGAACAACCTCAGCGGCTTTCACTTCCGAATCGGCCACTTCTTACCGGAGTCCGCGGCTCCCGAAGTCCACAGGCCGAGCTGGGCAGAGATTCACGCTGCGGCCCTCGGCAAAGGGATCCCAGGACTCCGCGATGTTGAAGTCAGCGCCGTCCGTGGCTGGGAGCTCCGTAAACCACAGCTCCACGATGTTGAAGCAGCAGACCCAACACTCCGGAGCTTCAAACGGCGATCCAGGTGAATCCAGTGCTGTGCCGCCGCTGAAGCTGTGGTCCGGTCTCCGGCAGGAAAGGCCGCGCCAATCCAGTTGGTAGGCTGTGAGGGGCGGGGGGGCAGGGACGCGACTCGGAGAATAGTCGCATCCTCACCAGGAGGTGACTGGGAAACAGTTTCTCCCTTATCCTACCCCCCTCCCACACATAAAAATACCAATAAACATACTTTTTAAACAGATTAAAAATTTAAAAAAAGATGGAAAAACAGACAGATTGTAGGCAGAGGCTGCCATCGCACGGCACCCCTAGTGGCCAGATGATCTTTGCACCATTCTGCTGTTTTGCATTTGTTGCTGTCTTTATTCTACCATCTACTGTTATCATGTGCAGTCTTCAGCTTCATGTGAACGAGGAATTTCATTGTACCCTGGTGTGCATGACAACTACATAATTGGGCGTCTTCTGTCCCCGATCAAAAGCAATGGATGTGCAGAACAGCAAGTCTTTTTGTGTGCATTTTTGCAGTTGCCTGTGGGTCAGGTGTGAAAATTATTAGTGGCCAGGCTTGGTGTGTAGGAAGGAACTGAAGATGCTGGTTTATAATGAAGATAGACACAAAATGCTGGCGTAACTTAATGGGTCAGACAGCATCTCTGGAGAGAAGGTAAAGCTGACGTTTCGGGTCAGAGCCCTGGGCTGGGGTCAACCCTTAGTCATCTTCGGGTTGAGTTTTAGATTTATACCTGACCAGACCTTTGTCATGATGTTGACCGTGACGTTCCTCTGTTCCGTGCTCTAGGGGAGGAGTTCATTTATTTCATGTCACTCAGATGATAGAACACAGGGATCTGCCACTCTTCTAATGAGGTCCTGTGACATTTCAACCCATATCCTATTACCGACAGGCAGGAATGATACTGGCTGAGGCAAACTTAATGCAGTGCAGTGCAATGTTACTGAGTCTTATATGAATGGAGTACAAGAGCGAACTCAGGGAACACTGCCAATGGCACAGACCACCCCACTATCAATGGGTGCCAGCTCAAGAAGGCGGCATCTATCCTCAAGGATCCTTACCATCCGGCTGTGCCCTCTTCTCGCTGCTATCATTGGGCAGGAGGTACAGAAGCCTGGCGTCCCTCACCATCAAGTACAGGAACAAATATTTTCCTGCAACAATCCGCTTTAGTTTAATTTAGTTTCGAGAGACAGCACTAAAGAGGCTCTTCTGCCCACCGAGTCCATACTGACCATTGATCACCGGTTCACACTAGTTCTAGATTATTCCACTTTCTCATCCACTCCCTGGGATGCAAGCAGAAGCCTCCACGTGGCGCATCCCGGCAATGCTGACGACAGGAACTGTAGCGCAGTGACTGACTGAAGGAGCCAATTCTGCAACCACCCACCGTCAGCCGTCACTGACCGACCGGAAAGACGTGAGATAGAAGATGGCCGGACACGAGGAAGAAGAAGAATCCACTCCCTACACACTAGGGGCAATTTACAGAAGGCCAAAGACGTGCAGGCAAAAACCCACAAGTCTTTGAAATGTGGAAGTAAACCAGAGCATCGGAGGAAAACCCCGCGCTCACAAGGAGAACATGCAAACTCCACATAGACAGCACCCGAGGTCAGAATGGAGTGTGGCTCTCTGGCGCTGTTAGGCAGCAGCTCTACCCGCTGCGTCGCTGTTCCGCTCTTGAACCGTTCTTGAATGAACTGCACAACCATCAGCAAGGGAACACGACAGACCAGCTCCAACACTATCATGGACTTGGTTTCCAATTGTGATTTACACTGGTCTTGTTTTTGCACAATCCTTATCTTTTTGAATAATTCATGCATAATTTATATTTTTGCATGCTGTATGTGCTGTGATGCTGCTGCAAGCAGATTGCCATTATATCTATTGTCAATTTTATTATCCTAAGCACAAAGTACCTCAACGTACTTGCTCTTATGACAATAAACTTGACTTGACATAATGGGGTCAAGTTGAATCTGCTTTTTATTGAATTTGCATTTAAATTCATCCACTTTGACCTGACAGAATATTATGCCACAAGAAGACCGATTGCCCGAGTCTGTCTGTCCCTGTTTTATGCGGGGGGAAATTATCTCAGCCCCATTCCCAGCAACTTCTCCTCAGACACAGTGTTGGTTAATCGCAAAATCAAAATGTTTTCTCAGTTCATCTTAGCTCTTCAGCCGAACACATCACCTCAGCAGTGATCCGCAAATGCAAAATATAGAAAAGAAACTAGTAATGGGATAAAAGGACTGAAAAACATAGGTTATTATTCAGGAAGAAAGATATGTCAGTAAAAATGATAGGGTCTGAAGAAGACCCGAAACGTCATCTATTTATTTTCTCCAGAAATGCTGCCTGACCCGCTGAGTTACTCCAGTATTTTGTGTCTATCTTCAGTAAAAATGTTGACTGAAAGATTTTAAATAACCAGACACGTATGGATAAACAATAGAAAATACTTTTCACACGTAGGCTGAGCCAGTCCCTATCGCCACCACTAATACATTTTTACTTGGCGTGGTGTTACATTTTCTATGATCACACTAGTGATGCTGTCTTGGCATATGTTATTCATTATATAAATGCAATGCGGCTCCAGGATGCTGTGTTGCCCCACTGGTGCCAGGGTCCAGGGTGTCTCGGAGCGGCTGCTCGACATTCGCAATGGGGAGGCAGAGAAGCCAGAAGTCGTTGCGCACATTGGCACAAGTGACATGGGTAGGAAAAGGGATGAGGTCCTGTAGAGTGAATATAAGTAGCTAGGGAAAAGATTAAAAATCAGGAACTCCAGGATAGTGATCTCTGGATTATTCCTGGTGCCACGTGCTAGTTAGGGTCGGAATGGGAAGAGTGGACAGATGGATGCGTGGCTGAGAAGTTGGTGCAGGGGGCAGGGATTCAGATTTTTGAACCATTGGGATCTCTTCTGAGGCAGAGGTGACCTGTACAAGAGACATGGGTTAACAAGGGTGCAGGGGCGGAAAACACGGGGGGGGGGGGGGGGGGGGGGGGGAGAGGGGACACGTCCCCCCCCCCCATGTTTTGAGAGGTGGGGGTCATCCCCCCCAAGACCTGCGCCTCATCCGCAGCCAGGATCGATCCCGGCAAGGTCTCCGGCACTGTCCCGTCCCCACCCGAGTAGCCCCCCCCCACAGGTGGCCAGAGAGGTTGGGAGTCAGGCGCGAGCTGTATCACCGGGCCCACAGCCAGCGCAGTATCTTTGTTTAGCGCTGGATTGAGCCTCTGAGGCCTCGCGCATGTGTGTGTGTGTGTGCGCGCATGCATAATATTGTGTCCCCCGTCCCCTCCATGTTTTCATTGCGAGTTCCGCTCTTGGCGGGATCCAATACAGGACTGTGGCAGTGAGAGGCTGGAAGTTGGCATGGAAGGTGATGAAAGAAAGTTCAGTGGACAGGATAGGCAGGAGCATGGCAGGTAGCAATGAAGAACTGCGGGATAGAATTGCATTTATTATTCTTCTTTAATAATGATTTTATTTTTGTACTTTAAAAATTCTTTATCTCCCGTTCTATAGTTAGATTTTTAAATTAATTTTAGATATACATACTTTTATATGATGATCAATATCACTTTTTTCATTTCTTTAATATTATATCCCCGTTAAAAATATTATTATGGAATAATAATTCCTTAAATTTAGGAGCTGGCCAAATTAATAACATCAATGCCGGAAGCCTTTAGATGGATAGCCAATGTAGTATGGCTTACACAAACTACAAATATTTTATTTGTAGTTTTTTCATTCTTTATACACACTATTAATCTCTTTATCTATTCTTTACTATTCTTTTATACCTATTATATCTTTCAGTTTGAATGGAGCTACACACTGGAACAATGGAGATATATTCGTGAAGTACATAAAAGAGATTTAAAATTCATCTATTCGGTGTTCGGGTGTAAGGTTAGGTCTACTGCACGGACCCTTGGACTCTATTGTAGATTCCCACAAATTTAAAATGCAGGGACTTAAAAAGAAATATGGGGAATGAGGGATTAACCTTTTGCAGTTGGAATGTTAAAGGTATCAATGAACCAATAAAAAGAGGAAAAATATTGACACACTTAAAGGCAATTAAAGCTGATGTAATTTACATTCAAGAAACCCACCTAAAAAAAGACGCTGAAAATAGGCTGAAAGCCAAATGGATAGACAAAATATATCACTCTTTCTTTTACGCATAAATCAAGAGGCGTAGCAATATTATTTCGTAAAGGTACTTTATTTAAGCATACATCTACTATATCTGATAAAGATGGCAGATATATTATTGTGATAGGAGAAATAAACAGGGAAAAAATGATTTTCGTTAATATTTATGGACCAAATTTTGGCAGTCCTTTATTTTTTAAGAAAGTACTCAATAATATTCCGGAATTAACACATTATAATTTGATAATTGGAGGAGATTTTAATTGTACATTAGACCCTTACTTAGATAGATCTTCAAAACAAAGAAAAACTAAATCACATACTAGTGATTTATTAAATGCATATATCCAAACGACTAATATTAAAGATGTTTGGAGAACAGAAAATCCTACTGGTCGAGAATATTCCTTTTACTCACCAGTACATAAAAACTTATTCAAGAATAGATTATTTTCTGGTAGATTGCAAAGCTTATTTCACTTACTTACGAATCTAAAATATCATAATATTATTATTTCAGATCATGCACCATTAACATTTAAAATTAAAATAAATGGTAAAACAGAAAATTTAGGACAATGGAAACTTAACCCACAAATTTTAAAAAATAAAAACCACTCAGGAATATATTATAACTCAGATTAAGACTTTTTTTGAAATAAATGATCAACCAGAAATATCTCGCTCTTTATTATGGGAAACATTTAAAGCATATCTTCGAGGAATTATGATTTCTTCACAAGCATTCCATAATAAAAAGATTCGGAAGGAACAACAGGACTTAGAAAGGGAGATTAAACAATTAGACATACAGAATGCAACAAAATCAGATATAATAATACATAATAAAATTGTAGCATTGAAGTATAAATTAAACAAAATATATACTGATCAAGTTTTAAAATATTACCAACATACTAAACAATTGCAGTTTGAATTTGGAGACAAACCCCAAAAATTATTGGCTCGACAATTAAGGAAAATTGAAGCTGAAAAAATTATACATAGGATTAAATCACAAAATGGTGAATTATTAATACAACCCAAAGATATTAATGAAAGATTTATGCAATATTATAAAAATCTGTATACTGCTAAAGCGACAGTAAATAAAACAGAAATAGATGCTTTTTTAAATATATGTAACTTAAAAGAATTTAGATTTACAAAATAGAGAACTATTAAATGCTGATATTTCAATAAAAGAAATCCAAGAATCTATTAAATCATTAAAAAATGGTAAAACTCCAGGACCGGATGGTATAGGTTCGGAATTTTATAAAATTGTTCATGATCAAATGGTCCCATATTTAAAATCATTATATGAACAGATATATACACAAGAGAAATTACCAGATACACTGAACGAGTCTATTATAACACTTATACCCAAAATAAATAAAGATTTGGATGAACCAGGATCATATAGAGCAATTGCTTTATTAAATACGGATCAAAAAATTTTAACAAAGATACTAGCACAAAGATTAAGCACAGTTGTTAACGAATTAATTCATCCTGATCAAACAGGATTTATACCTAAAAGATATTCTTCATATAATCTAAGACGGTTATTTAATATCATATATTCGAAAAGAGGTGATAAAAAAGACTTAGTAGTTATCTCGCTGGATGCAGAAAAAGCTTTTGACCAGGTGGAATGGCCTTATTTATTTTCGGTGATGGAAGCTTTTAAGCTTGGTGAGAAGTTTACTACTTGGATCAAATTGTTTTGATTGTTTTCCATTTGAAATTAGTTCTATGATATTTGCTAATATTAATGTACCTAAGAAAATTTATAGTGAAAACTCGATAATAGAAAGCGGAATCCGTATTTGGAAACAAATAAAGAAAACATTAAAACTAAAATTTATACCGCTAGGTCTTACTATTGCCAACAATTTTACGTTTAAACCCTCAACGATGGATAAGGCTTTTATACAATGGAAAAATAAAGGAATTTTAAATATAGGGGATCTTTATAAGGAAAATTTTTTTCTTTCATTTCAAGAGTTACAACAAGCTTACGGGCTTCATAATAATGAATATTTTAGATATTTACAAATCAGAAACTATATCTCTGCAAATACACAAGAATTCAGAAATAGAAAGAGTGAAATTTTAGATGAATGCTTGAATAAACATCCAAATACAGAAAAAATGATATCATATATTTACAATATTTTGTTGGAAAGTGATATTCCATCATCGGAAACACACAGACAGCTTTGGGAAAATGAATTAGGTCAAATAATAAGCCCAGAAATATGGGAAGAAAGCTTACAACACATACATTACTGCTCGTTAAATGCTAAACATGCTCTTATACAGTTTAAAATTTTACATAGATTACATTACTCCAAATCTAAATTACATAATATATTTCCAAAATTATCGCCTATATGTGATAAATGTCAAATCTTAGAAGTAAATTTGTCACATTCATTCACTAATTGTACGAAGATTGTAGAATATTGGAACGAAATATTTAAGATAATCTCGAATGTTGTTAATATTACTATGATTCCTGATCCAAAGTTAATAATACTTGGAATACCTGAAACGGAACAAATAATTACAAGGAATCAAAGAAATTTTATCGACTATTCTCTAATAATTGGGAAAAAATTAATACTAAAATTTTGGAAAGGCCCTGCATCCCCAACAATTAAAATGTGGAATACAGAAATGTCGGAGACACTTCACTTGGAGAGATTGAGACTTGTCCTTATGGATAGGTTAGATCTCTTCGATGGGATTTGGTCTCCATACATTAAATATTTACAGGGTCATAATGGTCCGGCGCGGGGACTTGACTGAGGCCTGAATATCTGAATGGATGAAGAAATACATATAATAAATCATGAATGTATCTCCAAGAACGGATTATTGAGTAATATTTTAATCTCCACCAAACTTTTCACATTTTCTTTTCTATTTTCTACTTTCTATCTCTATCTTTCTATCTTTAAGTAGGAAAAAAAGTATAGAAACATATTATATATATTCTTAATATTAGTATGAATATACATATTATTAGTTGTATGAAAAATATTATAGATGTCTTAAATTTGTAATTATATAAAATTGCGCATTTTCAACTATATAATAATTTTGAAATATAAAGTTAATAATAATACAAACACTCTTAATATTATGAAAATATCACGAATATCACAGAAGTTTGGTTAAGATTGGGTATTATGTAGTTATATTAGGGGGGATTTGTATTTGGTAATTAGAAGAAATATGTGTGGTATGAGAAGTATGAGTATATTGCTTATTTTAGGAATATACTACATACACTCCCAATCATACAAAATAAATAACCAGGAAACGTATAATGGATAACATTACAAATAACACAAACAGTATCAATTGATAATCAATATTATATAATTTTGTATATTATATAATTTTTAATGCCGCATAAGAGTGTACTCTGTATATATTGTTTCTATAATAAAAAAAATTTAAAAAAAAAAAAAAAAAAAGAATTGCATTTATTTTATTGCGAGAGGAGTGAGGTGCATGAACTCAGGGCGTGGATAGGTTCATGAGACTAGGACGTTGTAGGCGTTTCTGAATCATAGCTAATGGACAGGTCTGGCAGCTTAATGTTCCAGGGGATTAGTGCTACAGGAGGCAGGGGTGGGGTAAAAGAGGACAGGTGTTGCTTTACTGATTAAGGAGGATGTCACGGCAGTAGTCTGAGATGACTTTACTGATGGTTCACCCTGTGAGTGAGGTAAAAGAAGTAGTGAGGAAGGCAAGAACGGCCCCTGCACCAGGCCCTAATGGTGTTCCGTATTGTGTCTACAAGAATGCCCCAGATATTTTGAAATTCCTCTGGAGGAACATGAGGGTTGTGTGGGAAAAGGAAGTTATCCCCAAAGCCTGGCGAAGAGCGGGGGGTGCTGATCTCAAAAGAAAAAAATTCTTCCACCATCGAACAGTTTCGGCAAATAAACCTTCTTAACATAGAGGGCAAGATCTTTTTCAGTGTGGTGGCAAAAAGACTTACAAAGTATCTGAAACAAAACCATTTCATTGATACGTCAATTCAAAAGGCTGGCATAGCAGGCTTCTCGGGATGCCTTGAACATACCAGCGTCATATGGCATCAAATCCAGACTGCTAAGAAAGAACGAAAGAATCTGCATGTCTTGTCCCTCGATCTAGCCAACGCCTATGGATCAGTTCCTCATTCGCTACTGTGGACTGCTTTTGAATTCTTTCAGGAGCCGGCAATAATAACAAATCTGATAAAAAACTACTTCCAGGATCTGCAATTTTGTCTCACAACATCAGACTTTACCACAGCGTGGCAACCACTGGAAGTAGGCATCATGGCGGGGTGCACCATCTCCCCATTGACCTTCACTATGGCAATGGAGCTCATTATCAGAGTATCAAAATGGGTTGTGGGAGGAAAACGGCTACAGTGCGGTCAGCAATTGCCACCGGTACGAGCCTATATCGACGATATAACAACACTAACAACAACTATCCCCTGCACCAAGAGACTTCTGGAAAAACTTCATCAAAACGTCACGTAGGCAAGGATGAAGATTAAACCCAGCAAGTGCAGAAGTTCTCCATTGTCAAAGGTCAAGTCAAGGACCAAAGATTTCATATTGGTTAGATTTACTAGAATGTTGCCAGGGTTCCAGCAACTATGTTACAGAGAAAGGTTGAACAAGTTAGGTCTTTATTCTTTGGAGCGCAGAAGGTTAAGGGGGGACTTGATTGAGGTCTTTAAAATGATGAAAGGGATAGACAGAGTTGACGTGGATACGTTTTTCCCATTGAGGGTAGGGAAGATTCAAACAAGAGGGCATGACATGAGAATTAAGGGACAGAAGTTTCGGGGTAACGTAAGGGGGAACTTCTTTACTCAGAGGGTGGTGGCTGTGTGGAATGAGCTTCCAGCAGAAGTGGTGGAGGCAGGATCGATTTTAACATTTAAGAGTAAAGTGGATAGGTATATGGACGTGAAGGGAATGGAGGGGTATGGTCTGAGTGCAGGTAGATGGACTAGGGGAAAACAAATGGTCGGCACGGACTGGAAGGGCCGAGAGGGCCTGTTTCCGTGCTGTAATTGTTATATGGTTATATGGTTATATATTTTTTTTTTTTTTTTTTTTTTAATTTTTTTTATTGTAGAAACAATATATACCGAGTACACTCTTATACGGCAGTGAAAATTATATAATATACAAAATTATATAATATTGATTATCAATTGGTACTGTTTGTGTTAATTGTAATGTTATCCATTATACATTTCCTGGTTATTTATTTTGTATAATTGGGAGTGTATGTAGTATATTCCTAAAATAAGCAATATACTCACACTTCTCATACCATAGATATTCTTCTAATTAGCAAATACAAATCCCCCCTAATATAACTACATAATACCCAATCTTAACCAAACTTCTATGATATTCATAATATTTTCATAATATTAAGAATGTTTGTATTATTATTAACTTTATATTTCAAAATTATTATATAGTTGAAAATGCACAATTTTATATAATTACAAATTTAAGACATCTATAATCTTTTCATACAAGTAATAATAGGTGTATTCATATTAAGAATTTATATAATATGTTTCTATATTTTTTTCCCTAATTAAAGATAGAAAGATAGAGAAAGAGAGTAGAAAATAGAAAAAAAAATGTGAGAAGTTTGATGGAGATTAAAATATTACTAAATAATCCATTCTTGGAGATACATTCATGGTTTATTATATGTATTTCTTCATCCATTCAGATATTCAGGCCTCAGTCAAGTCCCTGCGCCGAACCATTATGACCCTGTAGATATTTAATGTATGGAGACCAAATCAAGGACCAAAGATTTCATATTGGTTAGATTTACTAGAATGTTGCCAGGGTTCCAGCAACTATGTTACAGAGAAAGGTTGAACAAGTTTAGGTCTTTATTCTTTGGAGCGCAGAAGGTTAAGGGGGGACTTGATTGAGGTCTTTAAAATGATGAAAGGGATAGACAGAGTTGACGTGGATACGTTTTTCCCATTGAGGGTAGGGAAGATTCAAACAAGAGGGCATGACATGAGAATTAAGGGACAGAAGTTTCGGGGTAACGTAAGGGGGAACTTCTTTACTCAGAGGGTGGTGGCTGTGTGGAATGAGCTTCCAGCAGAAGTGGTGGAGGCAGGATCGATTTTAACATTTAAGAGTAAAGTGGATAGGTATATGGACGTGAAGGGAATGGAGGGGTATGGTCTGAGTGCAGGTAGATGGGACTAGGTGAAAACAAATGGTCGGCACGGACTGGAAGGGCTGAGAGGGCCTGTTTCCGTGCTGTAATTGTTATATGGTTATATGGTTATATTAACGGAATACCTGTTCCAACTGTTTCCGAAATGCCAGTGAAGAGTTTGGGCCGATGGTATGATGCAAAGCTCAAGGACACCGAGCAATTGGAACAACTGAAAAAGGATACCATCATGCACATGGCTCGCATCAACAAGACCTTGCTACCAGGAAAACTCAAGCTGTGGTGCTTCCAATTTGGCATACTACCAAGAATCATGTGGCCTTTAACTATGTATGAAATCCCCATCAACAAAATGGAAAAGCTGGAAAGAATGATCAGCACACATGTGAAACAGTGGCTTGGACTTCCACGATGCTTAAGTGCTGTCGGACTGTATGGGAGTGGCAAATTAGAATTACCCATTACAGGACTTGTGGAAGAGTTCAAATGCACAAAAGCAAGGTTGGTCATGACCCTCACTGAATCTGAAGATACTGTTATTCGAACAGCGGCCCCCCGTGTGGCAACGGGGAGGAAGTGGACCCCATCTGAAGCCGTTCAGAGTGCTAAGTCTGCTCTTCATTTCCGGGATATGGTTGGCCAAGTCCAACACGGGAGGGCCGGGCTCAGGCTCGGTCCAAAAGCTCCTCAATGGCACAAGGCAACATCAGTGCAGAAAAGACAGCTCGTGGTGGAGGAGGTGAGAAGACGGGAGGAGGCAGAGCGACACGCCAAGGCCGTCTCAATGGTCAAGCAAGGCCAATGGACTAACTGGGAGAGCCTGGAAAAGAGGAAACTCAGCTGGCGTGAAATCTGGCAAATGGAAGGATCTCCTAAGTTTTGTCATCAGAGCCACTTATGATGTTCTACCATCACCGCAGAACCTGAAGCAGTGGTTCGGAGAAGACCCCGCTTGCTCCCTTTGCCAAGCACCTGGATCACTAAGGCACATTTTAACAGGATGCACTATGAGCCTCTGCCAAGGGCGTTACACTTGGCGGCATAACCAAGTTCTCAGACAGCTGTCATCAATCCTTGAACAGAGGCGAACGATCACAAATGCTTCCCCACCAACATCGGCAGGAAATGTCCACTTCACAACATTTGTACCAGCAGGCCAACCTCCAGAGCACCAGAGAACATCAATGGATGCAAGCATTCTGCAGCCTGCTCGGGATTGGAAAATGGAAGTGGACTTAGAAAAAAGGCTTGTGTTTCCCCCAGACATTGTGGCTACAACACTCCGACCAGACATGGTCCTGTGGTCCACAACAGCCCAGTTGGCATACGTTGTGGAATTGACAGTTCCATGGGAAGATGGTGTTGAAGAAGCTTATGAGAGGAAAAAAACCAAGTACTCTGAACTGGCAACTGAAGCTGCCCAGAATGGCTGGAAGACCAAGATTTTCCCTGTCGAAGTGGGATGCAGGGGATTTGTTGCTACATCTATGACCAGGCTATTAAAGAAAATGGGGGTGAGGGGTTGCTGCCTCCAACAAGCAATCAAATCATTATTAAATTCTGCAGAAAAAAGCAGCAATTAGATTTGGATCAAAAGGAGAGACAACAATTGGGCTGCAAGATGAATACAGGAGGGTATGGAATTGAGGGGGGTGTAACAGGTATCACCGTTGAGCCCTCTGGAGATGTTGTGGGCTTATCAATGAAACGTCAAAGAAGGAGGGTGCCCACTGATGACCCCGATGACGTACCTACCCTACCTTTCACCACTCCAATCCCACTGCAAATAGCAAGAGTGCCGACTTATTACAGGGATTGAAACACCAAGTCCTATTAGCTCTATTAATTTCAACGAGCTATGGAGCAATTGTTTGCAGGCTACCCATGCTCCATCATAGTGGATGATATCCTCATTGTTGGAAGAACGGTCGAAGAACACGATGCCAATCTGACAAAGGTCTTGGATCGTGCCAAGGCCATTAACCTCAAGCTGAACCCTCAAAAATGCAAATTCAGAGTGAATGAGGTGAATGAGGTGAAACAGGAATAGTGCCGGAGGATTGGCGTACTGCGCATGTTGTTCCATTGTTTAAAAAGGGTTCAAAGAATAAACCTAGCAATTATAGACCTATTAGTTTGACGTCAGTGGTGGGCAAATTAATGAAAAGGATACTTAGAGATAATATATATAAGCATCTGGATAAACAGGGTCTGATCAGGAACAGTCAACATGGATTTGTGCCTGGAAGGTCATGTTTGACAAACCTTCTTGATTTTTTTGAAGCAGTTACAAGGGAAATTGATGAGGGTAAAGCAGTGGACGTTGTCTATATGGATTTCAGTAAGGCCTTTGACAAGGTTCCCCATGGAAGGTTGGTTAAGAAGGTTCAATCTTTGGGTGTTAATGGCGGAGTAGCAAGATGGATTCAACAGTGGCTGAATGGGAGATGCCAGAGAGTAATGGTGGATGGCTGTTTGTCAGGTTGGAAGCCGGTGACCAGTGGGGTGCCTCAGGATCTGTGTTGGGTCCACTGTTGTTTGTCATGTACATCAATGATCTGGATGATGGGGTGGAAAATTGGATAAGTAAGTATGCAGATGATACTAAGATAGGTGGTGTTGTGGATAATGAAGTAGATTTTCAAAGTCTACAGAGAGATTTGGGCCATTTGGAAAAGTGGGCTGAAAGATGGCAGATGGAGTTTAATGCTGATAAGTGTAAAGTGCTACATCTTGGCAGGACAAATCAAAATAGGACGTACATGGTAAATGGTAGGGAATTGAGGAATGCTGTGGAACAGAGAGATCTAGGAATAACTGTGCATAGTTCCCCTGAAGGTGGAATCGCATGTGGATAGGGTGGTAAAGAAAGCCTTTGGTGTGCTGGCCTTTATAAATCAGAGCATTGAATATAGGGAAGTAATGTTAAAATTGTACAAGGCATTGGTAAAACAAGAGGGCATGACATGAGAATTAAGGAACAGAAGTTTAGGGGTAACGTGAGGGGGAACTTCTTTACTCAGAGGGTGGTGGCTGTGTGGAATGAGCTTCAGCAGAAGTGGTGGAGGCAGGATCGATTTTAACATTTAAAAGTAAAGTGGATAAGTATATGGACAGGGAGGGAATGGAGGGGTATGGTCTGAGTGCAGGTAGATGGGACTAGGGGAAAACAAATGGTCGGCACAGACTTGAAGGGCCGAGAGCGCTTGTTTCCGTGCTGTAACTGTTATATTGTATATGGTTAAATACATAGGCAATATATTTACCAAAGACAGCCTAAAAAAGGATCCAGCATAAACCAGTGCTATCAACGAGCTCCCAGCACCCACAGATGTGCTACGTCTACAGAGATTCCTTGGCATGGATAACTATTTGAGCAGATTCATCCCGGACTTCAGCAAAATATCAGCCCCAGCTTACACACAAAGACTCTGCTTGGACTTGGCACGAGCAACAACAGAGGGCGTTCGACACACTTAAGCAGCAGATGTCCAGTGCTCCTACTCTGGCTTACTTTGGTCCGAAACTACCGGTTACACTGACTTGTGATGCCTCACAACACGGACTAGGCGCAGCATGTCTTCAAAATGATGGCAACGGCAATAAGCCTGTTGCCTATGCCTCGCGCACCATGACTGACCCGGAACAACGATATGCCCAAATTGAGAAAGAGCTTTTGCCGGTTGTCTTCGCCTACAAGAAATTCAACTATTTCATCTTTGATCACACGGTCACGATTGACCATCAACCTCAGATCAACATTTTCAACAAACCGATGCACGCCTCTCCAGCGCGCCTACAGTGGATGTTGCTGCAACTTCAGACATATGACATTGTTCTGATCCACAAACATGATAAGGATATGCACCTGACCGACACTCTCTCGCGCGCACGCCGGAACACCTGCTAGGATCCGCTCCTGCCAGATGATGACTTTATTGTAATGGCCGTGTCCTTTATCCCCTCTTGTATGGAGCATTTAGTTGCCCACACAGCTGCTGACAGTACCCTACGATCGCTTCCCTCCGTCATTAAGCACGGCTGGCCAGACATAACTACAACGTTCTGCTGCCAATCTGGCCTTTCTTTGCCGTCTGTGATGAGCTAGTGCTGCAGGATGGCATTGTTTTAAAAGGACACATGGCCGTGGTTCCTGCTTCACTGCACAACCAGTAATTTAACGCTGTCCATGCAGGGCACCCAGGCGCTGATGCTACTGTCCTTCGGGCAAAAAGCATGTTTTACTGGCCTGGCATGGCCGACTACATCACCGAGAGTGTGGCATCCAGTGCAGTGTGCAACAGCGTGGCACCTCACCAACAAAAGCAGCCACTTCTTTCACATCCGGTTCCTGCACTCCCGTGGTCTACAGTGGCAGCTGACATATTTGATTAGCATGGAGAGCAGTACCAGGTACTCATCGATTTGTATTCAGGATGGTTAGACATTGATTTTCTTAGCAGCCCCACTTCCAGCGGAGTAATTTCTAAGTTATCTCGCCATTTTTCAGTCCACGGATCTCCGGGCAAACTGCTAACTGACAACGGCAGTCAATTCATGAGCCAACACTACAGGGAGTTTGCTAGACGCTGAAATTTTCGGCACATTACCAGCAGCCCTGAATATCCACTGCCTAACGGGTTGGCTGAACGAGCTGTCAAAAGTGCCAAACAGCTCATGGAACGTTCATACAGAGCTAAATCTGATGTGTTGCTGGATCTGCTCAACTTACGCAACATCTCCCGTGACCCCATTTTGGGTTCACCCGCTCAACGTTTATTGTCAAGGCAGACCCGAGCCACAGTCCCGGGGCGGATCAGGTGATTCCACCTGAGGAGGTTCAATCCAGGTTACAATAGAAGCACGATATTCAAAAACAATGGTTTGACAAAACAAGTAGGCCACTGCCACCATTGTCCAAGGGGCAGGTGGTCCGTTTACAGACGGATAAAGGCCATGACCGTATTGGTGTGATTTCTGGAATTGCTTCTGAGCCACGCTCGTATATCGTCAGTGCCGATGGCGGCGCCTACAGGCGTAACAGACAACACATCCTGCCTGTGAACGAGACAATTCCTCCTCCACATTATCCAGGCCGCATTTCCATCTGTGTCTAGCGGCACTCTTCCGCCTACCAGCACAACAACCCACATCTGCAACGACTCCTCAGCCAGTGATGAATTTGCCACGAATGCTGGTTCAGTCTCCTTCACCTGTGCAGCCACCTGCTCTGTCCCTGGGGAGAAAGAACGGAGATGGTCTCTACACGTGCTGGTCGTGTTTGTAAGCCAGTTGTGAAGTACCCGGTCTATGTTTGACTTTCCTCCAGTTTATTATCAATTGCTATGCATGCCTTAATGGGTATGTACTGTTGTTGATTCTTTAAGAGGGAGGATGTAGATCAGTGTCACTCATGTTATGAGTCATGCTTTTGTAGTTACGCCCACTAGCTTTACAGTAACCCTCCCTGCCTGGTTCCCACATTATTAGGAAAATGTGCTGGCATGATGTTACCGATGCTATGTTGTTAATAAAGTCTTTGGACCTTTATCATGGTGTAAGGTTTCAGTTATTTGGACAGCCGCAACACAACAATATCTTGATCGGCAATGACTGTGACTCTGAATTATTTTATACCATTATGAATTAAGCACTGTTCCTTTTTATGATACGATCCAATATAACTTTTTTTATCCCAGGTGGGAAATTGATCTGCCATAAAACACAAAATACATGAAACATGAAATTAAAGTGACATGTGGAAAGGATTGGGGATTTCTAAAGATTGCGAGGGGGGCCAGGGGTGGAGTTAGTCTCAGTCTACCGCATGACAGAAGGGGGAGGAGTTGTAAAGTTTGATAGCCACAGGGAAGAAGGATCTCATGTGGCATTCTGTGCTGCATCTTGGTGGAAACAGTCCGTTGCTGAAGGTGCTCCTCAGGTTGACCAGTGGGTCATGGAGGGGGTGAGCTGTATTGTCCAGGATGCTCCGCAGTTTGAGGAGCATCCTCCCCTCCAAGACCACCTCCCATGAATCCAACTCCGCCCCCAGGACAGAGCCAGCCTTCCTGATGAGTTTGTTGGTCCAATTGGTGTCCGTGGCCTTCACCCTGCTGCCCCAGCACACGGCAGCGAAGAAGATGGCACTGGCTACCACTGATTGGTAGAACATCTGCAGCATCTTACAAAACACCCGAAAAAGCTCCTTCTTTATGTATACAAAGCCCTTAACGGGCTTGCCCCCACCTACATTAAAAAATCTGCTAACCCACCATTCCACCTTCAGGTCCCTCAGATCAGCCGACTTGGGGTTACTGACCATCCCGCGGTCTAGGCAGAAGACCGCGCTTTTGCGGTTGCAGCACCTAGACTATGGAACAGCATCCCTCTTCCCATCAGAATGCCCCCTCCATCAACTCTTTTAAGTGTAGACTTAAAACTTATTTCTTCTCACAAGCCTTTCTTGAGGTCCCCTGAGGGAGCGCTGTCTGTATATATTTATGTATGTATGTTGTCCGATGTACCACTGTTTGCAGCACGTTAGTACCTGCACTAATGTAAAGCACTTTGGTCAACAAGAGTTGTTTTTAAATGTGCTATAGAAATAAACTTGACTTGACTTGACGACTTGAATGCACCTTATGGATAACAATGCATAGCTCCAAGTGGTGCTATTAAAAGATGGCTCATCAAGTTCCCAGTAATCACAGGATATATCAATTAACCAGTACAATACCCATCTTGGGTACTGACCTCCACACCACCAAAGGGAGATGCAGGAAGCAATGTCAGAGACCCACACCACCCTGGCCATGCTCTCATCTCACTCCTCCCTTTGGGAAAAAGGTACAGGAGCCTGAAAACCACAACCACCAAGTTCAAGAATAGCTTCTTTCCAGCAACCAGCAGACGCTTGAACAACATGATAACCAGAACTCAGCAACTATAGTCTGCTCCGCACTTTGTTTCAGTTCCGCTACAGACTTCAGTTTTGCACTATTATGGTCTGTGTAGTGAATATTACTCTTCAGTAATTGATTGTATTAGTCAGTATGGCTTATTTATTTTATGTGCTTGATAATAATGGGCCTGTAATGCTGCAGCAGATAAGAATTTCTGTTCCGTTGCCAGTACATACAACAATAAAATACTCTTGACTCTGGAATTCCAAAATCCTGCAGAGAGCAGACAGGGTGAATGAGTCTTTTTTTTACCAGGGTTGGGGAATAAGAATCAGAGGACATAGGATTAAGGTGAGAGGGGGAAGATTTAATATGAACCTGAGAGACAATGTTTACACAGAGGAGGTAGTTGAGGCAGGTACTATAACAACATTTAGACGACAATTGGATAAGTACATAGATATGAAAGGTTTAGAGGGAGATGGGCCAAATGCAGGCAAATGTGACTAGCTCACAGGGGGCATCTTGGTCAGCGTGAATGAGTTGGACTGAAGGGCCTGTATCCATGCTGTTTATGACTCTAAAATCATGCCTATTTCGCTCCACATACAAAGAACATAGTTAGGCCTGCACTTTGCCCTCCTCCCATATTCCCTGCAAACTCTTTCCTTCCAGATACTTACTAAGATCCCTCATGAAGATTACACTTGAATCTGCCTTCACTGCAAACCCTGTCAGTGCCTTCTTGCCTCTAACCACTCACCACATATGTGCTGGTCTTTGTGTTGGTTGTGTATGGACAGCACATCGCACTGGTCAGTGAAGAAAGTCCACACTTTGACCCAGCGGTTGGTCATCTGGCCCGATATTTCCTATGTGACTTGATGAAAACCTCATTGTTAATTAACCCTCGTATGATTATGTCTTGTAGCTGTTTAATGTGCCAAAGTGCCACACAGCTGGAACCTGTTGTTCCATTGCTTTTTTCCCCAAAAAAGATCACAAATTATTGCACAGTAATCTAATGTGTTCTTTTAAAAGGAGGATCGTTTTAAATTGATTGTCAACTGTCGTAGAAACAGAAATCTAGTAAATAGGTGCAGGAGTGGGCCATTCGGCCCTTCGAGCCAGCACCGCCATTCAATATGATCATGACGGATCATCCAGAATCAGTATCTGGTTCCTGCTTTCTCCCCATATCCCTTGATTTTGTTAGCCCTAAGAGCTATATCTAATTCTCTCTTGAATACATCCAGTGAATTGGCCTCCACTGCCTTCTGTGGCAGAGAATTCCACAGAGTCACAACTCTCTGGTTGATTTTTTTTTCCTCATCTTAGTCCTAAATAAATACCTTATTCATAAACTGTGACATTGTATTGCATCTGCCATGCATCGGCCCACTCACCCAACCTGTCCAAGTCACCCTTAAGCCTCATAGCATCCTCCTCGCAGCTCACACTGCCACCCAGCTTTGTGTCATCCGCAAACGTGGAGAAGCCACATTCCCTCGTCTAAATCATTAATAAATATTGTAAATAACAGGTCCCAGCACTGAGTCGAGGCACCCCACTGGTCACTGCCTGCCAGTCTGAAAAGGACCCGTTAATTCCTACTCTTTGCTTCCTGTCTGCAAACCAGTTCTCTATCCATGTCAATACCCTACCTCCAATACTCAAATTTTGCACACTAATCTCTTGTGCAGGACCTTGTCAATGCCTTTTGGAAAGTCCAGATACACCACGTCCACTGGCTCTCCCTTATCCATTCTACTTGTTACATCCTCAAAAAATTCCAGATTAGTCAAGCATGATTTCCCCTTCATAAATCCATGCTGACTTTGACTGATCCTGTTACTGCTTTCCAAATGCGCTGCTATAACATCTTTAATAATCGACTCAAGCATCTTCCCCACTACTGATGTCAGGCAAACTGGTCTATAATTGTTAAAGAACGAACTGCAGATGCTGGAGAATCGAGGGTACACAAAAAGCTGGAGAAACTCAGCGGGTGCAGCAGCATCTAAGGAGCGAAGGAGATAGGCGACGTTTTGGGTCGAGACCCTTCTTCAGACTGGGCTATAATTCCCTGTTTTCTCTCTCCCTCCTTTCTTAAAAGGTGGAGTTACATTAGCTACCCTCCAGTCCACAGAAACTAATCCAGAGTCTTTGGAAACTAAGAAGAAGAGACAAGCAGGAAACAGACATATCAGACTGGTGAACTAGAATATTATCTTCATAAGTGATAGGAGCAGAATTAGATCATTCGGCCTATCGTCTACTCCGCCATTCAATTATGGCTGATCTATCTCTCCCTCCTAACCGCATTTTGTGTCTATCTTCTTTGAATTGCCTTTTTGTTTTTAAGGAGATTAGGTGGATAATGCAGTTTGAGGTTTGTTGTTTTATTGCAGGCTTTTGATAACTAGTGTACCAATACACGACATGTCTTGGTGTACATGAATCTCGGAAATTCACTTTGCTTTGGAGGTCGGACATTCAGCGTGCAATCCTGTACAGCTGTGTTTTAATCCCTAAATCTTTGTATTTTAAATTGGTTTCAATAATAAATCCAGACAGGGACTAAACTAACTTGTACTTGCAATAGGGGTGTTTGCGAAGCCTTCATTTCAGATATCTCCAACACTGCCCCGAGCACAGTAACGTCTGGATTGTTTCACATGAGAATGACCATTGTAAGTAAATATTCTAAGTGGGACTGTGTGAAATGCGCGATATTCGCAACATCTCCAAATGTTTGTGTTCACACCCTGTTCACTTCCTGTACGATTCCTTTATCTTTTCCACCAGAATTGCATTCCAGCAAAAATAAAAGATTGAAACGTTGCAAGAAACTAGATTTGTAGAGATGGTTTTGGTTTTTAATCAGAAAATAAAGAATGCACAATGAGTTTTACAAGCCGGGAATGTTCAGCCTGAAATCGGAGGCGACGGCAGTCAGTCTCCTGCTCCGCCCCCTGGCGTTTGCAGAAACAGCGCTGAGTGATCTGGGTGCGGACAGATCAACGCACACCGTCCGCCAAGCCGGGTTCAGCTCCGGCACTTAGCCTTGTGCCAATTACTTCTTTGCATTGCCTGCGGTTTTTGGGGGTAAGAAAGGCTGGGTGCTCGTTTTATTTGTTATTATATTAGTGTTCGACCTTAAACTTGCTCCTTCAGTGTGTGTGTGTGTTGGGAGGGGCGAGGGGCAGTTTTGGCCGTGACCGCATCGGGGGGCGAGGAGCTGGAATGCGAGACGCAGACGCTTCACTTTCTCTCGCTGGAGTTTGCTGCGGATTTGTGTACGGATTACCCACTAAAACTGTGCGCAGTTTGTTCTGCATAGTGCTTTATTTGCCTCCCTTAAAATAAACGAATGGGGGAGGGTCACTATATTTCCCTCCGGGACAGATTGAATGGCTAAATGATTTGTCCAGGGTCTCGACCCGAAACGTCGCCTATCTCCTTCGCTCCTTAGATGCTGCTGCACCCGCTGAGTTTCTCCAGCATTTTGTGTAACCCGCTGACTTTCCTTGCAGTCTAGTCCCGGGGTGGGCGTTGTCCGCAGCGCTCGTTTATCGCGACTTCTATTTCCCTCCCTCCCCAAACATTAGTGAGCGGCTTAAACCACGCACCTTAATCTAGTTAACTGCTAAAATCACGCTTTTGAATGCATGTTAAAACTTTTTTACAGAAGCGTTGGCATTAACGGCTCCGATTTGCGGATCAGTTCGTCGGTCGGGTGCATGAGTCACTGGGAAGAATTGTTGGTGACTAACTCGCAGCCGATGCGAGAACTATTTCCCGAGTTTCTTTTGCAAGTTTCTCTCCCCCCACCCGTTTCCATATAAGTGACAAAGTCCAGATAGTGTCCTGGTTTGGGTGCGGCCGGCCGGCCGGCTGCGGCAAGCCCATCTTTCCTCATGACTAACCATCCTTGGTTAAAGTTGCAGAAGGATGAAACGTTACTTTATGAAAGATGGTAGAAAACTTTAAAATATTGACGGTAAAGCGACAAGGAACTCGTTGAAATAAATGATGATGACTAACATGTCTACCCAAAATATGGGAGTTCCATTGAGGCCATGTTGTAAAAATGTTTTTCGTCGGGTTTGATATGTGTAATAATGGACTTCTCTGACATCTATCTGCCCGAGATGTAGGTGAGTGGGGTGTTGCAGATGGATATCTTGCTCCCCCACCCCTCCCCCCCCCCCCCCCCCCCCCCTCAAAAAAAATGCCATGTGGTAAATTTGACCTTCAATAGATAGGGTAGTTCAGCAGACTGCGGGGTGATCTTATGGACTATATATAAAATCATGAGTGGAATAGATTAGGTCAATGCAGTCTTTTTTAATCCAGAGTCGGGGAATCAAAAGCTAGAGGACATAGTTCAAGGTGAGAGGGGAAAGATTTAATATGAATTTGAGGGGGAACTTTTACACTTAGAGGGTGGTAGATATTTGGAACAAGCTGCTGGAGGAGGTAGTTGAGGCAGGGACTATCACAATGCTTAAGAAACAGTTAGACAGGTACATGGATAGGATATGTTTAGAGGGATAAGGGCTGAAAACAGTCAGGTGGTATTGGTGTAGATGAGACATGTTGGTCAAATGGGCCGAAGGGCCTGTTTCCACATACAATGACACTATAAGATCATGAAGTTGGGTGAATGTACAGTGTTTTACCAAGAATTGGGGAAGCAAAGACCAGAGGACAAGGTTTAAGAAAGGGGAAAGATTGAATAGGAACCTGAGGAGCAGCTTATTCACTCGGAGGATGGTGGACATTTGGAATTAACTGCCAGAGGAGGTAGTTGAGACAGCTGTTGGACAAGTACATGGAAAGAAGATTTAGAGGGATGTGGGCAAATGGAGCTGGCTTCAATGGGGCATTATGGTTGGCATGGATGAGTTGGGCCGAACGACCGGTTCCTGTGCTGGTGGTTCTATTACTCTATTTCTATGTTATACCGAAGTTTGCCTCTCTCAATTGGCCTCCATCATCCTGTTTCGATGGCCTATTCAACAAGGGATCAGCTTGAGGGATTTCTTTTTTCCAATCTGTCTGATAATTGCATTGGATAGCACACAACCAAAACCTTTTCTTAGTTTAGAGATACAGCGTAGAAACAGGCCCTTCGGCCCACCGTCCACCCACTAATGCTATCCTACACACACTAGAGACAATTTACAATTATACCAAGCTAATCAACCTACAAACCTGTGTGTCTTTGGGGTGGGGCAGGATACCGGAGCATCCAGAGAAAACCCACACTGGTCACGGGGAGAACTTATGAACTCCGTTCAGACAGTGCCTGTAGTGAGGATGGGACCCGGGTCTCTGGTGCTGTAATGTCCCTGTCCCACTTAGGAAACCTGAACGGAAACCTCTGGAGACTTTGCGCCGCACCCAAGGTTTCCGTGCGGTTCCCGGAGGTTTTTGTCCTCCGGCAACCACCTTCAACTAGCATCGCAACCGGCTTGGACTAAAAAATTGCCGTTTTTTAAAACGGAAACCACTTTCGACCATTAGGGAGACTAACAAAAACCTCCGGGAACCGCACAGAAACTTTGGGTGGGGCGCAAAGTCTCCAAAGGTTTCCGTTCAGGTTTCCTAAGTGGGACAGGGGCATTAGGCAGCAACTCTACTGCTGAGGTGCCGGTCCTGTTGCTGATATTGGTGTCTGGTGCAGCTGCTGCAGTTAAATTGCTGGATTAATTAAACTGTAACCAATCCACAGCTTTGTGTTCAAATTCCACAGTGGCAGCTGGTATTATAAAAGACCAGGTAATAATGACTAGATAGCTGCTGTTCTTGTCATTAAGAAATCCATCTGATTTAACTTCCTTGATTTGGTGAATGATTCTAGACATCTCTTGCATCTCTCCATTCTAGTTTAGTGTAGTTTATTGCCCCGTGTACCGAGGTACAGTGAAAAAGGTTTTTGTCGTGTGCTAATCAGTCAGCTGGAAGACTATACAGGATTAAAATCAAGCTGAGCGCAGCGTTTAACTCCCCCTCCCATTCCCACACTGACCTTACTGCCCTGGGCCTCCTCCATTGTCAGAGTGAGGTCCAGAGCAAATTGGAGGGCCAGCACCTCATGTTACACCCCAGCGGTATGACCATTGACTTCTCTAACTTCAAGTAACCCTTGTTTTTCCCTCTCTCTATCCCTCACACTTCCCAGTCTTTCTGTCTGCGTCTATATTTTATCTCTGTTTGCTTTGTCGTTACCTTCTCCCAGCTAACAATGATCTATTCTACATTTTCCTTGCTCTCCATTCCCTTTATCCCATTAATGCTCCTTGCACTTCTCTGATCTTACCTTTGATCTCTCGGTTTCACACCAAACCCTTCCACATCTCTGTGTCTCCCTCTCCCCTGATATTGGTCTGAAGAAGGGTCTCGACCCAGAATGTCACCCATTCCTTTTCTCCAGAGATGTTGCCCGTCTCACTGAGTTACTCCAGCAATTTGTGTCTATCTTCGGTTTCAAACTAACATCTGCAGTTCCTTCCTACACGGCGTACAGATGCAGGATAAAGGTTAGTGGGGATTGGGGAAAAATACTGGGAACTCAAAAATGCTGTAAACTTGTTTTTTAAATGAGGGGTGAGGCTGGAGATGTCAGCAGGTCTGACAGTATTTGTGGACCCATGATGTTTCGGGTGGGGGCGAACTGACCTTTTAGAGGGGAAGGTAGAGGCTTTGGACAAGGGTGCTGCAGCATCTAGTGCCCCTCAAGCTTGGGTCTCGTCAAAGGTTGGCAATGGAGCACGTACAAATGATCTTGTGCACTCCAAGCAAGCTGCCCCTCTCCCTCCTCTGAGTGGTTTCTCTCTACTCCACTCAGTGCACTGAAGAAAATGTGGGGGGCTGAGAACCTCTCGTTGTGGTTAGCTCACCTTCAGGACGGGTATTGTTTGAAGAATCTCTTGAGCCAGGCAAATCTATTTTGTAAACTGAATACTTTATCTTTTTCAACAACTGACAGTGATGGAAGTATAATTGATCAAGAAATGGGCAGCACAGCCGTGCAGCTGGTAGAGCTGCTGCCTCGTAGCACCAGACACCCAGGTTTGATCCTGACCTTGGGTGGGGCTGTCTGTGTGGAGTTTGCATGTTCTACCTGTGACTACTTGGGTTTCCTCCGGGTACTCCAGTTACCTCCCACTTCCCAAAGAGTGCAGGTTAATTGGTCTCTGGAAATTGCCCCTAGTGTGTAGGGAGTCGATGTGAAATGGGATCATGTTGCACTAATGTGATTGAATGGTTAGCATGGACCCAGTGGGCTGAAGGGCCTGTTTCCCTGCTGTATCCCTAAACTAAACCCAGATAAACTGAACCAAAATATGCACTTAAACATAATTGTATTGTTTGGTCTCGAGCCTGCAGTGTTGAGCCTGCAGTGTTTGCACATGCACTGCTCAATCGACACTTAACCTGAATGTGCCAATTTTCACAGAGTCCATTGTTTCCTCAGATTCGCCGCAAGTTCCTTTTATTTCAGTTCCTCCTTTGAAAAGAGAAAAATGTAACTTTCTACAGAAATGTCTTGATATGGTATCATAAGCTCATAGGAGCAGATTGGGGCCATTCGGCCCATTGTGTCTACGACACCATTCAATCACGGGTGATCTATCTTTCCCTCTCAACCCATTCTTTCCTCCTATCTTCCCCCCCCCCCCCCCCCCCCCCCCCCCCCCCCCCCCCCCCCCCCCACCCCCCCCCCCCCCAATACTCCCCGTAACCCCTGACAGCTGTACTGATAAAAATGTACGTTTCTAACTTTGAGTGCTGCAACAGGGGAGAATTCTCATCGTTGCTTTAGACTTTAGAGATGCAGCACGGAAACAGGTCCTTCGGCCCAGTGAGTCCATGCCAACCTGCAATCACCAGGTGCACTAACACTATCGTACACACTAGAGACTGCAGTATTTACAATTTTACCAAAGCCAATTAACCTACAGGGAGAACGTACAAACTGTGTCTGGGCAGCACCCATAGTCAGGGCCGAGCCTGGGTCTCTGGTGCTGTGAGGCAGCAGCTCTACTGCTGCACAATTGTGCTGCATCTTTAAACTAATTGTACATTTGTGCCTGTAAAACTGTTTGAATTGTTTAAAAGAAAATTCTAAAATCCTTGAAGGAAAATATTTTGTTTTTCAAGTCAATCTTCAAGTTACCCAAGTGTGTACCTCAGGAAGGAAGTGCCATGTTGGGCCAAATAATGATCCCAAATGAGCTTGGTTCATGGTGATTAAACGTGCTATGTCATTTGATGGAGTGGAACATGAGTTGTATTGCGTGTTAGCCTTAAGAGTATCAGCGTTCAGCCAGTGAAACAATTATAATGGTTGGATAACATTAACCTGCTAATTTATTTATCTTTGGCACTCTAGTTGTCCCATGTAATATGTTGGGCTAATGTCAAAATAATTTCCCAGCAGCTGTCGTGCGGCAAGTATTGGTTGGATGGTACTGCAGGTAAGGATTTGTAATATGTTCAGAGAGGAAGGTGTGGGAAATGATCCCTGAGTATTGAGGAAGCAGAAGTGTGTTAGTTCAGTAAATGAGCTCTGGGCGTGTGGTCTAAACTGGGGAAGTGTACAGTGCGGTTAAATCGCTGGAATTTAGAAGATTGAGGGGTGATCTCATAGAGACTTACAAAATTCTTAAGGGGTTGGACAGGCTAGATGCAGGAAGATTGTTCCCGATGTTGGGGAAGTCCAGGACAAGGTGTCACAGTTTAAGGATAAGGGGGAAGTTTTTTAGGACCGAGATGAGAAAATCGTTTTTCACACAGAGAGTGGTGAATCTGTGGAATTCTCTGCCACAGAAGGTAGTTGAGGCCAGTTCGTTGGCCATATTTAAGAGGGCGTTGGATGTGGCCCTTGTGGCTGAAGGGATCAGAGGGTATGGAGAGAAGGCAGGTACAGGATATTGAGTTGGATGATCAGCCATGATCATATTGAATGGCGGTGCAGGCTCGAAGGGCCGAATGGCCTGCTCCTGCACCTAATTTCTATGTTTCTATGTTTCTAAATGGCCACAACACAGGTGATCCTGTGCACTGTATAACATAACCCACAAAGCAACTTTAAACTCTTTGGTTTGAGTAGTTAAATCACTTAAACTATTTATTCTTGGCCAGTTAAATCTATTTGGGTATCTTTGTAAAACAGCATCTCCTATTTTGCTTGAGCAGCTTACAACCCAGCTGTATGAATATTGACTTCTCTAACTTCTAGTAACCCTCTAGCTCCATCCCTCCCCCATCCTAGTTCTCCAACCAGTCTCACTGTCCTCCTGATTAAAATTTATCTCTGTATGCCTTGTTGTCACCTTCCCCCAGCTAACAATGATTCTGAAGAAGGGTTTTGGCCCGAAACGTTGCCTATTTCTTTTGCTCAATAGATGCAGCTGCACCCACTGAGTTTCTCCAGCACTTTTGTCAACTAGCAATGATTAATACTAAATTTCCCTTGAACTTCGTCCCCTTTGATCTCTCGGTTTCACACCATACCCATCCACAACTCTTTCTCCCTCTTCCCTGACATTCTGTCTGAAGAAGGGTCTCGACCTGAAACATCGCCCATTCCTTCTATCCAGAGATGTCTCCTGTCCTGCTGAATTATACCAGCTGTTGTGTCTATATTAGGTTGCCTTGTTTTGTATGGTATTGCTCCAGTTTTATTGAACACTTGAAGACATGGTTTGGAAGGTTCGATGGTCTCAGTAAACTGCCCGCTGTAGGTGAATTGTAGAATTTGGGGGCAGTTATTGGGAATGTGGGGAGAATAAAATGCAGTTAGTATAGCTTTTACTCTTCATGCATTGCCACAACTTGGTGCTTGCTAAGCAACTAAATATATATTCTTAATATTGGACTCCCACGGCACTGAAAGAGGCCATTCAGCCCAACTTGTCCATGCTGACTAAGATACACCCGCTCAGTCCCAATGTGTTGCAATTGGCCCATATCCCTCTAAATCTTTCCTATCTATGTACCTGTCCAAATGCTTTTTAAATGCTACTAGACTAAGTGGGACCCGTTGGGTCCTAGTCACATGGGAGGCCTGGTCCCCCAACACAACCCATTCCCCAACCAATATTCCACCACTCACCCATTCCCCCAATGCAATATTCGACCACTCACCCTTAGCCCCTAACTGCGCTAGTGGCTCATTTCCCTTCATCCCCCTCTTCATGTGTGGGCGGGGGAGGGACGGGGGGGGGGGGGTGGGGTTGGATGGGAGGGGGAGTGTGTGTGTGTGCGGGGGAGTGTAAGAGGGGGGGTTGTGGTGGGGGGAGGGGTTGTGTGGGGGGCTCTCGGGCTGGGTGGCTCAGGTTGAGCGGGGAGTTCTCTCACGGACTCTGGACTCAGCCCCGCCTCCGGGGATTTATTCTCCTTGCCCCGGTGATTGACAGCAGATGCCGGAAGGGGTGTTACCTTCATGGTGATAGACAGGCGAGAAGACCAATCTGCTGATCTAACAATTTTTAAACCTTCATAACTTTTGTAATATTCCACCGATCGGAACAAAACTTGGTGTGCTTGGAGCAGTTGAGTAGGGTGGCAAAAATCCTAGTGATATAGGGTACTGTTTTTGTGTAAATGTAAAAAAAAAAACGCATACCAGGACAAGATGAGGGTTTTAGTAATAGCATAGAAGACTAGAGCAAGTGGGACCCGTTGGGTCCCGTCCCCTCAACGCGTGGTGTCACACACACTAGCCACCCCCCACACACACTAACCACCCCCTTGATATTATATTAATATTATTAATTCGCTCCTTTTACCTCATCCCCCCCCACCCTATTCACTCATGCATAGCCCCCAACTCAGACACAACTGGACAGGGTAGGGGCGCAGAATGGGTGGCGACCCGAGGGGGGTCGTCGCTTGCAGTGCGTGGATGAAAAGCGCACGGAGCAGACCCATTAGTGAAAGGCAGTCGTTTTTTCATTCATGAAGATATTTTTAAATTACGCTAGGTTATTTATTAACTAGAGTAATTTAAAAATCATCTTCTAAAGCCATGAGCACCGACAACGGGAAGGATTTTACGTAGGGGAGAAAATAAAGTACACAGTTTATTTTTACATTAAAACTTGGTTTTTAGGAAGCCTTTAATCACATTTTCATGTTGCGAAATGGGGACAAATAAAATGTATGAACCAGCAGTGTTTTTCATGCCGACTTCACCGCAAACCGCAACGCATTCCACTAAAACCCACTCGCAAGTTGATTTAAATGGCCATTAATTTACAGGAATTAAACTCCAAATTCCTTCCATTTGGCCTATAAGTTCATGAAAATTAGATTTAAAAATCATGTTATATTGTGAATTATTGTGTGAATGTTATTTGGACACTCAGGCAATTTAAAAACATTTATCTTTTCTTAAGAAATGGATAGATGTTTAGATCTAGTAATTAACCATATAACCATATAACAATTACAGCACGGAAACAGGCCCTCTCGGCCCTTCCAGTCCGTGCCGACCATTCCATCTAACCCCTCCATTCCCTTCCGAGTTAAAATCGATCCTGCCTCCACCACTGTAAAGAAGTTCCCCCTCGCGTTAGTCCCTTAATTCTCATGTCATGCCCTCTTGTTTTAATCTTCCCTCACAAATCAGCGCTCCAAAGAATGTTCAACTTTCTCTGACTGTTGACCTGATTGTACAGACTCTTGTTTAACATCCAGATGCTTATATATATATTCATCTCTATTCCTAGTACAGTTCCTATTCCATTACCATTTGCCCACACTTCACTTAACAGACGATCTTTCAAACTAATATGTCTTATTAATTTTCCTCCCATCATGCATTGGTTTATTCTTTGAACCCTTTTTATGAACAATTGGAACAACATGGACGCAGTACTGTTCCATCAGACCCTCCTCTTATATATATATTATCTCTAAGGCACTATTCCCTGTTTCTAATGACATTTGAAATATTTCTATCATAGCTCCTGCTATTTCTACACTAACTTCCCTCAATTTCCTAGGGAATATCCTGTCAGGTCCTGGAGACTTATCCACTTTTATATTTTTCAAAAGTGTCAGTACTTCCTCCTCGTTGAATCTCATAGTTTCCATAGCTACTCTACTTTTTTCCCTTACCTCACAGAGTTCAATATCCTTCTCCTTGGTGAATACCGAAGAAAAGAAATTGTTCAATATTTCCCCCATCTCTTTTGGCTCTGCAGATAGCTGTCCATTCTGGTTCTCTAATGGTCCAATTTTATCCCTCGTTATCATTTTGCTATTAATATAGCTGTAGAAACCCTTTGGATTTACTTTCACCTTTCTTGCCAATTGAATTTTGTAATTAGCTACAATTAGGTAACTAACTAATTATATGCTTTAATTTCAGGTTATCCAAGTAATATTGTTTCATATTTGTTTCATATTTGTTTCAGAATGCTTCAATCTATAATAACTGAAAATTTCATTGAGTTCTCTTAATTTTTAAGAAAGTTATGGGCTTTTGACTGTCCTAGATCACAGCTCTTGTGTTAAGTCAATGGAAAGGCAATGGGGAACAAGATGCAAATTTCTGAGTATGAAAATGGCCATAACTTTTTTAATACTGAAAATATGAAAGTGAATTAGGTATTAAATTAAACTTTTTATGCTTTATCTGATGGGATAAATTGCAGACTTGATTTTTTTTATCTCAAAATTTTGTAACATTGCTACTCCATGGGGAAAAATGTCTACCGGAATATGTAAACATGTTATCGTTACCCCATAGATCTCACACGGGCACACACACACACTCACACACACACACACACACACACACACACACACACACACACACACACACACACACACACACACGCCCCCCCCCCCCCCCACACACCCCCCCCCCCCCAACCAACCAACCAAATGGAACACATTGGGTCCCGACCCCTCAATGCGAGGGGGGGGGCTGCGGAGACACACACACACTAACCACACACTATCACACTCCATCTGTGGAATGTGGGAGGAAACCGGAGCACCCGGAGAAAACCAATCGGCCACCGGGAGAACAGGCACACTCCATGCTGACAGCACTCATAGTCAGGATTGACTCTCGGTGTGGAATGGATGGATTGAGGCTGGTGAATTAGTACGTGCTGGTTGGAGTATGTAAAATTGTGAGGGGAGAGCACGGGGGATGTCAGTGGTGTTGAATGGGGGGGATCAGTACAGGATGGATGGGGGGGGGATCAGTACAGGATGAATGGCGGTAGGCAAAAATGCTGGAGAAATTCAGGGGGTGAGGCAGCATCTATGGAGCTAAGGAAATAGGCGACGTTTCGGGTCGAGACCCTTCTTCCGACAGTCCCCCCCCCATTCTTCTTGAATGGGGGGGATCAGTATGGGATGGATGGGTGGGGGGGTCCAGCACAGGATGAATGGGTGGATCGGTATAGGATGAATGGGAGGGTCAGGACAGTGTGGATCGGAGGGTCTATGCAAGATGAATGGGGGATCGCTACAGGATGAATGAGGGGCTCAGTATAGGATGAATGGGGATCAGTACGAGATGAGGGGATCAGTACAGGATGAATGGGAGATCAGTAAAAGATGAATGGGGAGATCACTACAGGATGGATGGGAGGATTGGTGCAGGATGAATAGGGGGGATAAGTACAGGATGGATGGGAAGGGGGGGGGTCAGTACAGGATGAATTCAGGGGACCAGGGTAGGATGGATGGATGGGGGGGGGGCAGGAGAATCAATGCAAGGTGGGTAGGATGATGAACAGATTGGGGGGGAGGGGGGTAGATGGGGAGGGGAGCACAGGGGATGTCAGTGAGGACTGAATAGAGGAGGGAATGGGGATCAGTGCGGGGTGGAGAGGAGGGGTCCCAGGATAAGAGGGGTGGAGGGGGGCGTGAGAGAGAGAGGGGGGTGAAGGGCAGAGGAGGTGGGAAGGAAGGAAGGTCCGTGCTCCTCGGACAACATCGCCCGCTGCCTTGGCCGTCCCCGTCCAACGCCAAAGTGCTGCCGCCTCCTCGCCACCGCCTCCCCTCCTCCAGCCAACAGCAAGGTGCGGGGCCGGGCGGTGCAGCTCATAGATCCTATAGGATCTGTCGTGCAGCTGCTTCAGACGGCGGAAGGAGACCTCCCTCCCTCTCCCCGTCCCTCCCGGCCTCAGTGTGCGACACAGGTTGATGTGAAAGTGCTGTGCGCGGAGTTGCAAGCAGCGATCGGGGCGATAACAGCCGCTGATGGCAAATCCGCAAAAAGGCGCTTTCAAACAACCCGTCTCACACGCCGACGCCGGGAGGAGGGAGGGGGGGAAGGAGAGGGAGGCCTCGTTCCGCCGGGCGAGATGAGGGAGGAGGCGGCGGTGGAGCCGCTGTCGCAGCCCGTCATTCGTTCCGACCCTTCGTCACCCCACTCCTAGCAAAGATATCTTTGGCTCCTAGTATCTTTGCCTCGCAATTAAAGATACTAGAGGAATGCAGCCACCGCCCACACGAAACGTCAGTTCCTATACTCCAGAGACGCTGCCTGACCGCGGAGTTACTCCAGTTTTTTGCATCTACCGGTATAAACCAGTATTTGGGTGCCAAGCCGGGCAAAATGAGTCGGCGTTTAGGTTGCCCGGGGGCACTTTGGGTGGTCAATGGCACCCGGGCAACCGCTAATTTCGAGCCCTGCTATTGGTGATAGTGACGGAAGAATAACCCACCTGAATAGAGTTGTATAACACACATGTGGACAAGAACAGCAGATGTTGGATTATTGAGAACAAAAAGACACAAAGTGCTGCGGGAACTTTGAGGGAAGAAAGGTCCTAACCTGTAATGACGCCTCTCCTGTTCTCCAGGGATGCTGCCCACTCACTTTGTGTCTTTAACATTGGCGGTCTCTGCTGCCCTCCGGCAGCCCATGTGGCAGAGTTAGACACGTTGACCATGGAATTAAAGTGCAGAGAATCCCAGCGTTCATGAGGGGGGGTGGACCACAAAGGCAGAAGTTGGGTTGATGCAGCATAGCTGGCAAATGACATCCACTTCTGGTTGTCACTGACAGATGTGAAGGTTGTGGAGAGAGAGAGAGAGAGAGACGGGGCAGAGATTTACTTGGACTAGCTCTGAGGATGAAAGGCTGGCACAGTCTAGGTGGTTGTTCACTCTGATGAAAAGTAGGGAGGGTTTGTTGCAGGGATACAAATTGATTTTTCTGAATCCAGCCAATGGTTTAATGATTATGCAGCACGAGTTAGTGCAGAAGGTAGTTATAATTAGAACGTGTGGGAAGGAACTGCAGATGCAGTTTTAAACATGGATGCAAGAAGCTGGAGTAACTCAGCGGAACAGGCAGCATCTCTGGAGAGAAGGAATGGGTGACGTTTCGGGTTGAGACCCTTCTTAAGACGTCGAAAGAAAAATGCTGCCTGTTCCGCTGAGGCACTCCAGCTTTTTGTGTCTATCGATAATTAGAACTTCCTACCCATCAGGGTTGTGAAAACATTCAATTCATCTCTGAGACGGGGAGAAGGTACATTTGATGGAAAATCATTTAGAGGGGCATGGGACTAGATTGACTTGCAGACGTCATGGATTTGATGGGCTGCTGGCCATTTTAGCATGAGAATGATTTTAATTTTGGATCTCTTTATATTCTCTCATTCCAGGAGCCACATTAGTGATTTATTGCCCTGTTTTTTGCTGAATCTTTGCCCAGAATTCAGTTTTAACTCTGTCAAAGTGGATGTAAATGCATCGAATTGTTTGGATTGATTAGCTTGTAATTTGCAGACGTTGATTTTGTGGTGATATTGATTTATTTTTTTGCTTGCAAATGTGTACAGCTTGTCTGACTACTAAACCTCTTTTTCAGGTGGGGAACTTACTCCGAGTGCAAGGATGCATTAAAAAATGTAAATTATGCTGTTATGTCATGGATTAAATTAATATAATTTTTAATGCAATTAGTTGAAACAAATGTTTCTTGCCATCTACATTTACTGAAGATGTTGGATCTCAATGCTCTTGATAAACTTCCCTAAAGTGTAGTACTTGTTGACTCAATGTGGAACATTGTAGTTTGGCACAATTCTAAAGTGTAAGAGTCAGTAAGTCATGGTGCAGCTTTATTGGACTTTGGTTAGCATGCTTTTGGAGTTTGGGTGCATTTCTGGTCGACCCAATGCAGGAAGGGCGGGGAGGCTGATACGATAATTTCATTTAAGACCATTCTAGATATGCAGGATATGGATCATGTGCAGGCAGATGAGATTGTCTATTAATTTATCTTGTCTTAATGTTCAGCAGGGGCATTGTGGGCTGAGGGCCTGCTCCCCATGCAGTCCAGGTCTATCTTTCTTGGCTCTCGGCACTCCTGAGTGAAACTTTCCTGAAGTGAGGTATTTGTTGACTTCAATGTGGAGACTTTGTAGTTGGCACATTCGATTGTGCAGCTTCTCACACACAATTAGTTTTGATTCCAGAGCAGAGGATTGTTATTGGGCTGCATGTATCGGCCAAGCGTCCCAGGTGACTGCTCTGCGCTGCACAATGATGAGCTGGGTAAAGCTGCTGCAGAATTACACGGGGGACCTGTGCAGATCCTGTTCCAGTGTACTGTTGATCCTGTACAGTATGTGAAGAGAATCTGCCCTCTTCAATCCTTATTCATTTGAGGTAGTGTGGTGCTATTTTGGGCAGGTGATGAACATTGCAACGTGGCAAGTTCACAGAAGCAACAAACAGGTTGTGTGAGAACTGTGGGCCTAGGAATTTAATGAGGAGGTGGGTGGAGAGAAAGGAATGAGATTATATCTAATTTGGCCCAATTATCTCTGCTCTCCAATCCCATTTCAAGGCTGTCCTTTATCCTTTTGCCTTGCTTTCAGATAGGTTTATTACTTCTGAACCCAATGCCGATTTTTGGGAGTGGGAGAGAAACAGGTTTCATTTCTGGAGATTTTCTGGAGAAGGTAGACAAAAATGCTGGAGAAACTCAGCGGGTGAGGCAGCATCTATGGAGTAAAGGAGTAGGTGACGTTTCAGGTTGATACTCTTCTCCAAGTAACTGTTAATCTGCAGGGCATTGATCTGTGACATGGTCAATTTTGGGGTGGGGCGACGGAAGAATGGACCAGGTTCAAATTGATGGTGGGAGGTCCAGTTAGAATTGGACCACATTGTACATCAGCTTGCATGGTTATCTTGGGTCTGAGTTAACATTGTTTGTGAATGGGCAGGAGATGAAGATTTGATCAGGTTAACTTTGTTGTTGGCGACTGGCTTGCACTCCACCAGCCTCTGGAGGAGATATAAACAGTTGCCTCAGTGGTAACCCATCCAAGAAGTAATCTTGAACATTTCTCCCTGTTTTTAATGCAGAGAAAGGCATGAAAACCGGGGAAGTTGGGACAATTAATGGAGATGTCTTTAGGACAGTCTCTAATGGTCGAGGAGATGCTGGAAGTTCCAATTCGTATAACCATATAAACATATAACAATTATAGCACGGAAACAGGCCCTCTCGGCCCTTCCAGTCCGTGCCGACCATTTGTTTTCCCCTAGTCCCAGCTACCTGCACTCAGACCATACCCCTCCATTCCCTTCACGTCCATATACCTATCCACTTTACTTTTAAATGTTAAAATCGATCCTGCCTCCACCACTTCTGCTGGAAGCTCATTCCACACAGCCACCACCCTCTGAGTAAAGAAGTTCCCCCTCACGTCACCCCTAAACTTCTGTCCCTTAATTCTCATGTCATGCCCTCTTGTTTGAATCTTCCCTACCCTCAATGGGAAAAGCTTATCCACGTCAACTCTGTCTATCTCTTTCATCATTTTAAAGATGTCAATCAAGTCCCCCCCCTTAACCTTCTGCGCTCCAAAGAATAAAGACCTAACTTGTTCAACCTTTCTCTGTAACATAGTTGCTGGAACCCTGGCAACATTCTAGTAAATCTCCTCTGTACTCTCTCTATTTTGTTGACATCCTTCCTATAATTAGGCGATCAAAATTGTACACCATACTCCAGAATTGGTCTTACCAATGCCTTGTACAATTTTAACATTACTTCCCTACTCCTATATTCAATGCTCTGATTTATAAAGGCCAGCACACCAAAGGCTTTCTTTACCACCCTATACATGCGATTCCACCTTCAGGAAAATATGCACAGTTATTCCTAGATCCCTCTGCTCCACAGATTCCTCAATTCCCTACCATTTACCATGTACGTCCTATTTTGATTTGTCCTGCCAAGATGTAGCACTTCACACTTAACAGCATTAAACTCCATCTGCCATCTTTCAGCCCACTTTTCCAAATGGCCCAAATCTCTCTGTAGACTTTGAAAATCTACTTCATTATCCACAACACCACCTATCTTAGTATCATCTGCATACTTACTTATCCAATTTTCCACCCCATCATCCAGATCATTGATGTACATGACAAACAACAGTGGACCCAACACTATAACTATAGATCAATTTGCCAGAGCCTACTATATATACATATACACATATATGTGAGAGGATACCGTGTGGGAAAATAGAGAGGAAATCATTGTTGGATATGGGTGAGAAGCTGGATGATTAGGTGACTAATGTTGTGCCCCAGTTTGAGGATTGCAAAAACAAGACTGAACTCTAGGCCAGTGGACCTAACATTTGCAGCAGGTAAGATATTGGAGAGTATTCTGAGGGATGAGATATTCAAGCATTTGGAAAGATGGTAGTGAATTAGGAATAGGTGACATGATTTAATTTTTTTTAAAGTAACTGTGAATGTTGGTGAGGCAAGGCTGGAGGTGTAATTTGTGTGGACTTTAGCAAGGCCTTTTGACAAGATTCCACTGCTCTGGAAGCATAGATCACATGAGATCTGGGAACGCTAGCTAACTGGGTACTGAATTAGCTTACTGGAAGGTAACCCACTTGGCTGGAAGATTTTTCATCGGAGTGGATTCCTGCGACTAGCGGTGTGGCTCGGGGATCGATGATGTTTGCTATATGTGTACATATTAACATCTTGGGTGAGAATGTACAAGGCATGACTAGTAAATTTGCAGATAACCTTCACTGTCTACAATGCTTTCTATATCAGTGTTATCAGGAATTGCAGTGGTATCTTGATCAAGTGGGCTGAGGAATGGTTAATGGAGTTTAACATGGGCAGGACCACCTTTATAGTGAATAGCTGGGCCCTGGGGCATGTTGTAGAGCAGAGGGATCTAGGAGTGCAGGTACATAGTTTCCTGAAAGTGGCGTCACAGATAGATAAGATGGTCAAGGGCCCTTTGGCACACTGACCTTCATCAGTCAGGGAATTAATTGTAAACGTTGGGATGTTATGATCCAGTTGTACATTGGTTACATTTGGAGTATTGTGTTTGGTTTTGGCCACCCTGCTGCAGGGAAGATGTCGTTAAGCTGGAAAGGATGAAGAGAAGGTTTAAAAGAATGTCAGTTTAGTTTATTGTCACATGTTACCGAGGTACAGTGAAAAGCTTTTGTTGCGTGCTAACCAGTCAGCGGAAAGACAATAGATGGTTACAATCGATCCATTTACAGTGTATAGATGTATGATAGCAGAATAACGTTTAGTGCAAGGCGAAGTCCGATCAAGGATAGTCCAAGGGACATCAGAGGTAGATAGTAGTTCAGCACTGCTCTATGGTTGTGGTAGGATGATTCAGTTGCCTGATAGCAACTGGGAAGAAACTGTTCCTGAATCTGGAGGTGTGTGTTTAAATCACCCCCTTGTATTTAATGTAGATATAAAAAATGTTAGGGATTTTCTTTAATCCATCTTGCCAAAGCCATTCTGCTGTCCCTCTTTTCCCATCTAATTGCCTGCCTAACTTCTCTCCTCTTTATATTCTGCAAAAGCCCTGTCTAATTCCATCTTGAGCCTTGTATTTGCTTCCTTTTGCTTCCAAATTTCCAATCTCTTTGGCCATCTACGGTTCACTTACTTTGCCATCCTTCTCACTCCTCCTTGTCAGATGTGGACATAACCAATGACAATTGCTTCCGGTGTCCTGAGCTGTTTAACAGTGTGCTCTGGTCACTGGTGGCTTTTGTGCTCTGTTTGAGCCCCTCGTGCTGTGGTTCCCCTTCACGGTGGCGCAGCGGTAGAGTTACTGCCTCACAGCGCCAGAGACCCGGGTTGATCCCAAATACGGGTGCTGTCTGTACAGAGTTTGTACGTTCTAACTGTGCCCACGTGGGTTTTCTCTGGTTTCCTCCCACACTCGAGACGTGCAGGTTTGTAGGTTAATTAGCTTCAGTAAAGATTGTAAATTGTCCCTATTGTGTAGCAATGTTACAAAATGTTGATCTTTATTTAACAACGCGATAGCTCTATAGGATCCAGGTTCTTCCTCATCTTTATCTTTCTGAAGTATTAATGTAATCGTAGATTTTGCTAGTATCAGGTAATATTTGTTCTCTGAAAGCGTGTGTGTACATTTTCTGTAGACGAGGACTAAATATATCGTAAAAACTTTTATAGAATTCATTACTAAATCCGTCGGGACCTGGTGTTTTTCCATTTTTTAATGAGAATATTGTTTCTTCTATTTCCTTATTTGAGATTTGTGCTCCCGATTCCTCTTGTTCCTGCAATTCTAGTTTGGGAAGATTGCAATTATCCAGAAACTCAGTGATTGTGTTGGTGTCCGTTGTCGTTTTGGATGTATACAAATTCTCATAAAATTGCACAAATCTATTATTAATTTCATTCGGTAATGTTAATACTTCCCCTTTGTCTGATTTAATCTTTGAAATCGTGTGTTCCTTTTCTCATTTTTTTAATTGGCGTGCGAGAAGTTTATGAGGCTTCTCCCCAAATTCAAACTGTTCCTGTCTTGTAATTTGGAATAATCTTATAACTTTCTCTGATAGTAATTTATTTAATTTGAAATTTTGAGATTTTAAAAATCAAGTCTTCAATTTATCCCATCAGATAAAGCATAAAAAGAAGTTTAATTTGACACGTAATTCACTTTCATATCTTCAGTATTAAAGTTATGGCCATTTTCATACTCCGAAATTAGCATCTTGTTCCCCATTGCTTTTCCATTGACTTAACGCAAAAGTGTGATCGAGGACAGTCAAAAGCCCATAACTTTCTTAAAAATTAAGAGAACTGAAAGAAATTTTCAGTTATTATAGATTGAAGCATTCTGAAACAAATATGAAACAATCTTACTTGGATGACCCGAAATTAAAGCATATAATTAGTTAATTACCCAATTGTAGCTAATTACAAAATTAAATTACTTGATCTAAACATCTATCCATTTCTTAAGAAAATATTAACGTTTTTTTAAAAAGCCTAAGTGTCCAAATAACATTCACACAAGAATTCATAATATCACATGATTTTTAAATCTCATTATCATGAATTTATAGGCCAAATTGAAGGAATTTAGTGTTTAATGCCTGTAAATTAATGGCCATTAATTAATCAGCTTGCAAGTGGGATTTTATGGGACGCGATGGATTGGAACGTTGCGGTGAATTTAAACCCCATGTCGGCAAGAAAAATACTGCCGGTTCGTAGCAAGCACGTTTATATGTAAAAAAACGGCTTTCCTTTACCTGTCCCCGACGTGAAATCCGTCCCCTTTTGTCGGCGTTCACGGCAATAGAAGCTAATTTTTATTTTACTCCAGTGCTGAAATTGTCGGGCGATTTAAAAAAAAAAAAACAAATTTTCACATACCGGTAGTCGGAACGAATCTTCAGCAAAAGCTCGCACCGAGAACATATAACTCTGGAAGGCAGGGAAAACCGCATTTTAACCCCCAACCCCCCCCCCCCCCCCCCCCCCCCCCCCCCCCCCTCCCCCCTCAAAGACGCTAAAGTCAAGCACATGACCAGTGACAGAACTGCAGCGCCGCTGAAGATAAGTTTTGTAACATACCTATATTGTGTAGGATAGTGGAGTGGGATCGCTGGTTGGTGCAAAGGTAGGCTGAAGGGCCTGTTTCCACACTGTATCTCTAAACTAAACACGTTGAAGGAGACTAACCCAACTCTATCTGGCCACACATGGACATCCCCATCAGAGGCTATGTTGCAGTAAAGTACTTCTCCAAAACCACAGGTGAGCAGTTGCGTATCTGTTTGGAGGAAGAAAAACCTAAAGGATACTGCTGGATAATAGAACAATGCTTTTTATCATTTTGACCATGCTAGGCATACTGTGATCTGGAAATCCAGTGATAGACTTTGGCAGAGAAGCTAGTCTTGACTTTGGGATCAGCACTGCCCACACACATAGGATTGTCAAATGGACCAGCAAGTGGTGGGATGCCCAGTCTAGGTGGGGAGAGGGGCAAACAACCATCTCTAGTGAAGAGTCCTTGCTGAGACAGTTAGAACTCGTTAATTTGATGCCAATTAACGAGTACAGAATGTACAGAATGCAAAATTGAACGTGAAGATTAAATGAGAGTTCATCAATTTTTATCAACAATTAAAGAGAACTGCAATTTTAACATTGATTTGACTCTTGTAATTAAATGTAATTTGAGTCCAGTAGTTTAGAGATGCAGCTCAGAAACAGGCCCTTCAGCCCACCGATTCTGCGCTGACCGGCGAGCCTGGAAACGAACACTATCCTATGCACACTAGGGGCGGTTTACAATTTAACCAAACCATAAGCCTACAAAGCTGTACATCTTTGGAGTGTGGGAGGAAGCCAGAGTAACGTCACGGGGAGAAGAAACAAACACTGTACAAGCAGCACGCATAGTCAGGATCGAGCCTGGGTCTCTGGCCCCGCTAGCTCCTCTTTCTGTTCGAAGTATTTGAAACTAAATCTCTTGGCTAGACAGTTCCTGGGGGAGCAGAACAGTTCAGACACGCTCTGGATGATCTTTCCACAATTATGTGAGCACATGGGGATTCTCTCTGATTTATGTGCATCAGAGTGGCAACCTGGCTTGTACACGTAATCAGTCTGGTGGTCGAAGCCAAGCGCAGATGTTGCAATTTGATATTTGAATTGGAATAGAAGGACCTACCGTCAGAAAGTTGAGGATGAATTTCTTTAGTCAGAGGGTGGTGAATCTGTGGAAGTCATTGCCACAGATTTCCTTGGAGACCAGGTCATTGGGTATTTTTTAAAGTGGAGATTAAGAGTGTCAAAGGCAGAAGGCAGGAGAATGGGTTGGAGAGGTAGATCAGTCATGATTGAATGGCGTAGACATTTGGAAAGTGGTGAAATCATTGGACAAAGTCAGCATGGATTTACGAAAGGAAAATCATGTCTGACGAATCTTGTGGAATTTTTTGAGAATGTAACTAGTAGCGTGGATAAGGGAGAACCAGTGGATGTGGTATATCTGGACTTCCAGAAGGCTTTCGACAAGGTCCCACGTAAGAGATTAGTATACAAACTTAAAGCATACGGCATTAGGGGTTCAGTATTGATGTGGATAGAGAACTAGCTGGCAAACAGGAAGCAAAGAGTAGGAGTAAACGGGTCCTTTTCACAATGGCAGTCAGTGACTAGTGGGGTACCGCAGGGCTCAGTGCTGGGACCCCAGCTATTTACAATATATATTAATGATCTGGATGAGGGAATTGAAGGCAATATCTCCAAGTTTGCAGATGACACTAAGCTGGGGGGCAGTATTAGCTGTGAGGAGGATGCTAGGAGACTGCAAGGTGACTTGGGTAGGCTGGGTGAGTGGGCAAATGTTTGGCAGATGCAGTATAATGTGGATAAATGTGAGGTTATCCACTTTGGTGGCAAAAACAGGAAAGCAGACTATTATTTTTAATGGTGGCCGATTAGGAAAAGGGGAGATGCAGCGAGACCTGGGTGTCATGGTACACCAGTCATTGAAAGTAGGCATGCAGGTGCAGCAGGCAGTGAAAAAAAGCAAATAGTATGTTAGCTTTCATAGCAAAAGGATTTGAGTATAGGAGCAGGGAGGTTCTACTTCAGTTGTACAGGGTCTTGGTGAGACCACACCTGGAGTATTGCGTACAGTTTTGGTCTCCAAATCTGAGGAAGGACATTATTGCCATAGAGGGAGTGCAGAGAAGGTTCACCAGACTGATTCATGGGATATCAGGACTGTCTTATGCAGAAAGACTGGATAGACTCGGTTTATACTCTCTAGAATTTAGGAAATTGAGAGTGGATCTTATAGAAACTTACAAAATTCTTAAGGGGTTGGACAGGCTAGATGCAGGAAGATTGTTCCCGATGTTGGGGAAGTTCAGGACAAGGGGTCACAGCTTAAGGATAAGGGGGAAATCCTTTAAGACCGAGATGAGAAAGACTTTTTTCACACACAGAGTGGTGAGTCTCTGGAATTCTCTGCCACAGAGGGTGGTTGAGGCCAGTTCATTGGCTATATTTAAGAGGGCCATTGTGGCTGAGGGTATGGAGAGAAGGCAGGTACGGGGTACTGAGTTGGATGATCAGCCATGATCATATTGAATGGCGGTGCAGGCTTGAAGGGCCGAATGGTCTACTCCTGCACCTAATTTCTATGTTTCTAGACTTGATGGGCCGAACGGCCTATGACTTGTGAAACCTATGACTTATGAACTTGGAAAAAGGAAAATACTGGAAGTTCTCAGCTAGTCAGGCAGCATCTGAAGAGATGCATGGCAGTCCCTCTGCTCGCCTCTCCACAGACTGAACGAGCGTTTGTTATTGAATTCCTGTGTAAATGATGACGATAGTTGTCATTAACAAAGCACTTTTTGTACCAAGAATGCTCCTTGGCCAATTATGAAATGGCTGAGCGGTTCAATGCCTGGAATGTGATGCTTTGTGTTGTGGACATCACAGACACCCTCCCTGCCCTTGGGCAGTGAATTATCTGCTGCCGAGATGTCTGCCCAGCGGTTTTGCACGTATTGAGTTAGGTGTAGCAAGAGATCACAAGAAACTGCGGAGAATTGTGGGAAGCAGCCCAGGCCATCACACAAACCAACCTCCCTTCCATTGACTTCATTGCACTTCTTCCAACCTCTAGAAATATCTGCATTTCCCCAATCCTGGCCACTTGCTCATTCCCAATTTTAAATTTATCAGTGGCTAGGGACCTCAACCTTGGAATTACCTACGTAAACTTTCTGCCTTTCAAAACCCTCTTTAAGATCTTCAATAAAACTCGACTCGTCAATAAAACACACACCAACACTTCTATTTCCGTCGAAGGCTTAGGACGTTCGGCATGTCCCCAATGATTCTCACCACATCTGCAGATGCGCCGTGGAAAGCATTTTATCGGGATGCATCGCAGCATGGTTTGGGAACAGCCCTGTCCAAGACCAAAGATATTGCTGAGAATTGAGGACATAGCCCAGACCATCACACAAACCAACCTCCCTTCCATTGACTCCATTTGTACCTTGCGTTGCCTTGGCAAGGCCACCAGCATAATCAAGGATAAATTTCACCCTGGACACTCCCTCTTCTCCCCTCTCCCATCAGCCAAGAAGTACAGAAATGTGAAAACTCGCACCTCTAGATTCAGGGACAGTTTCTTCCCAGCTGTTATTGGGCAACTGAACCATCCTATCACCAAATGACCTACCTCATTGAAGACCCTCAGACTATCTTTAATTGGACTTTACCGGACTTTCTCTTGCACTAAACATTATTCCCTTCATCCCGTATCTACTCTGTGCACGGCTTGATTGTAATTGTGTATCGCCTGTCCACTGACTGGATACAATGCAACATAAACACTTTTCACCACACCTTGGAACACGTCGGAACTGCGCAACTTTAGAGGCCAGGTGAGAGTTGATCAGGATGTGGTTCTCTGAACTTGGGAGGGGAACCAACTTCTTTCCATTTTTCTTGACTAAAGTAATTTGATGGGAATCCTGGATCTCTTGTTTTGCTGTTACCATGGTGTTATATATGATACATTTGGGTGTGCAGCATTTTTTAAATCTTGAACATTTTATTTAAGGACATGTGCAGGCCTCTGTATTGCTAATGTAGTGCAGTCACAAAATGTCTCCAGGAGATTCTTTTTGTATCTCAGTTTAGTACAATGACTTTAATTATCAGTATATACAGGAACTACAAGTCTGAAGAAGCGTCTTGACCCGAAACGACACCCATTCCTTCTCTCCAGAAATGCTGCCTGTCCCGCTGAGTTACTCCAGCATTTAGTGTCCCTTCAACGACAGGTTAATGTCTACCTTTACATTGATTACCCAAGCAAACCAATAATGCGCTTACAAAGCACCAATGTCGCCCTCAATTCCTCTTTAAACGTGTACCCCTCAGATTCCTATTAAATGTATTTCCCTTAACCTTAAGCCTATGTCCTCTATTCACCTACTCTGTGCATCTATGCGATCTATTCCCCTCATGATCTTCTCCACCTCGATGCGATCATGCATTGTAGCTGCAGGTCTCTCGGGAGATGACCCAAGACCTGTTGCAACTGCAATACGCAGCAGCTGGTTGTGTAAGAGGCCAGGGTGCTCCATGAGACTGCAGCTCCAGCTCCATCCTGACACGCCTGGGGGAGTGGGGGCCAGTGATTCACTCAGACCACCAATGGCTCTATCGCCTCTTCATTCTACCATGACTGGCTGACTGCATGATGTGTAAAAGAAGGCAGCGGCACTCTGCTGATGCTGCACAATATTCTGGGAACAGATGCATTTAGATACTTGGATTATTTTCTCTGGAACGCCAGAGGTTGCATGGAGACCTGATCGATGTAAATAATGAGAGATGTAGATGGGGTCAGATGTAGGATTCCAGGAAGTAAAAAGTAAATACTAGTGGGCATAGCTTTAAGGTAAGAGGGGCAAAATGTAAAGGCAAGTGTTTTTTACACAGGGTTGTGAGTGCCTGGAATACGCTGCTCAAGAGGGTGGTTGAGGCAGATAGTGGCATTGAAGATACTTTTGGATAGGCACATGGGTATGGAGGGATGTGGACTATGCCAGCAGATAAAAGTTGGTCTTGGCATCAAATGATGCAATTCCGCACATTAACATATCCTACACGCACACACTAGGGACAATTTACAATGTTACCAAGCCAATTAATCTATATTCCTGTACATGGGAGTGTGGGAGGAAACCGGAGCTTCCGTAGAAAACCCATTCGGTCACAGGGAGAATGTGCAAATTCCGTACAGGCAGCACCCATAGTCGGGATCGAACCCGGGACTCTTGCACTGAGGCAGCAACCTCTACTGCTGTGCCTCCTAACTGCCATTGGCCTGATGTTCTGGTTTGGCCGGTGAGTCTTGCATAAATGGCCGTTATTTCCCTCGTTGTGGAATCTTCAGCCGCAGCTGGTGTGCAGCGGAGCGAGTTGATCAGCCCTAAGGTGCTGTTTGTTGTTCTGTTTGTTTGATGCGGTGACAAAGCTGCTCAACAAGTTTATTTTCCAGCCAGTTCCAGCAGCAGGTTGAACTCCAGTCCCACAGCTGAGCTCCTGGATGGTTTGTAAACACCCTATGCAAACGGCAGCCTGTGGTGCAGGCCACGTCTGTCACTGTCACTCGTGCCAGGCAAAGGCTGTGCCCTATCTTTCTTATTGATTGGCACTAAATATCAAGAGGGGGAATAGATCGGGTAGATGCACACAGTCTTTTTCCCAGAGGAGGAGAATTGAGAACCACAGGTTTAAGGTGCAGGGGGAAAGATTTAATAGGAACCCGAGCCATAACCTTTTCACACCTCGGGTGGTGGGTGTATGGAACGAGCTGCCAGAAGAGGTGGACAAAACAGCTGAAGAAACTCAGTGGGTGAGGCAGCATCTATGAAGCGAAGGAATAGGTGACATTTCAACACGGGAGGTATTTGAAGCAGGGACTATTGCAAAGCTTCAGAAACAGTTAGACAGGCCAGGTTTGGAGGAATATGGATCAAACACGGGCAGGTGGAACTCGTGTGGCTGGGGCATGTTGGTCGGTGTGGGTAAGTTGGGCCCACTGTATTACTATCTGGTTTACGCTTGGTTTAGAGATGCAGCATGGAAACAGGCCCTTCAACCCACTGTGTCCACATCGATCACCTGTACACTCGTTCCACGCTATCCAGCTCACATCCCACACACTAGGGGCAAATTACAGAAACCAACCTGCCCATGTGGAACGAAACCGGAGCACCTGGACAAAGCCCATGCGATCACGGAGAATGTGCAAACTCCATATAAACAGAACCCAGCATTCAGGATCAAACCCGGAATCTACTCCTGTTCCACTGTGCTGCCTTGCTGCAAGAAGTGTATATTTAGGGCATCAATTAACAATTCAAGCACTCTGTCCAGGATTTTGTTCACTTCTGGTGTAGCAGGTGAGCCCACACAACTGCAAATCCTCGCTCCTGTTGCCCGACGGGCTGGCAATGCAAGGAACCGTGCGTGCTTTAGAATCATTTCAAGGGCAGTTGTCTTTTTGCAGTGATTAGGGATAAAACGTTCCCACTGTGGACCTTTTGCCTGGGGAATGAGTGCAGTGCAGCTGTGCTGATTGTCCCCCCCCCGGCAGATGAACAGCTGACGGTAGGAAACATTCCCCTGTGACAGACACAAAGTGCTGGAGCAACTCAGCAGGACAGGCAGCATCTCTGGAGAAAATGAATGGGTGACTTTTTGGGTCGGAACCCTTCTTCTGACTCAGCCTGAAGATGGGTCTCAACCCAAAACATCGACATCCTTTTTCTCCAGAGATGCTGCCTGACTTGCTGAGTCAATTTGTGTCTCTCTTTGGTATAAACCAGCATCTGTAGTTTTGTTTCGTCAATCATTCCCAATCCCTTTCCAAAAGTGGCTCAAGCGATTAGTTGGCATAGAGCACTGAAACTGGCCCTTCAGCCCTATGTACCCATGCTAGTCAAGATATCTGAGCTCGTCCCATTTGGCCCATATCCTTCTGAATGCTTTCCATCCATGTCCCTGCCTCAATGTCTATCTATGACAGGACTCCTGGTTTCTGCCGAGACTACAAGCTACCTTGTCCTGCAGTTGTGTTCTGGCCTGGCGTCTGCACCATTGAAGTGGACAAGGAAAATAATCTGACCCATGGCTGCTGCCGACACCCAGGAGCTTGTATCATCATTCGTGGAGCTTATTTGGGGTTGATCCATGAAATGGTTTCTAAAATATACCTTTATTCACAGTGTATTCCAAATGAAATTTGAGGTGTTTCTTTCTTTGCATTCATCGAACTGTCAATGACATGGTTCCTCAAGTCTGAAGAAGGGTCTCGACCTGAAACGTCACCCATTACTTCTCTCCAGTGATGCATTTTGCGTCTATCTTCGATTTAAACCAGCATCTGCAGTTCCTTCCTACACGTGGTTCCTCAACATACGTGTGAAGCATTTGAGAGCCTGTCCCACAGGTCTCGGCCCCGGCACCCGTTGTGGCTGAAACGTAGAAACATATAAAATAGGTGCAGGAGGAGGCCATTCGGCCCTTCGAGCCAGCACCATTCATTGTGATCATGGCTGATCGTCCCCTATCAATAACCATGCCTGCCTTCTCCCCATATGCCTTGATTCCACTAGCCCCCAGAGCTCTATCTAACTCTCTCTTAAATCCATCCAGTGATTTGGCCTCCACTGCACTCTGTGGCAGGGAATTCCATAAATTCACAACTCTCTGGGTGAAAATGTGTTTTCTCACCTCAGTCTTAAATGACCTCCCCTTTATTCTAAGACTGTGGCCCCTGGTTCTGGACTCGCCCAACATTAGGAACATTTTTCCTGCATCTAGCCTGTCCAGTCCTTTTATAATTTTATGTTTCCATAAGATCCCCCCCTCATCCTTCTAAACTCCAGTGAATACAAGGCTAGTCTTATCAATCTTTCCTCATATGACAGTCCTGCCATCCCAGGGATCAATCTCGTGAACCTATGCTGCACTGCCTCAATCACAAGGATGTCCTTCCTCAAATTAGGAGACGAAAACTGTACACAATGAACCCGAGAGCTTGTCCTTCTCCTCAAAGCTTAAGCTTCAGTGCATCCCTCAGACGTACCCTGCACCCAACCCATGAGTGTGATGATGAAGCTCTGCTGCTGTATTATAGGGAGTGGGGCAGAGAGGGCAGTAGGTTAATCTCGTCCCAACTAAGCGGCCATTCGGTCAGAATTGGGTAGAGATGAATACTGTTCTGCTGCAGGAAACCAGGTTGTCAAACAAGAGGTGGACGCCCAGGGCTGGAGTAACTCAGCGGGTCAGGCAGCATCGCTGGAGAACATGGATAGGTGATATTTTGGGTCGGGACTCTTATTCAGAATCCGAAGAAGACTCCCAAACCTTTCCCATCCTTATACTCCAGAGATGCTGCCTGACCCGCTGAGTTACTCATCACTTTGTGTCTATCTATGGTATAAACCAGCATCTGCATTCTTTGTTTCTGCGTACTGTCAAGCAAGAGGATTACTTTAAGTGCCCCATCAATCATTCCCATTGTCGAGATGAGAATGACACTGGATCGTGTTTCATTGTCAATGTCTGTGTCACAAAGCGCGGAGCCTTCTAGTCGATGCCCTGAGGAGATGTGAGAATGGAAGCTACTCTTGATGTAGAGAGAGGATTTAAATTACCTCAGACACACCCACTCTGCCTCACTGACCTGCTGGGAGCCAAGCCGTGAGCAGCAGCTGTCTCCTGTGGCACGCTGAAAACTAGACGGAAATAAAAACTCTAATCCTAGTTGATACTTTCCTGCAGTGTAGATTGACCTCAAGTTCAGGGTTGCAACTTTCAGAGACAGGGATTCAATGGGATGTTGTCTGGATGGAATACCAGGAATGAACCCAGGAATTGTTGGCTTTATAATGCACTGGTCGGACCACATGTATAGTATTGTGAACATTTTTGGGTCTCGTATCTGAGGAAGGGTGTGCTGGTGTTGGAGAGGGTCCAGAGGAGGTTTACAAGAATGATCCCAGGAGTGGTTAGGTTAACATATGATGAGGGTTTGATGGCGCTGGGCATGTACTCGTTGGAGTTTAGAAGGATGATGGGGAACCTCATTGAAACTTACCGAACAGTGAAAGGCCTGGATAGAGTGAATGTCGAGAGGATGTTCCCAGTACTGGGAGAGACTAGGAAACAGAGGGCATACCCTCGGAATAAAAGGACGTACCTTTAGAAAGGAAATGAGGAGGAATTTCTTTAGTCGGAGGGTGGTGAATCTGTGGAATCCATTGCCACAGAAGGCTGTGGAGGCCGTCAATGGATATTTTTAAGGCGGAGATTGACAGATTCTTGATTAGTAAAGGTATTGGGGGTTATGGGGAGAAGGCAGGAGAATGGGGTTGAGAGGGAGAGATAGATCAACTGTGATTGAATGGCAGAGTAGACTTGATGGACCAAATGGCCTAATTCTGCTCCTAGAATTTATGAACCTCACCTATCCTTGTCAGCCCATCACATCCTCAGTGACTGAACTGTACAACTCTTGGCTCTAGTTATCAGTGATGTTAAATTGTTAACGTCTGATTACAGTTAACATTGCGCAGAGGCTCAATGATTCAGTGAGCTGACCCAGCCTCCTTGGTAAACAAGGACGGGCACTGTCCATGTTCTGAGAACAAGTCTGTAATGTTTTTATTGGAGCAGACTAGTTTCCCCTGCTGATGTTGATCTGGTGGAATGAGTTTGATTTGCCAAAATTCAGTTTTTTTTTACCAAACAACAAGCAGCTGGAGGTGCGGCATAAATAGTTTAATCTGAGCAAGTGCGAGGTGTTGTGCCTTGTGAGGTCAAATCCAAGGGGAAAATATATAATTAATGGCCTGAGCCTGCAGAGCAATGATGTACAGAGGGATCTTGGGATCAGATTTGATCATTCCCTGACTAGCAACACAAGTAGATAGTGTGGTAAAGAAGGCATATGGTATGCATGCCTTCATAGGTCAGGCATGGAGTATTGGAGTTGTGATGCAGCTTTGTGGGACTTTACAGTTCTGGTCACCCCATTACAGGAAGGATGCGAGGCTTTGGACAGGAGGTTTACCAGAATGTTGCCTGGATTTAGGGGGGGGTTTGCTCCAGAAAGATGTTGGACAGACCTGGATTGATGTCCCTGGAGCGCTGGAGGATGTAGTGTATGAAGTTATGAGAGGTGTTGATGGGGTAGACAGTCAGACTATCTTTCCATGGATGGGAAAGCCAAATACTAGCGGCCATAACTTTATAGTGAGAGTGGCAATGTTTAAAGGAGATGTGTGGCAAGTTGTTTAAGCCGGTAGTGAGTGCCTGTCAGATGTGGTTGTTGAGGCAGATACGATAATGGCATGAGGGAGACTAAGAGAGGCATATGGATAGCGGGGTATATGGATTATGTGCCGGCAGATATTCGGTACAGATATTTTTGGCCGAATGGCCTGTTGTGTGTTAGATAGCATCTGTGGAGGGTCATAGAATGCAGATATGGAATCACACAGCTCGGAAGTGGGCCCTTTGACGTAATTCGCCTCTGCAGACGAAGATATTGTAGCTGCCTCAACTACCTACTGTGGCAGCTCAGTATGTGGACCTCTGGTTGAACCGTCTGAGTGAAAATGTTGCCTTTCTGGTTCCAATAATATCTTTCCCCTCTCACCTTAAACCCATGGTGCTTCATTCCCTTACTCCAGGTGCATGACTCTGCTTTCACCCTCTCTATACATGGTATGATTTCATACACCCCGATAGGATCAGCCTTCTGTACTCCAGAATAAAGTCCGACCCTGCCCAACCTCTCCCTATAATGGTTCAATTGTGCTTTTATCGCCAAATGCTAACACAGTGAAGTGCTTTTTCTTACAAACAGTCCAGTAGAGTATTGCCACATACCCGATCGTCAACTAGCAAGTCTATAGAATTAGTCTGCTGGGCCTGCATGCAAGAGGCACTCTGTTTTGGCACCATTTTCCAAGTCCATGCTCTTGTTCTTGAGCGGTGCCTGTTCTAGGCCAGCCCCAGGCTGCAGCGGGCCTCCATCTGTCGCCCTCCTTGGCTCTGGCCCTCAACTCCAGGACGCATCCTCATGGGGGTTAGGGGCCTTTGTCTGTTGAGTGAAATGGTTAGTAATGTTTTGGGTCAGAATCTTTGTCTGCCCATTATTTTCCCTGCCACAGATGCTGCCTGACTTGCTGAGTTCTCCAGCATGTGGTTGGTTTTGCTGGAGATTCCAGCAGCTCTAGTCTCTTAGTCGGTGTGGGCAAGTTGAGCTGAAGGACCTGTCTCCATGCTGTATGACTATGTGTAGTCTTAACCAAGCTGTTTGACTTCTGTGCAGGATTTCCACAATGGTTTACCACCCTGAATTTGAAAATGCTGGGAAGGAGACTGGCCTGCAGATCTGGCGGGTGGAGAAGCTGGACCTCGTGGCCGTGCCCAAGAACCTATACGGGGACTTCTTCGTGGGAGACGCATACCTGGTGATGCGCACCATTCAGCAGCGCTCGGGCAAGTTTCAGTACGACCTGCACTTCTGGCTGGGTGAGTGCTGCTCTCAGCAATTACAGTCCTGATACTATCTTTGAATCAGCATTGGCACTTCTCTCTCCCAAACGTCATTCAGGGAAGGTGCCGTCAACTGTTCCATTTGCAAGCAGGTGCCTGGAATTTTGGATACACGGCTGTAGGATTTGTGGCCACGGAACTAAACAGATGACCAGATTCTGCAATACTAATCCAGTTCCAATACTCAGATGTTTATTTCTTGGCTGCTTGTAAATTCCTCCATCTGTAATATCTATGCTGTGTATTTGCATCAAATTCAAATTGCCGTCTGCTGGCTTATTTTCAATGTAGCTTGTGAAGTAACTTATGCATGCATTTGAAGCAACTGTGCAACACTCCAGTAAACTGGAGGAGGATTTCACATAGGAACTGATTGCAATTGTGACCCTTCCACAAAAATGCCCTGGTATCAACATACTCAAGGGACTGTGTATGAGGGTTTCCTGAATCTGGGCCCAGCTCAGATAGGATCAGACACAATTTAAAACATCTCTTGGATCAGTGGTGAGTTTCTCGTACAAGTCAGTTTATTCAACGCCTTAACAGTACGCACTGGTAAATGCTCTGCGAGAACCGAAAGTGTTTCAAAGATTCACAGCACCTACAGCATTTTTATCTTCTCACAAAACAATGGTTACTTGTGAAATCTACATTTAAATAAATCATCATTGATCAATATCTCTGTAACCTTTGGATTTTTGTCTTTCCCCGGAATTAACTTTAAGCTCATGCTTCCTGTTACTTACAAAGCCACTTTCCATTTGTATAACAAATGGACACCATAAATGGCAGTGCCCCTGTTCACTTTCACTTTGCTTAGTTTATAACTCTCAATGTTTATTTTAACTGAACTAGCTGAGCTGTGGAGCCGAAATGTCATGATAAATCTATTTATTGCCTCACTAACGTCCTTAAGTTCTCCATGTTGGCCATTTTTTCCCCATCATGCTTCCCCAGTATGTAAGCTGTTGGGTTAAACAGATTCGAAACAACTATTTTTCCTTTTATAATTTTCAACATCTGACAATAGAGTCTGTGGTCGAGGAAACCCTCTTCTCTTTCTCTCCCCACACACTCACTCACTCTCAACCCAATACCAGAGCGGTGGGTCATTTGGGAGACGATGGACAAGTTTGATATTTACAGGGAGAGGGACACCTGGGTTCGATCCTCACTACAGGTGCTGTCTGTATGGAGTTTGTACGTTCTCCCAGTGACCTGCGTGGGTTTTCTACCAAGATCTTCGGTTTCCTTCCACACTCCAAAGACGTACAGGTTTTGTATGTTAATTGGCTTGGTATAAATGTAAATGTTCCTGTGTGGGTGTGTGGGATAGTGTTAGTGTGCAGGGATCACTGGTCGGTGCAGACTCGGTGGGCTGAAGAGCCAGTTTCCTTCAATATCTCTAAACTTCTGATGAAGGACTCCCCCCTCCCTCATGGTTTCTCTGATCTTGGGTGATGTGGGTTCAAGATGTTTCCTCTACACTTGCTGCATCAAACTGATGGCAATGCAATAATGGGAGGAGATGCGGCAATTGGAGTTTAATCTGAGCAAGTGTGTGGTGTTGCACTTTGGGTAGGCTAACATAAGGGGAAACAGTACAATGAACACTTGCTCCGTCAAAGTGTGTGGGGGTGGCACCCGGTGGAGATCGTTGTTGTCCTGAAGTCCCTGTATCAGTTGGGGACATCTCGACTGCTCCCTGGGCTTGTGTATTTGGTTGAACAACAGATGCCTCTGTACTCCGGTGAAGGAGCCCGGGTCAGGAGCATGGAGGAGAACTGAACTGAATTTGTTGTTTTTGTAACGTGGGCAGTGTTTGTTTCCCAGCCTCTCCATTGTCTGTTGCCTCCTGCAATCCCTGCTCAAACCCTCTCTCAATCTGCTGAAAGATGTCCTCCTTAGATTCCGAGCCACGGCTCGTCCAATTGGAAGGAGTCGGGTTCTGTTTTTGGCTCCACTGTCTGAATTCCACATTGAATTGTCTTGCTGAATCCCCTCCCTTTTTTGAGAAAATAAACTACTTGTTAAAGTCCATCTGTTTGACCCAGCTCTCAATCACCTGCCCAGACATTTCTTTTGTGCTTTGATAACAAATTACTGTAGACATAACCATCGCTGCCATTGGGGGTTGGTAGTTAGATTGAGGATTGAGTGTATGTCCCAGCACTCGGCATTTCCCAGTGATAAGACCACAGTAGGAGTGGAGTAGCTGGTATTACTGCACCTGCCTAAGTCCTTCAGGCCTGGCTTGTAATCTTTGGACCCCTGAGCAATGTCATTAGTTATAAGAGCAGAATAGGACCATTCAGCCCATCATGTCCTACTCCGCCATTAAATCATGGCTGATCTATCTCTTCTTCCTAACCCCATTCTCCTGCCTTCTTTCCCCATAGCCTCCGACACCTGTACTAACCAAGAATCTGTCTCTACCTTAAAAATATCCATCGACTTGGCCTCCGCAGCCGTCTGTGACAAAGAATTCCATAGATTCACCACCCTCTGAATAAAGAAATCCTTTCACATCTTCCAAAAGGAACATCCTTTAATTCTGAGGCTGTGACCTCTAGTCCGAGACTCTCCCACTAGTGGAAACATCGTCTCCACATCCATTCTATCCAAGCCTTTCACTTCATTATTTTTCAATGTGGTTCCCCCTCATTCTTCTAAACTCCAGCAAGTACAGACACTTTAGGTTTTAATATGTTGATGACCTTCTGTTCCACAGGGTGAATGTAGTCTTTTACCCAGAGTGGGACAATCTGGAACCAGGAGACATGGGTTTAAGGTGAGAGGGAAAAGATATAACAGGAACCTGAGGAACAACATTTTCATATTGAGGGTAGTGAGATTATGGAACAAGCTGCCAGAGGAGGTAGTTGAGGCAAATATTATAAACAACGTTTAAAAGGCACTTGGACAGGTATGTGGATAGGAAAGGTTCTGAAGGCTATAGGCCAAGCTTTGATGGGGTAGATAGACACAAAGCTGGAGTAACTCAGCGGGGCAGGCAGCATCTCTGGAGAGAAGGGATAGGTGACGTTTTGAATCAAGACCCTTCTTAGGTGGGGTTTCTTGATTGGCCTGAGTAGTTGGGCTGAAGGAGCCTGTTACAGTGCTTTGTGACAATGACACACGTGCCCTATTACGTTGGAAAATTCTGAGTACACTCATTGAAATAAATATCCTTGCTTGACCAACCCTACTTTAAGCATCTCTACCCCTTTGTTTCTTCACACCAAGGCACCTTTATTAATTTAATGAAAGGTGCAGGTTTTCTACACTAGTATATCTGTGGGGGATGGATGCCGCTCTTATGGATCAACTTCTTGCTTTGCGAAGTAAAGGTGGAACTATCTTTAATTGGACTTTATCTTACACGAAACGTTATTCCCTTTATCATGTATCTGTACACTGTGGGCGGCTCTATTGTAATCATGTATTGTCCTTCCGCTGACTGGTGTGCTTGCAACAAAAGCTTCTCACTGTATCTATAACCTATATGTTCCACATGACAACAAACTAAGTTTAGTAATGAGCGGGTATTCTTAGTAGGAGATCATTTTCTTGCCAAGGCAAAGCATAGAGGTCTGTGCACCAAGATTTGCCCCCTGCATTCCCATGCAACATGGATGCGACCATAGCTTGCTCGAGACAAGCCAGCCTTGTGACTGCTTCCGTCCCCCCTCAGTGACCGCAGCAATGTCTCCTCGTCTCACAACCAGCGTGCCCACGACTGTACCGCCCCACAAAGTCAGCACTCTGTAGAATGTGTCGGAAATGAGTTGCACCTAGAACTTGTTTCCTTGTAGCTTTATGTCTCTCTCTCTAAAGATATGCTGTGTATTTTAATTAGCATAACCATGCTTTCCTCAGTCTTAATTCCTTAATTGTGCTTTACTTTAACCATTTTCCTCCGTGGGTTTTGTATAATTAAAGGCCGTTGCTTCCCCACTGTTATCAGATTCCTTACCTCTTATAAACAAAGGATATTCCCAATTTCCCCCCATCTACCTGCTTGCATGTCTTGCACTTTTTTCTCCAGCGCTTTCTCTGTAGCTGTAACACTATTGCACACTGTTCTGGTTTTTCTTTTGCACAACGTGTGGTTAGGTGGTAATCGTGTGCGGGTGATTCACATGGATGGAATGCAAAACTAACTCTCACTATCTTGGCAGACATGACAAAAGTAAACATAACAATTTGGGCTGTAATTTTCCATTAATATTAGTAAGTTTACACTATCGTACATTCCTCTGTTTGTTCCCACTAGACACTACTTTAAGACCATGTAACGCTGCAGGAATGCACTAGGACATTAATTATTCAGACGTTAGCAGCCAGCCAGGCCTGTGCTTGGCTCTTTTTGAAAGAGCTGTCCGAATATTTCTTGTGGTTTTCTTTTCTTCATAATCCTGTCTAGTTATTTTATGTATCAAGCCCTCGTATGAAAAATGCTTTTGGATACAGAACGTAGAGCCGTACAGCACAAGATCAGGCCTTCGGCCCACTATGTGTGCCTTGAACATTATGCCAAGACCATCACTAATCAACCTGTACATGATCCATATCGCTCCACGCCCTGCATATTCACATTCCTACCCAAGAGTCTCTTGCGTTTCACAAACATTTTGGCTTTAACCACTACCCCTGGCAGCGCGTTGCAGGCACTCGCCACCCTCTCAGCTGCACCTCTCCTTTTAACGTTGCCTCTCATGCCTTGAAAACTATGCCCTCTAGTGTTGGACTGGGAAAACTGTCCTGACTGTCAACTTTATCTCTGCTTCTCATAATTTTATATACGTTGATCAGGTCTCCCCAAAACCTCTAATCAGTTTGTCCAACCTCTTTCTGTAGCTAATACCTCCTAATCCAGGCATCCATTTAGTACGGGCACAAAATGCTGGAGTGACTCGGTGGGTCAAGCAGCATCTCTGGAGAACATGGATACTTGATGTTTCGGTTTGGGACACTTCTTCAGTCTGATTGTAGGATCTTGACTTGGAACATCACCTGTCCATGCGATGCTGCCTAACCCACTGGCTTACTCCAGCATGATCAAGGACTAGCCGTACCTGGTCACTCCATCGTCTCCCCTCTCCCATAGGCAAGAGGTACAGAAGTTTGAAAACTCGAAACTCCAGATTCGGGGACAGTTTCTTCCCAGCTGCCATCAGGCAACTGGACAATCCTATATCTCTATCTCCCTCCCCCACCCTAGTCGCACTAGCTTCTTATTTTCACACCACAAACAGCTTACAATGGCTTGTTCCCTTTATCATCGATACTTTTTTGCATATCTTTCATTCATTGTTCTTTATCTCTCACATCACCGTCTATATCTCTCGTTTCCCTGATCCCTGACCAGTCTGAAGAAGGGTCTCGACCCGAAACGTCGCCTATCTCCTTCGCTCCTTAGATGCTGCTGCACCCGCTGAGTTTCTCCAGCATTTTGTGTAACCCTGGACAATCCTATCACCAGTTGGAGTCCATCTACCTCATTGGAGACCTTTGCACTATCTGTAATGGACTATATATTGTACTAATTGTACAGGTGCAGTGAAAAACGTTATTGCATGTTATTATCCAGTTGGCAAAAACGTTGTACATGATTCCAATCAAACTGTCCCGTGTACAGATACAGGATAAAGGATGAATGTTAAACCTATTATCCTGTGGCTGTACACTGTGGACAGCCTGATTGTAATCGTGTACCGTGTGTTTGCTGGCTGGATAACATGCAACAAAGTTTTATAGTGTGCCATAAACTAAACGTTTAGTGTCTTTAGGTGTGAATCGGTATTAGCAGTTCTTTGTTTCAACATCATTCAATGCACCCTTTCCAAAGCCTCCACATCCTTCCAGTAATGTGTGTGTTTCTGTTTAAATCCCTTTGTGTTGAGCAGGAGACTCATGTTCCCAGGATGAGAAGGGGGCGGCTGCCATCTTCACGGTGCAGATGGATGACTATCTCAGCGGGATCCCTGTCCAGTACCGGGAGGTGCAGGGCCACGAGTCCAATGTCTTCCTGGGCAACTTCAAGCAAGGCCTCAAGTACAAGGTGAGGACATGTTGGTGAAGCTCATCCACTGCCGTTGGGTTTGGCACATGGGCACGTTCGCTTTGCTCCATTATCTCTGTCAGCTGGGAGTAACGGAGAAAAGGCAAGGCCTCCTTGTTTCCCTAAGGATCTGGAGACATTGGAGAAGATGTTTACCTGGGCGGTGCCCGGATTGGAAGATCTTGGGTGTAGGGAGAAGTTGGACAAACTTGGATTGTTTTCTCTGGCGGTTAGGGGTTGAGAAGAGATCTGATGGAAGTGTATAAAGTTATGAGAGGCACAAGCGGGGTAAACTGAACCTTTTTCTCAGGGTGGAAATGTCAAAAACAGGAGGGCATCGTTTTCAGGTGCGAGTGGCAACGTTTAAGGACGTGTGCGGGTGCCTGGAGCCTGCTGCCTAGGGTGGTGGTGCAGGTGCAATAGTGGCATTCTGAGAGACTTTTGGACAGGCACGTGGTTGTGGAGGGATATGGATCACGTGCAGGTAGATGAGATTAGATTAAGCCGGCACCGTGTTCAACACAGACTTTGTGGGCCCAAGTGTCTGTCCTGCTGTTCTGTGTTCATGACCCGTGGTGGAGACTGAGTGCAGGCAAGATGCGACAGGAAGATTTGACCCATGGGCCACTAGCCTTGATTGATTGTTCTGGGCAGCCCCTCCGCCCACCCCTTCCCCTCTACCCTGCCAGCCAGATCTGTGTATAAAAACACAAATATAAAACCGGGATGTAAGGCTGGGACCTTGGTAGGCACTGGTCAGACCATATTTGGAGTGTTGTGAGCAGTTTTGGGCCCAATAACCTGAGGAAGGATGTGCTGGCAGATGAAGGATCCAGAGGAGGCTTACGAGAATGATCCCAGGAATGATCGGGTTAACGTATGATGAGCGTTTGATAGCACTGGGCTTGTACTCGCTGATGTTTAGAAGGATGAGGGGGGGGGGACCTCATTGAAACTCACAGAATAGTGAAACGCCTGGATAGAGTGGATGTGGAGAGGATGCATCCACTAGTGGGAGAGTCCGGGACCAGAGGCCATAGCCTCAGAATAAAAGGACGTAACTTTAGAAAGGAGATGAGGAATTTCTTTAGTCAGAGGATGGTGAATCTGTGGAATTAATTGCCACAGATGGCTGTGGAGGCCAAGTCAATAGATATTTTTAATGGAAGACGAACACAAAAGGAAGGAGTATCTCAGCGAGACAGGCAGCATCTCTGTGGGGGGAAAAAAGGATTAGGTGACGTTTCAGATCGAGACACTTCAGGTGATGCGGATTGAGAGATTTGTGTCTAGTACAAGTGTCAATGGTTATGGGGAGGAGGCAGGAGAATGAGGTTGAGAGAGAAAGATGGAACCGCCATGATTGAATGGCGAGGTGGACTCGATGGGCCGAATGGCCTAATTCTGCTCCTATAACTTGTGAACTGGCCTGTATGCAGCTAATGCAAACAGCTGAAAGATGAATACATCTTCCCATCTTATTTAGTTGCTTATCCCAGTTTGTACATTTTTCCTCTGATTTTTAATGCAAGAAGCATGAAAGCGTGGCACTAATGGACGCTGGAAATGATGAAGGATGGGAGATGCAAGTGTCACTAAACGTCCCAACAGGATGTGTTGGATGTTATTTTCAGACATACAGCGTGGAAACGGGGACCGCTGTGTCCACACTGACCAGCGATCCCCACACATTAACACTATCCTACACACACTAGGGACAATTTTGCGTTTTCATACCAAGCCAATTAACCTATAAACCTGTACGTCCTTGGAGTGTGGGAGGAAACCGAAGATCTCTGATTAAATTCACACAGGTCACGTGGACAACGTACAAACTCCATACTGACAGCACCCGTAGTCAGGATCGAACCCAGATCTCTGGCACTGTAAGGCAGCAATTCTGCCACTGTGCCACCGTTTTACCAGCTGTTCTGTGAAGGTTGAGACAGGTCTTTTGACCCATCCCATTAATCGAAGGGAAGGCTACACTTGATTGATTTAACATGACATTTTTGTGCAGTGGTGGGAATATTATGAGATGCAGAAAGGGCTTTGCGTCAGGTAACAGTGCAAGGACTTGCGTTGAAGGCAGCTTTGCCACGGTTAGCAAGAGAGGTGAAGGGCAAACAGAGTGGGTACAGTGTGATGGTGGGCAGAATAGGGGAAAGATGATGGCAGGCAAACGGAGCTTGGGTGCAGGTGATGGTTCCATGGGTGGAGACACATCATATGCCTCTGAACCCGAGAATGAGCAGAGTCAATGGGTTTTTTCTAACCGGTCAGTAATTTTATGGTCCTCATTGTTGAGATTGGACTTTATGCCAGATTTTGAGTTAATGAGATTTTTAAGGTGTTCTGCTCCTAGTGGAAGTGGCAGTTTTGAAGTTGGTTGAGGGAGCATAGAGTGATACAGTGTGGAAACGGGATCTTCGGCCCAACTCGACCACACTGACCAACAATGTCCCAGCTACACTAGTCCCACTAGCCTGCACTTGGTCTATATCCCTCAATCTGTCCGATCCATGTTTCTTAAATGCCGGGATAGTCCCTGCCTCGACCACCTCCTCTAGCAGCTTGTTCCATACACCCACCACCTGAAGCTGAGCTGAATACTGAGGTAGGAGAGAGTGTTGGTTCGAAAACGTTGACCATCCTTTTGCTGGTTTGGAGGAGCAACAGGAATCAAGACTGCATTGGTGCATGCAGGTAGCACTGCCTGGCCTTCGGGATATGCATGTTTAGAAGTTACTACGCGGTGGCATAGCGGTAGAGTTGTTGCCTTGCAACGCCAGAGACCAGGGTTCAACCCTGACCTCGGGTGCTCTCCCTACTGAGTTTGTACGTTCTCCCCTTGACCTGCGTGGGTTTTATCCGGGAGCTCCGGTTTCCTCCCACACTCCAAAGACGTACAGCTTTGCAGGCTAATTGGCTTCAGTAAATTGGAACTTGTCCCTAGTGTGTGTAGGATCGTGTTAGTGTACAGGGATGGCTGGCCGGTGCGGACTCAGTGGGGGAAGGGCTTGTTTCCACACTGTATCTCACAACTGAAAAGTGTGCTCCCCATGGTACTCTCTCCTTCTAGTGGGTTGTGTGACTGCTCCGTTGGGTATGGTGTCAAAACCGTCAGCGACTGGTGCCTTTAAATGCAAGACTATTTAAAATCTCCTTCACAACTACAAGTGCACCTCGTGTGCTAGTTGCCCCAGTTGTCATAAAAAATATTGAGAGCCCCACAACTAGTAAAAGTTGTTCAGCGTGGTGACTGTTGGGTGTTGGACACAACCTGTTTTACAAAAGGATGTCTTGACGCATTAAATGCAACTGTGTGCTGCTATTTCTGCTGCAGGCTGGCGGAGTTGCATCTGGATTTTCCCACGTGGTGCCCAATGAGGTGACGGTGCAGCGATGCCTCCATCTAAAGGGCCGCAGGACGGTGCGAGCGATCGAGGTCCCCTTGGCGTGGGATAGCTTCAACTCTGGAGACTGCTTCATCGTTGACCTGGGAGATGTGAGTCCTAAACCCTGTCAGCGGATGCCTGGTGTTGCTTGGTAACCAAGCCAGGAACTCTGTGTTTTAATTACCCACGGAAGCATCACAAGTCACTTGTATTCTGCAGGTGGACTGTGAAGAGGAACTGATTCCAAGTACATGTAGCCAGTGTCTGCTTTCAAAGATAGGCACAAAGTGCTGGAGTAACTCAGCGGGCCTGGCAGCATCTCTGGAGAAAAAGAATGGGTGATATTTTTTCAGCTCCAGCACTTTGTGTTTATCTTCAATGTAAACCACATCTGCAGTCCCTTCACACACATTTTGTCTGCTTCCAGAGCATTCTCTTCAGGTATCTGTCTTGAGCGTGAATGTTTATACAGCATCGATTAACTGGTGCAATAACACAGTAATCTCTCATTTTGCCAAATCATTCCAAATGCCTGAAACAAAACGTACATGATCTTAATGGGTTTATAAGAGTCCGAACAAGTATTCTGACCCGAAACGTTGCCTATCCCTGTTCCCCAGGGATGCTGCCTAAACCAGTGAGTTTCTCCCAGCATTTTATGTCTAAGCCAGCATCTGCAGTTCCTCTTTATTATAATCTTAAGGGGGCTTGGCTGGCTGCAGATACAGAACTGCTGTCTCCTCTGGCTGGGAACTGTGGAACCGGCAATCTGCCTCGAAACAAGGACTATGCTGCTCAAATAATACCAGGAATTTCTTTGCCCAGATGTGATAAACCTTGAATTTTCTACCTAAAAGTGGAGAAACAGAAATTAGGTGCAGGAGCAGGCCATTCGGCTCTTCGAGCCTGCACCGCCATTCAATATGATCATGGCTGATCATCCAACTCAGTATCCAGTACCTGCCTTATCTCCATACCCCCTGATCCCTTCAGCCACAAGGGCCACATCCAATTCCCTCTTAAATATGGCCAATGAACTGGCCTCAACTACCTTCTGTGGCAGAGAATTCCACAGATTCACCACTCTCTGTGTGAAAAACGATTTTCTCATCTCGGTCCTAAAAGACTATCCCCCTATCCTTAAACTGTGACCCCTTGTCCTGGACTTCCCCAACATCGGGAACAATCTTCTTGCATCTAGCCTGTCCAACCCCTTAAGAATTTTGTAAGTCTCTATGAGATCCCCCCTCAATCTTCTAAATTCCAGTGAGTACAAGCCGAGTCTATCCAGTCTTTCTTCATATGGAAGTCGTGCCATCCCAGGAATCAGTCTGGTGAATCTTCTCTGCACTCCCTCTATGGCAAGAATGTCTTTCCTCAGATTAGGAGACCAAAACTGTACGCAATACTCCAGGTGTGGTCTCACCAAGACCCTGTACAACTGCAGTAGAACCTCCCTGCTCTTGTACTCAAATCCTTTTGCTATGAATGCCAACATGCAAGGGACCTACATTTGTTTTAACTAATCTTTTTTGCTTCACATATCGATAAAAACCTTTGCAGTCAGTTTTTATGTTTCCTGCCAGTTTTCTTTCATAATCCGTTTTCCCTTTCCTAATTAAGCCCTTTGTCCTCCTCTTTTTGTCTCTGAATTTCTCCCAGTCCCCTGGTAGGCTGCTTTTTCTGGCTAATTTGTACGCTTCATCTTTTGCTTTGATACTATCCCTGATTTCCCTTGTTATCCACGGATGCTCTACCTTCCCTGATTTATTCTTTTGCCATACTGGGATGAACAATTGTTGTACTTCATCCATGCAGTCTTTAAATGCCTTCCATTGCATATCCACCGTCAACCCTTCAAGAATCAATTGCCAGTCCATCTTGGCTAATTCACGTCTCATACCCTCAAAGTTACCTTTCTTTAAGTTCAGGACCCGTGTTTCTGAATTAACAATGTCACTCTCCATCCTAATGAAGAACTCAACTGTATTATGGTCACTCTTGCCCAAGGGGCCACGTGCAACAAGTCTGCTAACTAACCCTTCCTCATTACTCAATACCCAGTCTAGAATAGCCTGCTCTCTCGTTGGTTCCTCTACATGTTAGTTTAGAAAACTATCCCGCATACATTCCAAGAAATCCTCTTCCTCAGCACCCCTGCCAATTTGATTCACCCAATCTAAATGCAGATTGAAGTCACCCATTATAACGGTTTTACCTTCGTTGCACGCATTTCTAATTTCCTGTTTGATGCCATCCCCAACTCCACTACTACTGTTAGGTGGCCTGTACACAACACCCACTAGCGTTTTCTGCCCCTTAGTGTTTCGCAGCTCCACCCATATCGATTCCATATCCTCCAAGCTAATGTCCTTCCTTTCTATTGCGTTAATCTCCTCTCTAACCAGCAACGCTACCCCACCTCCCTTTCCTCTCTGTCTATCCCTCCTGAATATTGAATATCCTTGGATGTTCAGCTCCCAGTCTTGGTCATCCTGGAGCCATGTCTCCGTGATCCCAACTATATCATAATTATTAATAGCTATCTGCACATTCAACTCATCCACCTTATTACGAATGCTCCTCACATTGAAACAAAGCCTTCAGGCTTGTTTTTACAACGCTCTTGCCCCTTTTACAATAATGTTGAAAAGTGGCCCTTTTAGATTTTTGCCCTGGATTTGTCTGCCTGCCACTTTTCACCTTGCTACCTATTGCTCCTATCCTCATTTTACACCCCTCTGTCTCTCTGCTCACACATTTAAGAAACCCTCCACTTCTTATTCTCCGTTTATTATTTTTTTCTTCTTTCCCCCCTAGGTGTTGCGCCTGACTGCTTCTCTTCTCTGCCTCCTGCCTCACAAACGGACTACTTGCTTTCTGTATTTGAGTCCCTCCCCCCAACCGATCTAGTTTAAAGTCTCCCCAGTAGCCTTTGCAAATCTCCCCGCCAGGATTTCCCCTCGGGTTCAAGTGCAACCCGTCATTTTTGTACAGGTCACACCTTCCCCAAAAGAGGTCCCAATGATCCAGAAACTTGAATCTCTGCGCTCTGCACCAGTCCTTTAGCCACGCATTTATCCTCCACCTTGCTCCATTCCTACTCTCACTGTCGCGTGGCACAGGCAGTAATCCTGAGATTGTTACCTTTGCGCTCCTTCTCCTTAACACTCCTCCTCTCCCTAAATTCTCCTTTCAGGACCTCCTCTCTCTTTCTACCTATGTCATTGGTACCTATATGTACCATGACCTCTGGCTCCTCTCCCTCCCATTTCAAGATATCTTGGACACGTTCAGTCACATCCCGGATCCTGGCACCAGGGAGGCAAACTACCATCCGGGTCTCCTGACTGCGTCCACAGAATCGCCTATCTGACCCCCTAACTATAGAGTCCCCTATTACTGCTGCCCTCCTCTTCTTTTCTTTACCCTTCTGAGCAACAGGGCCGGTCTTTGTACCGGAGGCCCGGTCGCTGTTGCTACCCCCAGGTAGGCTGTGCCCCCCAACAGTACTCAAACAGGAGTACTTATTGCCAAGGTGTACAGCCACCGGGGTACTCTCTAGTCCCTGCCTCTGCCCCTTGCCTCTCCTAACCGTGACCCACTTTTCTGCTTCCTGTGGTTTTGGAGTGACCACCTGTTTCTCAGAAACATTCAGGGAATAACTTCAAGGTGGACGACAGCTCTTGGGATATCTAGCGTGTTTCAGAGATACAAAGTAATGCACAAAGCTGTGGCAGGTTTTCTTACTGAATGGCAAAGCAGACATGAGGGTCGTACAGCACGGAAACAGACCCAACTCGTCCCTGCCGACAACCAAGCGGGCCCATCTAGTCTCGTTATGTCCACGTCTGGCCCACATTCCTCTGAGCCTTTCCATGTTGCTGTCCACATGTCTCAATTACTTCCTCTGACATCAAGTGTTGCAGTATCTCATTGGGTCAGGCAGCATATCTGGAGAACACGGATAGGTGATGTTGTAGGTTGGGTCCCTTCTTCAGGTTAGTGTGGTGGGGTAGGGGGAAGAACGCTGGAAAAGAGGAGAGGTAGGAGAAAGCATGGTGAGCAAAGGCAGATACATGTGGGGGGGTGGGGGGGTATTTGATAGGCCAATGATTGAGCAAAGGCCAGAAATAAAAAGGCAGACGGAGGGAGACAAAGAGTTAAGAATCGTGAAACTAGATGAAAGGACGGAGCAATGAAATGTGTGCGAATCCAGGTGGGGCACGAGGAGGGGAGGGGGGTTTGGTAGTTTTTTAAATTGGAGAATTTAATGTTCATACCATTAGATTGTAAGCTACCCAATTGGACCATGACATTCTTCCTGGTTGCATGTGGGCTCACTCTGGCAATGAAGGATGCCCAGGCCAGAAAGACCACTTGAAATGGGAAGAGGAGTTGAGGCCTTGACGGACCAAGCACACTTTTAAAAAGGGAGGGAGAGAGAAAACAGGGAATTACAGACCAGTTAGTCTAACATCAGTAGTGGGGAAAATTAGCATTTATTAAAGATGGGATAGCAGCACATTTGGAAAGTGGTGAAATCATTGGACAAAGTCAGCATGGATTTATGAAAGGTAAATCATGTCTGACGAATCTTATTGAATTTTTTGAGGATGTAACTAGTAGAGTGGATAAGGGAGAAGCAGTGGATGTGTTATATCTGGACTTCCAGAAGGCTTTCGACAAGGTCCCACATAAGAGATTAGCATACAAACTTAAAGCATACGGTATTGGTGGTTCAGTATTGATGTGGATAGAGAACTGGCTGGCAGACAGGAAGCAAAGAGTAGGAGTAAATGGGTCATTTTCAGAATGGCAGGCAGTGACTTGTGGGGTACCGCAAGGCTCAGTGCTGGGACCCCAGCTATTTACAATATATATTAATGATTTGGATGAGGGAATTGAATGCAACGTCTCCAAGATTGCGGATGACACAAAGCTGGGGGGCAGTGTTACCTGCTAGGAGGCTGCAAGGTGACTTGGATAGGTTGGGTGAGTGGGCAAATGCATGGCAGATGCAGTATAATGTGGATAAATGTGAGGTTATCCACTTTGGCAGCAAAAAACATGAGGGTAGACTAGTATCTGAATGGTGGCCGATTAGGAAAAGGGGAGATGCAACGGGACCTGGGTGTCATGGTACACCAGTCATTGAAAGTAGGCATGCAGGTACAGCAGGCTGTGAAGCAAGCGAATGGTATGTTGGCATTCATAGCAAAAGGATTTGAGTACAAGAGCAGGGAGGTTCTACTGTAGTTGTACAGGGTCTTGGTGAGGCCACACCTGGAGTATTACGTACAGTTTTGGTCTCCTAATCCGAGGAAAGACATTCTTGCCATAGAGGGAGTACAGAGAAGGTTCACCAGACTGATTCCTGGGATGGCACGACCTCCATATGAAGAAAGACTAGATAGACTCGGCTTGTACTCGCTGGAATTTAGGAGATTGAGGGGGTATCTTATAGAGACTTACAAAATTCTTAAGGGGTTGGACAGGCTAGATGCAGGAAAATTGTTCCCAATGTTGGGGAACTCCAGAACAAGGGGTCACAGTTTTGAGGATAAGGGGGAAGTCTTTTAGGACCGAGATGAGAAGATCATTTTTCACACAGAGAGTGGTGAGTCTGTGGAATTCTCTGCCACAGAAGGTAGTTGAGGCCAGTTCATTGGCTATATTTAAGAGGGAGTTAGATGTGGCCCTTGTGGCTAAAGGGATCAGGGGGTATGGAGAGAAGGCAGGTACAGGATACTGAGTTGGATGATCAGCCATGATCATATTGAATATCGGTGCAGGCTCGAAGGGCCGAATGGCCTACTCCTGCTCCTATTTTCTATGATTCTATGATTCTAAGTGTTCAGCAAAATGGCCACCGAGTGTGGGCTTGGTCTTGCTGATGTACAGGAGGTTATATCGGGAAAACCTGATACAGTAGATGAGGTTGGAGGAGGTGCACATCAACCTCTGCGTAAATCTGAAAATACTGCTGGGGCGGCTGGATGGAGATGAGTGAGAAGGCACTTACATATCCAGCTTCCTCTGACAGCTTGTTCCACATACCCACCATCCTCTGGTGAGTGGAAAATTGACCCCCGAGTTCGTATGAAATTTTACTCCTCTTGCCATCCACCCTTGTCCTCTGGTTCTTGATTCTACTTTCCTGGATAAATGACGTGCATTTACTGTGTATTTCCATTATCTCTGAACCCTATCTATTCGCCTCATGATTTTGTACACCTCTATAAGATCTCCCCTCAGCCTCCTGCGCTCCAAGGAATAAAGCCCTAGCCTGCCCAACCTCTCCCTATAGCTCAGGCCCTCTAGTCTAGGTCGCATCCTCGTAAAATGTTACAGGTCAACATCTGAAATGCTTAAGCTGGTGTACACTGCAATTACTTGCTGTTGAAAACAACTGCACCCGATAGTTTAAAAAAAAAATGTCAGAAATAGTTGTCAAAATAAGTGTTGCAGTGGTGATAACTGCCCCTGTGGACAGTGTTAATTGGACAGTGGGGAGAGGGGAAAGTATTTTCTTTATTTTTGGAAGCAGATCCTAATCCCTTGGTTCTGAATGGTTTGTGAATCTAACTTGTAAAAGCATGATTATCGAAAGGTTGGGCGATGTTGGTGCTGGTGGCTGTTGTTGACTCTTCCCATCTTGATTCACCCCTTCAGAGAGGCCATGGAGCACTGCAGCTGTCCCTGAGTGGTTCAGTTTTAATTTAGTTCAGAGATACAGCGTGGAAACGGGCCCCTTTGGCCCAACGAGACCGCACCAACCAGTGATCCCCACACATTAACACTACCCCACACACGCTAGGGACACTGTTTTTACACTTACACCAAGCCAATTAACCTACAAACCTGTATGTCTTTTTGGGAGTGTGGGAGGAAACCCGGAAAAAACCCACGCGGTCACGAGGAGAATGTACAAACTCCGTACAGATAGCACCCATAGTCGGGATCGAACCGGGGTCTCTGGCGCAGCAAGTGCTGTAAGGCAGCAACTCTACTGCTGTGCTACTGTGCCGCCCCTAATGATGCTGTTCGTTCATTTACACTGTGCCTTGGACCTGTTTAGTGGTGGCCTGCACTGGCACAAAGCCCTGTGTCCAGGGGCAGTTTATGCTCACATTGAAACTGGCAAATGTCCTTGTACAAGTGAACTTGCCCCACACCTGAAGTTACTTGTATAAGGAAATTGTGCCATCTGTTGAGAGACTGCGTTTGACGGCGCTCGTTATTTAGCACTGCCCTGATTATATATTCCGCCTTCATCCCTCCAAACCTTTCCCATCGATGTACCCATACATATTACTTTTAACTGTTGTTATAGTACCTGCCTCGACTATGGCTGCTCTTTCCGTACACCCACCACCACCTGAGTGGAAAACGTTGCCACTTTGCTTCATATTAAATCTTTGCTCTCTCACCTTAAACCTACTCGATGCCCTCTGGTTCTTGATTCCTTGAGTCCGGCTAAATGCAAAATGACATGCATCTGTGATCGACAAGAACACAACGAGAGCTACATTGAGGTTAAAGTCACTGCTTGCGGCAGGTGCCGAGGAAAGAATTTGTACTGGAGTACAAAACTCATCCATGTTAATTGTAGTAAAACTGCTCCCAGGCCCATCAGTGGAGATGATGCTGGCCACTGTGTAAGTAAAAGGTGTAGAGCTCAATGTGATGGCAGGAAGCTTGATGTCTGATACAGGTATGCTTTCATATTTATTGTTCTCATGGACAGCCTCTGGCCTTGATCAAACGCACAGGTCTCCATTCTGGGTTAATGTTATTTTATCCTTTGCAATCCTGATATTTCACGGGCAATACAGTGGTTTAATGACCTGAGAAGTGTGTGATTGTCCTTCATGGAGGTGCTTTCTGCTGCTTGTTGCAGGAAGTCCTGCAGTGGTGCGGCTCCAAGTGCAACAGGTTTGAACGGCTGAAGGCCACCTACATTGCCAAGGGTATCCGTGACAACGAGCGGAGTGGCCGTGCCCGTGTCAGGGTGATGGATGAAGGCAGGGAATCGGAACGGCTGCTGGAGGTGAGCATCCTTCTCGGAAACGTCCACGAGCTCTCACTTTAGATTAGTGTCGAGATACAGCACGCAAACAGACACTTCGGCCCACCGAGTCCGCACTCCATGCACTAGCACTATCCTTCACGCACGTAATAACAAATTACAATCTTTACCAAAGCCCATTAACTTTCAAACCTGCCCATCTTTGGAGTGTGGGAAGAAAACGGAGCATCCGGAGAAACCCCATGCGGTCAGCGGGAGAACGTACAAACTCCGTACAGACAGCACCCGTAGTCGGGTTCGAAGCCAGGTCTCTGGCTCCACAAGGCAGCAACTCGACCACCGTGCCTCTTCCTGTGTGATGTAATGGTAGAAAGAATGGCCTTTCGGGCTGCAGTTTGCTGCAGTACCAGCAGATGTCGCCACTGAGTCTGGGGGAGATAGGCCCCTTGACTTGAGTCCTGTCAACTACCAGCCACCTATTTTGCACTAACATTGCATTGGTCCCATTTATTAATTATTATTCTGACGTTCTGGGACGAGTTGACATTCTTCCCCTCACCTACACTAATTACAGTGGCTAATTAACTTGTTCACTAGCACGTTCTTGATGTGGGAGGAAACCCGTGGTGACAGGAAGAACATAACGACTCCACACGGACAGCACGTGAGGTCAGGATGGAACCTGTTCTCTACAGCTGTGAGGCGATGCCACTGACATGCAGGGTGGGAGGAAGTGTCCACCTGTCATTTATAATAAGTTCTAGGAGCAGAATTAGGCCATTCGGCCCATCAAGTCTACTCCGTCATTCAATCATCGCTGATCTATCTTTCCCTCCCATCCCAATCTCCTGCCTTCTCCCCATCACCCCTGACACATGTACTAATCAAGAATCTGTCGATCGCCACCTTTAAAAATATCCACTGACTTGGCCTCCACAGCCGACTGTGGCAATGAGTTCCACAGATTCACCAACCGCTGACTAAAGACATTCCTCCTCATCTCCTTTCCAAAAGTCCTTTGATGGGAAGTGTGCGTGCTCTAGACAAGAGTGTTGACACTACAGAGTCCAGGAGGTTTGTAAACCATGTGATTAGGTCCTTGTTGGAGCGATGGTTCCTTGATGTCGGGACATAACCATTTGTTCAAATCCTCCGTTATCCTGGTTGAAAGTGTGCTGGGTTTGTGACTGGAACCGTTTTGTTTTGAAGGTTCTTGGACCAAAACCAGATCTGCCCGAAGAATCCGACAATGATATTAAAGCTGATGCATCCAATCGTAAACTGGCAAAGTTGTACAAGGTATGAAGCATAATTCAAATGTGTAGAAAAATTGTTGGGAATGGGATAAGCAAGTGGAACAGCAACAGCTGCACCAGGTGACCGCCAACCATTCAATTGTCACGCGTGAAGTTCAAACGCACAGTGCAATTAGTTTCTTACAAACAGTCCAGTGGAGTATTGCCATGTAGAGTATTGACATAACCCCGATTAGCAAATTGTACAGAAATAGGCCACAAAGCCCGCATGCAAGAGGCGCCATGTATTGGCGCTATTTTGAAAGTCCACACTCTAGTGGTTATGAGCAGCGCCTGTTCCAGGCAAGTCCCAGGCTGCTGCAGGCCATCTCCTTCCCTTAGATTTTCCCTCTCTTCTCACCCATCCGGCTGTGTGCCCCGGGGGAGCTGCTGCAGCCACCTCGCTCACGCTCGGCCAGAAGCCTGTTCCCCCTCCTCTCCTACCGACCTCTCCTCATCCGTCGTGATTGCTGGCTCCTTCCCCCGGTCTCTGGTCTTTGGGGATGAGTGGGGGTCAGCTCGGCGGGCTACACGCCACGGTCCGCCGGGTTCTCTGACGGGGCCAGGCTCTGTGGCATCTCCCTGTAGACAACGGCACTCTGGGAGCTTCTCAGGCAGACTTCATGATCGGCAGTGGTAGACGGACCGCGGGCTGTCGTCAGTCTCACAGCCTCTGGATGGGGGGGCATGGCACAGGTGGAGGGTATGGAAGGTGAGGTCGGAACCTACTAGCCCCCTCCCCTCTTCCTCCTCCATAGGTGGTGGACCAGGTGTCTTCGGGGGTCCTGGGGGTGGATTCGACAATCAGCTGAGATTATTGTGGCGAGGGACGGTGTGACCTTCTGACTGACCCCTGGTGTGAGCTGGCAGAGTAGTGGTGCTCTGCCCCAGCTGTTGACCAGTCCAGCACCAGGCTACAGGATGTTACACTCTCTCAGCCAGCAGGAGGTGTACCCATCAATGTGACATGTAGATCGTTGTGACCTGAAGGTGTACGGAATGTGGTCGGAACTGAGCCAGTCCATCCAGTGATCTAGAGACGGCCAGTTTGGATCTTGGCCACAACTCTCCAATCTACCATGTGTTTTTCCCACCTGAAAATCTATCCATCTCAACCTCTGGATATATTCAACGGTGGTCTCCATGGTTCCCTGGAGGAAGACATTGCCTTTTAGCCCAATTCTTAAAGAGATTTATTTTTCCAGGATGTCTGGTTTCCTCCCACATTTGAAAGACGCACAGGTTTGTAGGCTAATTGGCTTCAGTAAAATTGTAAATTGTCCCTAGTGTATAGGATAGTGATAGTATGCGTGGATCGTTGGTGTGCATGGGCTCAGTGAGCTGAACCCATGCCTGTTTCCGTGCTGTATCTCTAAGCTAAACTAAAAATCCCCTCCCAACTCCTCATCAAACTTGTGATTGGAACGGCCATTGTTTATTAACTGAGTCCTGTTGAATTTTGTTCAGTACCCTGGTGTCTTGGAGATATTTTACTATTGGCTTTGGTGCACTGATTTGTACCTGCCTCCTTCAACGAGGGTTGAGGTCCTGTCACCAGTTTGTAGGCAACATCCCTCTGGATAGCAGTCGTTCCATTCCAATACAAACTGCTGCTGTGTTACTGTAGATGGGCATCCACTGTGTAGACTTGGAGATGTAGGGCCTCTTGAGTGCCTGAGCATGGGCATTAAATGTCTGCCTGGGCTCCATGACAAGTTAGAATCAATAGCTTAGATCTTGATGACTTTCATAACTTGGATTTTATACAAACGACCCATGTAGGTCAGTACCTGTGATGGACTGGGCAATGTCCACCAATTTTCAATCTTCTTCGATCCTGAAGAACCAGTCAATATAAGGTTCATTTATTGTCACATACACCAATTGGTGTAGTGAAATTTCATTGGCCAGGTCAATCATACAATTTAAAAATAAGCTCCACTGCTCCACCTGTGGATGTTCTAGAGAATATTCATCGACATACCGAATCTCAACGGCAAGTGAAATACTTGGCGTCTACTGACCAATATTCGTTGTCTTTTTGTTCAGGTTTCAAATGCTTCTGGAGGAATTAGTATTTCCCTGGTGTCTGCAGAAAACCCCTTCAAACAGGGCATGTTGCAATCTGAGGACTGCTTCATCCTGGATAACGGATTGAACGGGATGATCTTTGTGTGGAAAGGTTAGAATCACTTCAGCAACTGGTAGTGTGGTACAAAATGTAACTCTTGATGCAAAACTGCCGCCTGACTTTGGTCCAGGCAAATCAAACTGTTCTTTGCCTGCAATTGTTTCTGGTTCCCAATGCAGAAAATCTTGCCAGTTCCTTGCTTAAGAAGCTGGATATCACCTCATCACTCTGCCCCATTCAGTGTTTGGTTCATGTGAGGTGCAAGTTTTAACCTGCTAGGCAGTGTTAGAATTCCGGGGTATGGGAATGGTTTGGGAGATATTGGTTGTGTGAAGAAGCTTGTAGGTGCGGATACTGTGAAACTCTGCTGTTTGATTTTTCTAATGATTTGGCTCGTGGCTTGCAAGTTGATGTTTCACCTTACCCTGAAACTTGTCAGGCTCTCTGGTAAACTTATTGTACTGTATATCTTGAATTGAGTGGGTCATTAATATGAATTAATGGCTTATTATCATGTTGCTGAGATCCAGTAGACAAACTATGTTTTGTGCACTATCCATTGAACATAGCACAGGAATGGGCCCTTTGGCCCACAATGTAAATGCTGGACATGATACCAAGTGAAACTGATCTCCTATACTCGTACATGATCCATATCCCCCTATTCCCTGCACCTACACGTGCCTATCACAGTGGGTGCAATGGTCCTTTATTGTCACGTGTAACGAGGTACAGTGAAATTTGATTTGCCATACAGTCACACCAAGAAAAAGCAACAAGATACAAAACGACATAAAGATTAAACATAAACAGCCACCACAGCGGCGTGTGAGAAGCCCCAGGGAACACAGCGTAAGCGGAGACCCACAGCCATCAGTTCCATGTCCGGGCCACACACACCCTCCTTCACCGTGATGTGACCAGCGTTGTATCGAACGCTGTCGCTCTGTCTGCAGTCCCTGTCCGCCCGAACAGTCAGAAAGCCGTCCACACTCTCACCGGATCAGGATGTCCTCATGTCCCCGCAAACACCGAGATCACGGCGCTCCCTCTGACTCCCCACCAGCGCAGGCAGCACGTCCATCTTGTTTTTTCAGCGACTTCACATTTGTGGTGGAAGGCGAATAACTTTTACCTTCTTCCTCCTCTTCTCCTGCTGTCGGGGAGAGGGGGCCATCGAAGCTCCCGCAGTCAGCGATCAAAGCCCCTGGAACGGGGCGATTGGAGTTACCAAAGGCAATCCCTAACAAAGGGACCGCCAGCTCCAGGATGTTAGGCCGCAGTGCGGACGGAGATACGATACGGAACAAGTCGCATCTCCATCGAGGGAAGAGCCAAAAAAGTTTCCTAAAAGAGTTTTCTATTGAATCTCTCCAAAGTTCCACTTGCTCGGATTAAACTCCATCTGCCATTTCTCCATCTATTTCTATATCGTTGTATAACTCGACGGCCTACATCACTGTCAGCGACCCAAGCAATCTTAGTGTCATTTGTGTGCGTGTGTCAAAATATATAAATAAATATATCGGAGATCCTGGCACAGATCCCTATGGGACTTCACAGGTCACAGACCTCCAGCCTGAATATTGTCCTTCAACCACAACCCTCTGACTTCCATGAATAAGACACTGCCAATCCCATGCATATTTATGTTCTGGATCAGCCTAGCATGGGGGACTTATGCAAATCAATGTTGACAGCTTCCACTGCCCCACCCTCAATGATCACCTACGTCACCTCCTCAAAAAAACCTCAATCAAACATGACCTGACATGCACAAAGCCATGCTGTTTGTTCCCAGTTAGCCCATTCTCTTCCAGACGGTAGTGAATCCTTATTCTTGACTCTTATTTGGTCATTCCGTATTCTACTTTAGTGTTTCTGCGCAACAGTCTGCTGTTTTGTGTATATTGTATCCTTTGCTCTGAGCTTTGAGTGAACAAAGAATTTCATTGCAGCCTGGTTTATGACAGTAAACTAACCTACCCTTTTTTGTTAATTAAGCCTCTAAAATATAAAGCAAAATCTTGTCTTCTGTGCCCCGACCTAGGAAGGCTAGCATACCACATGCCTTCAATGCCCTATTGACCAGAGATTCTACTTACACAGAACTGTGCCAAACCCTAAAGTCCCTTTATTCATTAAACCCTGAGATTTAAAGTGTCTGTCCGACCACGGATTGACTTCCCAAAATATCTCTCCTTGCACTTGCTGGTATTTGAAGTCCATCTGCCCATCCCCTTCCTAAACTTAGCATCTGCTCTAGATCCTGCAGAAGCTTTGGCCAATCTTCCTCATGGTCCACAATATTCACGTCATCTGCAAACTTAATCGTGTCTCCTGCTCTCGCATCCAAGTTGTTAATGTACATCGCAGACATCAAGGGTCCCCGAACCAATCCCTGCTGTACACCACTGCTCACAGATTTCCCATCCTCAATTACGTGGTAGTGTGGCGCAGCGGGTAGAGCTGCTGCCTCACAGCATGTCACAGACCCTGGGGTCGATCCTGACTTCTGCGACTGTCTGTGTGTGGAGTTTGTATTAAATTAATACAAGGGTTAAAGGGGAGGATTTAAACTAATGTGGCAGGGGGATGGGTACAAGAGCAGAGAGGCAGGAGGGTGTAAAATGACGGTAGAAGCATTAGGTAGCAAGGTGAAAGGTAAAAGTGGCAGGCAGACAAAACCAGGGCAAAAATCAAAAAGGGCCACTTTTCAGCAAAATTGTATAAGGGGTAAATGCGTTGTAAAGACAAGCCTGAAGGCTTTGTGTCTCAATGCAAGGAGTATTCGTAATAAGGTGGACGAGTTGAACGTGCAGATAGATATTAATGATTATGATATAGTTGGGATCACAGAGACATGGCTCCAGGGTGACGTAGGCTGGGAGCTGAACATCCAGGGATATTCAATATTCAGGAGGGATAGAGAGAAAGGAAAAGGAGGTGGGGTAGCGTTGCTGGTTAGAGAGGAGATTAAAGCAATGGAAAGGAAGGACATTAGCTTGGAGGATGTGGAATCGGTATGGGTAGAGCTACAAAACACTAAGGGGCAGAAAACGCTGGTGGGTGTTGTGTACAGGCCACCTAACAGTAGCAGAGAAGTTGGGGATGGTATCAAACAGGAAATTAGAAATGCGTGCGACAAAGGCAAAACAGTTATAATGGGTGACTTCAATCTACATATAGATTGGGTTAATCAAATTGGCAGGGGTGCTGAGGAAGAGGATTTTTTGGAATGTATGCGGGATAGTTATCTAAATCAACATGTAGAGGAACCAACGAGAGAGCAGGCTATTTTAGACTGGGTTTTGAGTAATGAGGAAGGGGTAATTAGCCATCTTGTTGTACGTGCCCCCTTGGGCAAGAGTGACCATAATATGGTTGAGTTCTTCATTAGGATGGAGAGTGACATTGTTAATTCAGAAACAATGGTTCTGAACTTAAAGAAAGGTAACTTTGAGGGTATGAGACGTGAATTGGCCAAGATTGACTGGCAATTAATTCTAAAAGGGTTGACGGTGGATATACAATGGAAGACATTTAAAGACTGCATGGATGAACTACAAAAATTGTTCATCCCAGTTTGGCAAAAGAATAAATCGGGGAAGGTAGTGCATCCGTGGATAACAAGGGAAATCAGGGATAGTATCAAAGCAAAGGATGATGCGTACAAAGTAGCCAGAAAAAGCAGCATACCAGAGGACTGGCAGAAATTCAGAGACCAGCAGAGGAGGACAAAGGGCTTAATTAGGAAAGGAAAAATAGATTATGAAAGAAAACTGGCAGGGAACATAAAAACTGACTGCAAAAGTTTTTATAGATATGTGAAGAGAAAGAGGTTAGTTAAAACAAATGTAGGTCCCTTGCAGTCAGAAACAGGTGAGTTGATCATGGGGAACAAGGATATGGCGGACCAATTGAATAACTACTTTGGTTCCGTCTTCACTAAGGAAGACATAAATAATCTGCCTGAAATAGCAGGGGACTGTGGGTCAAAGGAGGAATTGAGTGAAATCCAGGTCAGTCGGGAAGTGGTGTTGGGTAAATTGAATAGATTAAAGGCCGATAAATCCCCAGGGCCAGATAGGCTGCATCCCAGAGTACTTAAGGAAGTAGCTCAGGAAATAGTGGATGCATTAGTGATAATCTTTCAAAACTCTTTAGATTCTGGAGTAGTTCCTGAGGATTGGCGGGTAGCAAATGTAACCCCTCTTTTTAAGAAGGGAGGGAGAGAGAAAACGGGGAATTACAGACCAGTTAGTCTAACATCGGTAGTGGGGAAACTGCTAGAGTCAGTTATTAAAGATGGGATAGCAGCACATTTGGAAAGTGGTGAAATCATTGGACAAAGTCAGCATGGATTTACAAAAGGTAAATCATGTCTGACGAATCTTGTGGAATTTTTCGAGGATGTAACTAGTAGCGTGGATAAGGGAGAACCAGTGGATGTGGTATATCTGGACTTCCAGAAGGCTTTCGACAAGGTCCCACATAAGAGATTAGTATACAAACTTAAAGCATACGGTATTAGGGGTTCAGTATTGGTGTGGATAGAGAACTGGCTGGCAAACAGGAAGCAAAGAGTAGGAGTAAACGGTCCTTTTCACAATGGCAGGCAGTAACTAGTGGGGTACCGCAGGGCTCAGTGCTGGGACCCCAGCTATTTACAATATATATTAATGATCTGGATGAGGGAATTGAAGGCAATATCTCCAAGTTTGCGGATGACACTAAGCTGGGGGGCAGTGTTCGCTGTGAGGAGGATGCTAGGAGACTGCAAGGTGACTTGGATAGGCTGGGTGAGTGGGCAAATGTTTGGCAGATGCAGTATAATGTGGATAAATGTGAGGTTATCCACTTTGGTGGCAAAAACAGGAAAGCAGACTATTATTTAAATGGTGGCCGATTAGGAAAAGGGGAGATGCAGCGAGACCTGGGTGTCATGGTACACCAGTCATTGAAAGTAGGCGTGCAGGTGCAGCAGGCAGTGAAAAAAGCGAATGGTATGTTAGCTTTCATAGCAAAAGGATTTGAGTACAGGAGCAGGGAGGTTCTACTTCAGTTGTACAGGGTCTTGGTGAGACCACACCTGGAGTATTGCGTGCAGTTTTGGTCTCCAAATCTGAGGAAGGACATTATTGCCATAGAGGGAGTGCAGAGAAGGTTCACCAGACTGATTCCTGGGATGTCAGGACTGTCTTATGAAGAAAGACTGGATAGACTCGGTTTATACTCTCTGGAATTTAGGAGATTAAGAGGGGATCTTATAGAAACTTACAAAATTCTTAAGGGGTTGGACAGGCTAGATGCAGGAAGATTGTTCCCGATGTTGGGGAAGTCCAGGACAAGGGGTCACAGCTTAAGGATAAGGGGGAAATCCTTTAAGACCGAGATGAGAAAGACTTTTTTCACACAGAGAGTGGTGAGTCTCTGGAACTCTCTGCCACAGAGGGTAGTTGAGGCCAGTTCATTGGCTATATTTAAGAGTGAGTTGGATGTGGCCCTTGTGGCTAAGGGGATCAGAGGGTATGGAGAGAAGGCAGGTACGGGATACTGAGTTGGATGATCAGCCATGATCATATTGAATGGCGGTGCAGGCTCGAAGGGCTGAATGGCCTACTCCTGCACCTAATTTCTATGTTTCTATGTTTCTATGTATGTTCTTCCTGTGACCAGGTGGGTTTCCTCCAGGCACTCTGGCTTCTTCCCACATCCCAAAGACATGCGGGTTTGTAGATTAATTGGCCTTCTGTAAATTGCCCCTAGTGTGTAGGGAGTGGATGAGAAAGTTGGATAATATAGAATCAGTGTGAACGGGTAATCGATGGTCAGCATCCTTTAAACTATCTTTAAACTAAACAATTGACCACTGCCTCTTGCCACCCATCCTGTTTTGGATCCAAATAGCCAGCTTGTGTTGGATCCCATGTGCCTTAATCTCTGGACCAGCCTACCGTGTAGAACCTCGTCAAATACCAAACTATGCAAATATGGTAAATATTTTAAATATAATCAAATAAGAATTGTATTTGTTTAATTTATAATAAATTAAATATGTAAAAATAAACAATGTAAATATTGTCTCATGTTCTACTGTTAACCTTGCAAGTTGCTGCCTGGACAAAGGTCAAGGTGTTGGGGGGGGGGGGGGGGGGGGTGTTGGCAAACCTAGTGCCACCTTCACCCAGACCTCAGCCACTCCTGACTGGAACAACTACAGCAATTATTAGCTGGGTCAATAGAATTTGAGCGCTAAATATAAGCATTCATCATGGACGGTCAGAGACACATTGATGGAAATTCTAAATGTTGCTTTCTTTTGTGAACAATGAAAGGTAAGCAGGCCGACCCAGAAGAACGCAAAGCTGCTCTGAAAGGTGCGGAGGACTTCATTTCCAAAATGGGATATCCTCAACACACCCAGGTAAGATCAGTTGGGAGGGTTGTTTTCATTCAATTAGAGCATGAACTTAAATTGTTCGGGCTATGAACCTTCAATAATGTTGCAAAAATAAAGCAAACAGCTTGGTGAACTCAGTGAGTCCAGCACATCTATCGCAGCAATAATGTTGTCGCATTGCTGCCCTTTAAAAATGAGCTGGAGAAATAGTGCTTGCCATACTGCAGAATTGGATATTTACTGGGATATAAATGGTAGAGCTGCTGCCTCACAGCACCAGCCACCCAGGTTTGATTTTGACCACTGGTGCTGTCTGTGTGGATGTTGCACGTTCCCCCTGTGGGTTTCTGCCGGGTGCTCTGGTTTCCTCCCATGTTCCTACTGCAAATCGTCCCTGTTGTGCAGGAAGTGAGGTAGCATAGAACTAGTGTGAATGTGTGACCAATGGTTGTTGGGCCGAAGGACCTGATTCATAAATGATAGGAATAGAATTAGGCCATTCTGTGGCAAAGAATAACACAGATGCACCACCCTCTGACTAAAGAAATTCCTCCCATCTCTTTCTCAATGATACATCATTTTTATTCTGAGACTATGGCCTCTGGCCCTAGACTCTCCCACTAGTGGAAACATCCTCTCCAACATCCACCTTTCACTATTCGGTTCATTTCAATGAGGTCCCACCTCATTCTTCTGAACTCCAGCGAGTACAGGCCCAGTGCTGTCGAACACTCCTCATACGTTAACCCACTCATTCCTGGGATCATCTCATTAACCTTCTCTGGACCCTTTCCAGAGCCAGCACATCCTTCCTCAGATATTGGGCCCACAATTGCTCACAATACTCTAAATGCGGCCTGACCAGCGCGTTATAGAGCCTCAGCATTGCCTTATAAAGCCTCAGAATGGCCTACTCCTGAACCTATTGCCTATCCCTGTTTTTGTATTCTAATTCTCTCTATTCCACTTTCCATCCTGTATCACTAAACGTGTCCAGTTATCCATTACTAAATGCAATGCAATTTATTCACTTCAGTTTCTCTACCATTTGTGTTTTTGGTAAGTGATATTTTCTGTTGGTTTTGCTGAAGAAGCCCCTTGTTCAGTGTGTGATGTGCGTGACTTGGAGCTGGGTGTTGGGTTACAGCTCTCCTCTGTGTTTTATTCCCTAGGTTCAGATCCTGCCAGAGTCTGGTGAGACCCCACTCTTCAAGCAGTTCTTCAAGAACTGGGTGGACCTGTACCAGACGCAGGGAATGGGGACCTGCTACATCTCCGGGCAGATCGCCAAGATTGAGAAAGTGCCCTTTGATGTTCGAACTCTGCATGAGTCTCCAGCCATGGCCGCCCAGTACGGAATGGTGGACGATGGGTCTGGGGAGAAAACGGTAAGGACCACACCGCAATCAGAGACGGACTAGCCCAAGGCAGAAGCCCGCCGAAGCATGGGAGAAACCAACCTGTCTGTTTATGTCCAAGTCATCTGCATGTATCACAAACAGCAGAGGTCCCAGCACACATCCCTGCGGAACTCCACTGGTCACAGACCTCCGGCCTGAATATCTACGTCAACCCGAAGATAGGCACAATTGGCAGGAGTAACTCAGCAGGTCAGGCAGCATCTCTGGAGAAAAGGAATGGGTGATGTTTTGGGTCGAGACCCAAACGTTACCTATTCCTTCCCGCCAGAGATGCTGCCTGTCCCGCTGAGTTACTCCAGCATTTTCTGTCTATCTTTGGTGTAAACCAGCATCTGCAGTTCCTTCATACACGTTCCACCACAACCATCTGTCTTCGATCAATAAGCCAGACGACCAAATCAATGTTCTCCCCATGCATCACAATCTTCTGAATGTTGCATTAAATGCTCCTGCAAAACTGCAGCAGGTAAGAATTTCGTTGTCCCGCTCCTGCTGCATGTTACAAAGATACTCTGACTGTTGACGGTTTGCCTTGTCCTCACTCATTCCTCTGTTAAACCTCCCTGCTGCTGCTGCTCCTGATCGCATAGAAACATAGAAAATAGGTGCAGGAGCAGGCCATTCTGCCCTTCGAGCCAGCACCACCATTCAATATGATCATGGCTGATCATCCAACTCTGTATCCAGTACCTGCCTTTTCTCCATACCCCCTGATCCCTTTAGCCACAAGGGTCACATCTAACTTCCTCTTAAATATAGCCAATGAACTGGCCTCAACTACCTTCTCTGGCAGAGAATTCCACAGATTCACCACTCTCTGTGTGAAAAATGTTTTTCTCATTTCGGTCCTAAAAGACTTCCCCCTTGTCCTTAAACTGTGACCCCTTGTTCTGGACTTCACCAACATCAGGAACAATCTTCCTGCATCTAGCCTGTCCAACCCCTTAAGAATTTTGTACGTTTCTATAAGATTCCCCCCTCAATCTTCTAAATTCCAGCGAGTACAAGCCGAGTCTATCCAGTCTTTCTTCATATGAAAGTCCTTCCATCCCAGGAATCAGTCTGGTGGACCTTCTCTGTACTCCCTCTATGGCAAGAATGTTTTTCCTCAGATTAGGAGTCCAAAACTCTACGCAATACTCCAGGTGTGGCTTCACCAAGACCCTGTACAACTGCAGTAGAACCTCCCTGCTCTTATACGCAAATCTTTTTGCTATGAATGCCAACGTACCATTCGCTTTCTTCACTGCCTGCTGCACCTGCTTGTCTACTTTCAATGACTGGTGTACCATGACACCCAGGTCTCGTTGCAACTTCCCTTTTCCTAATCGGCCACCATTCAGATAATAGTCTACTTTCCTGTTTTTGCCACCAAAGTGGATAACCTCACATTTATCCACATTATACTGCATCTGCCATGCATTTGCCCACTCACCTAACCTATCCAAGTCACCTTGCAGTCTCCTAGCATCCTCCTCACAGCTAACACTGCCCCCCAGCTTCATGTCATCCGCAAACCTGGAGATGTTGCATTCAATTCCCTCGTCCAGATCATTAATATATATTGTAAATAGCTGGGGTCCCTGAGCCTTGCGGTGCCCCACTAGTCACTGTCTGCCATTCTGAAAAGGACCCGTTTACTCCTACTCTTTGCTTCCTGTCTGCCAGCCAGTTCTCTATCCACATCAATACTGAACCCCCAATACCGTGTGCTTTAAGTTTGTATACTAATCTCTTATGTGGGACCTTGTCGAAAGCCTTCTTAAAATCCAGATATAACACATCCACTGGTTCTCACATCCACTCTACTAGTTACATCCTCAAAAAATTCTATAAGATTTGTCAGACATTATTTACCTTTCATAAATCCATGCTGACTTTGTCCAATGATTTCACCACTTTCCAAATGTGCTGCTATCCGATCTTTAATAACTGACTCTAGCAGTTTCCCCACTACCGATGTTAGACTAACTGGTCAGTAATTCCCCGTTTTCTCCCTCCCTCCCTTTTTAAAAAGCGGGGTTACATTAGCTTCTCTCCAATCCTCAGGAACTACTCCATAATCCAAAGAGTTTTGAAAAATTATCACTAATGCATCCACTATTTCTGGGGCTACTTCCTTAAGTACTCTGGGATGCAGCCTATCTGGCCCTGGGGATTTATCGGCCTTTAATCCATTCAATTTACCCAACACCAATTCCCGTCTAACCTGGATTTCACTCAGTTCCTCCATCTCATTTGACCCCCGGTCCCCTGCTATTTCCGGCAGATTATTAGGTATTCCTTAGTGAAGACAGAACCAAAGTAGTTATTCAATTGGTCTGCCATGTCCTTGTTCCCCATGATCAATTCACCTGTTTCTGACTGCAAGGGACCTACATTTGTTTTAACTAATCTCTTTCTCTTCACATATCTATAAAAACTTTTGCAGTCAGTTTTTATGTTCCCTGCCAGTTTTCTTTCATAATCTATTTTCCTTTTCATAATTAAGCCCTTTGTCCTCCTCTGTGGACTCTGAATTTCTCCCAGTCCTCTGGTAGGGTGCTTTTCCTGGCTAATTTGTACGCATCATCTTTTGTTTTGATACTATCCCTGATTTCCCTTGTTATCCACGGATGCACTACCTTCCCTGATTTATTCTTTTGCCAAACTGGGATGAACAATTGTTGTAGCTCATCCATGCAGTCTTTAAATGCCTTCCATTGCATATCCACCGTCAACCCTTTAAGAATCAATTGCCAGTCTATCTTGTCCAATTCACGTCTCATACCCTCAAAGTTACCTTTCTTTAAGTTCAGAACCCTTGTTTCTGAATTAACAATGTCACTCTCCATCCTAATGAAGAAATCAACCATATTATGATCACTCTTGCCCAAGGGGCCATGCACATCAAGACTGCTAACTAACCCTTCCTCATTACTCAATACCCAGTCTAGAATAGCCTGCTCTCTCGTTGGTTCCTCTACATGTTGGTTTAGAAAACTATCCCGCATAAATTCCAAGAAATCCTCTTCCTCAGCACCCCTGCCAATTTGATTCACCCAATCTATATGTAGATTGAAGTCGCCCATTATAACTGTTGCACGCATTTCTAATTTCCTGTTTGATGCCATCCCCAACTCCACTACTAGTGTTAGGTGGCCTGTACACAACACCCACTAGTGTTTTCTGCCCCTTAGTGTTTCGCAGTTCTACCCATATCGATTCCATATCCTCCAAGCTAATGTCCTTCCTTTCTATTGCGTTAATCTCCTCTCTAACCAGCAACGCTACCCCACCTCCTTTTCCTTTCTGTCTATCCCTCCTGAATATTGAATATCCCTGGATGTTCATCTCCCAGCCTTGGTCACCCTGGAGCCTTGTCTCCGTGATCCCAACTATATCATATTCATTAATAACTATCTGTACATTCAACTCATCCACCTTATTACGAATGCTCCTTGCATTGTGACACAAAGCCTTCTGGCTTGTTTTTACAACACTCTTACCCCTTATACAATTATGTTGAAAAGTGGCCCTTTTTGATTTTTTGCCCTGGATTTGTCTGCCTGCCACTTTTACTTTTCACCTTGCTACCTATTGCTTCTACCCTCATTTTACACCCCTCTGTCTCTCTGCTCATGCTCCGATCCCCCTGCCACATTAGTTTAAATCCTCCCCGACAGGACTAGCAAACACTCCCCCAAGGACATTGTTTCCATTCCAGCCCAGGTGCAGACCGTCCTGTTTGTACTGGTCCCACCTCCCCCAGAACAGGTTCCAATGCCCTAGAAATTTGAATCCCTCCCCCTGGCACCATTTCTCAAGCCACGTATTCATCTGTAATATCCTCCTATTTCTACTCTGACTAGCACGTGGCACTGGTAGTAATCCAGAGATTATTACCTCCTCTAGCACCATGTAAGACACGGCAGCTGTGCAAAGAGAAGCTCATTCATGTCTTGGCCTGGGACTTCTCCTCAGCACTGCGGTTGTGCAATGGGCAGAGTGTTTCTGCCTAGGTTTAACCAGACTAACCAGTGCAGAGTTGAGGCCTGGAGAGTGTGGCAGAACACAGTGATCTGGGAGTACTGGTGCATGGTTCCCTACACATGGACAATGTGGTGAAGAAGACATTTGGGTTTTTGCTGCCTTGAGAAGGGCATTGAGTATAAATGTTGGGCCACAACGACACAGCTGTACCATGTCACTAGGAGTACCACGTGCATCTATGGTTGCCCAGCTACAGGCAGGATGTCATTAAGTTGGAAAGGGCACAGATGTGATTTACCAGGATGTTACTTGGGCTTGTGGGCGTGTTATAGGGAGAGGTTGGATGAGCTTGGACTTGTTTCCTTGGAGCGTGGGAGGCTGAGGGGTGAGCTTACTGAGGTGGGTAACATAATAAGGGGCATGGATATGATGAACGCTCTGGCTTTTCTGCAGGTCAGGGGATTCTAAAATGACAGTACATAGGCTTGAGGTGAGGGAGATATTTAGGGGGACCTTGGAGGCAATATCCTTGCTCGGGGTTTGTCTGTATCTGGAATGAGCTGCCAGAGGAAGCTATAGAACAGATACAATTATGACTTTTGGAAGACGTGGACAGGTGTGCGGATAGGAAGGGATTGAGGAACAATTGACCAAATGCAGGCAAATGGGACAAGCCCAAATTGATCAGCATGGACAACGTGGGCCGAAAAGCCTGTTTCAGTACCGTAGACTGACTTCAATTTGCTTGCATGTTTATTGCGTGTGTTATTGTGGTGAATCCAGTTGAACCAGAATATGGAAGGGTTGGTGCCTGCACTGAAAGGTGAGTGTAGTTTGTTTTGTGCTGGAGGTCAGCATGAAAAGGAGTGTGTCTCGCACCATAATGTGGGCAATTGATGGGTGGAGCGGAGAGCTGGCATTGTCCTTGCGGTGGAGGGTGGAATCTGTGGTTTCAGTTTGTGCTGTTACTCATCCCCTCAGATCTGGCGAATCGAAGGCAGTGACAAGGTGCTGGTTGACCCTGGCACCCATGGCCAGTTCTATGGAGGGGACTGCTACATTATCCTGTATGCCTACACCTTCGAAGGGAGAAGCGGCAACATAATCTACTTCTGGTGAGCTTGCTCTGATATTTATATCAATGCTTTGGGCGGTTCCTTATGACTGGAGGTTCCTCATCTCCTCCAGTGAGGTGTCCAAGTCTACTTGGTCAGATGTTTATAGACAACCATTCATCTGTCGCTGCCTCTTCTACTGAGATGAATTGGAATGAGCACAATGTTGTGTTTAAGAAGGAACTGCAGATGCTGGAAAAACCAAAGGTAAACAAAAATGCTGGAGAAACTCAGCTAGTGAGGCAGCATCTATGGAGAGAAGGAATAGGTGACGTTTCGGGTCGAGACCCTTCTTCAGACTGATGTCGGGGGGGGGGAAGACGACAGGAAGAGGCGGAGACAGTAGGCTTTGGGAGAACTGGGAAGGGGGAGGGGCAGGAGGAAGAAAGCAAGGACTATCTGAAATTAGAGAAGTCAATGTTCATGCAGATGGGGTGTAAGCTACTCAAGAGAAATATGAGGTGCTGTTCCTCCAATTTGCGTGGACCTCACTCTGGCAATAGAGGAGGCCCAGGACAGAAAAGTCAGATTAGGAATGGGAGGGGGAGTTGAAGTGCTGAACCACTGGGAGATTAGGTTGGTTATTGCAAACTGAGTGGAGGTGAAGCGATCGCCAAGCCTGTGCTTGGTCTCACCGATGTAGAGCAGTTGACACCTGGAACAGCGGATGCAATAGATGAGGTTGGAGGAGGTGCAGGTGATCCTCTGCCTCACCTGGAAAGACTGCTTGGAGTCTTGGATGGAGTCGAGGGGGGAGATAAAGCAACAAGTGTAGCATTTCGTGCATTTGCAAGGGAAAGTACCCAGAGAGGGGGTGCTTTGGGTGGGAAGGGACCAGTTGACCATGGAGTTAAGGAGGGAACGGTCTCAGCGGAAAGCCAAAAGGGGAGGAGATGGGAGGATGTGGCCAGTGGTGGGATCCCGTTGGAGGTGACGAAAATGTCGGAGGATTATATGTTGTATGCGACGGCTGATGGGGTGGAAGGTGAGGACAAGGGGGACTCTGTTTTTGTTACGATCTCAATGTTGTGTTCCATTTTGTTAAACAGCAAATGTTTTGAATTGCTGTCCATATCCATAAATTGAATTCCTAGAGAAAGGGGAGGCTAACTCTGCCCATTAAGTGTGTCCAGTACCAAGTCCAATCTCACTATGGTAATGGAGAAAGTGTGGTGTTTGTCAGACTTGATCATCTGGTGAAGATTGACGGAAGGCCGTGTTTTCATTGCTGTAGACCATGACTTCAAAATGTATTTTACATGAGAGCCGAGACTCTGGGGGAAACTGATCTGACAACTGAAGCATGCAAACAGGCCCTTTGGCCCACAAGTCCACACCAACCTGCAATCCCTGTGCACTAGCAAGTCTACACACTAGGGACAATTTACAATTTATACCAAAGCCAATTAACCTACAAACCTGCACGTCTTTAGAAGGTGGGTGGAAACCGATCACCTGGAGAAAACCCACGCAGTCACGGGGAGAACGTACAAACTCTGTACAGACAGCACCCGTAGTCGGGATCGAACCCGGATCTCTGGTGCTATAAGGCAGCAACCTGTGCACCCTCTGCCATTGATGACAATAATTCTACAATCCAAAGACTTATATTATTTTTCCTCGTGATCGTTTCTCCTGCAAACGCTGAGTATTTGTGCCTCCATTCCATTTTCACGTTTCCACTCCATGTTTCGCTGTCTCTGATCGGCATCCGTGGCCGCAGTGGTTCTGCTCAGTTTCCCGTGTGAATGAACAAGCCCGGGCCCTGCATTACTGGGACGCGAGGAGAGCGAGTGTTTAATCGGCCAATTGGTTTGTTTTCCAGGCAGGGAAATGACTCCTCCCAGGATGAGATTGGTGCTTCCGCCATCTTGACTGCCCAACTGGATGAGGATCTGGGTGGTGGCCCGGTGCAGGTACGTGTCTCTCCCTCCATGGTCAGACAGCGCTCTGCTCAGTAAACCCTTGTTGGTGATCGCTGCCAACAAATAATCTTGGGGGCAAAATTGCTGGAGTGGCTCGGCTGCTCAGGCCGCATCTCTGGAGAACATGGATAGATAACATTTTGAGTCGGGACCCTTCTTCAGAAACGTCACCTATCCATGTTTGCCAGAGATGCTGCCTTGATCTATTGATTTACTCCAGCTCTTTGTCTCTTTTTGTAAACCAGCATCTGCAGTTCCTTGTAAAAATAATATTGAACATGGCGCCAGATCAGTTTACTTAAAATGGAAATAGACACAAAAAGCTGGAGTAACTCAGCGGGTCAGGCAGCATCTCTGGAGAAAAGGAGTAGCTGAGTTTCAGGTCGAGACCCTTCTTCAGTATAGAGAAGAGTCTTGAAACAAAATGTCACCTATTCCTTTTTCTCCAGAGATGCTGCCTGGTCTGCCAAGTTACTCCAGCTTTTTGTGTCTATCTTCAGATGAAACCAGCATCTCCAGTTCCTTCCTATACTTAAAATGGAGGCCTTTCAAAATGGGACTGTTAAATTAAAAGTAATCTTTGGGCTGATGTTGTGGTGTGACTCAGCAATCCAAGGAGACATCTTGAACAAAACAATAGCCCGAGTGTTTGCCCTTGTTTGTGTGAAGAGTCGGTGCTGTGGTTGCGTTCTGTGGGTGTGTTGTGGGTCATCACAAGCTGCCTCATTCATGCCCCGGCTTCACTGCCAGACACTATTATCTGGTTATGTTTGTGCTTCTTCAAGACCAGCATAGCCGGCAGGCACCAACCATTCTAATTATAGGGTTTTCTATATGAAACTCGCCTGGCTGATTAATAAAAGACAGACCCTTCTGCAACCACCTAGTTGATTATTTTTAATGTGCTATTTGATTCTCTTTGAATTAGTTAAATTGTCCTTGAATTAGTAAAGTTAGTTTGCGCAGGCAGTTAAACCAGTTGCTGTACTTAGAAGTGTTATTGGCTGAGGTAGCTTGTTTTCCTAGCAAGAGTTTATGTGATGAGGGTAGAATTAGACCATTTGGCCCATCAAGTCTACTCCACCATTCATTCATGACTGATCTATCTTTCCCTCCTAACCCCATTCTCCTGCCATCTCCCCACAACCTCTGGCACCTGTACTAATCAAGAATCTATCTATCTCCGCCTTAAATATACCCACTGGCTTGGCCTCCACAGCCTTCTGTGGCAATGAATTCCACAGATTCACCACCCTCTGACTCAAGAGTTTTCCTAGTTTGGAGATGTTTGTTTATCTTGTTTCATCATGTAGTTTGTACATTGTACAGAGCAGGACACTCCCTTGTATGGTTGTCTGAAGAATCTTGGTAAGTGACACGAGTAAGGATCTGAATTGAAGGGGCAGGAATTGGTGCGAGGCAGCTGGTAGTTCGACGTCACTGTATTGTGATGGTCTCCTGCCGGATAAAGTCATTGGAGGCTACAAATGGTGCTCGCTGTTTCTTGGCCAGTTGCTCGAACCCCGGCGAGTCAAGCATCAGAGATGGTGGTGCGTTAACCCCAGCCGCTGTCTTCCACGTGATCAACGTGCTTGGACGTACAGGATCCTCACCAAACGTCATTTCTGGAATTAAACACCTAATCATGAAAATTATATTTGGAAAGCCTCATAAAAGGAAGAAGTTTCAGTTTAGATTATTGTCACGTGTACCGAGGTACAGTGAAAAGCTTTTTGTTGCGTGCTAACCAGTCAGCAGAAAGACAATACATGATCACAATCAATCCATTTGCAGTGTATAGATACATGGTAAGGGATTAACGTTTAGTGCAAGGTAAAGCCAGCAAAGTCCGCTCAAGGATATTACGAGGAACATCAAAGAGGTAGATGGTAGTTCAAACTGCTGTCTGGTTGTGAGGCAGACCTGGGTGTCTGCCTACCCCCATGTTTAGTTGTGATGGAGGACGTATTTCTTCTCTGCAGCTGAGTGTCCTTGGAATTCCTTTCCCAGAAACATGGAGGCCTAATCCTGGACTTTGTAGAAACCTAAAATAACATTTTAATTCTTAAGGAAATTCTCTGCCTCAGAGGGTGGTGGAGGCCGGTTCTCTGGATACTTTCAAGAGAGAGCTAGATAGGGCTCTTAAAAATAGCGGAGTCAGGTGGTATGGGGAGGAGGCAGGAATGGGGTATTGATTGGGGATGATCAGCCATGATCACATTGAATGGTAGTACTGGCTCGATGGGCCAAATGGCCTACTCCAGCACCTGTTGTCTATTGAAATTATGTTTTGGAAAATCGGAGGATGCTGGACTTGGGGAAAATTGGATCTGACGTAATTCCTTTCTCAGACACATGGAGGATGAATCCTTGAATTTGTGGATATTTAAAATGTAACTTGTAATTTGTAAGGGAATTGTGTTATGGAGAATGGGAGGAGGTTGGACTTTGGGGACAATTGGATGTGATGGGATGCCGTTTGGTTGGGCAGGCATGAGGGACTGGTTGACCTCCTGTTCGCTTTCCTTGTTTAACTGTTTGCACATCATCACTAACGGACCGAATTCCTAATTCCCCACAGGGATCTGATGGCTCCAGATTCGTTAACCAGGTATCGCTGAATGTGCTGTAGCTCGTGGCCCTGAGTGGCTGAATGTGATAGAGAGTAGACGTGCTCTTGTGTTGGAGTGTAGTGCCATGTTCCAGTGCTGCTGCCTATGGGGGTCATGTCCTGCCTGATCGCACGTAATGGAGGGCGGTTGCCGCAGTGTGGGGGAGTAGACACTCCAACACCACCTCACCTACAACTCCTTGCTTCACTCCCTCCATCACATCATCGCCCCTCTCCTTCCAGTGCCCAAATGAAGCGTTACGTGGCATGGAGCGTAGAACAGCACAGCACACGAACAGGCCCTTCAGCCCACAATATGTGTGCCCAACATGTATGCCAAGACTAACTCTTATCTTCCCCCACACTTGGAAATCCCAGCTTATGAGTGTAACTTTCTAAGTGTCCTCGCATCCCCCTCACTGTCTCTGTAATTTCCTGTTTCCCAGCCCGTCCCATCGGCTTCCTGCATTTCATTACAAGCACAATAATACTTTATTAGCCAAGTATGTTTTGCAACATGTGAGGAATTTCATTTGCCAAGTCAGTCCTACAAATAAAAAACACCAGAACACACATAACACACTTTAACATGAACATCCACCACAGAGACTCCTCCACATTCCTCACTGTGATGGAAGGCGAAAAAAAGTTCAATCTGTTCCCTTTGCTCTCCCACGGTCGGGGGCCTCGAGCCCTCCGTTGACGGGACGATCTTGACTCCCGTAGCCGGCGGTTGGGCCTTCCGCATTGGAGCGATCCAGCTCCTGCACCAGGGAGATATCAGCTCCCCCGCACCGGGCGATTGAACCCCGCGTCGGGCTGGTTAAGCCTCTGCGTTCAGAGATCCTGACTAGCCTCTCCTGAGACTGCGAGCTCCCGATGGCAAGGGATCGGCTCCGATATTAAACCCGTGCCTCGCGGTGGGGCCCAAGGTCAGTCCGAGAAGGCCTCCAGCTCCATCGAACATAGGCCGCAAAGCGACCGGAGACGCGACCCAGAAACATCATGTCTCCGACAAAGCAAGAAACAAAAAAAAAGTTTCCCCCGACTCCGCCCCCCTCCACCCCCACATAAGACGAATCGGAGAACATTTACACAAACGTATAAAATGCACTAACATTTAAAAAAAAAGACAAACAAACAGACTGTTGGCGGGGCTGCCAATCGTTCGGCGCCCCTGGTGGCAAACGCTGCTGTTATTGACTCTGCTGTCATCTGCTTGGTCCCAATCCTTAGAGATTGTTTCCTCAGCCACTCCATCTCTTGACTATCTACCTTGACCGAGTTCACCAGCTCTAGTTCTGTCCCGTGGCTGTGCTTTATTAGAAACATCGAAAAATAGGTCATTTGGCCCTTCGACCCAGCACCGCCACTCAATATGATCATGGCTGATTGTCTAAAATCAGTACCCCGTTCCTGCCTTTTCCCCCATATACCTTGATTCCTTTAGTCCTAAGAGTTAAATCTAACTCTCTAGAAAACATCCAGTGAATTGGTCTCCACTGCCTTCTGTTGCAGAGAATTCCACAGATTCACAACTCTCTGGGTGAAAACGCTTTTCCTCATCTCAGTCCTAAATGGCCTACCCCTTATTTTTGAACTGTGACCCCTCGTCTGGACTCCCCCAATATTGGAAACATATTTCTTGCATCGAGCCTGTCCAATCCTTTAAGAATTTTATGTTACTATAAGATTCCCTCTCATCCTTCTAAATTCCATTGAATACAATCCCAGTCGACCCATTCTTTCATCACATGTCACTCCCACCATCCCGGGAGTTAACCTGGCTAACCTACGCTGCACTCCCTCAATAACTCCCTCAATGTCCCTGGCGACACTCCACTGCACTACCTAGGTACGTTCTGTTGTGTTAAAGGCTCCTCTACTGAACCACAAGTTGGTGCACCATTAATTTCTTGAGGGTTGATGCCAGAACACTGTTTGCTTTCACTTGCTTGCACATAGTTCCCTCGAAGGTTAATGTGTGTAGAAAGTTGGGCAAAAGGCACATTGTTTCTTGGAACATTGTGCTGAAATCTGCATCTCGTTCAATGCAGAGACCACTCTCTTCCCCCCTCCTGGTTCAAGGGGAAAACTAACTGTGTGTTTACGACTGTGTATTGGTTTTGGATTAAAACGCACGCTTACGTGATGGAATTGGGTCCGTCCTGTGTTAACATTTTTTTAATTTGCTCTAATACCCCTTACCATACCAGGAGGAATTGCTTAAGGCTATGATTGTCCTTGCATTAAACGCCTAACAGCTAATTTGAGTTTTGATGCAAGTTTGTTGTGCCAATGCAACTGAAGCCTCAACTGTTTGAGGAATGGCCACTGAAGACCATGCTAATTGGCCAAGCCTGGCGTCTGTGCCGTGGGAAGGCAATGCCAGTGTGCTGCCACTCCAATGCTGACACTAATAATGGTGCCAGGTGTTGCACGCCAGTGTGGTGCCTGCACAACACCTGATGCAGTGGGACACGTGTAAAAGTGGAGGCGTTCAAAGCAGCACCCTGATTATTTGCATATCTTTCACTCATTGTTCCTTATCTCTCCACATCACCGTCTATATCTCTCGTTTCCCTGATCCCTGACCAGTCTGAAGAAGGGTCTCGACCCGAAACGTCGCATATCTCCTTCGCTCCTTAGATGCTGCTGCACCCGCTGAGTTTCTCCAGCTTTTTGTGTACCCCCAGCACCCTGATTATTAACTTGTCAGTCTCAAAGCTTTTGCTGCAAACTTGCTTGAGAGGGTGTGGAGAAGCAGGCACACGTGGCTGTTATCCAACAGGTCCATGCACAATTAGTCACGTGTGATGTATGTTAGGAGTTGCCCTTTTACTGGGCACCATGGTCTGACAGTCTGCTTCCAGTAGATGGAGCTGCGCAGCGCATGGCTAGAAACCTTCATTGGTTTCTAGCCATGCTGAGGTCACATTTAGAGTATTGTGTTCAGGTCTGGGCGCCATGTTATGGAAAACATGTTGTCAAGCTGGGAAGGGTACAGAGACGATTTACGAGGATGTTGCCAGGACTAGAGGGTGTGACCTATAGGGAGAGGTTGAGTTGGCTGGGACTCTATTCCTTGGAGCGCAGAAGGGTGAGAGGTGTATAAGATCATGAGAGGAATAGATTGGGTAGATGCAGTCTCCTACGCAGAGTAGGTGAATCGAGGATATAGGTTTAAGGTGAAGGGGAAAAGATTTAGTAGGAATCTGAGGGGTAACATTTTCACACAAAGGTTGGTGGGTGTATGGGACAAGCTGCCAGATTAGGTAGTTGAGGCAGGGACTATCCAAACATTGAAGAAACAGTTAGACAGGTACATGGATAGGGTATGTTTGGAAGGAGATGTCCAAATGCTGGCAGGTGGGACTAGTGTAGATGGGACATGTTGGCTGGTGTGGGCAACTTGGGCCGAAGGGCCTGTTTGCACACTGTATCACTCTATCACTCTGACTCTATAAATACATTGAGGGCAGCACTGCAGGCTCACTCCCAAGCTCCAGCGCATGCAGAACCTGAGCAAGACTTTTGTTTGATTTTGTGAAGATGCGAGTGGGTAGAATCTAAAATGAAAGGGCCAGTATTCATTTAAATAAAACATGCAGCTTGACGAAGAGCTCAGATTAATTTTTACACTACTCCAACACAAGTTCCAGAGAATGTCCTCCCATTTTCTTGCAGCTGGGTGTGTGGGGAATCCCCACTGGGCATCCATTTTGATGCCCACCTCTGCACGGTGATTGCTGCTGGTGTTCCAGCAAATCTTTCATCCCAAGTTCCAGAACCCTGAGGCTTCTTGACTCTCTTTGAATTCGCAACAGAAAATTTGTAAATTAAATTGATGTAATTCCAATCAACTAAAGTCCATTATCTGTAAAGCTGGGACGTGGTTGGCAGGGATAGAAGACAATTTTACACATCTAAGGAAGTGGAACTGGTGGAGGAGCTGCCTCTCAGTCCAGTGACCTGTGTTCAATCCTCACCATCCCTGCTGCTCCAGGGTCTTCACGCTCCCCTAAGAAACATGGGGTCGGCAGATGAACTGGCCGCAGTGTGTAGGTGGGTTGTGGATTCCAGGGGGAATTGGCCCTGTAGCAGCTTCACTCTACTGGTGATCTGCTGGCCAAGAGCTGGAATTCACAAGGACCGCGGTCTACGGGTCATCAGTGATCAGAGTAGAATTAGGCCATTCAGCCCATCAAGTCTACTGCGCCATTCAATCATGGCTGGTCTATCTTTCCCTCTTAACCCCATTCTCCGGCCTTCTCCACATAACCCCGATACCTGTACAGATCCCTGGAGCAGTTGGTTGTGGTTAATGACTGCTGTTGCTCCCGCTGAGCTGGGTGGGGGGGGGGGGGGTTTTAGTTGAGCTTTCTCGGACCAGGGCTTGCTTGTGCAGTACTCTGGTCCCCAGAAGGTGAGAGAGGGGGTTGGAATTCCCGAGGGTGTGTGAGAGGGGTGCTGCCTGTCGATGTGAGGGGCCCCTTGTGTTCCTGCATTGTTTAATTGTCTGGGTGCGATCCTTTGGATGTCTTCAGATTTGACTGCGTTTGGTCACTTTCCCCACCCAGTGTCTGAGCCTGGTTGTCCGTTCCCCGTGCGAGCTGCTGACTGCTGTTTCTCTCCTGGGCAGGTGAGAGTGATCCAGGGCAAGGAGCCAGCGCACCTGATGAGCATGTTTGGAGGGCAGCCGCTGGTGGTTTACCAAGGTGGCAGCTCCCGGGACGGCGGGCAGAGCGCGCCCGCGGACAATCGTTTGTTCCAAGTTCGGGCCAGCAGCTCTGGATCCACCAGAGCAGTGGAGGTTAGTTGGCTTACCCGTCCCATCACAATGTGATCATGATCTCCGACGGACAACGCCTTTCTGAAAGGGCAAACGACAAGCCTTGTTTCTCCATGCTATTACTTTTGAAGGATTGCTTCCACTATTATAAGGGCGGTGCAGTGATGCAATGGGTAGAGCTGCTCCCTCTCGGCTCCAGAGATCCGGGTTCAATCCTGACCGCGGGTGCTGTCTGTGTTTGGAGTTTGCACGATCTCCCTGTGACACCGTGGGTTTCCTCTGGGTGCTCCAGTTTCCTCCCACATCCCCAAAACATTTGGCCTCTGTAAATCTACACTTTTTCTATGTTATCCCACTTTCTCATCCACTCGCGTTCACAAGTTATAGGAGTAGAATTAGGCCATTTGGCCCATCGAGTCCACTCCGTCATTCAATCGTGGCTGATCTCTGCCTCCTAATCCCATTTTCCTGCTTTCTCCCCATAACCCTCGACACCCGTTCTAATCCAGAATCTGGTGCGTGGTGAGTGATTGAGAAAGTGGGATAACGAATGAACGAAATAATAAGTTTATTGGTCAAGTATTCACATACAAGGAATTTGCCTTGGTGCTCTGCCCGCAAGTGACAACATGACATACAGTGACGGTTACGAATGGCACATAAAACATAAAAATTAATAATAAAACATTATTGATCAAACATGTGAACCAAACAAAGTACCAGAGCAAAAGGAGGCTACAGAATTTTGGCTGTTAGGGGAACAAAAGCTGTTTTTAAGTCTGGCTGTGGCAGCTTTGACAGTCCGGAGTCGCCTTTCAGAGGGAGTACATCCTCTGTTGTGCCTTTTTGACTGTGGAGTCGATGGTAGCCCCCGCTTAAGAATAACAGAGCTGGCTTAAACGGGTAATCAATAGTCAAAGGGTCTCAACCCGAAACGTCACCTATTCCGTTTCTCCAGAAACGCTGTCTGATCCGCTGAATTACTCCAGCATTTTGTGTCTATGATCAATAGTCGGCATGGAGTCAGTAGGCCGAAGGGCCTGTTTCCATGCAGTATCTCTAAATATAATTCATTTTATTGATAAGAATTGCAAACATTGTTCTCCAAACAGCAGCCTGCTTTTGATGCAAACAATTAGTTTCTGAAGAAGTGTCCTGACCCAAAAAATCACCTATCCATGTTCTCCAGAGGTGCTGCCTGACCTACTGAGTTACTCCTGCACTTTGTCGTTCATTTATGAACCAGCATCTGCAGTTCCTTGTGTCTGCTGAAGATAGGCACAAAGTGCTGGTGTAACTCAGCGGGTCAGGCAGCATCTCTGGAGAAAAAAGGACGGGTGACGTTTCGTGTCTGAACCCTTCTTCAGATAAACCAGCATCTGAAGTTTCCTTTCTACACAGTTCCTGGTGTCTCCATTAGTTTTGCCCATCTGACCAGGAGTGGCCGCAGAGCCGATTGCTGCCAGCAGATGTCACTGGTGTGCTGCAGACTGGGGTGAACATGGGCCTGTTATATAAAGGCGGCCGCAGCACCGGCGTTCCGGAAAGTTCCGCTCCACCCGCCAATGCTCCCGAGAAGACTTGGAGTGATGTCTACGCCTAGGCCCTGACTCACCCGTCCCGACGTAGTGCAGTTCATGCAAACATAGAAAATAGGTGCAGGAGGAGACCATTCGGCCCTTCGAGCCAGCACCGCCATTCATTGTGATCATGGCTGATCGTCCCCAATCAATAACCCGTGCCTGCCTTCTCCCCTTATCCCTTGACTCCACTAGCCCCTAGAGTTCTATCTAACCCTCTTAAATCCATCCAGTGATTTGGCCTCCACTGCACTCTGGCAGGGAATTCCACAAATTCACAACTCTCTGGGTGAAAAGGTTTTTTCTCACCTCAGTCTTAAATGACCTCCCCTTTATTCTAAGCCCCTGGTTCTGGACTCGCCCAACAATGGGAATAATTTTCCTGCATCTAGCTTTTATAATTTTATCCAGTCCTTTTATAATTTTATATGTTTCTATAATGTCCCCCGCTCATCCTTCTAAACTCGAGTGTAGCAGCAGTGCTTGCCCGTGGCCCCGTTGGTCGGCAGCCCGGCCAGCTGTCGGACCTTCGCTTACCGCCTCCACCCCTCCTCTCATGGCCGATCATCGGTTCATGAGTTGGATGGGGTGCCGGATGCCCGGGCCAAAACTGCCCAGCTGGCCGCTGGCTGGGCTTTGTGTGCTGTCCGGCACCCAGGCCAACTCATCATTCACCCAGCCACAGCCGAGTCGGTCAACGAATTGCCATCGGGAATTTGTCCCTTATTTTGTCGTATTGTCCCTTATTTGGGAGTGAGAAAGTTGGCAACCTATCTACACCTCTCCTAGACATGCAAGCTCCCACACGAGCCACTGAATGATCCCCAGGCAGAGAACTTCTGGCTTTTGTCCAGTGGAATTGTCCCAGTCACTCCTTGTAACACAAGCCCAGCGATATCCTTGTGAATGTCTCCGGTGCCCAGTCCCAGCTTAATCGCCACCTTCCTGCAGTTTGGCGATCTCAATTGCACCCACTATTTCAGGTGTTGCCTCCCCAACATCTTATGCAGCCGTAACACACTGGCCCAACACCTGGCCTGTGCTCTGCCTGATGAAGTGTAACTCAGCGGGACGGGCGACATCTCTGGAGAGAAGGAATGGGCGACGTTTTGGGTTGGGACCCTTCTACAGAAGTGGCATTGTTTCCTCCAATACCTGACCCCCCCCCCCCCCCCCCCCCCCCCACGCCTGCTCCCTGCAGCATTAACTCTGATCTCCTGCCTCAGTCTGAGGGTTCAAATCCTGCTCTGGGCCGGCTCCAGTCGGCTTTATTTTTGGATGAATTTTACACCGTGCTGTTAACAATGGGAATGGACATTAATCTCCAGGAGGAGAGTGACCCAGGGCTACTGTTGGAGATTAGATCAGTTAATATAAGTAATTAACAATTGTTCACTCTTGCTGCAAGGCATTAGAGGAGCGGGGAGAGAACATGGAGCAGGCTAGATCATGTGGTACATCTAGAGATGTGGTTCATAAATCACAGCAACACAATTGGGTCATTCAGTCCATCAAGTCTACTCTGCCATTCAATCATGGCTGTTCGTTTCTCTCTCAACAGCATTCTCCTGCCTTCTCCCTATTACCCCTGACACCTCTACTAATCAAGAATCTATCAATCTCCGCCTTAAAAATATCCATTGACTTGGCCACCACAGCCGTCTGTGGCAATGAATTCCACAGATTCACCGCCCTCTGACAAAAGAAATTCCTCCATCTCCTTCCGAAAGGAATGTCCTTTAATCTTTCTTTCCCCCTCAACCCCATTCTTCTGCCATTCATGGGTTGCGGTTGGAGATGTGAATGGGGTGGTGTGAGGACAGGAAGGGTGGAGGAGTGAAGGGGGGTGGGGGGGGGGGGGGGAGTAGTTCATGAATAGTGTGGGGATGGCTCTGTGGTCTGACCTGATGTTGAACGCTGTGATCGGGGGAGGTGGGGGTGGGGACTGCTGCGGTTGCTACCGATGCCGTGACCAATCTGCCTCCCCCACCCACAGGTCGATGCCGCAGCCTCCAACCTGAATGCCAACGATGTCTTTGTGCTGAAGACCCCCGACTCCAGCTACCTGTGGGTGGGAAAAGGGGCCAGCGACCCCGAGAGGCAGGGGGCCCAGCAGCTCCTTGACATCCTGGGGGTCGGGGCCACAGAGGTGGGGGAGGGCAGCGAGCCAGGTAAGGTGCAACGGTTCAGTGGATTTATTGTCATGTGTACAAAGGTACAGTGAGATCCTTATGTTGCATGCAGCGCTGCAAAACTGTCACCGCACATAACAAGCGCCATCGCCCGGTTAGTAGTGAATGTACAGAACAGCTCACTGAGTCCATGTGCAAGAGGTGCCATTGTGGGTCCATTTTACACACCCAGCTGCAGCCCATTGCAGTCGGCACCACCAGTCCAGTTGTCCCGCCAACCGCCGTTCTTGCTCCGTTTATCCGCCCAGGAGGAGTTCCCGCTGCCGACCGTGAGGGTACGGAAAGTCCGACCGCCTTTGAGCAAAGAGACATGAAGGGTGAACATCCGTCTTGTTCCCCAGTTGTGGTGAAGTGCCCTTTGTCCAGCATCTGCCGCCATCTCCCACCCTGCCTCCGGCATCTGCTGCCGCCTCCCTGCCTCCATTCCTCCATCCTCCTCCCCCTGGGACCTCTCTCCGGGCGGGATCCCAGTGACGGAGCTCACTGCCGCTGCTTGCCCCGAGCCCGGTTGCCATGGTGAACAGCCCCCCCCCCCCCCCCCCCCCCTTCCTTCCGAGCAGCAGCTGATAGCAAACCGGTTGAACGAGGGTGTGGAGCCAAAGCCATCGCTTGCTGCCAATGAGGTGAAGCCAACCCGTGTAAACTCAGCGTCAGCGCTCTTCAATCTGTGTGGAATTTATGCTTGTAGTTGTGGAATGATGCTCTTAAAATTTGTAAGTGCAAATGTGATGAGCCTGAAGGACTTGTAACCCATGTCAAGGTTAATATTGCCGCTGATCCAACGTCCTTCTGCTCCTTAAATCCTCATGTCTCTACAGTCATGCAGCATGGAAACAGGCCCTTCGGCCCATCTCATCCATGCCGCCCAAGATGCCCAATCTACGCGCGTTCCACCTGCCCAAGTGGTGCATATCCCTCTAAACCGTTTCAGGTCTGCTTGTCCCACTGAGTTACTCCATCTTTTTGTGTCTATCCTCTGACAGCTCATCCCATACCCAGCACCCTCTGTGTGGCAAAAGCTGCCCCTCTGGTTCCTATTAAGTCTTGCGCCTCTCACTTTAAACTTATGTCCTCTGGTTCTTGATACCCCTAACCTGGGTAAAAGACTGTCCATATCTATTCCCCCTCATTGTTTTACACACCTCCATAAGATCACTCCTCATCCACTTACACACCAAGGAACAATCTTCTCTCTGCCCAACCTGTCCCTGTAGCTCCAGCCCTCGCCCTGGCAACACCCTTGCAAATGTTCACTTTCCAGCTTAATGACATCCTTCCTTTCACAGGGTGGCAAAAACTGAAGACACAATATTCCAAATATGGCCTCACCTTCATCTTGTACAACTGTGACATAATGCCCCAACTTCTACACTCGATACCCTGACTGATGAAGGCCAACATACTGAAAGCCGCCTTGATCACCCTATATACCTGTGATGTCACTTTCATAGAAAAGCGTCTGTCAATTTTCAACATTCAAACATTGTTAATCTTGTCCTTGAATATATGCCTCCTCCCAGAATATCAGGCTCCCTCAGCTGGAGGAATCCAAACGCTCAATGTTTCTTCATCGCCGTCCCTAATGGCTGATCCTGTCTGGAGACGCTCGTTCTGTTTCACGGATCCCTGTGGCTTCCTACAAATGATTACAGGACGATGAGCCATGTGGAGAGCTGTCTCATAGAAGCATAGAAACATCGAAAATAGGTGCAGGAGGAGGCCGTTTGGCCCTTCGAGCCAGTACCGCCATTCATCGTGATCATGGTTGATCGTCCCCAATCAATAACCCGTGCCTGCCTTCTCCCCATATCCCTTGACGCCACTAGCCCCTAGAACTCTATCTAACTCTTTCTTAAATCCATCCAGTAATTTGGCCTCCACTGCCCTCTGTGACAGGGAATATCATAAATTCACAACTCTCTGGGTGAAAACATTTTTTCTCACCTCAGTCTTAAATGACCTCCCCTTTATTCTAAGACTGTGGCCCCTGATTCTGGACTCGCCCAACATTGGGAACATGTTTCCCGCATCTAGTTTTATAATTTTGTATGTTTCTATAAGATTCCCCCTCATCCTTCTAAACTCCAGTGAATACAAGCCAAGTCTTTTCAATCCTTCCGGGGTTTAGTCAGCGTGGGGCTGGAGAGATCTCGCATTTCCTGTGACCTCACACACTTTTATTTTGCTGTTCTGACGACAGATGATTTCTGGAATATCTTGGGAGGGAAGGCTGAATATCGCACTTCACCGCGGCTGAAGAACAAGATGGATGTCCACCCTCCTCGCCTCTTTGCCTGCTCCAACAAAACCGGCCGTTTCATTGTGAGTTTGCTTTACTCCGCCCTCGCTTTCTCTGCATTGGGGGGGGGGGGGGGGGGTGCGTTTCATGCCAGAGCCGCGAGTCACAGGGACCCAGGCTACAGATGAGCAGATACGACAGGGGCAGCATCTGAGGGGGTTTTACACAAGAACATAGACATGGAGGGATAGGGATGCAGACAGCAGAGTCAAGAGGGATACAGCACGGAAAAAGGCCCAGCGCCCATCTACACCAGTCCCACCTGCCTGCATTTGGTCCATATCCCTCCAAGCCTGTCCTATTTATGTACCTGTCTTAACTGTTCCTTAAACGTTGCGTTAGTCCCTGCCTCAACTACCTCCTCTGGCAGCTCGTTCCATTGACCCACTACTCTTTGAGTAAAAAAGTCACCCGTCCGATTTTTTTTTTTTTTTCCCATTCACTGGTCCTCGATTCCCCTACTCTGGGCAAGAGACTCTGTGCATCTACCCGATCTATATCTCTCATGATTTTATACATCTCTATAAATTCACCCCTCATCCTCTTGCACTCCAAAGGTTAGTCTAACTCCACAGAGCTTAGTCTAACTGGGCATCTTCTGTGTTGTACTATTAATATTCTACCAAGTAAGCAGCAGGGCCCGTCTGGAGTGCAGTGTGTGAGGAGGTATTGAGAGCTGTGGGGAGCAGCCATGCCGAGGCACTCTGATCCATCTCTTTGATGCATGGGAAATGCTAATATAAATCACTCCATCGAGAGAGAATGAGAGTCTGAATAGGAAGAGGCAGCTTAAGAGAAAATAAGTCCTTCTGCAGTTGTGCAGAGTCCTAGTGAGACCACACCTGGAGTATTGTGCGCAGTTTTGGTCTCCAAATTTGAGGAAGGGCATTCTTTTTCCACAGTTGTGAGTCTGTGGAATTCTCTGCCTCAGAGGGTGGTGGAGGCTGGTTTTCTGGATGATTTCAAGAGAGAGTTAGATAGGGCTCTTAAAGACAAGGGATATGGGGAGAAGGCAGGAACGGGGTACTGATTGTGGATGATCAGCCACGATCACATTGAATGGCGGTGCTGGCTCGAAGTCCAAATGGCCTACACCTGCACTTATTGTCTATTTAACTCTCTGTTTGAATTGTTCAATTTCCAAATCATTGGAGAATGTTCCCTGCACTCTTCCTGCTCACTTGTTCCAGTGACCTTGGGAATTGTTACTGTAATCTGTGTAACATCTTTGTGTTGGGTAGTAAGACCAGGCGGCACAGTGATGCAGTGGTAGAGTTGCTGCCTCACGGTGCCTGAGACCCAGGTTTGATCCTGACCTCGTGTGTTGGCTGCTTGGAGTTTGCACGTTCTCCCTGTGACCGCTTGGGTCTTCCCCAGTTTCCTCCCACATTCTAAAGACGTGCAGGTTTGTAAGCGAATCAGCCTCTGTAAATTGCCCTGAGTGTGTAGGGAGTGAATGAGAAAGAACTAGTGATCGATGATTGGTGTGGACTCGATGGGCCGAACGGCTTGTTTCCATGCTGTATCTCTACACTTGCCCATGCTGACCAAGTCGCCTCCCTGAGGTGGTCCCATTTGCTAGCATTTTGCTTGTATCCCTCTAAATATTTTCTTTTCCTTGAACCTGTCCACATGCTGTCAATGTGCCCACATCTGCTGCTTGCTCTGGCATCTCCATCCATGCATTTTTGGACGTGTAGGGGAAGCTTTTTCACCCCTTTATTTCCCCTCTCACCTTAAACTTTTGCTCTCTAGTTATAGATGTCCCTAAATGGGAAGAGGGTGGAGAGAGTGACCATTATCGGTTATAAGCCTCTGTAAAGTCACCTCTCAGCCTCCTTTTGTCCAGTGGAATTGTCCCAGTCGCTCCTTGTAAAACAAGTCCTCCAGCCCAGCAATATCCTTGTGAATGTCTCCTGCGCCCACCCCAGCTTAATCACTGCCTTCCTGCAGTTTGGCAATCTAAATGGCACCCACTGTTTCCTGTGTGGCCTCACCAGCGTCTTGTGCAGCTGTAACACGATGGCCCAACACTTGGCCTGTGCTCTGACTGATGAAGTGTACTAAGTGCCACCTTGTGTGCCAGTGTTGCCACTCTCTGGGAATGATGTGCCCGTACCCCTAGCTTTCTCTGTCTACAACACTCCAGACCGCTTGTCATTTACTGTCTGTAGCTGCCAAGTTATTTGAGCAGAATTAGGCCATTCGGCCCATCATGTCTACTCAGTCATTCAATCATGGCTGATCTATCTTTCCCTCTCAAACCCATTCTCCTGCCTTCTCCCCATGACTGTCCTGGTTTAACGTGGCAGAATGCTTTACTTGCTGGCGTTAAATTACATCAAATTTCATATTAAATGACATGTGTCGGAAGAAGGGTCTCGACCCGAAACGGCGGCTATTCCATCGCTCTAGAGATGCTGCCTCACACACCGAGTCTCTCCAGCATTTTTGTCTACCTTCAGCCTATCCTGTGCTCACTTTCCCACCTCGCGGGTCGACCCGCGGTCGATGAGAGCGCGGCGGACAACCGTGAGGGGGGGAGGGGAAGAGCAATGGACAATTGGGGGGGGGGGGGAATTAACGACGATGGAGACCCAGCGTGGGAAACTGCTGTGGTGGGGGGAGGGGGACAAAAGGGGAAGCCTGCACGCTTTGTAACTTTGTCAGCGCCGTAGGTGGCTGCTATTTGTATACATTGTGTATGCAAGCAAAGAATCTCACTGTGCCTAGTCACATGTGGCAATAAAGTATTCCTATTCCTCCTATTCCTATTCCAATTGATCTGGATCTGATTGTAACCTTAAACAACTTTCACTGTCCACTACCCACCAATGTTGGTGTTGACTGTAAACTTACTAATCACGCAACCTACATTCTCATCTGACGTGCGTGACCTGTAGATTTGCCCGGGGAGTGACGACAATAGACACTTTGTGCCAGTTTACTGCCTTTCTAGGGTGACTATTGTCTGCTCATCAAACCTCAATGAGCAAATTGGAAATGTGAAGACAGCTTTGGAAAAGGCATCACTTCATCTGAAGGGGTGACTTGGTAATGGCTGTGGGTTTGGACTGCACCCTCTGGTTTGGTGTGTGACGGCAACATTGTGTGTGTGAGCAATGTCAAGCGAAGCTCAGAATGACTTGCAGGAAACTACACGTCATTGTAACATGTTCCTCTGGCAGTAAACCTCTTCCAGAGGAGTGTGCGGTGACGGCTCTTGGCACTGTTCACGAGATGAACAATGTGAAATGGTCAGAGTATTATACAGCATGGAAAGAGGCCATTTGGCCCAACTTGTGTGTGCTGACCAATGGGGGGCCCTTCCTTGTTAATCCTGACACGTCTTGAGTGGCACGGTGGTGCAGGGGTAGAGTTGCTGCTTTAAAGCGCCAGAGACCTGGGTGAGGAAGTTTGAGCCTGACTACGGGTACTGTTTGTACGGGTACTGAACATTCTTCCTCTTGACCTTTGTGGGTTTTCTCTGGGTGCTCTGGTTTCCTCCCACACTCCAAAGGTTTGTAGTTTAATTGGCTTGGTAAAATTGTAAATTGTCGTCCCTAGTGTGTGTAGGATAGTGATAGTGTGCGGGGATCACTGGGCGGTGCAGACTTAGTGGGCCGAAGGGCCTGTTTCCGCGCTGTATCTCTAAACTAAAACAATGTAAATGCACCTTGCATAGTGTCTGCAACACCACTCCCACTGCTCTCTGGCAGTGTCTTCCACATAGCTCTCTCCACTGTTGCAGATACCCCTCTCCTTCCCCTACCCTGGCCCTAACTCTATCCTCTACTTATATATGCCCCTAATGTTGAAAGGTTACCTGCTGTCTACCCTCTAGAACCCTCTATCTTACCCCTAGGTCATATCCCCTCTAATCTGTGCTCCAGGGAGAAAAGCCCCCCTCCCATCTCCAGTCTATCTCTGTACAGAGCTGCGATATCCTGCCGAATCTCTCCTGCACTGTCTAGCACCATTCCTCCTGTCTATTGGTCTGAAGGAGGATTTCGTTTAGACCTACAGCACGGAAACAGGCCCTTCGTCCCACCGAGTCCACACCGACCAGTGATCCCCGTTCACCAGCAGTAACTCACAGACACTAGTGATAATTTGTAATTATACCAAGCCGATTAACCTACAAACCTGTACCTTAGCATACAAACGCCGCACAGACAGTATCTGTAGTCGGGATTGAACCTGGGTCTCCTGTTCATTGATGGGCTCTGGCCTAGATAGTACTCCAGATAGGCTCTGGCCAAGATTTTCTAATGCTGGAGCGTAATCTTCCTACTTCTGCATTAATGCTCTGACGGGCTGAAGGGGCTGTTTTCACACTGTACCACTAAACTAAACTCAAGTGATTGCCCTGGATTCTCTGGGCTCTCCCTCATGTGAGAGAACATATGTCTGCCGTGTGTACCTCAGCGGGACAGGCAGCATCTCTGGAGAGAAGAAATGGGTAACGTTTCGGGTTGAGACCGTTCAGACAGAAGAAGGGTCTCGACTTGAAGCGTCACCCATTCCTTCTCTCCAGAGCTGCTGCCTGTCCCGCTGAGCTACTCCAGCATCTTGTGTCTATCTTTAGTTTAAACCAGCATCTGCAGTTCCTTCCTACACATGTCTGCCGTGTATTCGTTGCGACACATGAACTAGTCTCCCATGTGGGACCTTGTCAAAGGCCTTGCTGAAGTCCATTAAACCTCATCTACTGCATTGCCCCCATCACTCTGGAAATAATTTGAGCAAGTTTGTCAGTCGGGGTTTGGTGGACATGTTGCTCCTCTCCCAGTCGCTGCCTTTCCATGTGATCAGCAGTACTGTCCCTCAGACGTTGTTCCCGTGTCTTCCCCACCTCTGACGCTGGGCTCACAGGTCTACGGTTCCCAAGCTTCTCCATGAAGAGGGGGCCAGGTTTTCTGTCATCCTGTGCCTCATTTGTGTCCAGCGAAGACTTCTCAAACTTCAGCCGGACCACCTGTGATCTCTTTTGCTTCCTGTAGAAGCCTGAGATCAATCCCATACGGGTTTATCCACCAATTGAGGCATTGAGTTGCTCCTATTAATTTATGCAGACATTAGACTTTCATAGAGTTAAACAGCGTGGGTGCAGGACCTTTGGCCCAACTTGCCCACACCAACCAACGTGTCCCATCTATACTAGCTCCACTTGGCCCATGTCCCTCTAAACCTGTCCTATCCACATACCTGTTTAAGAAGGAACTGCAGATGGTGGAAAATCGAAGGTAGACAAAAGTGCTGGAGAAACTCAGTGGGTGCAGCAGCATCTATGGAGCGAAGGAAATAGGCAACGATGGACGAAACGTTGTCTACCTATCCACGTACCTGTCCAATTGTTTCTTAAACATTGCAATTGTTCATGCCCGCAGTTCATTCCATACACCCACCACACTCACTCCCTCATCCTCCTGTGCTCCAAGGAATAAAATCCCAACCTTCTCAACCTCTCCCCATAGCTCAGACCGCAGTCATGGCAGCATCCTCGTAAATCTTCTCTATACCCTTTTTAGCTTGAGAACATCTTTCCTGTAATGTGGTGTCTAGAACTGAATCACCCAAATGCGGCCTCACCAACATCTGGTATAACTGCCACATGACCCACCCGACCCTCCACTGAACTCTCTGTCTACAATAGGTTCAAGGTGAAGGGGGAAAGATTTAATAGGAATCTGAGGGGTAACTTTTTGGGTGTATGGAGCAATAGACAATAGGTGCAAGAGTAGGCCATTCGACTCTTTGGGCCAGCACTGCCATTCACTGTGATCATAGAAACATAGAAATTAGGTGCAGGAGTAGGCCATTCAGCCCTTCGAGCCTGCACCGCCATTCAATATGATCATGGCTGATCATCCAACTCAGTATCCCGTACCTGCCTTCTCTCCATACCCTCTGATCCCCTTAGCCACAAGGGCCACATCCAACTCACTCTTAAATATAGCCAATGAACTGGCCTCAACTACCCTCTGTGGCAGAGAGTTCCAGAGACTCACCACTCTCTGTGTGAAAAAAGTCTTTCTCATCTCGGTCTTAAAGGATTTCCCCCTTATCCTTAAGCTGTGACCCCTTGTCCTGGACTTCCCCAACATCGGGAACAATCTTCCTGCATCTAGCCTGTCCAACCCCTTAAGAATTTTGTAAGTTTCTATAAGATCCCCTCTTAATCTCCTAAATTCCAGAGAGTATAAACCGAGTCTATCCAGTCTTTCTTCATAAGACAGTCCTGACATCCCAGGAATCAGTCTGGTGAACCTTCTCTGCACTCCCTCTATGGCAATAATGTCCTTCCTCAGATTTGGAGACCAAAACTGCACGCAATACTCCAGGTGTGGTCTCACCAAGACCCTGTACAACTGAAGTAGAACCTCCCTGCTCCTGTACTCAAATCCTTTTGCTATGAAAGCTAACATACCATTCGCTTTTTTCACTGCCTGCTGCACCTGCATGCCTACTTTCAATGACTGGTGTACCATGACACCCAGGTCTCGCTGCATCTCCCCTTTTCCTAATCGGCCACCATTTAAATAATAGTCTGCTTTCCTGTTTTTGCCACCAAAGTGGATAACCTCACATTTATCCACATTATACTGTGATCATGGCTGATCATCCACAATCAGTACCCCATTCCTGCCTTCTCCCCATATCCCTTGACTGCTAACTTTAAAAGCTCTATCTAACTCTCCCTTGAAAGCATCCAGAGAATTGGCCTCCACTGCCTTCTGAGGCAGAGAATTCCACAGACTCACAACTCTCTGGGTAAAAAACATTTTTCCTCATCTCTGTTCTAAATGGCCTACCCCTTATTCTTAAACTGTGGCCCCTGGTTCTGGACTCCCCCAGCATCGGGAACATGTTTCTTGCCTCTAGTGTGTCCAATCCCTTAATAGTCATATGTTTCAATAAGATCCCCTCTCATCCTTCTACATTCCAGTGTGTACAAGCCCAGTGTCTCCATTCTTTCAACATATGACAGTCCCGCCATCCTGGGAATTAACCTTGTAAACCTACACTGCACTCCCTCAATGTCCTTCCTCAAATTAGGGGACCAAAACTGCACACAATACTCCAGGTGTGATCTCACTAGGGCCCTATAAAACTGCAGAAGGACCTCTTTGCAGCTATACTCAACTCCTCTTGTTATGAAGGCCAACATGCTATTAGCTTTCTTTACTACCTGCTGTACCTGCATGCTTACTTTCAAGCTGCCGAAGGAGGTTGTTGAGGCAGGGACTATCCCAATGTTTAAGAAACAGTTAGACAGGTACATGGATAGGACAGGTTTGGAGGGATATGGACCAAGCGCAGGGAAGTGAGACTAGTGTAGCTGGGACATGTTGGCCGGTGTGAGCAAATTGGGCCTGTTTCCACACTGCATCACTCTATGACTCTACAAAATCTATTCTATTTTAAATACTGAATTGAACTGATATTGAATTGTAGCTTCTCGTGCCCTGTACACCAGGCACGTGCCCTGTACACACACTGCACATGTTGCACGTGCCCTGCACACACACTGCACACGTTGCACCTCAAGGGCCGTACTTGCACTTTGGTTGTTCTTTGCCGTTAATGTATTTTTTGGACAGCCTTCCGAATTGTCTTTTTAAGTGCTTTCCTACTGTTACACGTTTCACCGACCTCGCCAGTCACTGGTTCCCTGTACCTGTCATATGCTTAAGATAGACACAAAAAGCTCAGTAAGTCAGCGGGACAAGCAGCATCTCTGGAGAGGAATGGGTGACGTTTCGGGACGAGACCCTTCTTCAGACAGGTTAGGGATAAGGGAAACGAGAGATATAAATGGTGATGTGGAGAGATAAAGAAAATTAATAAAAGATATGCAAAAAGCAACAATGATAAAGGAAACAGGCCATTGTTACCTGTTTGTAGGGTGAAAATGAGAAGCTAGTGCGACGGGGGGGGAGAGGGAGGGGGGGGGAGGGAGAGGGGAAAAAAAAACAAAAACCGGGGCTACCTGAAGTGAGAAAAATCAATATTCATACCAAGCTGCCCAAGTGAAATGTGAGATGCAGTTCCTCCGATTTGCGTTTAGCCTCACTCTGACAATGGAGGACACTGAGGACAGGAAGATCTGTGTAGGAATGGGAAAGGGAATTAAAGTGTCCAGCAACCGGGAGATCAGGTTGCTCATGTTTCTCAATTATTTCACAATGTATCAGACCGCAGTGTGAGGAAGGCACTTTACTGCAGGTGTCGAGATTGCAAAGGAGTTGTATCTAATGAGGCAAGTTTAGATGGGTTGGGTGGTTTTACCCCCGTTTGCCATATTTCCATAGAAGAGGCCAACAGCAGCATCAGAAACTTCAAGTAACTTGGAGATGCAAAGAACTGCAGATGCGGGTTTATACAAACAAAAAAGACATAAAGTGCTGGAGTAACACTATGGTCAGGCAGCGTCCCTGGAGAACTTGGATAGTGACATGATTCAGTCTGAAGAAGGGTCCCAACCCGAAACGTCACCTATCCATGTTCTCCAGAGATGCTGCCTGACTTTGGTCCTGCATGTTGACTTCAAGTAAATTGCTTGATTAAACTCCAAGCAAGTGTGAGGTGTTGCACTTTGGAGGTCAGATGTAAGGGGAAGGTACATGGCTGATAGCAAGACCCTTCACAGCGTTGATGTACAGAGACCTCTCAGGGTCCAAGTCCATCCCTCCCTGATAGTGACAACACAAATAGATTGAATGGAACAGAAGCTTATGATATTCTTGCCTTTATAGGTGAGGACATTGAGTATAAGAGTCAGGAAGTCATGATGCAGCTGCATAAGTACTTTGGTAAGGCTATATTTGGACTTTTGCATACAGTTTAGTTCAGCGATGCAGCGCAGCACAGAGTACATGACACTAACACTATCGTACACACACTGGGGACAATTTGCAATCTTTACCGAAGCCAAATAACGTACAAACCAGTACATCTTTGGAGTGTGGGAGGAATCGGAGCACACGGAGAAAACCCACGTGGTCACAGAGAGAACGTAAAACTCCGTACAGACAGCACCCGTAGTTGTCTGCTGCTGCACCACTGCTGCCCCAATATCTGGTTGTTCCATTGCAGGAAAGATGTGGAGGTTCTGGAGAAGGTGATGCAGGAGTTGCAGAGATTTACCAGAATGGTGTCTGGATTAGGGGCTATTGGCTCGGGTTGGTCAGACTTGGATTATTTTCTCTGGAACACTGGAGGTTGAGGGGGCTGATGGAAGTAAATAAGATTGGGAGCCAAAAGCTTTTATTTCCAGGATGGAAAAATCTAATACTAGAGAGCATAGTTTTAATTGAAGAGGGGCAAGGTTTAAAAGTTTTGTGAAGGGCAAGGTTTATTTCACACACAGAATGATGAGTGCCTGGAATGCTCTGCTGGTGGAGGCAGATACGACAGTGGCGTTTGAGACTTTGACATGGGCCTATGGGTGTGGAGGGATATGAAATAAGTGCAGGTTAATGATGGTTTATCTTGGTATCATATTTAGCATGAACAATGTGGGCTGAAGGGCCAGATTCTATGTTCTGTCCTTTATAATTGGCAGAAAGGTCAGAGGGAAGAACTGGAGTGGTTCCAGGCACCACTCTGCCAGAGGTAATTTGTGGCCGGCCTTGATTTGTTTCTGGGCTTTTCATGGCACCAGTTCTTCCCGTTACACTGAAGTCACATCTAGATGTGTGTGTGTCATATCGAGGGGTTTAACTAGGACCCACATCTCCTGACAAAAGCTGTATTCTTGTCAAAACCTTTCCGATTCCATAAAGGAATAAGTGGTTTACTTAGCAACATGCCTGTCTCTCTTCAGTGAGATCTTGGCCACTCTATAATCTAATGCTATCGATGTGCCTTCTCCCCCATGTTCCTTTCTAACTCATTGATGGGTTTGTGTTCCAAATGCACCAGCACCAAATGACTTCTTCAGCCGAGTCTGAATCTACCATTGTGCCACTGTGCCACCACTTCTGCATCTAGTGTTTCCTAACTTCCCACGTGGCCTGGCTAGTTTCTTTCTTGTGACATCTACGCGCACCCCTCTGGAATAAAAGTTGATCAGAGGAAATACCTCTCGGCAGGGAAGGCTGGGGGTTTAAAGAACCAAAGTGGATGAGATTAACTGCTGTGAAGCAGGAGGGCTTCTAATTCCCCAAATGCAGGGCATAAATTAAAGGGATTGCAATAGAGGAATTAGTGAGAGGCACAATAATGGGCATCTGTTGCAACAGCAAACCACTGTAGGAACTCAGCGAGTTGTGTAGGGTAAGGAATCATCGTCCTTCCAGCTGGAGGTCCTGGTTCCTTCTTGCTCCAGCAGTTTGATTTTGCTCCAGATTGCAGCGTTGGCAGTGTCTAGAACTTAGTGTCATAGAGGGATGCCATGTGGAAACTGGCACTTCGGCCTAACTCGCCCACCCCGGCCAACAATGACCCAGCTGCACGAGTCCCACTTGCCTGCGCTTGGTCAATATCCCTCCAAACCTGTCCTATCCATGTGCCTGTGTAACTGTTTCTTAAAAGTTGGGATAGTCCCAGCCTCAACTACCTCCTCTGGCAGCCTGTTCCATACACTCATCACCCTTTGTGTGAAAAAGTGACACATACCATTTGTTGCCGACCACATCTCACACACACACACACACACACACACACACACACACACACACACACACACACACACACACACCCACCCCCCCCCCCACCCCCCCCCCTCCTCCTCCTCCTCCCATGGAGGCTTATGGGAACGACAGCCCAGGCTTATGGCCAGCACAGAGAAACAGCGCTAGCTCCATGGCCATTGTCCAGGCAGGGCTGTAGGTTAACCCGGCGAGACAGGCAGAGTTGAGCTGCGTTTAGCGCTGCTTCTCTGCGCTGGCTGTGGGTCTGGGTGCACCGCTCCAGTCTGACTACCGACGTCTCTGGCCGGGGGGGGGGGGGGGGGGGGGGGGGGGGGGGGCACTTGGGTAGGGATGGTCCCCACCCGATCATCAGTCCCACCCCCACTGTCTCGCGAAAAATGTAGATTTCACCGAGTTTAAAAATTCAGATTACAAAAAATGGGGAGTATCATCCCCCACCTCTCAAAAGGGGGGGGGGGGGGCGGGAGGGGCTTACCCCCCCCCCCCCCCCCCCGGGATATCCGCCCCGTGCGACTCTACCTTCAAGGAACCATACACCTGTAATCGTAGATCCCTCTGTTCTACAACACTACCCAGTGGCCTACCATTCACTGTGTAGGTCCCGCCCTTGTTCAACATCCCTAAATGCAAAACCTCACACTTTTCTGTATTAAATTCCATCAACCATTCCTCCGCCCACCTGGCCAATCGATCCAGATCCTGCTGCAATCTTTCACAGCCATCTTCACTATCTGTAAACATGAGATAGCGGAATTCATCAACGTCACTTTGATGGATCTCAACTCTCAACACTTGATTTGCCGCCATCACGTCTTTGTCCACTTACTGGGTGAGTGGGTTGATGGTGGTGCCAGCAAAACCTAGCAGTGAATAACTTTGATGGCCACAGATTGATTGCTGAGAGGAAGCCTGGTCTCAATAACTTTGGGCTTTCACCGGCCTGAACCCGACGGACTGAGTGATGCACGATGCTCCATGTATGTGCCTGGGACTGGCCTGTGATTACTCTCTCTGTTTGATCCACAGATCGAGGAGGTTCCTGGCGAGCAGACCCAAGACGACTTGGCCACTGATGACGTCATGATTCTTGATACCTGGGACCAGGTGAGGTCACTGGTTGATCCGCATTGTGGGTTGTTCATGTTCCCCATGGGATGGTGTTGGGACAAGCCTCCAGAGGCTTGAATTGCATGAGGTGGGAGGAGGGTTATCGACATGAACATAACCCTCACCAAACCAGCTTTCATGGCCTGTTGTGTGCTACTTGCTGCAGAGATACTTGCTGCCGGAAACACATGAGGAGCAACGACTGTGTACCTGATGAACCTGCTGCTCCATAATAAATACCGGTTAGGCCGCATCTGGAGCATTGCGTGTAGCTCTGGCCGACCCTTTACAGGACAGATGTGGAAGCTTTAGAGAGGGTGCAGAGAAGGTTTACCAGAGTAATGCCTGGATTTGAGGGTTTCAGCTACAAGGAGAGGTTGGATAGACTTGGATTGTTTTCTCTGGAACGTCTGAGGTAGAGTGGAAACTTGATAGAAGTTCCATCTTGCTATTGAGGGAGTGCAGCGTAGGTTCACCAGGTTAATTCTCAGGATGGCGGGACTGTCATATGGTGAGAGAATGGAGCAGTTGGGCTTGTACACTCTGGAATTTAGAAGGATGAGAGGGAATCTTATTGAAACATATAAGATTATTAAGGGTTTGGACATGCTAGAGGCAGGAAACGTGTTCCCGATGTTGGGAGAGTCCAGAACCAAGGCCCCAGTTTAAGAATAAGGGGTAAGCCATTTAGAACGGTGATGAGGAAACACTTTCTCACACAGAGAGTTGTGAGTCTGTGGAATTCTCTGCCTCAGAAGGCGGTGGAGGCAGGTTCTCTGGATGCTTTCAAGAGAGCTGGATAGGGCTTTTAAAGATAGCGGAGTCAGAGGATATGGGGAGAAGGCAGGAACGATGTACTGACCTAATTGCGACGTATTAAAATCATGAGGAGCATGCATAAAGTGAACATTCGCAGTCTTTTACCAAGGGTGGAGGATTCTAAGACTAGAGCACATAGGCATTTGATGCGAGGGTAGATATGTTGGGGGTGGGTGGGAAAATTTCACTCCAAGCGTAATTTGTATCTGGAATCAGCTGGCAGAGTAAAGTATAGAAGCTCATAAAATAAAGAGAAATTTAAAAGACATTTGGGCAAATATGTGGTAGGAAAGATTTGGAGGGATATGTGACCAATGCAGGCAGGTAAGACTTGCCCAGAATGCCAAGCAGCCCAGAAGGGCCTGTTTCTGTGCTGTACTGCCTTGATCACTTAAAGCTTGCTCACAAATAAAAAATAGACCATGTTTATTTGCAACACCATTCCCTGTTGTGAGGAGTTTATAGCCTACAAGGACCACAATTAATCACTGGAGCGTTGCAGATCATTGTCTGTTGCTGTGCAAAGGTGCCTCACTATTGTTGTTAAAACTTTCAGGCAGAGGCAGTGGGGCAACTGCAGGTGCCTGTGTGCTCAGCACAGGAGATGCAGATGCTGCATCTGCTGCAATGGGGAAAGCAGCTGGAAGATCGGTGTGGAGGGCAATGGACAGTTGATGTTGTACCCTTCACCTCGACTGGTCTGTCATGCATAGGACAGATTTTGAGGGATCTGGACTAAATGCAGGCAGGTGGGACTTGTGTAGATGGGACATTATGGGTCTTTTCCTGAAGGGACTGGGGGAGCTGAGGGAGGCAGCCAGTCATGGTACACAGTGGCATTTAGATCAGCTGGAAATGGCAGATGCAATTTCATCCCAGCAAATGTGAGGTGGGCGATTGAATGTCAGGGGAAAATATAGAATTAATAGTGTAATGTCAGTGGTGAGGAAGCTATTGGAGAGCGTTTAGTCCCATTTGGAATTCCCATGTGGAAGAGAACGGGTTAATTAGGACTGTTGACGGGGAATTTGTGCATGGAGTCTGGTGATGTAGGCGAGGTACCAAACCGGTACTTTGCATCTGTTTACACCAAGGAGAAGGATGTGGAGGACAGTGGGATCAGTGGGATGCAAGGGCAACTTGAGACTTGGGAGGAAGCAGTGATGGGATACTTAATCCTCAGAACCTGATGGGATCTATCCCAGTTGTTGAAGAGGCAAGAGAGGAGATTGCAGGAGCCTTGATCTTTGCATCTTCTCTAGACGCAGGGGAGGTCCCAGAGGACTGTAGCGTGGTTAATGTCCCTTTATTTAAGGAGGCAAGTAGAGAGAATCCTGGGAATTTCTATCCTGTCTCCAACATGGACTGGTTGGTTAGTAAGCTTGCAGATGACACCAGAATTGCTGGGGTCACAGACTGCGAGGAAGCCAGACAAGGTACGCAGCGGGATATAGACCAGCAGCAGGAATGGCAGGTGGAGTTTAATCCGAACAAGTGTGAGGTGATGCAGTCATGGCACGGGAAAAATATACAATGAATGGCCTGATGTCAGTGGCAGGGAACCTATTGGGCAGGGTTTCCCATTTTGAAGAAAATGGGATAATTAAGGACTGTCTGCATGTGTTTGTACACGGCAGGTCATGTCTTACTAGCAAGGGTTTTTTTTTTTGAGGAGATGGTGAAAATGATTGATATGGGCAGAGTAGTGGATGTTGTCTAAATGAATTTTAGGAAGACGTTTAATAAAATCCCCCATTGTCGGCTGATCTAAAAGATTAAGGTGTACAGGACTACAATTACTTTGTTGTATGTATTCAAGGCGGTTTATTGAGAGAAGACAGAGGGTTGTGGTGGAGGGACAATATTCAGGCTGGAGGTCTGTGACCAGTGAGGTTCTGCAGGGATCTATGCTGGGACCTCTGCTGTTTGTGATGTAAGTAAGTAAGTTTATTGGCCAAGTATTCACGTACAATGAATTTGCCTTGGTGCTCCGCCCATAAGTAACAACATGACATACAGTGACAGTTACGAATGACACTGAAAACACTAAACATTAATAATAATAAACATGAATTCTAAAACGCCATTGATCAGGCATGTGAACCAACAAAATACCAGATCAAAGGGAGGCTACAGATTTTTGGCTGTTGAGTAGAGCAACTACTCGTGAATAAAAACTGTTTTTATGTCTGGCTGTGGCAGCTTTGACAGTCCGGAGTCGCCTTCCAGAGGGAAGTGATTCAAAGAGTTTGTGGCCAGGATGAGAGGGGTCAGAGATGATCTTGCCCGCTCGCTTCCTGGCCCTTGCAGTGTCCAGTTCATCAATGGAGGGAAGATTGCAGCCAATAACCTTCTCAGCTGATCGGACGATTCGCTGCAGCCTCCAGGTGTCGTGCTTGGTGGCTGAGCCAAACCAGACCATGAAGGAGATGGTGAGAACAGACTCACAACGGCCGTGTAGAATTGGACCATCGTTGCCTGTGGCAGATTGTGCTTCCTCAGCTGCCGTAGGAAGTATATCCTTTGTTGTGCCTTTTTGACTGTGGAGTCGATGCTAGCCCCCACTTAAGGTTTATAGACGCAAATGTACATTGGTAGGTTTGAGTTTGTAGATGACACCAGAATTGCCGAAGTGACAGATTGTGAGGAAGGCTATCAAGGTATTCAGCGGGATATGGATCAGTTATAGAAATGGACAGAGAAAAGGCAGATAAAGTTTAATCTGAGCAAGTGTGAGGTGTTGCATTACAGATGGTGAAATGAAAGAGAAAAACAACCTACCACCTAGTTGGCGTCAGCTACGGCAAGCAACCGGCGACTCTTTAGGACGTCCACCTGCGACCACACCTATGACAACCTACGACCACACAGGCGACTACCTACGACAGCCAAAGTGAACCAAGGCCAGTTTCCCACAGAGTGCCTGGAAAATGCTGCCGGGTGCCGTGATGGACCCAGATACGATAGTAGCATTCAAGAGACTTTTGGATAGGTGTGGAGGCTGCACAAGCGTTAGGATAGCTGTACAGCACAACACCTTTAGGCATTCATTGACATACATCAATGTTTTGGGATGGGTATTCCTTGACGCACAGCACAAGGTTCTTGATATTGAAAATTAAATAAAGAATTTAGTTTTAGTTTTTATTTTAGAGATACAGCGCAGAAACAAGCCCTTCGGCCCACCGGGTCCGCACCAACCAACGAGCCCCGCACATTAACACTATCCTACACACAAGGGACAATTTACACATACACCAAGCCAATTAACCTACATACCTGTACGTCTTTAGAGTAAGAATTAAGAATAAAGCATGTAGGTTTACTTGTATTAACGTTATTGCATTTGTATATTAAGGTTTTGAGAACGTATTGTTATTGATGATAAGAAATTAGAAAGTGCGCACAATTTCAAGGGTCAAAATCTGTATAAAAGGTTGACCATTGTGATTGGAATTTCAGAGTAGTGCAGTAGCTGGGACTGTGCTGTTCCACTGCAAGTGAATAAAGTGTGCCTGGAAAATGGATGCAAGTTGCCAGAGTCCAGTTGATCAGTGACGACATTGGCTCATCAATATGGAGGGATATGAATTATGTGCAGGCAGATAAATGTTGGTCTTAGTACCATGTGTGGCACAGACATTGTGGGCCGAAGGGCCTGTCCTTGTGCTGTGCAGCTCTCTGCTCTGTTCTACATGAGCTGGCCCTCCCGCTGTGTTCTCCCAGCGACTTCCTTTGCTTTTGTTTGAGTTCAGGTTGGTCAATCTCCAGAGTTAGCTGCGAGATCTATCTTTTCAAAGCTTGTGGTTGTAACATGTTCATCATTTCCACTTTCCCATCGGCAGGTCTTCGTCTGGATCGGTAAAGAGGCTCAAGAGGAGGAGAAGTCAGAGGCCTCGGCATTAGGTGAGCACACGGCACTCGCTTAATTTCCTTAGTTCAGCTTCCATTTGCTCTTTGTGTGGCAGAAGTGAACGGAGGGATGGAGGTGGTGGACAGCAAGTACCTGGCAACCCCCCTCTTGTCATCTCCCACAAGCTCATAACTGATGGGAGCAGAATTAGGCCATTCAGCCCATCACGTCTACTCCACCATTCAGTCGTGGCTGATCTATCCCTCCCTCCTAACCCCATTCTCCTGCCTTCTCCCCATAACATCTGGCACCTGTACTAATCAAGAATGTATCCATCTCTGCCTTAAAAATACCCATTGATGGCCTCCACAGCCGTCTGTAGCAATGAATTCCACAAATTCACCACCCTCTGACTGAAGATATTCCTCCTCTTCTCCTTTCTAAAGGTACGTCCTTTTATTCTGAGGATTCGTATTATGGATTTGGAGATCCTAGACTCTTGCACTACTAGAAACATTCTCCACATCCACCCCATCCATATCCCAGAGACGTCTGTGGAAAAGAGTGGAGAATCTGGAGGGAATAATAAATCTAATGTAAATGGGTTGAGCGGACATGGGTCTCGATGCGAAACTTCACCTATTCCTTTTCTCCAGAGATAGTGCCTGGCCCTCTGAGCTACCTCAGAATGTTGTGTGTAACGAGCCGTAGGGTCTGTTTCAGTGCTGTGACTGTTTAGACTTTGCAGATATAGCGCAGAAACTGGCCCTTCAGCCCACCGAGTCCGCGCCTACCAGCGATCCCCGTACACTATCACCTACACACTAGGGACAATCTTTACCGAAGCCCACATATTTGAACCTACAAACCTGTATGTCCTTGGGTTGTGGGAGGAAAGCAGAGCACCTGGAGAAAACCCACGCAGTCACAGGGGAAACGTACAAACTCCATACAGACAGCACCTGTAATCAGGATGGCACACAGGTCTCTGGCGCTGTGAGGCAGCAGCTCTACCACTGCTCTTGTACATCTCTCTCCTGGTGATTGCTGGGTGAATGGGACTAAATAGGAAATGGTGGGGTCTTGTGTGGCATTGTCAGGGAAAGAAAGCTTCAATCTGCCATCATTGCGCCGGCAATTGAACCATCCTGTCGCATCCAGAGAGCAATCCTGAACTACCATCTACCTCATTGGAGACCCTCGCACTATCTTTGATCGGACTTTACTGGTTTTATCTTGCACTAAATATTATTCCCTTTACAATGTATCCATATGCTGTGCATGGCTCGATTGTAATCATGGATTGTCTTTCCACTGACTGGTTAACACGCACCAAAAACTTTTCACTGTACACGTGACAATAAACTAAACAATCTCCCAGCAGAGATCTGCAAATATCTGACCAACGCTCCCCACAAGCGGGCGGGCTCAGAGGGGGATTCCCTGCATTGATTTGCATGTATTTTACCGTAACTCTGGCAGGATTCACTAGCGTACTAGATCCCAATCTGACTCCTGTGTTGGTCTATCTGTGTTTCAAGTATTCCCTTGTATCGTTATTTCCTTAACAAGGTCAGAGTTCGTAGGGTTTATGCTGACGTGTAACAAACCCTTTCCCCCAAATGGGCGGCACGGTGGTGCAGTGGTAGCGTTGCTGTTGTGCAGTGTCAGAGACCCGGGTTCAATCCTAAGTACCGGCGCTGTCTGTACTGAGTTTGTACGTTCCTTCTGTGACCGCGTGGGTTTTCTCCGGGTGCTCTGGTTTCCTCCCACACTCCAATGACGTGAAGGTTTGTAGGTTAATTGGCTTTTGTAATATTGTAAATTGTCACTAGTCTGTGGGATAGTGTTGGTGTACGGGATGACCACCGGTCGGTGTGGACTCGGTGGGCAAATTCTCAACCCGACACGTCTCCCATTCCTTCTCTCCAGAGATGCTGCCTGTCCCGCTGAGTTACTCCAGCATTTTGTGTCTACCTTTGATTTAAACTAGCATCTGCAGTTTTATCCTACACACGGTGATAATTAGCCAACTATGTGTGATGGGAGTGCGGGAGAAAAGCAGAGCAGTGAGAGGGAACCCGTGAGCAGGGAATATGTGCTAATTCCCCACAGACTCGGTATTTTTATTTTAGTGTAATTTATTATTTTCACGTGTACCGAGGTTTAGTGAAAAGCTTTTCTTTGACAGGATAGCAATCAATACAAAAGACTATTTGTGATTACAATCAAGCCATCTACAGGTAAAGGGTAAAGGGTACAACATTTAGTGCAGGAGGGGGAAAGGGGAGGGTGATAGATGGTGTTGCAGAATTCCCATCTGAGAAATGATCGGCTTACTTTGAGGAGATTTCACAGTGGAGCAGACACAATGTGTAGGAAGGAACTGCAGATACTGATTTACATTGAAGATAGACACAAAATGCTGGAGTAACTCAGCGGGGCAGGCAGCATCCCGGGAGAGAAGGAGTAGGTGACGTTTTGGGTCGAGCCTCAGGTTGCCAACTGTCCCGTATTAGCCGGGACATCCTGTATTTTGGGCTAAATTTGGTTTGTCCCATACGGGACAGCCCTTATCCCGTATTTGATTGCTACTACTCGGGTCGAGGGGACTGTCAGGTGGGAGCGCCGCGTCCGGTCCCACCTCAGCCCCTGGAGTGCAGCAGCAGCCCCTCGCCCGTGGCCCCGTCGGTCAGCAGCCCCGCCAGCTGTCTGACCTTTGGACCTTCGCTTACTGCCAACATCACCACCCCTCCTTCTCATGGCCAGTCATCGGTTTATGAGTTGGATGGGGTGCCGGACTTTGCGTGCGATGTCACGCGGGCCAAAACTCCTCAGCTGGCCAGCCGGCTGGGCTTTGTGTGCAGTCTAGCACCCTGGCCAAATCATTATTTACCCAGCCACGGCCGTCAGTCAACGAATTGTCCTTATGTTGATCTTTTGTCCCTTATGTGGGAGTGAGAAAGTTGGCAACCCTAATCGAGACCCTTCCTCAGACTCATTTATTGAATGCTTCAAGGCGTGAGCCTAGTTTGGGACTCGTGCCAGATCATTAGCTTTGAATTCTGGACCAACAATTGATAATATAATGCAACCATTGTTCCTTCAAACTTTTTACAAAAGTTAATTGTTGAAGTCTCTGGCCAGTTTCCTGTTGGATTGTTTGACTGTGGCTGGCTCTCAGGTTCCAGAGTGGCCAAGGGTGTGTAGCAAGATCTCTCCTCCTGTTGTCTACAAGGAGGTGTTTGGCACAGCAGCAAATGCTGCCTTTTGTTTGTATTGCTGCTATTGTATTGTTTCCAATGTTGGTCCCTAAATCTGACCCGGGAAATGTTTGAAGACTGTACCTTGCTGCATTGTGATAGTGACATTGTTCCTCCTTGTTCAGAAGGCATCAGAGTTTTAGTTTTAAAGATACAGCGCGGAAACAGGCCCTTCAGCCCACCGGGTCCACACTGTCCAGCGATCCCCGCATATTGACACTCTCCTACACACACCAGGGACAATTTTTCACATTTACCAAACCAATTTACCTACATATCTGTATGTTTTTAAGATTGTGGAAGGAAGCTGAAGGTCTCGGAGAAAAGCCACGCAGGTCACGGGGAGAACGACATGCTCTGTACAGACAGCACCTGTAGTCGAGCCGGTCTCTAGCCTCGTGAACCTGCATCTCCCATGCAGCCCAAGCTGCCGCATCTGAATGACGTTAGGTTGGGGATAGGGTGGGGCTTCCATTTGCCGCTAGTGGAGATTTCTGTCCTCATGCGAGGACATCACTTGCAGCGATGCGAAAGTGGATTTGTAGTTTTTTGGACTTGGCCACTTTGAGTGAGTGCCAGTGGACATTTTATGGTTAGTTTAGTTTGGGGATACTGCACGGAAACCAGCCATTCAGCCCACTGAGCTAACACCGACCAACGACCCACGCGCACTTACACTACCCTACACGCTCTAGGTACAATTTACATTTATACCAAGCCAATTGGCCTACAAACCCATACATCTTGAGTGTGGGAGGAAACCGGAGATCCTGGAGAAAACCCACACAGGTCATGCTCACAGACAGCACCCACAGTCAGTATCGAACCTGGGTGCCTGGCACTGCAAGGCAGCAGCTCTACCACCGTGCTGCCTAGTGTTTTAGTGCAAGCTTTATAACGCAAAACATATTGTGAAGCCATGTGGCCAATTGTTGCATTTTCACTGAGGCGAGCTTGGATTTTTTCCCCACCTGATTAAGCTTCTTTTTCGCATGGAGTTTAATGCAGATAAGTGCGAGGTGTTGTCGTCAAACCAGACAGGACCTTCACACTGAATGACAAGGCCTTGGAGCGTTGTAGAGCAGAGGGATCTCTGAGTACAGCTACATAGTAGAACGAGAGGAGTTGAGTATCTGAGCAAAGAGATCCTTCTGCAGTTGTACAGGGCCCAAGTGAGACCACACCTGCAGTGTTGTATGCAGTTTTGGTCCTCTAATTTGAGGAAGGACATTCTTGCTATTGAGGGAGTGCAGCGTAGGTTCACGAGTTTAATTCCCGGGATGGCGGGACTGTCATATGTTGAAAGAATGGAGCGACTGGGCCTGTATACTCTGGAATTTAGAAGGATGAAAGGAGATCTTATAGAAACATATAAAATTATTAAGGGTTTGGACACGCTAGATGCAGGAAACGTTCCCGATGTTGGGGGAGTCCAGAACCAGGAGCCACAGTTTAAGAATAAGGGGAGGCCATTTAGAACTGAGATGAGGAAAAACTTTTTCACACAAAGTTGTGCATTTGTGGAATTTTCTGCCACAGAAGGCAGTGGAGGTTGATTCACTGGATAGTTTCAATAGAGAGTTTGATAGGGCTCAGTGCTAGGAATCAAAGGATATGGGGAGGTGGCAGGAATGGAGTACTGATTGTGGATGATCAATACTTTTGTCTACCTTCGGTTTTCCAGCATCTGCTGTTTCTTCTTAAACACCAGGTACACAGTGCTCGGGTTTAGCCCAGCACACTTGCACAATAACACACACAAAGTGCTGGAGTGACTTAATGGGTCAAGCAGCATCTCTAGAGAAAAGGATGGATGATGTTTTGGGTTGGGACCTGAAAGGTCACCCATCCTTTTTCTCCAGAGATGCTGCTTGGCCCATTAAGTCACTCCAGCACTTTGTGTGTGTCATTGTGCAAGTGTGCTGGGCTAAACCCGAGCACTGTGTACCTGGTGTTTAAGAAGGAACAGCAGATGCTGGAAAACCGAAGGTAGACAAAAGTGCTGGAGAAACTCAGCGGGTGCAGCAGCATCTATGGAGCGAAGGAAATCTATGGAGTGAAGCCTTCAGTTTCGGCCCGAAACGTTGCCTATTTCCTTCGCTCCATTGATGCTGCTGCACCCGCTCAGTTTCTCCAGCACTTTTGTCTACCACTGTGTAGCTGGAGCTGACCGTCAGTCCAGTCACCGTTCTGAACCCAACCTCTGGTTGCAAAGCACGTGAGGTTGTGGCTCCACTCCTGCCCCCACCCCGTTTCCCAGTTGCACCCCCAGTCGTCAAGTGCTGTTGAATGTCAAATATCTCTGGTAACGTGTTTTCCCTCTTGCCTTTCTAGCAAAGATGTACATCGAGACGGACCCATCGAACAGGGACCGTCGGACTCCCATTGTGGTGGTGAAGCAGGGCTTTGAGCCTCCCTCGTTCAGCGGCTGGTTCCTGGCGTGGGATAACGATTACTGGAGTGTGGACCCCCTGCAGAGGGCCATGGCTGACCTGGAGATGGAGTGAACCGCTGGCCAGCCTGCCCCTACCATCCACCTGCTCCCTGCACCAGGCTCGGGAGAGATGGAAACGCTGCTTCAGCAACTAGCACTGCCATTTCCTCCAGCTGATAGATTTTTTTAACCGTGCAATATTTCGGCCACGCATTAGCACTTGTTAAACAGTATCTCAGGCTTTCCAAATAAAGGTTGACATGTTTGGAGCAGAATGGGTGGTGTCTCTGTGCAATTGATTTGAGCTTGTGTTCTGTCGCAGCAGCTCTACCACCTAGTGCGAGCTGTATAACGCAAAACATATCATGAAACCAAGTGTTGAATTTTCACTGAGGTGAGCTTGGATTTTTTTCCCCAGCTGATTAAGCTTCTTTTTCGCATGGAGTTTAATGCAGATAAGTGTGAGGTGTTGTCGTCAAACCAGGCAGGACCTTCACACTGAATGACAAGGCCTTGGAGCATTGTAGAGCAGAGGGATCTCCAAGAACACTTACATAGATTCAGATTCAAAACTTTATTGCCATTGTGCAGTGTACAAGTACAGAGGCAACAAAATGCAGTTAGCATCTCGCCCTGAAGTGCGAACACAGAATAATGGAACAGTAAAAAATATATGTATATACAGTAGCAGCAGTGCAATTTTCGCGGGGAGATCAGTCGCTGGGGGAAGGAGTGTCTGTGGGGGGAGGGGAGGGTGACGGGCAATCACCGAGGCGCAGAGTTAAGTAGTGTAACAGCCGCAGGGAAGAAGCTGTTCCTGAACCCGCTGGTCCGGCAACGGAGGGACCTGTAGCGCCTCCCGGATGGGAGGAGGGTAAACAGTCTGTGGCTGGGGTGAGACCAGTCCTTGACGATGCTGCGCGCCCTTTGCAGACATCGCTTGCTCTGGACAGACTCAATGGAGGACAGTGAGGAACAGGTGATGAGTTGGGCGGTTTTCACCACCCTCGGCAGTGCTTTCCGGTACGAGACAGAGCAGTTGCCATACCATCCTGTGATACGGTTGGTAAGGATGCTCTCGATGGTGCAGCGGTAGAAGTTCACCAGAATTTGAGGAGACAGATGGACCTTCTTTAGTCTCCTAAGGAAGAAGAGACGCTGGTGAGCCTTCTTGACCAGTGTTGAAGTATTGTGGGTCCTAGAGAGGTCATCAGAGATGTTGACCCCCAGAAACCTGTAGCTGGAAACACGTTCCACCTCCGTCCCGTTAATATGGATGGGGGTGTGCGTGCCACCCCTAGACCTTCTGTAGTCCACAATGAGCTCTTTTTTTAAATCAAAACATTTATTCAATTATTAAAAAATATATACAGTACAATAAACCAAACCAAAGCCCACCAGCATACACAATGCAAACATATATCCGTAATGAACTATTATACAATTACGATACAATCCTTATTGAGGATACATTCTACAGCCTGCGGAGCCCGGCGGGCCCAGAACTCCCTCAGGGTGCCCGCGGACAGGGCGTATTCCCTTTCTAACCGCACCCGGGCACGCACGTATCCCCGGAAAAGGGGCAGGCAGCCGGCTCGGGTAGGCCCCTCCACCGCCTGACGCCTTGACTCGCGGATGGCCAGGCCCAGGAGCAACCCAACCAGGACATCTTCAACAATGAGCTCCTTGGAGTTAAGGGCCAGGTTGTTGTCAGTGCACCATGCTGCTAGGAGCTGAACCTCCTCCCTATAGGCCGACTCATCGTTGTCGCTGATGAGGCCAATCACCGTTGTATCATCTGCATGCCTGATGATGGTGTTAGGACCATGTACAGGTGTGCAGTTGTAGGTGAAGAGGGAGTAGAGGAGGGGGCTCAGTACACAGCCTTGTGGAACGCCGGTGTTCAGGGTGAGGGTTGAAGAGGTGTGGTTGTCCAACCTAACAGACTGGTCTGTTAGTCAGGAAGTCCAGTATCCAGTTGCAGATGGAGGGGTTGATGCCCAGGTCGCCGAGTTTGGTGATCAGTTTGGCCCTAAATGCTGAGCTAAAGTCGATGAACAGCATTCTCACGTAGGTGTCTCTGTTGTCGAGGTGGGAGAGGGCGGAGTGGAGTGCGGTTGAGATGGCATCCTCCATACTCCTGTTCTTGCTGTAGGCGAACTGATAGGGGTCCAGTGTGGGAGGTAGGCAGCTTTGAGGTGTGCCATGACCAGCCTCTCAAAGCACTTGGTGATGATGGGAGTAAGTGCAAGTGGGCGGAGGTCGTTGAGGCTCGCCGCAGTGGAGTGTTTTGGCACCGGCACGATGGAGGTCGTTTTAAGGCACGTGGGGACAACTGTTTGGGCAAGTGACAGGTTGAAAATGTCAGTCCAGACGCCTGTCAGCTGCGCAGCACAGGCCTTGAGGATGCGCCCGGGGATGCCGTCAGGGCCAGAAGCCTTACGTGCATTAATCCTGCTCAGTGCTGCATACACATCGATGGGGCTGAGTGTGAGGGGCTGGTGATCAGCAGGGAGCACAGCCTTGATGGCCATCTCTTGATTGTCCCTGTCAAAGCAGCCATAAAAGTGGTTAAGTTCCTCAAGGAAGGAGGCGTCACTGGATGTGACTCTGTCTTGATAATACTGCTGGCCTTACCGAGGCTGCATCAAATGTAAATTGAGTCGTTAGAAGGGAGGGTACACAAAAAGTACTCCAGTCTGAAGAAGGGTCTCGACCCGAAACGTCGCCTATCTCCTTCGCTCCTTAGATGCTGCTGCACCCGCTGAGTTTCTCCAGCCTTTTGTGTACCCTCGATTCTCCAGCATCTGCAGTTCCTTCTTTAACTCATTAGAAGGGAGGTTGGTTTGTGTGATGGTCTGGGCTGCGTCCACAATTCTCTGCAATTTCTTGCGATCACTGCGGTTCTCGTGTATGCCCCTCGGATCCCAAAACTCGTCCAGAGGTGCACTTGATCCCAGGTGCCTATACCTGGCCATACTTCCTTGTTCCTGGCCAGAGTCTCTATTTCTCTCGTCATCCAAGTTTCCTTACTCTCACGTGCCTTGCCCTTCACTCTAACATCAACACACATACTTTGAACCATCTCCATCACACTTTTACAGACACTCTGAACGTCCTTTTATCTGCAAACCACCTACTCCAATCCACCTTTGCGAGCTCCTGTTTAATTATTACATTCAAAGTTGGCCTAGTTGAGATTTACAACATGCAAACGGGCCCTTAGACCCATCGAGGCCATGCCGACCATCGATCAGTATCAGGTCTCTGTTATCCTGCTTTCTCAGCCACTCCCTGCACTAACTCACGCTGACTATCCCTAACCAACCAAAAGCATAACCACTCAGTAAATCTCACCGAGCGTGTAACTCAAGGCAGTTTACAGAGGGCCAATTAACCTACAAACCTGCACGACTTTGGGATGTGGGAGGAAACCGGAGCACCTGGAGAAAACCCATGTGGTCACAGGGGAATCGTGCAAACTCCACACAGACAGCACCCAGAGTCGGGATCGAACCGGGATCTCTGATGCTGTTGGTGGATTTGTAGTCCGTGATGGCCTGGATGCCTTGCCACATGCGTCGGGGGTCGGAGTTGTTCTTGAAGTGCTCCTCGATCCTTAGCTTGTAGCTGTGCTTGGCCTTCTTGATGCCCCTCTTTAGTTTAGCCCTGGATGAACTGTAGGCTCGAGCATCGCCTGACCTGAAAGTGGTGCCCCGTGCCACGTAGCCTGACCTCTCTGTTCATCCATGTCTTCTGATTTGGGAATGTGATAATCTCTTTGAGGGAGGTGACACTGTTAATGGTGGAGTTGATAAAGTCCAAAATGGAGGAGGTATAAGAGTCAATGTCCGTGTGGGAGTCAAGGGTGGCCTGAGCTGCAAACACATTCCAGTCAGTGTTTCCAAAACGCTGCTGAAGTGTGGAGTCCGCCTCTTCTTACCAAACTTTAACTGTCCTCACTGTGGGTTTAACACGTCTGATGAGTGGAGAGTACTTTGGGAGCAGGAACAATGAGAGGTGATCAGACTGACCAAGGTGGGGGAGGGGGACGGCTTTGTAAGCTTCAGCCATGTTTGTGTAAACTTTGTCCAGTATCTTGTCTTCTCTAGTGGCGAAGGTAGTGATAGTTCCTTGATATAGTTCCCTGATAGTGGCGTCACAGGTAGATTGGGTGGTCTAGAAGATTTTTGGTACATTGGCCTTCATCAGTCAGGGTAGTGAGGAGGTTATGTTACATTTCTGCAAGACGTTGGCGAGGCCTCATTTAGAGTATTGTGTGCAGTTCTGTCACGTTGCTATAAGATAGATGGTGCTAAACTGGAAAGGGTGCAGTGAAAATTTACAAAAATGTTGCCTGAGCTATAGGGAGAGGTTGGGCATCATTGGACCTCTTATAGAGGTGTATAGAATCATGAGAGGAATAGTTAGGCTTCCACACCCAGGGTCCTCTCATTCACTGTGAGGGTCCTGCCCTGGTTTGACTACAACACCTCGCTCCGACCGCATTCTATTCCATGCTAAAAATAAGCTTAATCCACAGTGAAAACAATTAGCCACAGATCTGCACAATATGTTTAGTCGGAGTCTTTTACCCAGAGTAAAAGAACCAAATCAAGAACCAGAGGACATGGGTTTAAGGTGAGAGGGGAAAGATTTAATAGGAACCTGAGGTTTTTAGGCAGATACAATAACAGCATTTAAAAGGCACTGGGCAGGTACATGGACAGGAAGGGTTTAGAGGGACATGGGCCAAATGCAGGCAAGTGGGACTAATTTAGGTTGGGCATTTTGGTTGGTATGGATGAATTGGGCCAAAGAGGTATTTTCCTTGCCATAGACTCTATTCATATGCAGTAAATCTTAAATGTGCGCTATTTAAATTTGGTGAGAAACCCCACGCGGTCACAGGGAGAACGTACAAACTCCGTACAGACAGCACCCATAGTCAGGATCAAACCCAGGTCGCTGGCGCCTTAAGGCAGCAACTCTACCGCTGTGCCACCGTGCATAGGTTTATCGGTCGATTCAAGACTACAAAAGCAGCTCAGTGGTGCAGCCGGCAGAGTTGCTGCCTCACCGTGCCAGAGATTGACCAACACATGAAGAATGGCCTCGACCTGAAACATCACCTGTCCATGTCGGTGTGGGCTCCTATATATCGGCGAGACCAAGTGCAGACTGGGCAATTGTTTTCAATGGGCAATCTATGCGATCTCCCGGTTACCAAACATTTTAACTCCTCCCCCCTCCCGTTCCCACACTGACCATTCTGTCCTGGGCCTCCTCCACTAGGCTACATGCAAATTGGAGGAACTACACCTCATATTTGGCCTGGGCAGCTGACAGCTCAGTGGTATGAATATTGATTTCTCTCATTACAAGTAACCCTTCCTTCCCCCGCTCTAGATGTCCTGCCAGTTCCATTGTTCGCCTCCCTATATCCCTTTGTTATCACCCCTTCCACAGCTAACAATGAACCATTTTGGGCTCCACCTTTCCTTGGTCATCGGTGCCAGCTCTGATTTGTTCTGAACCTTTTCATACCTCTAGTTTCCCTCTCCCCAACTCTCAGTCTGAAGAGGGATTTCGACCTATTCTTTGAGAGATGCTGCCTGACCGGCTGAGTTACTCCAGCACTTTGCATGTTTTTTTTGCGAATCAGCACCTGCAACTCCTTATTTCTATGCTTCCAACTACCCCAATTCCTGAAGAATGACAATGCAGGCATTGGGCAGAACATGCTTTTGCACGGATGATCGTTGGTTGGCATGGATTCTGGGCTGAAGAGTCTATTTCCATGTTGCATTTATAAAACTAATATTTAGTTTAGTTAAGGAATACAGCACGAAATAGGCACTTTGGCCCACCAAGTCCGCCAACCAGTGTACACCAGCAATATCGTACACACTGGGACAATTTACAATTATTCCAAGCCAATTAACCTACAAACCTGTATGTCTTTGGAGTGCGGGAGGAGGCTGGAGCTACTGAGGAAAACCCACGCAGGTCACGGAGACAAACTCCATACAGACAGCACCCCTAGTCAGGATTGAACCCGGGTCTCTGGCGCTGTACGTCAGCAACTCTACTGCTGTGCCACTGTGTTGCCCTAAACTATAAGAATATAACCATGGGATGCTCCACATGGCTCTGGCCATTGAGGTGTAGTCACTGTGGCTACCAATTATCATCCACAAGCAAGGGGGGATCAGGTGAACTAATTGTAGTTGTTTTGAATGTTCGTTGTTTGTGTGGGGGCGGGGGGGGCGGGGGGGGGGGGGTTGCAGTGGAATGTTTTTCTCTCCTCGGGGCATTGATTAGATGATCACCCGAGTGTGACAAAGCCTCGTGGCACTCCCTCGGTGCCAGCGTCTCAGGAGCCGATCCTGGCTGGGTGAGCATCAACATGTCCAATTTGCCAAGACTGGGTTCAGCTGTGAGCTCCCAAGGACAACAACTCTCGAGGGAGGTATTTGCAAAATAATCCGCACCTCTCCTGTGTCACCTAAAACCTTCAGAGTTGAGACTTGGGAGGCTCCAATTATCTATTGTTGATCTATCTCCCTCCCCCTGGTGCACTTGCCCGTTGAGCCATGCCAAGATGAGTCCCAGTCACCATGCCAAATTGGCACAACACTGGCCCACATGGTGTAGGTTTGGTCTTTGCATTCACACATGGAGGGCTGAGGTACTCTTGGGGAGTGGTGGGGGCAGAGATACAAGTGAAGGTCAATACTGCAGATGGTGCAACTCTCAGATGGAAAAGTGGAATGCCCGGCAGGTCAGTCAGCACCCATGTGAAGAAACCCTGTACAGTTGAGGTCTGACACTTGGCCAGAGCTCTAGTTGGACTCCAGAGACTGGTGGGTCAGTATTTGTGAATGAATGGGAGGGGTGGTGTGGGCTGGCATCTAAACTGGCCTACCCTTCATATCACACATTGTACCAAAGACTATCTGTGCTCGGCTGATGAGCTTTTGTTTACAGATGCAGCAAATGGAATGTTTTTTTCTCGGGGCACTGATATGATGATCACCTGAGTGTGACAACAGCTGCACCGACTCGAGTCCGCGCCGACCAGCAATCCCCACACACTAACAAGAACCTACATGCACTGGGGACAATTTACAATTATGTCAAGCCAATTAACCTACGGGTTTTTTCTGAGATCTTCGGTTTCCTCCCACATTCCAAATACGTACAGGTTTGTTGGTTAATTGGCTTGGTGTAGATGTCAATTGTCCCGTGTGTGTAGGATAGTGCTAGTGTGCGGGGATCGTTGGTCTGTGTGGGCTGAAGGGCCTGTTTCCATGCTGTATCTCAAAGAAAAAACACAGAATGCTGCCGTTCCTCTTCACTGTCGTGTACTGCTGGGTGGGTGGGAGAGGGGAGAGCGGGGGCAGTTAGGTCTGTGGCATTGGCCTTGGCTCTGAAGTTGGGGCTGGTTTGTGTGTTGAGCCTCTGGGTGGAGCTGTGAAATAAAACGGGTTGATCACTTTGTTGGGAGTGAACTATAAACCCCCAGATGGCCAACAGGAATTAGAGGAATAGATATATTGAGCAGTTGCAGGTAGTCACAAGACTACAGGGCTGTCATAGCAGGGCATTTAAACATTCCCAATATAGACTGGGACTGCCATGGTGCCAAGGGCGTAGACTGGGTAGAATTTGTCGTGGAGGGTATGATCCTGTCATGTGGGATATGAGCGATACAAGCCAACATGGGCAGGAGGCACCAGTGTAGATGAGGCATCTGTTGCTCAAGCTTTTCTTGTTCTTGATTAATTCTCTCCCCCACTGCGTCACTGCTGTTGGAGGGTGTGTAATCCTTGCCAGCAATTATTTCACTTCCTTTTGCTTTCTCCCATCTCCATCCATACTAATTCAAATGCCTGTTTCTTTGTGACGAGGTTAGTCCACAGTATTGTCTTTATCCCATCCTTGGATTTAACACCACCCCAAACCCCAACATTTCCCTGTTCTTTCCCAAAGTTCCCCACCCTGGACCACTTGAGGAAAGATGTGCTGGCTCTGGAGAGGGTCCAGAGGAGGTTTACAGGAATGAATAGGACTGAGTAGGTTCACATATGATGAGCGTTTGACAACACTGGGCCTGTACTCGCTGGAGTTTAGAAGGTTGAGGGGGTTCTAATTGAAACTTACCGAGTAGTGAAAGGCTTGGATGGAGTGGATGTGGAGAGGATGTTTCCTCTAGTGCGATAGTCTAGGACCAAGGCCACAGCCTCGGAATTAAACAACGTTCCTTTAGGAAGGAGATGAGGAGGAATTTCTTTAGTCAGAGGGTGGTGAATCTGTGAAATTCTTTGCCACAGAAGGCTGTAGAGGCTATCAATGGTTATTTTTAAGGCAGAGATAGATTCTTGATTAGTACGGATTGGACCACCTTACTCACAATTCACGGACATACTAACAAACAAGATGAGAGTTTTAGTAATATAATAGACCAAGTGGGACCCGTTGGGTACCTGTCACAAGGGAGGGCTGGTCCCCAAACGCAATATTCCACCACTCACCCGTAGCCCCCAACTGTACAGGCATGGCTGACGGGTTCCCATTGTGACGCCAGAGATCTCCGTTGTGATGCGAGTCACGGCAACCTTCCCCAACTGTGCCTCGCCATCCCTCTTCCTACCCCTATCCTCCTCCAATCCCCCTCATCCCCCTCATCCCCATCACTCCCCCTCCTCTTCACCCTCCCTCTTTTCTCCCCTCTGCTCCTCCCCTCCCTCATCTCTCTCCCTCTCCTTTTCCATACCCTCAGTCACTCCCTCCGTAACCCCTCTCCCCTCCCTACCCCCCTCCTCTCCCTCTATCTCCCTGTTCTGCCACTCCTCTCCTCTCTCCATCCCACTCCCCCACTAAACACAATGTTTAAATAACATTTCTCCCCCACTCCCTCCCTCTCCTTACAACAATGTAACAAATCTCTCATTGCACTGTTGACAGGCAGTTTATGAAAATGAGATCCCATTGTGACATCATACCTGCTAACTGCCAGTGCAGATGAAAGATTTTTTTCAAAGTGGGATTTTGTGAAGTTAAAAATGCGAATTACTTGTAAAATATAACATCAATCTGAACGCAAGTTGATACATGACACCACAGGACAATGATGAGTAAGATGGGCCAACAATTGTAGTGCTATTGTGTACCATTTTGGTGTAATTATAGGATCAGACGGCCAGACGAACAGAATCACAGACATGGAAACAAACAAGAATAGACAGACAGACAGACAGACAGACAGACAGACAGACAGACAGACAGACAGACAGACAGACAGACCAAGTGGAACCCATTGGGTCCCTGTCACATGGGAGGCCTAGTTCCCTAATGCAATATTCACCCACTCACCCATAGCCCCCCAACTGCACTAACATGGCAATAACTTGTAAAAAAATAAGATCAATAAGTGCATCTCACTCTCCCTCTTCAGTCCATTCCCTACCTCCATTATCATCCTTCTCCGCACCCTCCACCAATCTGCCTCTGCTTCCTCCCCTCACCTCCTCTCTCTTCCCCCTCACCTCCTCCATTACCTCGCCATCCCTCTTCCTACCCCTATGCTCCTCCATTCCCCCTCATCGCCAGCACTCCTTCCCCCTCCTCTCCACCATCCTTCTTTACCTTCTACTCCTCCCTCACCACTCCCTCCCTCACCTCTCCCTCCCTTTCCTCACCCCTACCCTCAGTCACTCCCTCCCTCCCTCCATACCCCTATCTCCTCCGTACCCCCTCCTCTCCCTCTATCCCCATTCTCCGCCACTCCTCACCTCCCCCCATCCCATCCCCCACTCTTGCTCTTCACCTCCCCCACTTTCCCCTCCCTCTTCCTCCCTGCCCCCTCCTCTCCCAATCCCCCCACTCCCTCCTCACCTCCTCAGGATTTCGATTTAAATCACCGCCGGTCCCTTTTTCTCCACCATGTCGGCAACGAAGTTGTAGTTGAGGCGGGGGATGTTGGGGGGGACAGGCCGACCGGTCTGGAGCAGGGGAAGGAGAGGCCACGGCTGCGGCCTAGTCCTTGCCCCGGGTCCAGCTCCTCTCCCTCCCCGTGGACCCAGAGCAGCAGCCCCCGGACCCCGCATCGGCTCCAACCCCAGCCCAGGGCCTGGAGCCGCGCTCAGGGCCCAGTCCATGTCTGTGTCCAGTGTGCTTTTATCTGGAACAACGACCAATCCGGCATTGGGCTACGCTCCCCTCAAGTGGGACCCAGACCAATCGGGCGTAGAGAAATTGATTTTTTTAAATAATAAAATCAAACTTTAAAATAACCTAAAGACATTGTTAGTTGTCAATGAACACGGAAGAATTAAAACCTCCCCCCTATCCCATCCCCCCACAATGAAAATTGTGATGTTTTTCTGTAAATAAAACCTCCTCCCAAGAATTTAATTAAAATTACGTTTTTTTTATCGTGATTTTTTATGTAAATGAGGTTTGAGATCCCATTGTGACGTCATTGTGAATGAAAACGGAAGAATTTGATTAAAACAATATATTTTTTAAAAGAGCTATTTTATTATATAAATGAGATTTGGGACGTCATACACTGCTAACGGGCAGTGCAGATGCAAGTGAATTTTGGCAAAGTGTTTGGAAAAGTTTAAAATGTGAATAACTTGTAAAATATACCATTAATGCGAATGAAACTTGATATAGCACATCACAGGGCAATGGTGAGTAAGGTGGGCCAAAAATTGTAGCACTGTTGTGAACCGTTTTGGCATAATTTCAGGATCACACTCATCACAGAAAAGCTCACAGACATGCATAGAAACAAACAAGATGAGAGTTTGAGTAATTTACATATAGATAGATAGCCCAAGTGGGACCCATTGAGCCCCGTTCCCCCAATGCAATATTCCAGCACTCACCCATAGCCCCCTACTGCACATGTGTGGTTGAGAGGTTCCCGTGACGACGCCAGTGATCCCCGTTGTGACGCGAATCCCTGCAACCCTCCCCCAACTGCGCCTCACTATCCCTCTTCCTCACATCATCCTCCTCCATTTTCCCTCATCCCCCAGCACTCCCACCCACTCCACCCTCCCCCAACAATGGGAACATGTTTCCCCTCTCATCCTTTTAAATTCCAGAGTATCCCACCCCCTAAAAGTAAAATCTAGAGGTTTTTTAAGTGAAACCTGCCCGCTACCCCCCCCCCCCCCCCCCCACCCACTACAATGAAAATCGCAATGTTTTTAAATGAAACTTCCCCTACCCCACCCACACACACAATGAAAATCGCAAAATTTGTTTTTAACTGAGTTTTTTTTTAAATGTAAAAGAAATTGTGACTCCTCAGATCCCCGTTGGGACGCGATCACGGCAACCCTCCCCCAACTGCACAGGCACAGCCGGCAAGTGGGAGTGCGACGGTGAAGGTTTTAAAGTTCAAAATGGCAATAACTTATAAAATATAAGATCAATGTGAACGCATCTTACTCTCCCTCTTCAGTCCTCTATTCCCCTCCCCATTTATCCTCCCCTCACCCCCTCCCTCCCCTTCTCTCTCTTCCCCCTCCCCATCTCCATTACCTTGCCATCCCTCTTCCTACCCCTATCCTCCTCAATTCCCCTCATCTCCAGGCACACTCCCCCTCCTCTTCACCCTCCCTCTTCTTTTCACTCTCCTCCTCTCCTCCCCCACTCCTTCCCTCACCTCTCCCTCCCTCTCCTTTCCCCTACCCTCAGTCACTCCCTCCCTCCCTCCCTCCCTCCCTCCATCCATAATCCCTCTCCCCTCCCTACCCCCACCTCTTCCTCTATCTCCCTGCTCCCCCACTCCTCACATCTCCCCTATCCCACCCATCCACAATGAAAATTGTGTTTTTTAATGAAACATCCCCCCTATCTCCCTCCCACCCCCACAATGTAAATCACAATGTTTTTTTAAATTGAGTTTTTTTTAATACAGTGATCCTTCATGTAATTTAAATTTGGGATCCCATTGTGACATCAATGTGACGTTGAACGTGGCTGATGGGCCCCGTGGAAAAGTGATTTTTTTAAGTCGTTTTTGTAAAGATTAAAATATCAATTACTTGTAAAATACACCATCAATCTGAACAAATCATTTACATAGAAACATAGAAACATAGAAAATAGTTGCAGGAGTAGGCCATTTGGCCCTTCAACCCTGCATCGCCATACAATATGATCATGGCTGATCATCAAACTCAGTATCCTGTACCTGCCTTCTCTCCATACCCCCTGATCCCTCTAGCCACAAGGGCCACATCTAACTCCCGCTTACTGGCCTCAACTACCTTCTGTGGCAGATAATTCCAGAGATTCACCACTCTCTGTGTGAAAAATGTTTTCCTCATCTCGGTCCTAAAGGAATTCCCCCTTATCCTTAAACTGTGACCCCTTGTTCTGGACCTCCCCAACATCGAGAACAATCTTCCTGCATCTAGCCTATCCAACCCCTTAAGAATTTTGTAAGTTTCTATAAGATACCCCCTCAGTCTTCTAAATTCTAGCGAGTACAATCCAGTCTTTCCTCATATGAAAGTCCTGACATCCCAGGAATCAGTCTGGTGAACCTTCTCTGTACCCCCTCTATGGCAAGAATGTCTTTTCTCAGATTTGGAGACCAAAACTGTACGCAATACTCCAGGTGTGGCCTCACCAAAACCCTGTACCACTGCAGTAGAACCTCCCTGCTCCTATACTCAAATCCTTTTGCTATGAATGCTAACATACCATTTGCTTTCTTCACTGCCTGCTGCACCTGCAATGATTGGTGTACCATGACACCCAGGTCTCGTTGCATCTCCTAATTCGTTGCTTTTCCTAATTTGCCACCATTAAGATAATAGTCTACCCTCCTGTTTTTGCCACCAAAGTGGATAACCTCACATTTATCCACATTATACTGCATCTGTCATGCATTTGCCCACTCACCCAGCCGATCCAAGTCACCTTGCAGCCTCCTAGCATCCTCCTCACACCTAACACTACCCCCCAGCTTAGTGTCATCCGCAAACTTGGAGATGTTGCATTCAATTCCCTCATCCAAATCATTAATATATATTGTAAATAGCTGGGGTTCCAGCACTGAGCCTTGCGGTACCCCACTAGTCACTGCCTGCCAATTCGTCAGACATGATTTACTTTTTGTAAATCCATGCTGACTTTGTCTAATGATTTCACCACTTTCCAAATGTACTGCTATCCCATCTTTAATAACTGACTAGCAGTTTCCCCACTACCGATGTTAGACTAACTGGTCTGTAATTCCCCGTTTTCTCGCTCCCTCCTTTTTTAAAAAGTGGGGTTACATTAGCTACCCTCCAATCCTCAGGAACTACTCCAGAATCTAAGGAGTTTTGAAAAATTATCACTAATGCATCCACTATTTCTGTGGCTACTTCCTTGAGTACTCTGGGATGCAGCCTATCTTTCCCTGGGGATTTATCGGCCTTTAATCCGTTCAATTTATCCAACACCACTTCTCGGCTTACCTGGATTTCACTCAGTTCCTCCACCTTATTTGACCCTTGATCCCCTGCTATTTCCGGCAAATTATTTATGTCTTCCTTAGTGAAAACAGAACCAAAGTAGTTATTCAATTGATCTGCCTTGTCCTTGTTCCTCATGATCAATTCACCTGTTTCTGACTGCAAGGGACCTACATTTGTTTTAACTAATCTCTTTCTCTTCACATATCTATAAAAACTTTTGCAGTCAGTTTTTATGTTCCCAGCCAGTTTTCTTTCATAATCTATTTTCCCTTTCCTAATTAAGCCCTTTGTCCTCCTCTGTTTGTCTCTGAATTTCTCCCAGTCCTCTGGTAGGCTGCTTTTTCTGGCTAATTTGTATGCTTCATCTTTTGTTTTTATACTATCCCTGATTTCCCTTGTTATCAGTTTGGCAAAAGAATAAATCTCCACTACCTGCCCCGATTTTATTCTTTTGCCTAACTGGGATGAACAATTGTTGTAGTTCATCCATGCAGTCTTTAAATACCTCCCATTCCACATCCACTGTCAATCCTTTAAGAATCACTTGCCAATTCACATCTCAAACCTTCAAAGTTACCTTTGATTAAGTTCTGAACCCTTGTTTCTGACTTAATTATGTCACTCTCCATCCTAATGAAGAACTCAACCATATGATGGTCACTCTTGCCCAAGGGCCCCCAAACAACAAGACTGCTAACTAACCATTCCTCATTACTCAATACCCAGTCTAGAATAGCCTGCTCTCTCGTTGGTTCCTCTACATGTTGGTTTAGAAAACTATCTCACACACGTTCCAAGAAATCCTCTTCCTCAGCACCCCTGCCCATTTGATTCACCCAATCTAAATGTAGATTGAAGTCACCCATTATAACTGTTTTACCCTTGTTGCACGCATTTCTAATTTCCTGTTTGATGCCATCCCCAACTCTACTGTTACTGTTAGGTGGCCTGAACACAACTCCCACTAGCATTTTCTGCCCCTTAGAGTTTCACAGCTCTACCCATATCGATTCCACATCCTCCAAGCTTTCCTCATATGACAGTCCCACCATCTCAGGGATCAATCTCGTGAACCTAAGCTGCATTGCCTCAATCACAAGGATGTCCTTCCTCAAATTAGGAGACCAAAACTGTACACAATACTCCAGATGTGGTCTCACCAGAGCCCTATACAACGGCAGAACCTCCTACCCCTATCCTCCTCCATTCCCCCTCATCCCACAGAACTCCCCCCTGCTCTTCATCCTCCCTCTTCTTCTCCTCTCCTCCTCCCCTCCCCACTCCCTCACTCACCTCTCCCTCCCTCTCCTTCCCCCTATCCTCACACTTCCTCCCTCCCTCCCTCCCTCTATAACCCTATATCTCCCCTCCCTAACCTCTCCCACTATGCCCCAGCTCCCCCACTCCTCATGTCCCCCAATCCCACCCCCCCCACTCTCCCTCCTCATCTCCCGCACTGCCCTCCTCTCCCTCTATCGCCCACTCCCTACCTCCCCCACTACCCCCTCCTCTCCCTCCCTATCCCCTTCTCTCCCTCAATTCCCCCACTCTCCCTCCTCACCTCCCCAGGATCTCGCTGTAAACCACCGCCGGCCGCGTTTTCTCCTCCCACACCCGTGCTGGCTACAACCTTCGGGCAGGACCCGGGGGGCAGAAATTAAGTTAAAGTTAGTGGAGAGAGGACCCGTGGAGGTGTTTGAAGGAAACTTACCCGTGGAGCAGTTGTGTCCCCGTTGTGAGGCAAGGCAAGTACAGGAAAGAAAGATGGCGGTCTGAAATTCTGCAAAGGCCATAACTGCAGCTGAGGACATGTTGGGTGTCCTTTGTGACGCCGGTCAAGTAAAGATGGCTGTTTTAATTTTTGTAAAGTTTAAAATGTCAATAATTTGTAAAATCCGAAGGAAGCTTGCCACTGCACATCCCAGGACAATGGTGAGTAAAGTGGGTAAAAAATTGGTGTATCGTGTATTTCACACAAATATAGGTACAAACATAGAAACAAACAACAAACAAACAAGATGAGAGTTTTAATAATATACTAGACTAAGTGGGACCCGTTGGGTCCAGCTTCACACAGGAGGGATGGTCCCCCATCACAATATTCCACCTCTCCACCAATTCCAATATTGCTGGCCCATGGTGGGGGGCTTTCTGGAGCACTAGCATGGTGTTGTGAGCCGAAGGGATTGGTTTCAAGAGGCTAGTATGGACATTGTGGGCCGAATGGATTCTTGGGCTGGCAGCTCAGTCACTCACTCACTCACTCACTCACACACACACACTCCCACACACTCCCACTCACACACACACACATACACACACATTCACACACACACACCCGCACACACATACACACTCACACACTCACACACTCACACACACACACACACTCACATACACTCACAAACACACACTCATGAACAAATACACACACACACTTCATAAACACATACACACCAGGCACGTGCCATCAGGGTAGGCAAAGTAGGCACTGACTACCCTGACTAAAATTCTAACATAGTAATGTCTAAACTTAAATAGTGAATGCATGGGAGAATTATGCCTATATAAGAGATCGATCTCTTAGGTAGGCATAATTCTCCGTGCCTTTCATCCGCAGCGCTTGTAACACGGGAAGGTCTGTGCAGCCCACGGGCCGTCAGCGCTGCCTGAAGCCGTCAGTTTCAAGCGGGGCTGAAGGCAGCTGAAATTCTGCCTTTGCAGCACTGCATAGACGCAGCAGCCTACTGCGCATGCACAGCGCGAGTTTCTTGGCGGGGTTTTCAAATATGGATTGTCATTATTTCAAGTGTATCTTTGGAAACGGAGAGAGAAGAATGGAATTTGTGTACCAATAATGTGGTCAGTACATTTCTTGGTGCTTTTTTTTAAAAATACCGTATTTCCCGGAGTGTGGGGGTGGGGGGGAGAGTTCCTTTCACAGCGTTTGGGGAGTCTGGCCTGGGATAAAGTTGCAAGGAGGGCACGAAGGAGGAGTTGTGAAGGAGGGGATCGGGATAATGCCACTTGCGACTCTCCTTGCACGGAGCCACTGCATTGAGGATGGGAAGAAGCAGCTCGGGTGGCTTTGAGCGACAGTCGGGCCGGATAGCGGAACCAGCCCCCATCTCAGCGCCTTCTGCCGGCCCCCGCTCACCCCTGGCAGCTCTCCGTCTAAAAACCTCTCTCCTGCCGCTCGCCGGCCTCACTCATGTCCCGCAAATCCTTAAATTCCAACAGCGCGATTGATGTTACTCGGCTGTGGGAATTTAAGGATTTGCGGGAAGAGGCTGACATGAGCGAAGCCAGTGAGTGGCAGGTGTGAGGTGTTCAGGCGGAGAGCCAGAGGTGAGCGGGCCTGCAGAAGGCGCTGAAATGGCGGCCTGTTCTGCTGTCGGCTCCCGGCGGCCGCTCGCAGCTACCCGAGCTGCTTCGATCCCCGGCTACAGTGCGTGGCTTCGCGCCCGGAGAGCTGCGGCAGCGGTGAGTGAGTGAGTTACTGCCATTATCCCCGACCCCCTCCTTCTCAATACTCATGCCCTCCCTGCAACTTTACCCCTGGCACATACGCTGTGAAAGGAACTCGCCCCCCAATTGGTCCCTTGAGCAAGTGTTGTCATTCAATAAGATGACAACTGATTCAACTTTTCCCTGTACTCCCGTTTTTCCCACCATCTCTCCACCTGCCATCACACTTCACCACCCACCCATTCAGTAATTAAGAATAAAGGAGACTAGGAAGCCTTGGGCAAATTGAATAGTTGCTGGTTTTATTTTTTATTTTTACGGAGTGAACAATCTGCGCATGCGCGGTTTAATTTTTTTTTAAAGCCGACTGAGTGCCCACCCTGAGTAATTACTCACGGCACGTGCCTGGTACACACACACACACACTTCATAAACACACACACACACGCACAAACACATGCACACACACACTCACTGACTCACACACCATATATATGGCAGTAAACTTTCTTGAATACTCACACGGCTGAGCGCGGCCTTTCCACTGTGGGGCTTCCGCAGTCAGGTACACTTCCGCAATCAGTGTGTCCTCTCCACTCACCATAAATTATGCAATCAGTGCGACCTGTCCACTAAGAGGAAGTCACGAAATGAGCACAGAATAAACACTGTTGGACCTAATAAAGCATTTATTCCTTCCAAACACAGTCAGACCTAATAAAGCATTGCAGTTTCAAGCACAGGCAGGGCAGCAGGCCAAACAATTCATGGCATTGTCATTAAGGCTAACAAATAATTTATTGCATGTACTTTGCAGACTCACTGTTCAGTTGATTCATAGCTTAGAATGAGAGTCGTGGTCTCTCCCTCGCGATCTTGCGGAGTGACTGAGTCACGTCCAGGCATCTGTGGTTTTATAGTCCTGCCCCCCCACCTCCTCCCCGGAAGGTACGTTACCTTCATTGCAGTGATTAACAGGCGAGAGGATCTCAAGGTTTTTATAACACTCATAATTTTATATTTTTTCATCAATGGGAAAAATCCTAGGGGCCTGCTCAGCGGAGGAGGACTGTGAGTAAGATGGCCAAAAATCATAGCGATATATTTTTTCTAAAATCAATATACAGCGCAGGCAGGAAGTGGTCAAGATGAGACTTTTAATTATGTAGCTATAGACCAAGTGGGACCCGTTGGGTCCCTGTCACATGGGAGGTCTGGACCCCCAGCACAATATTTCACCACTGACCCATAGGTTCAACTTCGCATGCTGGACTGACTAACAGCAGAAATTAAGTTAAAGTTAATAACTTTGCGTTTAATATTTCCATTACCTTAACATCCCTCTTCCTACCCCATCCTCCTCCATTCCCCCTCATCCAGCAGAACACTCCCCCTGCGCTTCACCCTTCATCCATAACCCCTCTACCCTACCTAACCCCCTCCTCTCCCTCTATCTCCCTGCTCCCCCATCCCCCTACATTGAAAATCGTGGTTTATTTTTGAAAAGGTTTTTTTTTAATGTAAATGAGATTCGGGATCCCATTGTGATGTCATTTTGGGGTGGAACACTGCTGACGGGCAGTTTATGTAAATGAGATCCCATTGTGATGTCATTGTGGGGTGGACACTGCTGGTGGAAAATAATGGTTTTGACTGTCATATGCTGAGAGAATGGAGTGGCTGGGCTTGTACACTCTGGAGTTTAGAAGGATGAAAGTTTAAAATGTCAATAACTTGTAAAATATACCATCAATCTGAAAGAAACTTGTTTAATTAGCATCACAAGACAATGGTGAGTAAGGTGGTGGAAAATTGTAGTGCTATCGTGTAAAATTTTTGCACAAATATAGGTACGTACAAACCGGCAAACGTATATAGAAATATCAATCTATATCTTCTATCTATACTATTACTAAAACTCTCATCTTGTCGTCTTCCGGTTTGCATTATTTTACCCTATATCGCTATGATTTTTTTCGCCACCTTACTCCCCTTACTCTCCTCTGCTCCAAGCACACCAAGTTTTGTTCCAATCGGTGGAATATTACAAAAGTTATGAAGGTTTAAAATATCATGAGATCAGCAGGTTGGTCTTCTCACCTGTCAGTAACCATGAAGGTAACACCTCTTCCGGCACCCGCTGTTAATCACCGGGTGGGGTGAGGAGAATAAATCCCTGGAGGCGGGGATGAGTCCGCAAGCCATGCTGATTGGGTCCGCGAGCCGTGCTGAGTGAGTCCACGAGCCTGCGCAGGAGAACAACCAACGACGTGGCCAGTGAAGCGGCCAGCGAAGCGACCAGCGCCCACTGTGAGTCCCATCGAACCCACAACCCCTTCCCCTCTGGTTCCCCTCGCTGGCTCCTGCCCCCTCCACCCACAACCCCTCCCTCCCTCCCGCACAACCCTCCCACATACCCCTCCTCCACTCACAAACCCCTCTTCCACAACACCCCCTGCCCACAAGACAGACAGACAGACAGACAGACAGACAGACAGACAGACAGACAGACAGACAGACAGACAGACAGACAGACAGACAGACAGAAAAAGGTGAATTTATTATGGGGAACAAAAAAATGGCAGATGAGTTGAACAGGTACTTTGGATCTGTCCTCACTAAGGAGGACACAAACAATGTTCCTGATATAGTTGTGGCCAGAGGATCTGGGGTGACAGAGGAACTGAAGGAAATCCACACTGGCAGGATAGACTGATGGGACTGAAGGCTGCTAAATCCCCAGGGCCTGATGGTCTGCATCCCAGGGTACTTAAGAAAGTGGCTCTAGAAATCGTGGGTGCATTGGTGATAATTTTCCAATGTTCTATAGACTCAGGATCAGTTCCTGTGGATTGGAGGGTAGCTAATGTTATCCCACTTTTTAAGAAATGCGGGAGAGAGAAAAAACGGGGAATTATAGACCAGTTAGCCTGACATCGGTGGTGGGGAACATGCTGGAGTCAATTATAAAAGATGAAATAGTGGCACATTTGGATAGCAGTAACAGGATCGGTCCGAGTCAGTATGGATTTACGAAGGGGAAATCATGCTTGACTAATCTTCTGGAATTTTTTGAAGATGTAACTAAGAAAATGGACAAGGGAGAGCCAGTGGATGTAGTGTACCTGGACTTTCAGAAAGCATTTGATAAGGTCCCACATGGGAGAATAGTCAGCAAAATTAGGGCACATGGTATTGGGGGTAGAGTGCTGACATGGCTAGAGAAGTGGTTGGCAGACAGGAAACAAAGAGTAGGGATTAACGGGTCCCTTTCAGACTGGCAGACGGTGAGTAGTGGGGTACCGCAAGGCTCGGTGCTGGGACTGCAGCTATTTACAATATACATCAATGATTTGGATGAAGGGATTCAAGGTAACATTTGCAAATTTGCAGATGACACAAAGCTGGGTGGCAGTGTGAACTGTGAGGAGGATGCTATGAGAATGCAGGGTGACTTGGACAGGTTGGGGGAATGAGCAGATGCATGGCAGATGAAGTTTAATGCGGATAAATGTGAGGTTATCCACTTTGTTAGCAAAAACAGGAAGGCAGATTATTATCTCAATGGCGTCAAATTGGGAAAAGGGGAAGTACAACGGGATCTGGGGGTCCTTGTAAGTCACTCTATGAAAGTAAGGATGCAGGCACAACAGGCAGTGAAGAAAGCGAATGGCATGTTGGCCTTTGTAACAAGAGGAATCGAATATAGGAGCAAAGAGGCCCTTCTGCAGTTGTACAGAGCCCTAGTGAGACCACACCTGGAGCATTGTGTGTGCTGTTTTGGTCTCCTAATTTGAGGAAGGACATTCTTGCTATTGAGGTAGTGCAGCGTAGGTTTACAAGGTTAATTCCCGGGATGGCGGGACTGTCATATGCTGAGAGAATGGAGCAGCTGGGCTTGTACACTCTGGAGTTTAGAAGGATGAGAGGGTTTCTCATTGAAACATATAAGATTGGTAAGGGCTTTGACACACTAGAGGCAGGAAACATGTTCCCGATGTTGGGGGAGTCCAGAACCAGGGGCCACAGTTTAAGAATAAGGAGTAAGCCATTTAGAACGGAGACTAGGAAACATTTTTTCTCACAGAGTGGTGAATCTTGGAATTCTCCGCCTCAGAGGGCGAATTCTCCGCCTCAGAGGGAGGTTCTCTGGATGCTTTCAAGAGAGAGCTAGATAGGGCTCTTAAAAATAGCAGAGTCAGGGGATATGGGGATAAGGCAGGAACGGGGTACTGATTGGGGATGATCAGCCATGATCACATTCAATGGCGGTGCTGGCTCGAAGGGCCGAATGGCCTACTCCTGCACCTATTGTCTATTGTCAGACAGAGAGACAGACAGACAGACAGACAAAGTTAAAATACCCTACTATGACAACCTATTAACCCTGAGGCTACCTGCAATCTCCTGGCATATTTGCTCTTCTAATTCCTGCTGTCTATTTTGAGATTGTCACCTTGTCGTGGTGGAGAAGCTTGTGTGGACCTGAGAGCGATGGCGTCTGGAGCGATGCTCCTGGTGGGGCCACCCATGGTGGTAAGGTCGAGGGGGAGGTCTCTGACAAAGAGCAATCCAACCAAGACCTCAACGGTGGAACAGGCGGAGGACGATGGCTGACCTTAGTGGAGCGTCACAACGGCTGGGAAAGCGGATGAAGGCTGCGGCAGAAAAGGGTCTCCGGTTGATTTGGACTCCATGCCACTGGATCCTGACGCAGGTCTGTCACGGACTGTGTGGTGGCTGTCTGTGCTCCAGTCCCCCATGCAACAAGGTCACGCACAGGTGTCCTCCAAGCATCCTCCATATAGCACCCTGGAGGGGTGAAGGAAAACACCAAATACAAACCTCCACTACCTTGTGGCTATTACCTTATTCAGGAAAGGTGAAGACTGGATCCGGCGGAATATGCGGAGGAGACCACCATTTGTCGGTCCAATGGGTAGGAAGGTGGACCCAGCAAAGCGCGGTGGAGCGCAATTAGGGCACAATGTTCGCATAGAACACTGGTGGCCATCCACTGCATCCTGACCTATCGCCAGCCGTCTTGACTATGTCTTGCCACTGGATCCAGACAAGCCGGGACGAGAGCGTGAGGCTGACGATTTGTGCAACTCTCCCTCACTTTAATCCAAGTCAAGCGCAAGTCATGACTTCATGAGCTGTACCGCCCGACTGGGTGAAGCAAGATGACCACAGGAGCGCATGCAGCGGAGAAGGGGAGCACCGCAGAAGCTCAGAGGAAATGCGCCACACAGAAGGGTCGAGCCACTTCAACTTCCACTGCAGCGCCCGGCCAGCTGTGTCCCATATGCGGGAGAGCCTTCCGGGCCCGGATTGGTCTCACCAGTCACCTCTAGATCCACGAACAAAAACACTGAAGTCATGGTCTTCTTCAATGAAGGACCAAGAACAACAACAACAACAACAACAACAACAAGCCTGGAGTACACTCCCAACCAGGTGATCATCCCCTTTTTATTTCTCAGCTCCACCAATATAACCTCACCGGATAAACCATCAGTAATATCACCTCCTATTCTCCTTATTCAATAAAGCAACAACCCCTGCTCTTACCCCAACTCTATCTCCCTGTAGCACCTGCACCCTGGAATATTAAGCTGCCAGTTCTGTCCCTGTCTCTAGAGGTTTCTGTAACTATAATGTCTCAGTCGCACGTACCTATCCATGCCCTGAGTTCATCTGCCTTACCTGTTGGGCCTCTCGCATTGCCATGCATTCCTATGCAACAGTCCTTCCTTGCTCCATGCCTTGGTCCTGCCCACTCAGTCCATTGAACTTTCTCTCATCACCATCCATACCAACTTTCGGCCTCTCACCTGCCTCAGTCCTGCATTGGATCCCGCCCCCCCTTGTAAATCTAGTGTAAACCCACATATATCGCACTAGCAAACCTGAATACCAGGATATTGGTTCCCCTCCAATTCAGATGTAACCCATTCATCTTGCACAGGTCACCTCTGCCCCAGAAAGAAGCCCAATGGTTCAAAAATCGGGATCCCTGCCATTTGTACCTTCTCCTCAGCCACACATACATCTGTCATATGTTCCTGTTCCTACCCTCACTAGCACGGGGCACCAGGAGAAATCCGAAGATCACTACCCTGGAGGTCCTGTTTTATGTAATTCTGCCAAACTCATTCACTCTGCAGGGCCTCGTCCTTTCTCCTACCCACGTCATTTGTGCCAATGTGCACAACAACTTCTGGCTGCTCCCCCTCCCTCTTGAGAATGTCGTGCAGCCGCTCGGAGACGCCCTGGACCCTGGCACCAGGGAGGCAACACAGCATCCTGGAGCCTTGCTGCTGCCACACAATCTCCTGTCTGTGACTCCTATCACTAGGACTCTACCTATCTTCACCCATCACCATTACATACGTCTCAGAGCCAGGCTCATTGTCACCGACCCGACTGCTGCTTCTGCTCTCCCTGACCAGACACCCCCCCTCCCCACCCCTGCCCACCCCTCCCCCAACAGTACCCAAAGCTGTCGAGGGGAATGACCACAGGGGACTCCAGCATTCTCTGCCAACTCCCTCTCCAGGTGGCTACCCATCTACTCTCTGCCACTATTCTAGGCGTGACCACCTCATTGTAACTTCTACCTACGACCTCCTCACTCTCCCAGATGACCCTGAGGTCACCCAGCTGCTGCTGCAGTTCCCCAACACAGTCTGTACGGAGCTGCAGCTGGACTCACTTCCCACAGGGAGTCTGGTTGTGTCTTCCCACATCCTGCATGAGGAACATAACCACTGCCCCTACACCACTAAACCAAGGGCTGCACTGTGGCGCAGCGGTAGAGTTACAGCACCAGAGACCCGGGTTCGATCGTGACTACAGGTGCTGCCTGTATGGAGTTTGTACGTTCTCCCCGTGACTGTGTGGGTTTTCACCGGGATCTCCGGTTTCTTCCCACACTCAAAGGACGTGCAGGTTTTTAGGTTAATTAACATAGTATAAATTTAAATTGTTCCTTGTTTGTAAGATAGAGCTAGTGTGCGGGGATCGCTGGGCAGTGCAGACTCAGTGGGCCGAAGGGCCTGTTTCCATGCTGTATCTCTAAACTAAACTAAAGGAAGATTTGCACGAGAGGGCACATGGTACCTTATCCTGCTGCCACCCTTTGCATCTACATCTTCTTCTTGTCGAGTCCACATCACAAGATTGGAAGTTGTTCAGCCAGAGCCGAACACGCTTCTCGGCGTCTGCATACAATGGCGTCTTGCGCTTTCGTGCTTCTCGTGCGTGGCGGTGGAAAGATAGGTGGAAACAGGGCCGCGACGTGACGCTCTTTCCTTGACGCCAGCATCTAAGTGTGTTGAGCCAAAGCCTCTTACTAACTCTCTACAAGGTATTTCACCTCCGTCTGGCTGCTCGCTGCAGGCAGCTCCTCCAGTGTCTGCCTTCGTCTTCATTCACCCCTGAGGAGCAGCCACTGCGGATGCTGACTGCTTTCAGCTGTAAAACTGAACTGTTCCCTTTGCTACACCCGGCCTGAGCCACTGCACATCCCAGCCTTTACCATTCCTGCAGACACAATGCATGAAGCTCCAATTTGCCTTTGGCTCAGGTCCATTCAAATTCAATATCGAATTATCAACATGCTGCCAATGGATTTTCGATCTGTTTGCCCTCGTCCACTGATATTAGCAAAACACAAATTCAAGCTGAAGGTATTTTATTTGCTGGGTTCATGTTCAGTGAGACAGTTGGATAGACTAGTCCGCCCATTACACTTATACGTTCCAAATAGGTAAACATTTGTGTAGATACCCACAGGGACGATGGATAGATTGCCACACAGAGCACAGGGTCACAGTCTAGGACACAAAGCCTTTAGTTATGGCACTACCAAGAAGACGGGGTGGGAACAATAATTAAATTAAAAACTAAAAGAACAATAAACTAAACGGAATTGAAGATGCTGGATTACCCAAATAAACACTCAAACTGCAGGAGTAACTCAGCTGGCCAGGCTGCATCTCTGGTGAACAGAAAGGTCAAACCTGCTGAGTTACTCCAGTAGTTTGAGTGTTTATTTGGGTAATCCGGCATCTTCAGTTCAGTTCAGTTTAGTTTATTGTCATGTGTACTGAGGGACAGTGTCTCCATGTATCCATGATCCATTGTGTCTCCATGATCCATTGTCTGACAATAGACAATAGACAATAGGTGCAGGAGTAGGCCATTCGGCAACTTTCAGCCAGCAGCACCATTCACTGTGATCATGGCTTATCATCCACAGTCAGTACCCCACCCCTGCCTTCTACCCATATCCCTTCACTCAGCTATCTTTAAGAGCTCTATCTAACTCTCTTTTGAAAACATCCAGAGAACCGCCCTCCACTGCCTTCTGAGGCAGAGAATTCCACAGATTCACAAAATCTATGGGTGAAAAGGTTTTTCCTCATCTCCGTTCAAAATGGTCTGCCCCTAATTCTTAAACTGTGACCCCTGGTACTGGACTTCCCCAACATGGGGAACATGTTTCCTGCATCTAGCGTGTTTAATCCCTTAATAATCTGGGTCCCAATAGTTCAGCACCCGACTCACACATGGGTGTGGACTGTTGGGAGGTGAGGGGCTGGACTACGGAAGGGGATTGAGGCCACAGCTGGGGTCCGGACTGGATATTGTGTCTAGTTTGTTGTCACGTGTACCGAGGCACAGTGAAAAATGTTTTGCTATTCTGTCAAAGAAAAGATGACACATGATTACGATTAAGCCGATCATAGTGTACGGATAAAGGGGACGAGCTTTAGTGCAAGATAAAGACGTTAAAGATAGTTCAAAGGTCTCCAATGAGGTAGATGGCAGGTCGGAAGTTGCACTCCAGCTGGTGATAGGATGGATCAGTTGCCTGATAACAGCTGGGGAAAAACTGACCCTGAATCTGGAGGTGTACATTTTCACACTTCTGTACGTCTTGCCTGATGGAAGAGGAGGGAGTGGTCTTGGATGGAGTTGTTCCCAAACCATGCTGTGATGCATCCCGATAAAATGCTTTCCATGGTGCATCTGTAGAGGTTGATAAGGGTTATTGGGGACATGCTGAACTTCCTAAGCCTTCTAAGGAAATAGAAGTGTTGATGTGCTTTCTTGACAATAGGCTGGTTCAGGACAAATTGCTGGTGACAGTTATTCTCTACTTCTCCGTCATCGATGTACACCACGGTGTATGTACCGTTTCACTTCCTGGTCGATTATAATCTCCTTTGTCTTCCTGTCATTGATGGGGAAGTTGTTCTTTTGGCACCAGGTTACAAGGATCTCAATCTCTGTCTCATCATTATTTGATATCTGGCCCACGACGGTGATGTTGGCTGCACAGTAATGAGTGTACAACGAGTATAGAAGGGGACTGAGAACACATCCTTGCAGAGCACCAGTGTTGAGGGTTATTGTAGAGGGTGATTTGTCCCCTATCCTCACTGGTTGTGGTAAGGCCAGTTGCAGAGGTGATTGCTAACTCCAAGTCCAGCGAGTTTTGAGATGAGTTTGGTCATTTTTCTGAAATGGGGAAATAGGGCAGCACAGCGACGCAGTGGTAGAGTTGCTGCCTTACAGCGCCGGACACACGGGCTCGATCCTGACTACAGGTGTTTTCTGTACAGAGTTTGTACATTCCTCGTGTGTGGGTTTTCTCCGGGTGCTCCAGTTTCCTCTCGCGCTCCAAAGATATGCAGGTTTGTAGGTTAATTGGCTTTGGTAAAATTGTAAATTGTCCCCAGTGTGTGTAGGATAGTGTCAGTGTGCGGGGATCGCTGGTCACCGTGGACTAAGTGGGCTGAAGGGCCTGTTTCCGCGCTGTATCTCTAAAGTAAACTAAACTAGAGAATAATGATTATGATTTAAGACTTTTTCACCCAGAGGGTTGTGAATTTGTGGAATTCCCTGCCACAGAGGGCAGTGGAGGCCAAGTCACTGGATGGATTTAAGAGAAAGTTAGATAGAGCTCTAGGGGCTAGTGGAGTCAAGGGATATGGGGAGAAGGCAGGCATGGGTTATTGATAGGGGATGATCAGCCATGATCACCATGAATGGTGGTGCTGGCTCGAAGGGCCGAATGGCCTCCTCCTGCACCGATTTTCTATGTTTCTAAAGTGGTGTATATTTTACATCAGTATAACAATAACTGATAAAATAGTGCATTGCTAAAGTCTGTTGGTTAGGCTGTGGAGAGGATATAGAGGGGCTTAGGGGGATAAAGACAAGATAATGAAGGGGGGAAGGACATTTAAAATGGGACATCATTTGGAAAGAGTTGAGAACATCCATTTAGTTAAATGTAAAGATGGAGTAAAGATGGTGGTCGATGAGGGGAGACAAGTTGAGGAGCTACCATGTTTTGTCCAACCACTCTACTCTTCCTTTCCTTTCCCCCCACCTGTGTCATTTGTCTGAAAAGATCCCGACCCCAAACGTGGCCTCTCTACGTTCTCCAGCAATGCTGATGAGTTGCTAAATATTTGTGGCTGGAGGTCTGTGACCAGTGGAGTTCTGCAGGGATCTGTGCTGGGACCTCTGCTGTGTGTGAAATATATTAATGACTTGCATGTAAATGTAGATGGGTTGGCTGGTAAGTTTGCAGATGCCGAAAACCTTGCTGGAGTTGCAGACTGTGAGGAAGGCTGTCAAAGTGTGTAGCGGGATATAGATCAGCTGCAGAAATAGTGGAGTCTGCCCTGCTACCTGCTATTTACATCAATCCCTTTTCCATGCATTTAGCCAATATCACTCTCCGATCCTGGGTGGTGCAGCAGTAGAGCCGCTGTCTCACCGTGCCAGAGGCCCAGGTACAATCCTGACTACGGGTGCAGAGTTTGTACATTCTCCTATGTCCAGTGTGGGTGTTCTCCTGGTTCTCCACTTTCCTCCCACAACCCAAAGACATGCAGGTTTGTAAGTTAATGGGTTTCTGTAAATTGCCCCTAGAATGTAGGATGCGAAAGTGATAACATAAAACTATTGAACGGGTGAACAATGCTTGGCATGGACTCGGTGAGTCAAAGGGCCTGTTTCCACGCTGTAGCTCCAAACTAAACTATCCATGTACGTGGCCCAATGCTACGTTACCTGCCTCTCCCACCTCCTCTGGCAACTCATCCCACAATTCCTCAGTGAGAAAATCTGGTCTTTCAGATCTACTTTAAATATGACATGAAACGATAGAACTGTATTTATCCCAGGAGGGAAATTGGTTTGCCAACAGTTATAAAATGATACATGAAACATGAAGTTAAAGTAATGAAACATGAAGTTAAAGTAACAGGTAGGTGGGGGCGCTGCGAGTCGGCTGCCCTGCCAGCAGCGTGTCCGTTATTTCGACTTTTTAAAATATTTTTTAGTGTGTCCAAATGTCTGTTTTAGTGTCTCTTGGTATGTCTTGTGTAGGGGGTTGGGGGGGGGGGGAGTGGAAAGGGGGGAACCACTATCGGTCGCCTCTTCCACGGAGAGACAAATTTTTCCATGTCGGGCCCGGAGCCTCAGCAGCCGGCGCAGCGTGGACTTTTCCATCGCAGTCGCCAAAAAGGTGTGCTCCGATCGCTGGCCCGCGGACTGTTACATCCTGAAGCCGCGGTCTCCGGTAAGAAAACGACAATTCGGTACCTCCACGCGTGTGTTCGACCGTCTCGACGTTGGAGTTTCAAATCATCCCGACGAGAGGGCCGGTTCATTGGGTTGTCCATAGAGGCGACTACGGAGGGCATATGGCCCCGACTATGGATGAACAAAGGAGGAGCACTGACTGAACTTTGTTGCCTTCCACCACAGTGAAGAATGCTGTGGTGGACGTTTGTGCTAAATCTTATTGTGTATTGTGTGTTTGTTTTAAGTGTATCGCTGCTGGCAAATTCATGTCACTGCACCTACGGGTGTATGTGACAAATAAAATTGACTTTGACTTGAGTCCAGGATTGGGGATGTACAAATATTGGGGATGGGAGGGGATGGGGGGGAGGGGAGAGGGGGGTAAGGGGGGGGGGGGGGGGTAGGGAGGGGGGGGGGGGGTGGGGAGGGGTGCCACTTTAAAAAAAAAGGAGGGAGAGAGAAAACGGGGAATTACAGACCAGTTAGTCTAACATCGGTAGTGGGGAAACTGCTAGAGTCAATTATTAAAGATGGGATAGCAGCACATTTGGAAAGTGGTGAAATCATTGGACAAAGTCAGCATGGATTTACGAAAGGTAAATCATGTCTGACGAATCTTATAGAATTTTTCGAGGATGTAACTAGTAGAGTGGATAAGGGAGAACCAGTGGATGTGTTATATCTGGACTTTCAGAAGGCTTTCGACAAGGTCCCACATAAGAGATTGGTATACATACTTAAAGCACATGGTATTGGGGGTTCAGTATTGATGTGGATAGAGAACTGGCTGGCAGACAGGAAGCAAAGGGTAGGGGTAAATGGGTCCTTTTCAGAATGGCAGGCAGTGACTAGTGGGGTACCTCAAGGCTCAGTGCTGGGACCCCAGTTATTTACAATATATATTAATGATTTGGATGAGGGAATTGAATGCAACATCTCCAAGTTTGCGGATGACACGAAGCTGGGGGGCAGTGTTAGCTATGAGGAGGATGCTGGGAGGCTGCTAGGTGACTTGGATAGGTTGGGTGAGTGGGCAAATGCATGGCAGATGCAGTATAATGTGGATAAATGTGAGGTTATCCACTTTGGTGGCAAAAACAGGAGGGTAGACTATTATCTGAATAGTGGCCAATTAAGAAAAGGGGAGATGCAACGAGACCTGGGTGTCATGGTACACCAGTCATTGAAAGTAGGCATGCGGGTGCAGCAGGCTGTGAAGAAAGCGAATGGTATGTTAGCATTCATAGCAAAAGGATTTGAGTATAGGAGCAGGGAGGTTCTACTGCAGTTGTACAGGGTTTTGGTGAGACCACACCTGGAGTATTGCATACAGTTTTGGTCTCCAAATCTGAGGAAAGACATTCTTGCCATTGTACAGAGACGGTTCACCAGACTGATTCCTGGGATGTCAGGACTTTCATATGAGGAAAGACTGGATAGACTCGGCTTGTACTCGCTAGAATTTAGAAGATTGAGGGGGGATCTTATAGAAACGTACAAAATTCTTAAGGGGTTGGACAGTCTAGATGCAGGAAGATTGTTCCCGATGTTGTGGAAGCCCAGGACAAGGGGTCACAGTTTAAGGATAAGGGGGAAGTCTTTTAGAACCGAGATGAGAAAAACATTTTTCACACAGAGATTGGTGAGTCTGTGGAATTCTCTGCCACAGAAGATAGTTGAGGCCAGTTCATTGGCTATATTTAAGAGGGAGTTAGATGTGGCCCTTGTGGCTAAAGGGATCAGGGGGTATGGAGAGAAGGCAGGTACAGGATACTGAGTTGAATGATCAGCCATGATCATATTGAATGGCTGTGCAGGCTCGAAGGGCCAAATGGCCTACTCCTGCACCTATTTTCTATGTTCTATGTTTCTATGTCAGTCTACCCCACTACAGCAGGGGGAGGAAGGAGCTGTACAGCTTCTCTGTTTGCTGTAAACCAATGTCCTTCAGTATTAGACTCTCCTGCGCTGGTGATAATCTAACATACCTACGTCCCTTGTAATTTTACACACCTTTGTCAGGGCTGCCCTCAGCCTCCTGTGCTCCAGTGAGGACAATCCCAGCCCCTGATCTCTCTCTGTGCCACTAAAGCCGCTCTTCCAGGCAACATCTTGGTGAATCTTGCCTACACTGCCCCATCTTTTCCATAGTGTGGTCACCAGAACCGAACACGGGTGGCCTAAGCCATGTCCAGTGCATCTGCAGTGTGCCGCCCCGTCTCACACAGGGCTCCCCATGTTACAGGGCCGGGTGGGGGTTCCTATAGACCGGTCCGTACTGCAGCTTTCTATAACACATAGACGCACCAAGATACAAAAAAAACTATGTCTGACATTTCCACCCTGGGAAAAAGATTCTGACTGTCTACCCTATTTAAGCCTCTCATAATTTGATGTACTTCTAGCAGGTCTCGTCTCAACCTTTTGTGTACCAGAGAAACCAATCCGAGTCTGTCCAACCTCTCCCTGTAGCTAATACCCCAACCTCTCCCTGTAGCTAATACCCCCTAATCCAGGCACCAACCTCCTCTGCCCCCTTTGCAAAGCCTCCACATCCTTCCTGTAATGGGACCACCAGAAATACCACAGAGTCTGTGGAATTCTCTGCCTCAGAGGGCGGTGGAGGCAGGTTCTCTGGATGCTTTCAAAAGAGCTCGATAGGGCTCTTAAAAATAGCGGAGTCAGGGGATATGGGGAGAAGGCAGGAACGGGGTACTGATTGGGGATGATCGGCCATGATCACATTGAATGGCGGTGCTGGCTCGAAGGGCCAAATGGCCTACTCCTGCACCTATTGTCTATTGTCTATTGTCTAATACACGCAATACTCCAAATGCTGCCAAACTAAAATACTATAAAGCTGCATCACGACTTGCTGATTCTTACACTCGCTGCCCTGACCAGGTGCTGAGGTTTCAGTGAAAAGCTTTACGGGCCCGTCCCACTTGCCAATTTGTTTCGGCGACTGCCGGCATCATTGACTGACGTATCAGGTCACTGAAAAATTGGTGGCGTGACGTGGCGTGACGCGGCGTGACGCGGCGTGATGACGTCTGGTGGTTTTTCAAGTGTCGCAACATTGTTTTGGTCGCCGCTGGGTTTTGAAATGTTCAAAATCTTTTGGCGACACTGATATGACGCCAGCAATCGCCGAAGAAATCGCCAAGTGGGACAGGCCCTTTATGTTGAATGCCATCCAGTCAAATCAGAAAATACTATACATAACCATAATCGACAAAACCCCGAGTACAAACATGGATAAACATGGAGATACAGAGTGCAAACATAGTTCTCAGCATTGTGATCCAGTTCCAAAGTCTAATGTCCATAATAATAATCATAATCATAATCATAATCATAATCATACTTTATTAGCCAAGTACGTTTTGCAACACGGGGAATTTGATTTGCCATGCAGTCATACCATAAAAAGCAACAAAACACACATAATACATTTTAACATGAACATCCACCACAGTGACTCCTCCACATTCCTCACTGTGATGGAAGGCTAAAAAAAGGTCAATCTCTTTTCTTTGTTCTCCCGCAGTCGGGGGCCTTGAGATTTACGTTGTTGGGGCGATCTTGGCTCCCGCAACTGGTGGTCGAGCCCTCCACATCGGGGCAATCAAGCTCCCGCATCAGGGGGATCTCAGCTCCCCCGCGCTGAGCGATCGGACCACGGGTCAGGGCTGGTCGAACCTCCTCTGATTTTGGAGCTTCCCGACATCAGTCTCTACCCGAATGGAATTCTCTGAGGTAGAGAATTCCACAGACTCACAACTTCCTGTGTGAAAAAGTGTTTCCTCATCTCCGTTCTAATTCTCCGTTCTTACCCATTATTCTTAAACTGTGGACCCTGGTTCTGGACTCCCCCAACATTGGGAACATGTTTCCTGCCTCTAGCATGTCCAAACCCTTAACAATCTTATATGTTTCAATGAGATCCCCTCTCATCATTCTAAATTCCAGAGTATGCAAGCCCAGCTTGCATACTCCCAGATGCAAGGACCCCCAGATCCCGTTGTACTTCCCCTTTTCCCAACTTGACACCATTTAGATAATAATCTGCCTTCCTGTTTTTGCTACCTAAGTGGATAACCTCACATTTGTCCACATTAAACTGCATCTGCCAAGCATGTGCCCACTCACCCAACCTGTCCAAGTCACCCTGCATTCTCATAGCATCCTCCTCACAGCTCACACTGCCACCCAGCTGTGGCAACTTTTTTGTGTCACTGCAAATTCGCTAATGTTACTTGTAATCCCTTCATCTAAATCATTAATATATATTGTAAATAGCTGCAGTCCCAGCACCGAGCCTTGCAGTACCCCACTAGTCACTGCCTGCCATTCTGAAAGGGACCCGTTAATCCTTACTCTTTGTCTGCCAACCAATGTTCTATCTATATCATTACCCTACCTCAAATACCATGTGCACTAATTTTGCCCACTAATCTCCCATGCTGTACCTTATCAAATGCTTTCTGAAAGTCCAGGTACACCACATCCACTGGCTCTCCCTTGTTCATTTTCCTAGTTACTTCCTCAAAAAATTCCAGAAGATTAGTCAAGCAAGTTTTCCCCTTCATAAATCCAAGCTGACTGTTACTGATATCCAAATGTGCTGGTATTTCATCTTTTATGGCATTGAACCTCAACTTCTCTTCTGTGGACATTCCACATTGTCATCGATTCCTTGATTTACTTCCTGCTACTACTTCCTCTTTAAATACCCTCGTCACAATGCATCAGGGTGGAGAATGTCAGAGATCCACCACCCTGTGCAGAAAGTGCCCATGCATAGAACATAGAAGAAGAGCTTGGCACAGGAACATGCCCTTCTGCCCTCAGCATCTGTGCTGAACATGATGCCACGACTCCTATCTCTCATCTGCCTGCACATGATCCATATCCCTCCATTCCCTGCATATACGTGTGTGCCTATCTAAAAGTCTCTTAATTGTCACGATTGTAGCTGCCTCAACCACCACCCCCGGCAGCATGTTCCAGACACCCACCATCCCCTGCGTAAAAAAAACGCTCACATCTCCTTTCGACTTTGCTTCTCGTATCTATGTGCTTGAGTATTTGATATTTCCATACCTCCACCCGAACACCCACACCCGAATGCTCAGAAAAGTTCAACATGTCAGTTGGAGGGACCACATCACCAAAGCCCAGCTCTATGGTGAGATTCCACCTCTGGCCGAGAGGATCAGGTAGAGAAGGGTGAGGCTCGCTGGTCACTGCCACCGCCACCCAGAAATGCCAGCAAACAAGGTTGTGGGAACCCACCCATGGAAGACGTGACCCGGGGCGGCCAATCAAGACGTTGATGAAAGATGCATGTGTAGAGACAAGAGAGGAGCTTGCCAGCTCCACGTAGGACAGAGATGTGTGGTGCGCCCGTCACTGTGCCAGTCAGAAACCAGCACCACTGCGTCGCTGATGTTTTTAACAATTTAATAATTAAAAATAATAATACATAATAATAATTATTATAAGTGACTGCCCCCCTAATGTTATAACTGTGCCCCTGTATCTGACCACTGTTTGGATGAAAGCCGGTCCCAATATCTGAATGGGCTGGTGGGCCCCTTGCCTCTCGCTGCAGCTTCACCGTTGGCCTTGCTGGGATGTCTGAGCTAGCCAGGGAGAAAGACCAAGGGGGAGGCTGGTGGGGAGTGGGTGAGAGGTTACACCTGGTGATTTGGTTTTTAGCTTTGTTTCAAGATACAGCACAGAAACAGCCTCTTCGGTCCACAGAGTCCGCGCCGACCAGCGAGCCCCGCACACACGACAATTTACAAGTTTACCAAACCAATTAACCTACAAACCTGTACGTCCTTGGAGTGTGGGAGTGTGGAAGCACCCGGAGGAAACTCGGGTCTCTGGCACTGTAAAGCAGCAACTCTACTGCTCATTGACTGCTCTTCACTAGCCTTGACTGCTCTTCCGTGGTCTACGATTTATGAATGTATGAACCATGCATAGCCACTCAGTATATTGGCCCTCTGCACATGTGCTGGGTTGGCCCGGAAACCATTCATAGGAACAGCTTCATCCCCAGAGCTAAAGCTGCTCTGAACCGGCCCTGCTGAGTACCCCCACCCCCATGAACTGTCTCCCTCGGATGGTCACGTCGCACATCGACCCGGCACAGACCTATTTGCACTTTAGACTGTTATAACTAGGGTTTTTTAAATCTTTTTTCTCTGGGCGTCTAACCTTTTTAGCTAATTAAGTTATTACATCGGATGGAAGCTGCATACCAAATCTCGTTGTACCTCTGTGCAATGATAGTAAAAGATATTATTATTATTATTATTAATATTATTCATGTTCATAAGTTCTAGTAGAATGAGGCCATTCGGCCATTAGGTCTACTCCGCCATTCAATCATGACTGATCTATCTCTCCCTCTCAGCCCCATTCTCCTGCCTTCTCCCCATAACCCCTGACACCCGTCAGCAGTAATCAATGGGTGGAGGCCATCCACACGATTGCCATGTCCTTTCTCAAGGGCAATTGCAATATAGCCACCTTTGGAATGTCAATTGGCCCTCGGTTAAAGGCTGATGTTTAACTTGAAACAAATAATAAATGTGAGTCAGCGCAAAACGTGTGGCCTTGTGGGAATGACCGGCAAGTCACAGGTGTGGCTGTGACAAAAACACACGTGGGAGCTAATTTTAGTAACTGTGAATGTGACGTGCAGCTCAGGTAAATGTAAGTGTATATTTACTTAACAAACATTGCTAAGGATTAAGGATTGGGTTAAAGGATCATTTTGCAGGCCAGGTCTGTGGAAGCAGCTTCAGATTCTTGCTCAACAGGAAATGTTGATGTCCTTATGAGGAACAATGAGCATGTTAACTCGTGCATGACTCCTGCACCTTCAGCTCCAGGCAGCCAGCACTCAGGGCTATCTCCTCATCAACTCTTCCCTTCAGAAACTGCCTCCTCCATGGTTTAGTCATGGAGTCAAATAGCATGGAAACAGGCCCTTTGGCCCAACCTGCCCATGCCGACCTTAACGCCCCATCACACTAGTTCCACCGTCCTGTATTTAGCCCACATCCCGTGATCTCCCGGTTGCCAAACACGTTAACTCCCCTTCCCATTCCCACACTGACCTTAGATAGACACAAAATGCTGGAGTAACTCAGTGGGACAGCCAGCATCTCTGGATAGATGGATGGGTGATGTTTTCGGGTCGAGACCCTTCTTCAGACCCATTCCTACTATTCAGAGATGCTGAGTTATTCTAGCATTTTGTGTCTATCTTCAGTTTTAAACCAGCATCTGCAGTTCCTTCCTACAACCTCCCAAACTGACCTTTCTGTCCTGGATCTCCTCCACTGGAAGAGTGAGGCCCAATGCAAATGTAAGGAACAGGACCTCATATTTTGCTTGGGCAGCTTACACCCAGTGGTATGAGTATCGATTTCTCTAACTTCAAGTAACCCTTGCTTTCCCTCTCTCCGTCCCTCTCCCACCCAGGTTATTGTACTATTTTCATTGTCGTCCAGCTGAGTTTCACGGTTTGTATCACTCATTATCACCTTCCCCACTGCCAACAATGGACCATTGTGGGCTCCACCTTTTACTTGATCATCGGTGCTGGCTTAGATACCTTCTACATACCTTTCATTCATTTTTTCTATGTACCTTTTCATATCTCTCGATTCCCTCTCCTCTGACGCTCAGCCTTAGAAGGGTCTCGACCCGAAACATGACGTGAAACATCACTCTTCCTTTGCTCCAGAGATGCTGCTTGACCCGCTGAGTTACTCCAGCATTTTGTGTCTATTCTAAGGGTAATTAGAGTATGAACTGAACCTGCTGGGGGAGAGAGCAGAGTTTATGTGACAAGAGCAGAAAGAAATGACCACTTGCAACCTGCTGGGGATGTGGAGGGGAGGAAAACATCTTGTTTACTAAAATACCGCAGCCGCACAGAGCTGTACTTTAATCCCTTTGGTGAACAGATAGTAGTTGACATTTTTTAAACATTGACAGAAGGCAACACTGCGATGTGTCCGATTTAACCAATTCACCCCACCCATGTACAGTTTCCACACTACCATATGTTACAGATATATTAAAATGAGATCGCCACGGTGATAATCCGTAGCAGAGATCTGCTCGGTGTGTAACGCCACCAACCTCACCTCTGTTTCTGCAGGTTAAATTGGGGCCTTTGTAACCGACCCCAACCACTCCCAATTCAAAATTAAAGGTTGCCCACCCTAGTGTAGATTGTACAATGCAGTATGTATGATAACAATCGTGAAATGCTTGTTGTTTTTCAGTGAGGTTCAGTGGACAGACTGTGTTATGGTGACAGTCTGGCACGGTGGCGCAGCGGTAGAGTTGCTGCCTCACAGCACCAGAGACCCGGGTTTGATCCAGACTACGGGTGCTGTCTGTATGGAGTTTGCACGTTCTCCCTGTGACTGGGAGACATAGGATGACTGAGACATAGGATGCTGATTCATCAGCACTTGAGCATTTTTCCTGATCTGATCATAGGCAGGGGGATGTCCCTCACATTTTATCACCAGTAAGTCAAAGATTTAAGAGACTGCAAATCTGGAAACTGGAGCAAAACATACACTAGTGTTGGAATTGGTCAAGCGGCATCCGTGGAGGCAAAAGAATGTCCTGATGCAGGGTCTCAACCCAAACGTTCTACCATCCCTCTGGCTCCACAGATGTGGCTTAACTAGCCGAATTCCTCCAGTAGCTGTTTAAAAGATTGGTTTTCTAACCAGGAAAGTCACTTCACCCAGCCCACTTCACCCAGTTTAGTTCCATGGGCAAACAAGTTTGCAAAAGGGGCAGAGAAGGATGCGAGGAACAGCTTCTGTTCTGTGAGGTGGTGATCTGCAATCTACTGTCTAGGACGGTGATGAAAGAGGAGATTTAGTTCTCAAGTAACGTGTAGTGTTGGAAATTTGGAATACAAATAGAGAAGGTGGAAATATTCAGCAGGCCAGACAGTATTTGTGAAGAGAGCACCAGAGGCCTGGATAGAGTGAATGTGGAGAGGATGTTTCCACTAGTGGGAGAATCTAGGACCAGAGGCCATAGCCTCAGAATAAATGGACTTACCTTTAGAAAGGAGATGAAAAGGAATTTAGGTTTGTTTAGTTTAGAGGTACAGTGTGGAAACGTGCCCACCAAGTCCATGCCAACCATGCCACGGAGTCCATGCCAACCAGCACATTAACACTATCCCTCACACATTAGGGACAATTTACACACACCAAGCCAACTTACCTACATACCTGCACATCTTTGGAATGTGGGAGGAAACCAAAGATCTGGGAGAAAACCCACGCAGTCACAGGGAGAACGTACAGACAGCACCCGTGGTCGGGATCGAACCCGGGTCTCTGGCGCTATAAGACAGCAACTCCACCGCTGCGCCACCGTGTTGCCCAGAGGGTGATGAATCTGCAGAATTTATTTTCCTAAACAGTTGTCTGTGGCAATGAATTCCACAAATTCACCACCCTCGTCCTCATCTCCCTTTCTAATGGTACGTCCTTTAAGTCTGAGGCAATGATATTTTTAAGGTACAGATTGACAGATTTTTGATTTGTACGGGTGTCAGGGGTTATGGGGAGAATGCGGGAGAATAGGGTTGAGGGGGAAAGATAGATCAGCCATGATTGAATGGCAGAGTAGACCAAAGGCCTAATTCTACTCCTAGAACTTATGAACTAATGATGTTGCTTCAGTATGATGACTGTGTGTCGAGTGTAGAGGCTGTGACAATCCCCACCACTGTCCCGCGAGGCACATCATCGTACATTGTTGGGCTGCTGGATGGAACTGCTACTGGCTCGATGATTAGATTACCCACGTGGCCACTTCATTACCCTAAACAGGGCACTGGACAGGTTTGAAGACAAGTAGGGAGGTCAATGAGTTTAAATACTTTTCTGTGCGAAGGTTAGCATTTATTTTTAAACAGGTTAATATTCTTGCTGATATACTGGAAGTAAGACATGAATATATGGAATAGTGTGCTAAATATAGTTCAGAGGATCGCTAAGTTCTTCAGCGCTGCTCCTGTAGATCGACTTGTGTCTAATTACAAATAACTGGAACTTTCCAGATCACTCACAGACTGAAACAGTCTGTGAAACAGCCTGTGCACAGGGGAGGAATTAGGGTGGGGAAGGCAATAAGTGAGTTCAGTATTCCGAAAGACTTAAGGAATCATGGGATTTGTCAAAGGTCGAAGGTTATAAATTAAAATCGAACGAAGCACAGTAGATTCAGTGAGTTAAAGAAGGAACTGCAGATGCTGGAAAATCGAGGGTACACAAAATGCTGGAGTTTCTCCTGTAGATTCAGTGAGTATAGTTTGGGTCTGAATTTTTGTCTTTTTTCAGTGGGAGACCAAGCGGGGGTTGGGAGACCCGCAAGCCCATCCGCAGACTCTCTCTCCGACCAGGACAACTCCAGCAGCAGTGGCTCCAAGTCGCCCGTCTTCGAGCAGGGCCGGCAGCTGCCCATCTTCAGTGGGATCTCGGTGTCGGACTGAGGGGAGGGGGGTGGTGGTGGAGGGCTGCCGGGAACAACCCGGCGGGACAGGCAGAGCCGAGCTGGAGCCAACAGCTGCAAGTCCGGGGCTGCCCCGCCAGTCCAGGGCCACCCCGGACAGGGACAGGACATCGGGGAGGGGACAGGGACGGCCCAACAGCAACTCAACAGCATCCGCAGCGACGGAGAGCCGGGCCCGACCTCGACTACGTACGAAACGCAAACCTGCGCACAATGCAGCACCACCGTTCCCAACACTGTTTTATAACTAGTGACCTATGACCTGGGTACGCGCAGTCGGAATACTGAACTCGCTTATTAGCTGTAAAAATAAACAATGTGCTTTTTCCATTAATTCAGGAGGCATTCATATTGGCGACAAGGCCAGAACTGAACACTTACTCTAATTGGCCCAGGGAAAAGTGGAGCAAGTACTGTGTAAGGACAAGATCAATGAACATATTGGATTGAGTCAGTCATAGAGCATATAAACAAGCCCTGCGGCCCAACCTGCCCACACCGACCAACATGTCCCATCTACACTTGTCCCACCTGTCTGGGTTTGGCCTCTATCCCTCTAAACCTATCCTATCCAAATGTTTCTTAAATGTTGTGATAGTACCTGCCTCAACGACCTCCTCCAGCAGCTCAATCACTCTGTGCAAAAAGGTTGCCACTCTGGTTACTATTAAATCTTTCCCCCGCACCTTAAACTTATGGTCCCTGGTTCTTGATTCCCCTACTCTGGGCAAGAGATTCTGTGCATCTACCCAATCCATTCCTCTTGACATTTTGTACACCTCTATAACACCTCCCCTTATCCTTCTGCGCTCCAAGGAAGGCACGCTTAACCTCTTCCTACAACTCGGGTCCTCGAGTCCTGAAAACATCCTCAAAAATCTTCTCTGTACACTTTCCAGCCTGAAATATTTTATATAGCATGGTTCACAGAACTGAACACAACTATCTAAATGCGGCACAAATGCAGTCAACATCTTATAACTGCAACATGACCTCCCAAATTTTACATCCAATACTCTAACTGATGAAGGCCAATGTGCCAAAAGCCTATTATATTACAAATCAGTTGTTTCATGGGTGTTATTTGCATGCTATTTTGTATTTATTACTATTATTTGAATTTATACTCCCCACTTGTCAACAATAGGGTTAATCCAGCACAAGTTCACTGGGTTACTAGTTGCCCATTATTGCTTCCCATTATGTGATAATTTTGAATTATATTCATGTTTTCTGAGGCATCGCAAGAGAGTGGACATCATTGTTTTCAGCTCCCTGCAACAGGGAACTCTGAAGAAAGCAGTTTCAACTTAAACCAGTTGATCCACCTGAAGGCGAACCATAGCATCACCAATGCATAACAGACCGTAGAGTTGCTGCCTTACAGCGCCAGGGACCTGGGTTCGATCCTGACTACAGGTGCTGTCTGTATGGAGTTTGTATGTTCTCACTGTGACTGCTTGGGTTTTCTCCAGGTGCTCTGGTTTCCTCCCACACTCCAAAAGACATGCAGGTGTGTAGGCTAATTGGCTTGGTAAAATTGTAAATTGTTCCGAATGTGTGTGTGATAGTGTTAGTGCGCAGGGATCGCTGGTCGGCACGGACTCGGTGGGCCAAAGGGTCCATGTTCATGCTGTATCTCTAAAATAAACTATTAAAAAAGAAGCAGTCCCAGCTAGGCAATGAGGATGGTGACCTTGTGAAAGTGGAACAACATGGAAAACATAATTCTCACTGTGGACTCTTGAAATAAAAAGTATTGTAATCAACAATAGCAATGAGCCTTGGGGAAACTATACATGCAGTAGATATGAAAAAAGGGTAAAGGGTTTGCGAAAACAAGGTTGTGCTGGTTTGCTATTGCTCCAAGTAGCAACCATCAGACATGTAACCTGGTACATCAACCCAAGCTCAGGGACAGCAGTCAGTTCAAACCTGACTCCAGCATTTGATCAATAAACCAGTAACATCTTGGTGTAGCACCAATGGAGTACCACACCGTTGGAAAGGAAAGAAGCTACAAACAAATAGGTGATGGAGACTTTGATTGATAACATTTATTAAATGCATTGCAAGCTGAATTATAAAAGTACACTACGACAACCATATTGAACATGCTTTCAGAAACATTCCATAATGTGAAAAATATTAATTTCTGGAAGAAAAGCCTTGGTTATTACATATCGATTACATTCTAAAATGTTACTGAATTTACATTCATAAACTTCAAGAGTGGTAAAATTATACCGTGTATAGCATTGTATTGTAAGGCCTTTAAAACCCTGCCTTGGTCAATAAAAATGGGAACTCAATATAGGGAGCCTCAGCTGTTTGAAAAGCATGCTTTACCTTGTACTGGGGCCCCATTCACTCTCGAAGCTGGGCTGATTCCAGACACATTGGATTGAAAAACAGACAAAAAAAAGGAGTGAGAATGGTCACCTGGAAATCTGTCTAGTGTACAGCTGAATTAATTATGACTGACGGATTTAAAATGGTTTGAAGGCAAGTTCACAAAAAAAATGCAGATATGTGTTTTGTGTTTAAATTGTAGCCATTATTAGCTCCAAGTGCTTCCCGAGAAATCTTTATTGGCTAGATAGTAAGCAATGTCCCAGCTCCAACTATGCACCTTAAACTCCTACTGTAGGTCAGAAGCACTCTACAGGGTGAGCTCTTTCCACTTTCTCTGATGAACTGAGCTAATTTCCCCTGTTTACCGAACAGTCTAAAGGCATTTTGTGTGAAACCAGTGTATATGTGAGCTGGGCATACTGTAATAATGTTCACGCTTCAGAATCAACCTTGCAGGAAGCTACAGTATGAATACACTTGCTAGCCTGGGTAAATATGGTCTAATTGTGGTCACGGCTTTCAAAATACTGAACAATGTGACCAAATGCTGATCTTGCCTTTGAGGGGTAACTGAGATCAGTGGTGTGATGTCTCTTGCTCAGAGAGGGAATCTTAGACAGGCCTCATTGCAAAAGATTTTTTTTTTAAAATTAGGATTTTGGATATAAACCACATGCATTTATAGAAGTACACATTTGAATACTTCACACAGATAATGATATGCTGATTAATTGTCCAAGGACATGGATAGGAAAATGTTTCAATAGAGATTTCCAAAAATTCAACAGCATCACAGTAGAAGCAAATAGCTTATGCTATTGTTGTGCTCCTCACGAGTTCTCAAGTGTAGGGTCAAGTGGTCACTTGGACTGTGCAGGTTTTAGGATCGTGACTGGACCATGCATCATGCAATGAAGAATCAATTGTATTAAATCAAATTGGCAAGTGTGTGGAGAATAGTATTGGCTTTGAGAATTAATGGCTAACAAGCTGCTCAGTTTTGCTGTTCAGACATTTAGGTCAACGCCAGAACAATAGAAATGTGAAAACTGCAATGGCTAAATTAATAGTCTGCTCGGGTCTAGAGAACAACTGTGAGCTGTGAATTTGCCCGTCATTGTATTGTTACATTCTGAAACTCGGCTTTAACAGATGCGGAAGCATTTACATGGTGCGTGTCAGCCAGGACAGCCCATCAAGGTGGGACCATCAATCCATCATTAATGTAAACCAGTACCCTTGCATGGAAAATGAAAATTGAAAGTCATTCTAATCAAAGGTGCCATTGGAAAAACATACAGACAAACGGTGGTCACGTTTTGAGTTTAGTTACGTCACTTTCTTGCTCCCATAATATTTTGCACCAGGTCCATGGGCAGAGGGAACACAATGGTGGAGTTCTTCTCCGCTGCGATGGTAGTCAGGGTCTGCAGGTAACGCAGCTGCAGTGCCGCTGGAGACTCGGAGATCACGATAGCAGCTTCTTTCAGGGCCCTGGAAGCATTCATTTCTCCTTCGGCTGCAATCACCTGCAGGAACAAACATGGTCAATGGGCTGTAAGGAATTGCAGAACACAAGCAAAACAAACGCATTCACAACTAAATAAATGGAAACGCTTTTAGAATTAGATCTGTGAAAAAATAACTTCAAAACATGTGGATTTCGATAAAGTCTACGCCAAACTGGTGATATCAAAAATAGGGTTTGATACAAAAGGATGATGAAATTAATACTAAATCAACAATCTTCCAGAATTTGTAGGTTAATTTGCTTTGCAAAAATCGTATATTGTCCCCCAGCGTGTAGCATAGTGCTGTGAAAGGCTCGGACTCAGAGCTGCAGTTGCTGAGCACTGTGACCGACATGCCATCATGTAGAAGCCTCAATATTCTGATGTACTTGTCGTGACAACTATACCTTGATAGTATGCTCCAAAACGTCTGGCGGTCTACCGGGTTAAAAGCCTTTGTCAGGTCTATGAAGGCCATGTATAAAGGCTGCCTTTGTTCACGGCATTTTTCCTGTCGTGCTGTGAATATCATGTGAATAACTCTGGATGGGCGGAAACCACACTGTGATTCTGGGAGTACCTCCGCAGACAGCAGTAGAAATCGGTTTGCGAAGACACGAGCAAGGACTTTGCCTGTTGTTGACAGGAGCCCCTGTAGTTTTCACATTCAGCCTTGTCCCCTTTCTTTAAAATGGTCACAATTGGAGCATCCCTGAGTTCTGAGGGAAGTTCTTCTTTTTCCCCAGATCTTGAGGAGTAGGGCGTGGATGTGGTACAGGAGCTCAGGTCCACCTTCCTTTAAGATCTCAGCTGGACCTTGTTGTTCTTAAGGCTCTTGATGGTATCTTGAACATCTGTCATAGTGTGAGATTCTTCCATATCTTGTCTGATGGGAATCTGGGGGATGCGGTGGGTAATGTCTGGTTCAGTTGTGCTGTCACTGTTGAGGAGTTCCTGGAAGTGCTCTTTCCATCGGGCGTTAATGGACTCATTGTCCTTCAGCAGTTCTTGTCCGTCTTTTGAACGCGGGGTTTAACTTTAAACAGGGTAAACAGGGGGTTTAAGTTTTAGCTTGGACCATAGACGGCCTTTGCAGCGCTGAAGAAGCCTCTGGTGTCACCTGAGTCTGCCAGTCTCTGGATTTCCATAGCCTTATCTGTCCACCAAGAGTTCTGTAGCTCCCTCACCCGGCTCTGGATGTCTGCCTTGGCTCTGGAGTGAGACGCTCCTTTGGCCTTGCAGGTTACATCATTTCGCCAGGCACGAAAGGCTTTCCTTTTCTTGGATATGAGCTGTTTTATCTCATCAAGCCAGTGTCGATCTCGTCAAACCAGTCCTGGCGTTTTCTGGACTTGCACCCAAGGTTATTTTTACAGGTATCAAGGATGGTGGATTTGAACCGACTCCCGTGCCCTTCGATATCATCAGGATATTTCTGTTGGAGGCTTTCCCCAAGAGAAGCCTGAAATCGCAGCTGGGTAGCAGTTTCTTCCAGGCTTTCAAGTTTCAGCCTTGGCCGGATCGGCTTCTTTTGAATCCTCTTCCTCTTGAGTTTGATGAACATCATGGAGCAGATGAGGCGATGATCTGTCCAGCAGTCATTTGCATCGATCGCGGCCCTTGTGATGTTCATGTCACGGCAGTCCCTGGCTTGTACAATGACATGTTCAGTGAGATGCTGCTGTTTGGAGCGTGGGTGTCTCCAAGATGCCTTAAGTTTGTTTTTTGGCGAAATAGGGTGTTAGTGATGAATGAGGTCATGCTGAGCACATTTGCTGAGAAGCAGAGCTCCACCGAAGTTGATATTCCCGATGCCTTCTTTTCCTATGGTACCCTTCCAGAGGTGTTGGTCCCGGCCGACCCTAGCGTTGAGGTCTCCTAGGAGAATAATCTTATCCACCGTGGGGGTTTTAGACAGTGTCTTGTCCAAAGACAAAGTGACAGCACTGTAATGAGAGGGGTCCAAGAGGCCGGTTAGGCCCCCCAAGTGGGGGTTCAGGGGGCTCCTGCATTTTCAATAAATTGCTTTTAAGCCAAGTGTCAAAAAAAAAAAAGTTTAGCTGGAAGTAATGCAACACAATATTTACTGCTCTGGAGAACAGAGGGTGGTGAATCTGTGGAAGTGGAGGCCGTCAATTGCTATTTTTAAGGTGAAGATTGACAGATTCTTGATTAGTAAATGCGTCAGGGGTTATGGAGCTAAGGCAGGAGATTAGGTTTGAGAGGAAAAGATAGATCAGCCATGATTAAATGGCGGAGTAGACTTGATGAGCCAAATAGCCTAATTCTGCTCCTAGAACTTATGAACAGTCTAACACCAGAACAGGCCCATTGTCCCACAACATGAACATGCTGAGCATGATGCCACGACCATCTCTTATCTACCTGCACACAATCCTTATCCCTCCATTCCCAGCATATCCATGTGCTCCACTTATAAATGTTATTGACAGTTGACTTTGACATGATGCAAATTTATAGATTTGTATATTAGTCCGGAAAATTATTTAACCACGGAAAATGCCGAAGATAGAATTTTACACCCGGGAGAAGCATTTTTCCCTCTCTCTGTTACCAGTACGAGAGCTTGGTTACTGCCAGCCATCGCGGGACAGTGGAATGTGTCATGTGACAGTCACGTTGTTTATCCAGCTTACATCAATGCCTTATTGTCCAGTGCCCCAAGTGTAAATGACAATGTTAAGATCAGCAACTCTTTGCCCAAGGGGATTTTAACTACAATGTAAACTTCCAGGTTAGTCTTAAAATAGTGGTTATGAAACCAACAAACTTGTTACTCAATTTATATTTTAGGGGAAATGAAAAGCCCTGCAGCTTCACTCAGAAACAAAGCCATTTTTGAAGAAACTGGTGCAAGGAAATTCCATGTGGTATTAGGAATTAAATACATTCTTTCATGGTTTTTTTGCAGCTGGCAGATGGACCGAGACAAGTAAGTTCTTGTGTTCCCTCGATCTGAGCCGAGGTAATCAAGTGGCAAGGGTGATCTGCAAGCAACTTCAGAAATCAGACGCTAGAAGATTATGGGCGGCATGGTGGAGCAGCGGTAAAGCTGCTGCCTTACGGCACTTTCAGCACCAGCGATCTGGGTTCGATCCCGACTACAGGCGCTGTCTGTACAAACTCCATACATTCTCCCCGTGACCGGTGGGCTTTCTCCAGGTGCTCTGGTTTCCTTCCACACTCCAAAAACCTACAGGTTTGTAGGTTAATTGGCTTTGGTAATCAATTATGAATTGTCCCTAGTGTATAGGATAGTGTTAGTGTACGGGGATCACTGGTCGGCATGGACTCGGGTGGCTGGAGGGCCTGTTTCCGCGCTGTATCTCTAAACTAAGAGACGTAGGAGTGTGGCAGGACTGAGAAGGACAAGAAAATGGGCAAGATTGTCACCCCAGTGGACAACGATGATGTTCAGTTATAGCTCAGGAAATGAACCTTCTTCCAACAATGTCCATCCAGCAAGACCCACCAACATATACCGGCAATTGGTGAGCCATTGGGACTCGCTCAGTCTCGTTTAAGGCTTTCTGGAGCAGGGAAAGGACAAGCACAAAAATGTAACATAGGATAGCTTTGCTGGGCTAGTAGTAAAATTCACGTGAATCCGCATGGAGACTTGCACGTTCAATCTAGGCTTGTGCCAACAGCGGGTACAATATCTTCAAATATTAAACATGGTGTTTAATATCCCATGAGATGGTTGAAGAGCAGAGCATTCTCAACATTTTAGCCAACATTCCTCCTTCAACCACTCCCATCACAATCATCAGCTCACTCAACCTGTTTATTCCACGTGGGACCCACTTCGCACAAATGATCTTGTTCATCCGGTCAACAGCATCCATGCTTCACAATATCCCAGTGTCATAGAGTCACACAGTGTGGAAGCGCGCTCTTCGGCTCAACATGTCCCATCTGCACTAGTCTCATGTGGCTGTGTTTGGCCCATATTCCTCTAAACCTGTCCAATCCCATGTACCTAATTGCTTCTTAAATGGTGCGATAGTCCTTGCCTGAACTGCCTCTTTCGGCAGCACGTTCCATACACCCACCACCCTTTGTGTGAAAATCTCTGGACATGAAATATATCAAGAGAGTGAGGAGGGCCGTCGGAAGCTCGCGGCGAGTGCAGCAGAGCCGTTGTAGAGAGGACTCGGCGGCAGGCGGCTAAGGACAGGCCCACAGTGGGTGCCGGAGGTCGGACAGTCTGCGGTGGGAAACGGGGCCCATCGCGGAGGGCTGCCAAGTGAACAAAGAGGAACGATTGGGGACTATAGTGAAGACTTTGCAACTGTGTCAGTACCCTGTACTCTTTGCATACTTGGTGTATGGTGTACAAAACAAAGAATCTCACTGTGACATGTCACGTGTGATAATAGTATCAATCAAATAAACGGGGCCATTTTTAACAAGGTATAACATTGATCTACCAAGTGTAAAACAAAATCCAACTCATTCCACTTAAACTTTCTAATGTGTGGATGGAGTTTGCATCAATGTTTCAATGATCATATCAAAGATTAATGAGAAGTTACCAGCGTTTCCAATTCTGCGTCCACAATCTACAGCAGAACAAAACTTTCCCCTGGATAAATATCTTTGATGGAGAAATGCTAGTAATGTTGAACTAGTTCAAATGCAGATTGAGTATGAGTTGCTCCAAGGTATCTAATTCTGGAAACCCAAGGCAGCCTTGAGTGTAAATAAATCCCAAAAGTCTCCAGCAGTCTAGAATCCAATACTCAACAAACAAAGTCCAAATACATCAGCAGCCAAGACTCCTCACTCCTTCAAGTCGCAGTACATGGCCTGAGCAAGTGTATTCATTTAAACTTAAATTGGTCTGGATGTGTACAAACTTCAATTATCCAAGCTAATACTCCTCTGCCTCACAATTTTGAGCAACAGCAGACAGCTAATAAAGATTCATGTGAGCCCCTTGTCTATCAATACAGATACACGGCAGGACTATCAAGTAACCTTGCTCACAGAAGCTTCTGCCTATCAAAATAGATATGCTGATTCTGAGAAAATAGGACGTCCAAAGAGTGTTTCTGAAGCAGCAGCGACCAAGAGAAAGAAATGCTAAACTATATTAATCGCCAGAACACTTATTGCACAATTCAGATAAGATTGCCAAATGATTAACTGATAAATCCCATCATGCTATTTGTTATTCCTGTTTGCGCAAAGATGGGTGGTTCAGGGGATAAACTGGATTAGAACTACACAAATAGACAGAAGTCCTTATCTGCAGAGCAGAGAAATCAGTTAAATGCAAGTCTACACACCAAGTTGTTATGCCACACAGAATACAGTGGGGACCACTGAATCTGCGGTAAATTACCTTGGCTCTGGCTTCCCTTGAAGCCTCGGCTTCTGCTGCCATTGCTCGCTGCAGTTGCACAGGCAGCTTCACATCCTTGATCTCCACACGTTCAACCTTAATTCCCCATTCATCTGTGGCAACGTCCAGGGTTGTCTGTGGGAGTAGCAAGCAGTAAGTTTACTGGTATAAAATCACCAAAGGTGTGGAATTTTCTCTGGAAAACTGAAAATATTCATCACTAATAGCACTCTAATGAAGCAATGGCACTATACAAAGCAATTCCCTTCTCCAAACCTAACTCTAGAGACTGCAGATGCTGGAATCCTCAGCAAAAGACTGGAGGGACTCAGTGGGTCAGGGAGCATCTGTGGAGGGAATGGACAGGCAACATTTTAGGTTGGGACCCATCTTCAGACTTGCAAGAGTCTCAACCCAAAATGTTGATAGTTCATTCTCTCCACAGATGCCCGACTCGCTGCAGCACTGTTTCTAACTTTGAGAGCCCAGAGTATATTTCCAAAAGAATGATCAAAGTTTGATACCAAGCCACTTCTAGTAATTCATTAATTGCCCCTTTCCAAAACCCCTGCAAAGCTGATGGTAAGCTGCCTTCTTGAATCACTGCCGTCCTTTTGATGAAAGCATCCTCAGAGTGTTGAAGGGAATTCAAGAATTTAGACTCCATGAGAAAGAAATGGCAATTGGGTTAGGGTTAGGACAGTACTTGATTTGGAGAGGAACTTCATACACTGTCCCCATATGCCTGCTGCCTCGTTTGTCTAATGATTTAGGTTATATGTTTAGGAGGTGCTGTTAAAGTAATCTTGTCATGTTCCTTCAGTACATTGCATGGATGGTGCCTACCAAAACTATACGGCAGAGGGAGGTTATATTTAGGAAAGTACAAATCAGAAAGGGTTCGTTTCTTGTGGAGGGTTGTAAGCTTGAGCATTGTTGGAACTGGACCACTGCAAACAAATGGACAGAGTTGAAGCATACACCTGATTTGTGGTTTGTGGATGGTGGGAGGGCTCTGGGGAATCAGGGAGTCATCAGCTGTGGGTTTTGCATGCTCTGACCTACTCTCGGGAATATCTGCTGTTGATAGAGTTACGTTTGTGATCCACTGCAACGTGCCACACCACTTCCATCCCCATCTCACGTCTACAATGGAAACATTCACTTCTTTGAACCCTATCCCTAACCCGAGCAAGTGTGCACTAAGGGAGGTCATATCCAAGGAGAAAATATACAAATAATGGCAAGAGACCTAACAGCATTGATGTACAGAGTTGTTAGACTCAAAGTCCATACCCCCCTGACATTGGCAAGCGCAAGTAGAGAGAGTGGTAGAGAAGGCATATGATGGGCTTGCATTCATAGGTTGGGGCATTGAGTACAAGAGTCAGGAAGTTATGATGCAACTTTATAATGCTTTGGTTAGGCCGCATTTGGAGTATTGTGTGCAGTTCAGGTCACATTACTTTGGCTTTGGAAAGGGTGCAGAGGTGATTTACCAGGATGCTGCCTGGATTAGGATATGTTAGTTCCAGGGAGTACAGAGAAGGTTCACCAGACTGATTCCTGGGATGTCAGACTTTCATATGAAGAAAGACTGGATAGAAGCGGCTTGTACGCGCTAGAATTTAGAACATTGAGGGGGGATCTTACAGAAAAGTACAAAATTCTCAAGGGGTTGGACAGGCTAGATGCAGGAAGATTGTTCCCGATGTTGGGGAAGTCCAGAACAAGGGATCACAGTTTACGGATAAAGGGGAAGTTTTTTAAGACCGAGATGAGAAAAACATTTTTCACACAGAGAGTGGTGAATCTGTGGAATTCTCTGCCACAGAAGGTAGTTGAGGCCAGTTCATTGGCTATATTTAAGAGGGAGTTAGATGTGGCCCTAGTGGCTAAAGGGATTGGGGGTATGGAAAGAAGTGCGGAAGAATGACTATAATAAAGATGTTTAAGAAAGAACTGCCAATGCTGGAAAAATCAAAGGCAGACACAAATGCTGGAGAAACTCAGCGGATGAGTCAACATCCATGGAGAGAAGGAATAGGCGGCGTTTCGGGTTGAAACCCTTCAAAAGAGCTAAAGTGATGATGTCTGTCAGGCAACATCTCTGGAAAATATGGATAGGCAACATTTCAGGTCCAAACATTTCTTCTTCAGACCGGAAGAAGAATCCTGACCTTTCACCTACTCATGTTGTCCAGGGATGCTGCCTGACCCGCTGAGTTACTACAGCATATTGTGTCTATCTTGTGAATTAAACCAGCATCTGTGATTCCTTTTATTACATAATGACTCAGACCTTTAATTATGCCATGACTGGCGGTGTTAAATACAGCGTGCAGTAAAATAATTAAACAGAGGATAAAACTATAAGGTTGCCAATTATTTTCATAAGATAACAGGCCGCTGTCATTTTTGGTATTCTAAACCAATAAACGGATAAATACTCCTGAGATAAGGATAAAACAACAATCATACACATATTTTTTTCCATGTGGTTCCAATTATAGACAACATCATCACATGGCACCCCATTCTCTCAATAACAATATTACAATTACACAACATAACTTGTGCAGCACGGTGGCGCAGCAGTAGAGTTGCTGCCTGGCAGCACCAGAGACCAGGGTTCGATCCTGACTATGGGTGCTGTCTGTACAGAGTTTGACCGCATGGGTTTTCTCCGAGATCTTTGGTTTCCTCCCACACTCCATAGACATACAGGCTTGTAGGTTAATTGTCTTGGTGTAACTTATTTCTAATATTTTGGAGGACCAAGAAAACAAGAACCAAGAAGAACTGTAAATTGTCCCTAATGTGTTTAGAATAATGTTAATGTGCGGGTTTCACTGGTCGGTGTGGACTCGTTGGGCTGAAGGGCCTGTGTCCGCGCTGTATTTCTAAACTAAACATGCAGGAATGGCTTGAAGACTGCACAGTGTTACACAGTCAACTTTTCAGATAACTTTAGGAGACACTCGGTTGTGTTTATGAGTAAATAAACATGGATAGAAGCAAACAATTATCAAAGGAATTTAATGTAGGGTAGTGAGAGGTCTAGAGGTCGTTTTCAATCAGAATGTTTTTTAATTTAGTTTTTAGTTTAGTTTAGAGATACAGAGGTATACAGTCCCTTCGGCCCACTGAGTCCACGTCAACCAGCGATCTCCGCACATTAGCACTATCCTACACACACTAGGGGCAATTGACAATTTTACCAAGCCAATTAACCTACAAATCTGTACATCTTTGGAATGTGGGAAGAAACTGTAGCTCCCGGGAAAATCCCACACAGGTGACGGGGAGAATGTACAAACTCTGCACAGACAAGCAGCCGTGGTCAGGATTGAACCCAGGACGCAGGCACCAGAAGGCAGCAACTGTACCGCTGCGCCACCATTGGAGGGAAGTTCGGACCTGCGGCTTAATTAAAATACCACCAACTCAAATCAATGAAGACCTTTCTACAGATGCAAAAACTACAAGGTGAATGGAATGTTGGTCATTAGCTCAAAAGGGTTAGGGTTTAAAAAGTGAGGAAATGACAGTCTCCAGCTGTATTCAGTAAAGTGGGAGCAAATCTCAGGAAAGATACATTGGATTGGAGAGGCTAATGGACAGTTTCACTACAATAGCACAAGGATTTAAAGGATTAAAACATGAAGGTTTAAAAGGTTAAATCATGAGGATAGGCTGAACAAAACTGGCCTAAATGTATGAAATTAGAAGGTTATGGGGTAATCAAATTAAGCATTTTTAAATGACAATGGGGTTCAAAACATTCATGCAGAAACAAGTTTATTTTTGGTGTGGATGGGACATAATAGAATATTTATACGAAAGGAGACGAGGAAGAATTTCTTTAGTCAGGTAGGGAATTGCAGAATCCATTGCCACAGTTGGCTGTGGAGGCCGTCATTGGGTATTTTATGGGGATTAAAGTTTATGGGGAGAAGGCAGGAGAATGGGTTCGAGAGGAAAAGAGGTCAGTCATGATTGAATGGCGGAGTAGACATAATGGGCCGAATGGCCTAATTCTGTTCCTTTATGAACGTATAATCTAATTGGAACTTTAGGAATCACAGCAAATGGATTTCAATAGCCATGGGAATCTGGAGGACTGCTTTTGATATGCTGGGTTTAAATGAACTTGGTTTGGAGATGAACAGAAATGGAGCAAAGTATTCAAAATTAAAAGGAGGCGTACTTACAGAGGATAGTTCGAGACTTTTCTCCAAAGTGGAAAGGCCCAATTCCAAACGGCACAGGTTTAAGGTGAGATGGGAAATGTTTAAAGGAGATTTGTGAGACAATTGTTTGTTCAGAGAGTGGTAGTTGCCTGGATGTGGTTTGAAAGTTGATTGGAAAGGTTTCCTAGGCTTGGAGTTGGGAGTCAAAGGGTAGTTGAAGAGGGTTATGACCAGTGGTTAGCCGCAGGGATTGGTGCTGGGCCTGTTACCGTTTGATATATACATTAACAAATTGGATGATAGTTAATATTGTTAGTAAATTTGCAGATGACACCAAAATAGGTGGTATAGTGGCCAGAGAGGGTTACCTAAGTTTACAGCAAGATCTAGATACATCTCTTGATGTATTCAAGAGTTAGATACAGCTCTTAGGGCTAATGGAATCAAGGGATATGGGGAGTAAGCAGCAACAGAGAACTGATTTTGGATGATCAGCCATGATCATATTGAATGGCGGTGCTGGCTCAAAGGACTGAATGGCTTACTCCTGCAACTATCTTCTATGTTTCTAGAGCAGTTGGATAAGTGGGCCAAGGAATTTAACAAAGATTTACACTTTGGTATGTCAAACCGGGACAGGACTTATAGTAAATGGTGGAGCCCTGGGAAGTGTTGCAGAACAGAGCTGGAACACGGTGCATTGGAGCCAAAAAGCAGTGAATGGGGTGGACAGCGAGGTGATGAAGGCATTTGGCACACTTGCCTGCAATGAGAAGGGCATTGAATACAAGAGTTGGGACATGTATCTGTGCACCTTAAGGGAGGGGAAAGAACAATGAACAATGCAGGACCTGGCATGGGTGGACTGCTGAGGGGGAGAGAACAAAGGAGGAGCTTCTACTTTATAACTTTGTCAGTGCCGCTTAAGTGGTGACTATTTGCCTTGGGTATGCAAATAAATAATTTCACTGTGCCTTGTCACATGTGACAATAAAGTATTCCTTGTACAAGGGTTGTACATTGTAATCATGTACAATCGATTGTAATCAAGTATTGTCTTTCCGCTGATGGGTTAGCATGCAACAAAAGCTTTTCACTGTACTTCACGTGACAATAAACTAAACTAATCTACTCATGATGCTGCTGTACAAGTCGTTGGCGAGACCACACTGGGAGCACTGTGTGCAGGTCCAGTTACTAAGCTATCAGAAGGATGTCATTAAGTTGGAAAAGGAGTAAAAAGAGGTTTGTTACCTGGTTTGTAGGCTTGTGTTATAGTGCGTCGTTAGAGAGCACAGCACAGAAACAGGCCCTTCAGCCCTACCAGGGTGACCAAGATGCCCTATCTAGGCTAATTCCAATTACCCACCTGGGGTCCATATACCTCTAAACATTCCTATTTGGGCGGCACTGTGGCGCAGCAGTATAGTTGCTGCCTCACTGCATCAGTTCGATCCTGACTATGGAGGCTGTCTGTATGGAGTTGTTATGTTCTCCCCATGACCTACGTGGGTTTCCCTCAGCGCTGCAGTTTCCTCCCACACTCCAAAGACGTACAGGTTTGTAGGCTAATTGGCTTTGGTAAACAATTGTAAATTGTCCCTAGTGTGTGTGGAATACCATTAATGTGTGGGGATCGCTAGTCGGCGAAAAACCTGGTGGGTCGAAGGGCCTGTTTCTGCGCTTTAGAAGAAACTAAACTACCACCCATCGAAGGGCTCTTAGACTTTAGTTACGTCTTCAAAATTAAGTAAAAAATCCATGTAAAACTTTGGCTGGGACCCTTTTCGTTAGAGCGTAGAAGGCTGAGTGTTGACCTTATTGATGTGTACAAGATAACAAGGGGCATGGATAAGGTGAACACATACCAGGGTAGAGCATTCTACAATAGGCTAATCTACTTGCCTTCTCTATTTGAGGGACTCAAATAGAGAAGGCAAGTAGTCCGTTTGTGAGGCAGGAGGCAGAGAAGAGAAGCAGTCAGACGCAACACGTAGGGAGGAAAGAAGAAAAAAATAACAAACGGAGAATAAGAAGTGGAGGGTTTCTTAAATGTGTGAGCAGAGAGACAGAGGGGTGTAAAATGAGGATAGGAGCAATAGTTAGCGAGGTGAAAAGTGGCAGGAAAACAAATCCAGGGCAAAAATCTAAAAGGGCCACTTCTCAACATAATTGTAAAAGGGCCAAGAGTATTGTAAAAACAAGCCTGAAGGCTTTGTGTCTCAATGCGAGGAGCATTCGTAATAAGGTGGATGAGTTGAATGTGCAGATAGCTATTAATAATTATGATATAGTTGGTATCACGGAGACATGGCTCCAGGGTGACCAAGGCTGGGAGCTGAACATCCAGGGATATTCAATATTCAGGAAGGATAGACAGAGAGGAAAAGGAGGTGGGGTAGCGTTGCTGGTTATAGAGGAGATTAACGCAATAGAAAGGAATGACATTAGCTTGGAGGATGTGGAATCGATATGGGTGGATCTGCGAAACACTAAGGGGCAGAACACGCTAGTGGGTGTTGTGTACAGGCCACCTAACAGTAGGAGTGGAGTTGGAGATGACATCAAACAGGAAATTATAAATGCATGCAACAAAGGTAAAACAGTTATAATGGGTGACTTCAATCTACATATAGATTGGTTGAATCAAATTGGCAGGGGTGCTGAGGAAGAGGATTTCTTGGAATGTATGCGGGATAGTTTTCTAAACCAACATGTGGAGGAACCAACGAGAGAGCAGGCTATTCTAGACTGGATATTGAGTAATGAGGAAGGGTTAGTTAGCAGCCTTGTTGTACGTGGCCCCTTGGGCAAGAGTGACCATAATATGGTTGAGTTCTTCAATAGGATGGAGAGCGACATTGTTAATTTAGAAACACGGGTCCAGAAAGGTAACTTTGAGGGTATGAGACGTGAATTGGCCAAGATGGACTGGCAATTGATTCTTGAAGGGTTGACGGTGGATATGCAATGGAAGGCATTTAAAGACTGCATGGATGAACTACAACAATTGTTCATCCCAGTATGGCAAAAGAATAAATCAGGGAAGGTGGCGCATCCGTGGATAATGAGGGAAATCAGGGATAGGATCAAAGAAAAAGATGAAGCATACAAATTAGCCAGAAAAAGCAGCCTATCAGAGGACTGGGAGAAATTCAGAGACCAACAGAGGAGGACAAAGGGCTTAATTAGGAATGGGAAAATGGAGTATGAAAGCAATCTGGCAGGAAACATAAAAACTGACTGCAAAAGTTTTTATCGAGGGTACACAAAAAGCTGGAGAAACTCAGCGGGTGCAGCAGCATCTAAGGAGCGAAGGAGATAGGCGACGTTTCGGGTCGAGACCCTTCTTCAGACTGGTCAGGGATCCCTGACCAGTCTGAAGAAGGGTCTCGACCCGAAACGTCGCCTATCTCCTTCGCTCCTTAGATGCTGCTGCACCCGCTGAGTTTCTCCAGCTTTTTGTGTACCCTCGATTCTCCAGCATCTGCAGTTCCTTCTTTAACACAAAAGTTTTTATCGATATGTGAAGCACAAAAGATTAGTTAAAACAAATGTAGGTCCCTTGCAGTCGGAAACAGGTGAATTGATCATGGGGAACAAGGACATGGCAGACCAATTGAATAACTACTTTGGTTCTGTCTTCACTAAGGAAGACATAAATAATTTGCCGGAAATAGCAGGGGATCGCGGGTCAAATGAGATGGAGGAAATGAGAGAAATCCAGGTTAGCCGGAAAGTGGTGTTGGGTAAATTGAATGGATTACAGGCCGATAAATCCCCAGGGCCAGATAGGCTGCATCCCAGGGTACTTAAGGAAGTAGCCCCAGAAATAGCAGATGCCTTAGTGATAATTTTTCAAAACTCTTTAGATTCTGGAGTAGTTCCTGAGGATTGGAGGGTAGCTAATGTAACCCCACTTTTTAAAAAGGGAGGGAGAGAGAAAACGGGGAATTACAGACCAGTTAGTCTAACATCGGTAGTGGGGAAACTGCTAGAGTCAATTATTAAAGATGGGATAGCAGCGCATTTGGAAAGTGGTGAAATCATTGGACAAAGTCAGCATGGATTTACGAAGGGTAAATCATGTCTGACGAATCTTATTGAATTTTTTGAGGCTGTAACTAGTAGAGTGGATAAGGGAGAAGCAGTGGATGTGTTGTATCTGGACTTTCAGAAGGCTTTCGACAAGGTCCCACACAAGAGATTGGTATACAAACTTAACGCACACGGTATTGGTGGTTCAGTATTGATGTGGATAGAGAACTGGCTGGCAGACAGGAAGCAAAGAGTAGGAGTGAACGGGTCCTTTTCAGGATGACAGACAGTGACTAGTGGGGTGCCGCAAGGCTCAGTGCTGGGACCCCAGCTATTTACAATATACATTAATGATTTGGACAAGGGAATTAAATGCAACATCTCGAAGTTTGCCGATGACACGAAGCTGGGAGGCAATGTTAGCTGTGAGGAGGATGCTAGAAGGCTGCAGGATGACTTGGATAGACTGGGTGAGTGGGCAAATGCATGGCAGATGCAGTATAATGTGGATAAATGTGAGGTTATCCACTTTGGTGGCAAAAACAGGAAGGTAGACTATTATTTGAATGGTGACCGATTAGGAAAAGGGGAGATGCAGCGAGACCTGGGTGTCGTGGTACACCAGTCATTGAAAGTAGGCATGCAGGTGCAGCAGGCTGTGAAAAAAGCGAATGGTATGTTGGCATTCATAGCAAAAGCAATTGAGTACAAGAGCAGGGAGGTTCTACTGCAGTTGTACAAGATCTTGGTGAGGCCACACCTGGAGTATTGCGTACAGTTTTGGTCTCCTAATCTGAGGAAAGACATTCTTGCCATAGAGGGAGTACAGAGAAGGTTCACCAGACTGATTCCTGGGATGGCACAACTTCCATATGAAGAAAGACTGGATAGACTTGGCTTGTACTCACTGGAATTTAGAAGATTGAGAGGTGATCTCATAGAGACTTACAAAATTCTTAAGGGGTTGGACAGGCTAGATGCAGGAGGATTGTTCCCGATGTTGGGGAGGTCCAGGACAAGGGGTCACAGTTTAAGGATAAGGGGGAAGTCTTTTAGGACCGAGATGAGAAGATCGTTTTTCACACAAAGAGTGGTGAATCTGTGGAATTCTCTGCCACAGAAGGTAGTTGAGGCCAGTTTGTTGGCCATATTTAAGAGGGAGTTGGATGTGGCCCTTGTGGCTGAAGGGATCAGGAGGTATGGAGAGAAGGCAGGTACAGGATACTGAGTTGGATGATCAACCATGATCATATTGAATGGCGGTGCAGGCTCGAAGGGCCGAATGGCCTGCTCCTGCACCTAATTTCTATGTTTCTATGTTTCTAATAGTTGGGGTAGGGTTGGGATTGGGGTGAATGGGTAATGAAGTGAGCACAGAAAGTGAAAAACTAAAGCTATCAGGATTACCAGAAGTGATGGCTGAAAGTTTAGTATTCTGCTGATCACCAGCTTTGATGCTGACTCTATGCTAAACAAAAGCTCAGCAAATCAACAGGCAAGTAACCTGAAACAGAAGCTAGCTGCCACACTCACCTGCATACTATGGGCAATCTCCTCCCGGTCCGAGAGAATCTGAGACAGGTTCTTTGTTCCGAGCACATTTCTCAAGGTGGTCTGAGCCAGGAGACGGGTTGCAGAGTCTGCATTGGTGATATTTGCCACAGCAAGTATTGCATTCTGGACACGGTAATATACAACTCCATCAACACTGACTGTCACAGAGTCCTTGGTGAGGATCTAGAATTTAAAGGGGGAAAAAAAAACTATTCAGAATCACCAAGAGGGTGGACAAAATGAGAGCAGGAGCTGAAGCAACAATGTACGAGGTAGTTTCATACAGCACGGAATCTTTGTATGGCCTACCTCTTGAGGCGGAATGTCAAATGAAATAGTTCTCATATCCACTTTAACAAAGGAGTCAGTACATGGCAGCACAAAGAACAACCCTATAGTCAAAGAAGAGAGAAGAAAATAATCAGAATGGTTACAGAAGCAGAATCAAACGGCTATTAATTTTATTTAAATGTGTACCATTTCAATACCAAAATGTAATTGCACCTATGTGCCACCGTAATTGTAATCAAAGTCCTGAAAATGCTTCGTAAGGTTCACAACTTGATCATCATTTTTCCTACACGTTTCAAGAAAAACAAAATGGTGCCATATTTTAAATGAACCTTACACAGCATAACTATGTGTGCAATTATTTTTTATTAAACATTTCAGGCAGTCTGAAATTACCATCTCTGAGATAAGAGATATTTTCAAATTCGCTCTTCCTCTGTATTTGTGCCACTGCATATACATATCATTAAAGACAGACAACGAGTCGGCTAGGCTTCTCTCTCCTTGTAGTTTAGGGAGACAACTAAACAACGCTACAGTTCAAAGAATGGGAAAGGTTTCTCTCCAAACCTTCTGTCCTGAAACTGGTGCTAACTGAATTAATATTTTCATACGTTTAAAAATGGAATAAAAGGACACAGTTCACAAAACAAACTGGCATTGGGGCTCAGTATCTGTGGGGGGGGGGGGGGGAGGGGGTTGAACCGTCAGTGCATCAGGTCAGAGAGGAGAGGAGAGGAAAGACGAGCTGTCTTAAATGGGGGGAGGGGCAAGACAGGGGTCAGTAGTTGGGAGGTGTATCAAGAAGGAGTGAAGGATGGAGCCAGGTGGGGGGAGAGGATTGGAGGCAGAGGCAGGAGAGTCGTCACTATCCCAATTAATGTTCCATTAAGGTAAAGATTATTAATTTAAATGTTGCACAATTTCTTAGGGAACAAACAGCAGGGAAAAAAAATCAATCAATTATTGCTGGTCTATGACATCGATGTTTGTCCTTGTAAGAGCAATGTAATTCGTCTCTTTCCATTGATTTTACTCCACAACTTTACAAATATTTCTGCTTCAAACATCTATGCATTTTCTTTCCAAGCAATGCATTCATTTACAAACAGAAAAGATCTGGGGAAAAAAAACCTCAGGAGCACTGGAGAGAGGTACATAGTCAACATTTCAGCTTGATGCTGATTTCTCAAAAGGTGCAGCCCGACTGAAAAGGTCACCACAAATCCCATTGTTCCTCCTAAATAGTCTGGAACAATGTGGCTGTCTGCAATGTTGAGGTCTTGTGGATGCTACATCCTACTTTTAGAATATTGAATGTAGAACAGTACAGCACAGAAATAGACACTTCGGCCCACAATGTCTGTGTCAAGTTAAACTATTCTCCTCTGCCTGCATGTGATCCATATCCCTCCATTCAATGCATGTCAGTATGCATACGCATATCACGCACAACATGCCTTCGGACAAATGCCTCGACTGCTAAAAAGAGAATGCTATTATCGTATTTACACTCAATCCCCCAAGGTCCAGTGTAGTAAAGTCGGTATAATGTGCAGCATTTAGTGTTGTTACTACACAGCTCCAGCAAACAATGTTTGTTGCTCATTTTGGATGCGCTTGTGTGGAGTTTGCACATTTTCTCTATGAATGAATGGATTTCCTCTGGCTGTTCTGGCTCCCTTCAGCACCCTAAAGACATGCTGGTCGGTTAATTGGCTACCGACAATTAGCTCTAAACAGCTAAATAACAGGGGAATCAGGTGGGCATGTGAATGAAAATAGATTAAGGAGGAGGAATGAGACTGATAGGATTGCCTTTAGAGCCAGCAGAGGCCTGATAGGCTGAATGGCCTCCTTTGTCACAAGAAAATGTGAAGGAATTATTCTTTTCTATATTCAATTTAAGTTAGTTAAAGGTCAGGGCATTCTTATGTTAAAAATTGATCTTTTCCTCCTTTGCCCTTAGAGAGTGGGGTGGGTAGGGATCTGTGAAGAGAAAAGTTTGGTGATAAGAGAGGGAATACAGACTGTTCAGAAAGAGCATGGCCCATCAGAACAGTCTTCAAAGTCTTGCTCTTAGAATCAAAAGTATAGTATTAAACCCTATACCAAACACAAAGTGACAAGGCTTGCTTTTCTGCCAGGCCCAGCCTATGCGATACCCAGGCACAAAAACGGGTGCTGCTGGTGTCCTTGGTGAAAACCCATGTGTTTATTTATAGAGGATCAAGGTGGACTAGAAAAATTAGGGATAAATGAGAGATAGTAATGAACAGCCTAAATGGGAATAATAAACTTTGGACAACAAACTATTTGAACAGCGCAGAATTTCTATTAAAAATACAACTGTACATTTTACAATCACCAGACAGTCCAATAGAGACCCCCCCCCCCCCCCCCCCCCCCCCCCCCCGGACTCTCGCATCATCAAGAACCAGAGGGGCCCCTCTTCTGGCCAGTCTTAGCAAGAAGCCTTGTGTTGAGGAAGCTCGGGGTGCTGTCCTGCCCAAGAGCACCGCTGAACTGCTGCTTTTTTAGGAGAAGCCGATTCTTCATTGTCGTCACGGGACTGGAAAGGGGCAGGCTATAAAACCCATGTGTCAGCTGATAACAGAGTAACAAGTTGTTGCCCAGTGCCCACAAGATCATTAGGTAATGGAATTTGAGGCCATTTGATTTGCAACGTAACATTTTCCAGAGACCTCCTCTACTGACACTTATATTGGATTTAACATGATTAGTGCACGCTCATTGTTCAACCTCTCTTTGTAACAAACAAGATAACAATGTTTCCACTCACTTTTTTATCTTGTATGTACTTAATGTTATTTTTCACCATCCCCAACAGTGCAAAAGTCGTGGCAATTAAATTCCCACCATCTCTATCCTCTCTTGGTTTTCACAGCAAATTAATAATTGTCAGAAGAAAAAAAGTACATATTGTACACTTTGTGACATTATTTAAAGCCTAACTGGAAGCTCGAGAGGCCATCAATGCCAGTCTAGGGCTGGATACCTGCTAACAGTAAAGGAAAGCTACATTTCAATTTGAATGAAGATGGACACAAGTTGCTGGAGCAACTCAGCGGGTCAGGCAACATGTCTGGCGAAAACGAAAAAGTGATGTTTTGGGTCAAGACCCTTCTTCAGACCGCGAATCAGGGGAGAGAGAAACGAGGGGTATGAAAAGCCAGATCTGATTTGTTCTGTATCTTTTCATACCTCTAGTTTCCCTCTTCCTTGAATCTCAGTCTGAAGAAGGGTCATGACCCGAAACGCCACATTCCTTTTCTCCCGAGATTCTGCTTGACCCGCTGAATTACTCCAACAGTTGCTAGAATTTGTTTTGCTAATCCAGCATCTGCAGTTCCTTGTTTCTACATAAACAGTCGCATTGTTTTTATTTTATATGTGAAATGTTTCTCAAGTGACAGATAATTCCAGCCATTCGAGATCCATTGTACTTTCCATTAGCTAAAATGGTCTCTGCTTACAATACTTCAGCTGATTTTCAATTCTAAGCAATAACATTTCAGATACATCAAAGAGCACTTATTCAATTTGTACAGTAAATAAATCATTGTCGAACTCTCCCTACTGAACGCCTTAAAAAATCTCCAGTGGAAATAGAATGTGTTCAGATCTACAATTTTTCCCAATAAGAGCAGCATAAATGCAATCATAAAATCAAGTTCAGTCGCACGCAGCAGTGTGCTCATCAGGTTTCATGCATGGAAATCACCTACTCAATTGCAATCTGGCAGGGAGTAACGCTGGTACAAAGTGCAGCCCATAGGAACACTAACCTTTGCAAATCAGATCAACTGTAAGTGATGCAATATTGGCCAGCAACTAGTCTCTGGGTTGGAAACTCTTGGCAGAACATGATCCTTAGAAGAGGGACACAAAGTGCCGGAGTAACTCAGCAGGTCAGGTAGCATCTCTGAAGAGAAGGAATAGGTGATGTTTCAGGTCGAGAATTCATCAGACTCCATAGAGCTGGAGAGGAGGAGGAATTGCAGAAGGGTGTCGACCCGAAACATCACCTATTCCTTTTCTCCAGAGATGCTGCCTTTTATGTCCATCTTCGATGTAAACCAGCATCTGCAGTTCCTCCTTACACATGATCCTTTGAATTACTGATAGCATTGTCCAAAGTTTTTGTTAACCTAAAGATGTCTAGACAGTGGCTAAATTTACTCATAAATGTCAAGGGAAGAAACCCATCTGCCATGGCTTCCCACTGTACAGGAAGCTTGGTGTGTGACAATTTATAGCTTGAACCAAATCAGAGCCAACATCATTGGTGCTTACTCTATTTTTACTGGTCATGCAGTTGCTAGAATATTTAAGAAAAGGGAAAACACCTCAACAGCACCTTCTGATTTTTAAGTAGATCACAAAAGCTACTAGTTTTAAATCAAGAGGTGATTCTTCTACATCCCATCTACAGAATCAAATGTTTTCATTGACATTTGCTTCAGAATAAACAGGAAATAGTTTGGATTTTGGGCAGCAAATAAATGTAATTGGCACCACAGGTAATATCAGCACCAACGATGCCAGACCTCTGTCACTGCCAACTGCACCACTCTGCCACCCTCAATTGATACCACAGATATCTGCTCCCACAATCAACAAAATAGTGGAATCCTTTTGATCATTTCTACCAAAGAACCGTGAAACTGCAAGAACCTTTATGAGATCACAGATTACTCTAGAGATGCCAGTGTTGCTTGAGGAAATTTACCAACAGCTTTAGGCACAGATCTCTGATTGTGAAATACTCGGGGCAAATGGTTCCAGCTTGTACATGTCTAATACAGAAAACAAAATCAAGTGGGTAAAATTATACACTGCACTTCATCTTCCATCCACTATGTCCCATTCAACTGAGGATATGATTATAACCAAATAATTGATGGAAGATTGTCCAGCAAAGACACCAGGAACAATCGTGTTTCTTTTGTTTGAAAGAATGCCACATGGTAGCAAGCAGGGTAACTGGAATGCAAGGACACACAGATAGAAGCTAGAGATTGGCTATTTAATTGAAGAACTCTGATCATTTAGCAATTTGACGCTATCTGTACATCATCTGCTATCGTAGAATGACTGAGCCTCTGGCCTTGCAGGCTAACCACATTAACTAGGAGATCATAAACACATTGCAAGTCCAAAGAAACACTGGTTGCAGCTCCTCCCCTTTCACAGGCACCCTCGTTCTCTGCTGTGGCCCATCACCTAAAATAGACGCACAGATGGCACTACTGAATTTTGGGAGGGCAATATATATGTACCTGCATAGATTTCCTCAATTCCGAGGGGCAGATCAGTTGACAAGTGCTATCCTTAAAAATGGAACCCGAGAGGCATCAAGATTAGCACGTGGAACTTGGCTGACCTGCCGCTCCCCAACACCACTGACTAAGTATAGCAGAATCTCCGTGTGGCTCAGAGAGCCAGCAATGTCGGTCTAGATCCCAAATGCAGCATTTGTATTCTGCATATAGGGTGGCGCGGTGACACAGTGGTAGAGTTGCAGTCTTACAGCACCAGAAATCCAGGTGCGCTCCTGATTACTGATGCTGTCTGTACAGAGTTTGTATTTTCTCCCCGTGACCTACACGGGTTTTCTCCGGGTGCTCCGGTCTCCGCCCATTCTCCAAAGACGTACAGATTTGTAGGCTAATTGGCTTGGTATAATTGTAAATGATCCCTAGTGCTTAGGATAGTGCCAGTGTGCGGGGATCGCTGGTCGGCACACATTGACTCGGTAGGCTTGTTTACGTGCTGTATCTCCAAACTAAACTAAGTATACCATCAGTTAATTTCCTTTGTATGCCATTTCTTTTCCAGAGTTTGGGTGTATTCCTGTCCTTTCCATACTCATCCCACTCCTCCTCTCTGCATCTTGTCCCAAATTCTCCAAGGCTCCAGGGTTAAATGCCGTATCCTTGCTTGCTTGCATGGGCCGCAATCGGGATATCGCCAACACCTTCCATGGCCAAAACTGTTGACCCAAACCCCCCCGACTTGAGATGCAATGTTTCAGCAATCTCTGGTTAAAGTTGCAGCTTCCTTACAGCCCAGGCCCCAACCCAAGGACTGGATAAATATCCTCAGTCTATCCTAACAGTTACTGAAGTTCACCAGGTACCCTCTCCTTCATACACTTCTATATCTTAAACTGCATGTCCACAAGCAGCAGATAGAAAGGGGCCCTTCCTGCTGGGTTCTCATTCTGTATAAACCTGAACACATCCAGAATCCTGCCTGTGCATTAGTTCTCATCAACTCCTCTCGTCCATGAGCTTGTAGAGCTACATTACCTCCCACTTGAGCCACACCTGGATTTAAAAATTCTCAAGATTTACAAATCTTTCTGCGCTCCATAGATGCTGCCTCGCCCGCTGAGTTTCTCCAGCATTTGTCTACCTTCTATTTTTCATTCTGTACATTTCTAATTTAATTCTGCTGCCGTTGGTAACTGTACATTCAGCACAGGCCCTAAACTTGAACTCCTTCACAAACCTCTCCTTTTCCCCTTTGTCACATTGCTCAAAACCAACCCCTATTATTAAACGTGTAGGAAGGAACTGCAGATGCTGGCTTAAACCAAAGATAGACACAAAATGCTGAAATAACTCAGTGAGACGGGCAGCATTTCTGGAGAGAAGGAATGGGTGACGTTCGAGTCTGAAGAAGGGTCTCAAACCAAAACATCACCCATTCCTTCTCTCCAGAAAGGCTGCCCCTCCTGCAGAGTTACTCCAACATTTTGTGTCTATCTTTATTATTAAGCTTTGTCCGAACGCATTTGGCTAATATTGTTTTGCTACCTTAAACCCATGATGCGAGTGGAAGCAGCTGTTAAAAGATTATGCAAGGGAGAGAAACACAGGAAGATATTCGTTAATCCGTGAGTCACAATGCAGAAGGCATGAATGGCAATTAGTAACTAATGAGGCTCCACAGAGATCAGTGCCTGCGACTCAATTTATGAACCCTATTGATAAGATTAATAAAGAGACCCAGAAAACGGAAGCAAAATTTACCGTTGTTACCAAAATAGGAGAGTGAGTGAGAAGGGACAAAGGGAAGTAGATACGGTAATGGGCAAGAAGTTGGCAGGTGGAGGGCAATGTGGCAAAATGGAGTGTTTTCCATTTTGGAGGAACAATGAAAAAGTAATTTTCTTTAACCTGAACGTTTCTTTAAGCAAAAAACTTGAGCATTCAGGTAAAGTAAGTAATTAGAAAGTCAAATGGAATAGTGGCCTTTATGGCGAAACCAGAGACATTTTCATGCAGAGGAGACTACCCATGGAATATTGAGTACAGATTTGATTTGAAGGAAACATCTTCCTGCATTGAAACCAATGCAAGGAAGGTTCACCAGGTTGCTTCCTGATGAAGGTTGGTCATATACTCATTAGACTTCTAAAGAATGAGAAGTGATTGTACTGAAACTGGTAAGATTGAGCTGATAGACCGAGGGATGTTTTCCCCTTGTGGAGGTATCAAGAAGTAGGTTATATGAATTTCAGAATAAGAGATAGCCATTTTCAGTGGGATCTGAGGAGAAATTTCTCACCTCAGAGGATTGTGAATCTGTAGAAGAGATTGACAATATTCAATGGAGACTGACAGACATATAAACTACAAGGGAACCAAGGGACATTGAGAGTCCACGGAAAAGTAACGCTGAGGTCAGCCACAATCTCATGGAATAGTGCAACAGGGTCAAGGGGTGTATTCTTTGTCCTATTTCTTGTGTCCTTAGTATCACTCAACCTCTCAATACCAAAGGAGAAACAAGAGATTTCAGATGCTGGATCTCAACCGACATCCCTTTTGCCTTCACTGACACTGAGATTTTTCAGCAGTTTATTTTTTGCTTTCAATACCATATCTTTTTTAAATTTACGTAATACCAAATTATAAATCATTAAATAGTCACGGTGCAATAGCCTTGTCTTATCTAACTCACAATCCTAAAGGTAGATCATTAATCTCTGCTGGGGCGGCACAGTGGCATATCTATAGAGTTGCTGCCTTACAGCGCCAGGGACCAGGTTCGATCCTGACTATGGGTGCAGTCTGTATAGAGTTTGTACTTTTGCCCCGTGACCGAATGGTTTTCTCCGGGTGCTCCGGTTTCCTCCCACACTCCAAAGATGTAAAGGTTTGTACGTTAATTGGCTTTGGTAAAAATTGTAAATTGTCCCTAGTATGCAGGATAGTGCTAGTGTATGGGGCCGAAGAGCCTATTTCCGCATTGTATCTCTGAAGTGAACACATCTGACTACCAAATGAATGAGGCAGTTATCCATTTCATGTTCATATGAACTACTGACAACAAATTGGATGCATTCAATGCTAATAGTAGGGAGGCAGAGAAAGTGATAAACAGACCGTGAATCATAAATGTGAGGTCTGGAAAACAGGCTCCATGGAATATAGTTACCATCTCAAAAATGTGAAAGGCCAATCACTTATGAAGAGGAAAGGTTTCTGCATTCAGAAGGTGAATCCTCGGAATTCTCTTTCTCCCACTACCTGTGCCCCTCCGTGATGGTAGTAAAGGCTCAGTTATTAATCGTATCCAAAGCAGAGATAGATAGCTCTCTGGATAATTTTTTTAAAGTCAAGGGATATGGGGTAGAGTAGGAAAATATGGTTTTACTACATGATTAACCACGATTCTATTAAATGGTGATAAAGAAGGAACTGCAGATGCTGGAAAATTGAGGGTAACTCAGCGGGTGCAGCAGCATTTATGGAGCGAAGGAGATAGGTAACGTTTCGGGTCGAAACCCTACGTCTGAAGAAGGGTTTCGGCCCAAAACGTTACCTATCTTCGCTCCATAGATGCTTCTGCACCCGCTGAGTTTCTCCAGCATTTTGTGTACATTCTATTAAATGGTGTTGTTGGCTTGAGGGCCAAATGGACTACTCTTGTTCAACATACTTGTACACTGGTTTAAAAATCTTCCAAGTTGCATTATTTAATTTTATAATAGCCTAACATAACATAGAAACATAGAAAACATAGAAATTAGGTGCAGGAGTAGGCCATTCAGCCCTTCGAGCCTGCACCGCCATTCAATATGATCATGGCTGATCATCCAACTCAGTATCCCGTACCTGCCTTCTCTCCATACCCTCTGATCCCCTTAGCCACAAGGGCCACATCCAACTCACTCTTAAATATAGCCAATGAACTGGCCTCAACTACCCTCTGTGGCAGAGAGTTCCAGAGACTCACCACTCTCTGTGTGAAGAAAGTCTTTCTCATCTCGGTCTTAAAGGATTTCCCCCTTATCCTTAAGCTGTGACCCCTTGTCCTGGACTTCCCCAACATCGGGAACAATCTTCCTGCATCTAGCCTGTCCAACCCCTTAAGAATTTTGTAAGTTTCTATAAGATCCCCTCTTAATCTCCTAAATTCCAGAGAGTATAAACCAAGTCTATCCAGTCTTTCTTCATAAGACAGTCCTGACATCCCAGGAATCAGTCTGGTGAACCTTCTCTGCACTCCCTCTATGGCAATAATGTCCTTCCTCAGATTTGGAGACCAAAACTGCACGCAATACTCCAGGTGTGGTCTCACCAAGACCCTGTACAACTGAAGTAGAACCTCCCTGCTCCTGTACTCAATCCTTTTGCTATGAAAGCTAACATACCATTCGCTTTTTTCACTGCCTGCTGCACCTGCATGCCTACTTTCAATGACTGGTGTACCATGACACCCAGGTCTCGCTGCATCTCCCCTTTTCCTAATCGGCCACCATTTAAATAATATTCTGCTTTCCTGTTTTTGCCACCAAAGTGGATAACCTCACATTTATCCACATTATACTGCATCTGCCAAACATTTGCCCACTCACCCAGCCTATCCAAGTCACCTTGCAGTCTCCTAGCATCCTCCTCACAGCGAACACTGCCCCCCAGCTTAGTGTCATCCGCAAACTTGGAGATATTGCCTTCAATTCCCTCATCCAGATCATTAATATATATTGTAAATAGCTGGGGTCCCAGCACTGAGCCCTGCGGTACCCCACTAGTTACTGCCTGCCATTGTGAAAAGGACCCGTTTACTCCTACTCTTTGCTTCCTGTTTGCCAGCCAGTTCTCTATCCACATCAATACTGAACCCCTAATACCGTATGCTTTAAGTTTGTATACTAATCTCTTATGTGGGACCTTGTCGAAAGCCTTCTGGAAGTCCAGATATACCACATCCACTGGTTCTCCCTTATCCACGCTACTAGTTACATCCTCGAAAAATTCCACAAGATTCGTCAGACATGATTTACCTTTTGTAAATCCATGCTGACTTTGTCCAATGATTTCACCACTTTCAAATGTGCTGCTATCCCCATCTTTAATAACTGACTCTAGCAGTTTCCCCACTACCGATGTTAGACTAACTGGTCTGTAATTCCCCGTTTTCTCTCTCCCTCCCTTCTTAAAAAGAGGGGTTACATTTGCTACCCGCCAATCCTCAGGAACTACTCCAGAATCTAAAGAGTTTTGAAAGATTATCACTAATGCATCCACTATTTCCTGAGCTACTTCCTTAAGTACTCTGGGATGCAGCCTATCTGGCCCTGGGGATTTATCGGCCTTTAATCTATTCAATTTACCCAACACCACTTCCCGACTGACCTGGATTTCACTCAATTCCTCCTTTGACCCACAGTCCCCTGCTATTTCAGGCAGATTATTTATGTCTTCCTTAGTGAAGACGGAACCAAAGTAGTTATTCAATTGGTCCGCCATATCCTTGTTCCCCATGATCAACTCACCTGTTTCTGACTGCAAGGGACCTACATTTGTTTTAACTAACCTCTTTCTCTTCACATATCTATAAAAACTTTTGCAGTCAGTTTTTATGTTCCCTGCCAGTTTTCTTTCATAATCTATTTTTCCTTTCCTAATTAAGCCCTTTGTCCTCCTCTGCTGGTCTCTGAATTTCTCCCAGTCCTCTGGTATGCTGCTTTTTCTGGCTACTTTGTACGCATCATCCTTTGCTTTGATACTATCCTGATTTCCCTTGTTATCCACGGATGCACTACCTTCCCCGATTTATTCTTTTGCCAAACTGGGATGAACAATTTTTGTAGTTCATCCATGCAATCTTTAAATGTCTTCCATTGTATATCCACCGTCAACCCTTTTAGAATTAATTGCCAGTCAATCTTGGCCAATTCACGTCTCATACCCTCAAAGTTACCTTTCTTTAAGTTCAGAACCATTGTTTCTGAATTAACAATGTCACTCTCCATCCTAATGAAGAACTCAAACCATATTATGGTCACTCTTGCCCAAGGGGGCACGTACAACAAGACGGCTAATTACCCCTTCCTCATTACTCAAAACCCAGTCTAAAATAGCCTGCTCTCTCGTTGGTTCCTCTACATGTTGATTTAGATAACTATCCCGCATACATTCCAAAAAATCCTCTTCCTCAGCACCCCTGCCAATTTGATTAACCCAATCTATATGTAGATTGAAGTCACCCATTATAACTGTTTTGCCTTTGTCGCACGCATTTCTAATTTCCTGTTTGATACCATCCCCAACTTCTCTGCTACTGTTAGGTGGCCTGTACACAACACCCACCAGCGTTTTCTGCCCCTTAGTGTTTTGTAGCTCTACCCATACCGATTCCACATCCTCCAAGCTAATGTCCTTCCTTTCCATTGCTTTAATCTCCTCTCTAACCAGCAACGCTACCCCACCTCCTTTTCCTTTCTCTCTATCCCTTCTGAATATTGAATATCCCTGGATGTTCAGCTCCCAGCCTACGTCACCTGGAGCCATGTCTCCGTGATCCCAACTATATCATAATCATTAATATCTATCTGCACGTTCAACTCGTCCACCTTATTACGAATACTCCTTGCATTGAGACACAAAGCCTTCAGGCTTGTCTTTACAACGCATTTACCCCTTATACAATTTTGCTGAAAAGTGGCCCTTTTTGATTTTTGCCCTGGTTTTGTCTGCCTGCCACTTTTACCTTTCACCTTGCTACCTAATGCTTCTACCCTCATTTTACACCCTCCTGCCTCTCTGCTCTTGTACCCATCCCCCTGCCACATTAGTTTAAATCCTCCCCGACAGCACTAGCAAACACTCCCCCAAGAACATTGGTTCCATTCCATTCCAAGTGCAAACCGTCCTGTTTGTACCGGTCCCACCTCCCCCAGAACTGGTCCCAGTGCCCTAAAAATTTGAATCCCTCCCCCTTGCACCACTTTTCAAGCCACGTATTCATTTGCATTATCCTCCTATTTCTACTCTGACTGGCCCGTGGTACTGGTAGTAATCCGGAGATTACTACCTTTGAGGTCCTACTTTTAAGTTTATCTCCTAGCTCCCTAGGCATTATTTTAATGGGAAAATTAAAATAAATAATTCCTGGAGCTGTGAAGACAAACTAACCTTAAGTCAGCAGTGGGAAGTTTACTGGAGGGGATTCTGAGAAAGGGGGGATTTTTGCATTTGGAAAGGCAAGACGGATTGAGAATAGTCAGCATGGCTTTGTGTGTGGGAAATCATCTCAAGAATTTGATTGATTTTTTTTTGAGAGATGACCAAGAGAATTGAAGAGAGCAGTGTGGACGATATTGTCTACGTGAACATTAATAAGGACTTTGATGAAGTCCTGCATGGGCAGGTTGGTCCAGATGAGATCACATGGGTTCCAGGATCAACTAACCAACTGGGAAGAACATTGTGTGGGGAATGAACTGCAGATGCTGGTTTACACTAAAGATAGACACAAAAAGCTGGAGTCTCAGCGGGACAGGCAGCATCTCTGGAGAGAAGGAATGGGTGACATTTCTGGTCGAGATGTTGCCTGTCCCACTGAGTTAATCTAGCTTTGTGTCTATATTTGGATAGAACATTGGCTTGGTGGTAGGAATCAGAAAGTGGTAGTGGAGGTTGTTTTTTCAGACTCTAGTAAGCCAGTAACTAGTGGAATACTGTGGTTCAGTGCTGGCTACTTTGTTCTTTGCCATATAGATCAACAACTTGGATGAGAATGTAGGTGGCCTGATTAATAAATGTGTGGATGATACCAAAATCGGTTGTTCAATGGACAATGAAAAAGTTTGTCCATGGTTAAAAAGGGATCTAGATCTACTGGGAAAATGGGCAATAGTGTTGACTATTAACTGGTGGGAACATTTTTCCAGCAGTTAACAGTAAATTACAAGGAGCACCCAACTACAGGGGATAGGTTTCATCCTACTTCTCTCAGCCTCAGACCACACCATGTCCACCCAATACAGACCATAAGAACATGGAAAAACCTTGCCATTTATTGAATCACAGCCTCAGCAGTAATCTGCAGTCCATGAAGACCAGGGCTTGTTTTCCACCTCGGGTTCACATATTTGGTTCAAGTCTGAACCTGTCTGCTCACTACATAATATAGCACAGCAAGTGGCAGCAGCATCACCCCAGGATAAAAATAACCACAACAGCTGGTGCTATGTCACTCTGGGAGCCTACAGAATGGCAATGAAGAAACTTCATGCTCAGAAAACTGCATCAAAATAAGTGCAAACTGTACACCTCTATTTCGATTTTCAGGCGAGGTTTTATACAGATATCACAAACCCACAAGCTATACAAATGTATGAATTAGGGTCAGGCAGCCATCGCTTGAGACTTTATTAAAGATAGTGGCTGATCGAGCTGTGACCTCAACTCGGCATTCCCATCTACCAGTGGTAACATTTCACAACTTGCTTGGCACCAATCTTTTCCTTTATATTTAAAAAAATCAGTACCTACTTTTACCACCCAGTGATGAGCTCCTAGACTATAGCTATATCTTCAAAAATAATTTACCTATTTAGATGGCACTGTGGCACAGTGGTAAAGTTGCTGCTTTACAGCACCAGGATTCAAACTTGACTGCAGATGCTGTCTGTATAGAGTTTGTACTTTTTCCCCGTGACCTGCGTGGGGTTTCTTCAGGAGCTCCGGTTTCCTTCCACATTCCAAAGACATACAGGTTTGTAGGTTAATTGGCTTGGTAAATTTGTAAATTTTCCCTAATGTGTGGGATAGCGCTAGTGTGCGGGGATCGCTGGTCGGCATGGACTCAGTTGGGCCGAAGGACCTGTTTACGGGCTGTATTTCCAAACTAAACTAAACTTCTACCACCCATTCATGGGCTCCTAGACTTTAGCTATTAAATTAATTTACCCTTTTTCAACCAATATTTGGCAAGGGTAGAATAGGAAGGCGCAGTTAAGCACAGTTTTGTTAAAGAAGCACTAACTGGCAATAATGTAATTTAGGAAATAGTCCAGCTGCTGTAATAGATTGCATGGGCATAAAAGAGTTAGGAGAGAGTGAAAAATAGTTTGTAGCTAAACCTACTGCAACAACTCGTGATGGAAAATTCCATTGCCCGGGCAAATGTGACCAGGTTTAACCACACTGGCTGGTTCAAATCTCCACAGAATATGGCCAATTCCAAAATTCAAAATCCAATATAGTAGGTGGCAGCATATTTGGACTTTAAAATGTTGAACTAAACAATGCATTGCTGTGCCTCAAACATCAGCTACTCTTCAGACTCTGAACAATGGGACTAGTTATATTCAGTCTAAAATGGTGTTTCACTATCTGCTGCAGGGGTTGTCCTTCATCAAAGAGTTTGGGAAGAATCTGCACAAACACATCATTCTCAACCTCAGCCTGACACAAGAATGATTGTGTAGTTAATATGAAACTGGGATTTCCAATTCGCAGTGTTTTGTATCCACCCATTGGCAAAAAGCATCAACTTTAAATTGAAAATGTTGACTACCCTTAATCTGCTCCACTCTAAAGAGACAGGAAACAATAGATTTGAATGTATATAACAATTCTTGTTTAATCTGTGCATATATTTTTTAGCTTATGAACTTTTAATTTCACTTGACCTTCTGGTTAGGAAAGTGGAACATTTGTTATGTTTCATTAACCATACTGTTGGAAATATACTCAATCTTTGGGTGTTAATGGCGGAGTAGCAAGATGGATTCAACAGTGGCTGAATGGGAGATGTCAGAGAGTAATGGTGGATGGCTGTTTGTCAGGTTGGAAGCCGGTGACCAGTGGGGTGCCTCAGGGATCTGTGTTGGGTCCACTGTTGTTTGTCATGTACATCAATGATCTGGATGATGGGGTGGAAAATTGGATAAGTAAGTATGCAGATGATACTAAGATAGGTGGTGTTGTGGATAATGAAGTAGATTTTCAAAGTCTACAGAGAGATTTGGGCCATTTGGAAAAGTGGGCTGAAAGATGGCAGATGGAGTTTAATGCTGATAAGTGTGAAGTGCTACATCTTGGCAGGACAAATCAAAATAGGACGTACATGGTAAATGGTAGGGAATTGAGGAATGCTGTGGAACAGAGGGATCTAGGAATAACTGTGCATAGTTCCCTGAAGGTGGAATCGCATGTAGATAGGGTGGTAAAGAAAGCCTTTGGTGTGCTGGCCTTTATAAATCAGAGCATTGAATATAGGAGTAGGGAAGTAATGTTAAAATTGTACAAGGCATTGGTAAGACCAATTCTGGAGTATGGTGTACAATTTTGGTCGCCTAGTTATAGGAAGGATGTCCACAAAATAGAGAGAGTACAGAGGAGATTTACTAGAATGTTGTCAGGGTTCCAGCAACTATGTTACAGAGAAAGGTTGAACAAGTTAGGTCTTTATTCTTTGGAGCGCAGAAGGTTAAGGGGGGACTTGATTGAGGTCTTTAAAATAATGAAAGGGATAGACAGAGTTGACGTGGATACGTTTTTCCCATTGAGGGTAGGGAAGATTCAAACAAGAGGGCATGACATGAGAATTAAGGGACAGAGGTTTTGGGGTAACGTGAGGGGGAACTTCTTTACTCAGAGGGTGGTGGCTGTGTGGAATCAGCTTCCAGCAGAAGTGGTGGAGGCAGGATCGATTTTAACATTTAAGAGTAAAGTGGATAGGTATATGGACGTGAAGGGCATGGAGGGGTATGGTCTGAGTGCAGGTAGATGGGACTAGGGGAAAACAAATGGTCGGCACGGACTGGAAGGGCCGAGAGGGCCTGTTTCCGTGCTGTAATTGTTATATGGTTATATGGTTATATGGTTATACCACATGCCCTTGTATCTTGGTTCAAATCTGACACAGATACCACTTCCTACCACTGTAGAACTTTCCTTCAGTCTGCCTCCGAGCCGACTGAAGACTGTGACAAAATTTCATGCAACATTCATAGTAGCACAGCAGTAGAGTTGCTGCCTTACAGCACCAGAGACCCAGGTTCAATCTGGTCTTTGAGTGCTGTCTGTACGGAATTTGTACGCTCGTCCCGTGACCGCGTGGGTTTATTCCGCAAGCTCCGGTTTCTTCCCACACATCAAGTATGTACATCAGTAAAATTGTAAATTGTCCCTAGTGTATGTAGGAGAGTGTTAATTGGCGGAGAATGCTACTGGGTGCAGACTCAGTGGGCCGAAGGACCTGTTTCCCGTGCTGTATCTCTAAACTAAACTAAATTCAACAATGTCCAAGTAGACTATACCCAGTATGTAAGAGCATTTTATTTTCAAATTCTCACCTTTGTGGCCTTCCATAATATTCTAATTTCTTCCCAACCTCTGGAAATATCTGCATTTCTCTAATCCTGGCCTCTTACTCATTCCCCAATGTAAATTGATCTGTGGCTAGGAACATCAACTTTGGAATTACCTACATAACCTTTCCACCTTTCAAAACCTTAAAGATCTTCAATAAAACTCACCTCTTCAATAAAACGCACACCAACACCTCTATTTCCATAAAAGGCTTTGCATGTCCCCAACAACTTTCATCAACCTCTACAGATGCGCCGTGGAAACCATTTTATTGGGAGGCATCACAGCAAGATTTGGGAACAGCTCCATCCATAGAAACATAGAAAATAGGTGCAGGAGGAGGCCATTCGGCCCTTCATGCCAACACCGCCATTCAATATGATCATGGCTGATCATCTGCTATCAATAACCCGTGCCTGCCTTCTCCCCATATCCCTTGACTCCACTAGCCCCTAGAGCTCTATCCACCTCTCTCTCTCTTAAACCCATCCAGTGATTTGGCCTCCACTGTCCCCTGTGGCAGGGAATTCCATAAATTCACAACTCTCTTAAGCAAAAGGTATGGGTATCGGGGAATAGTGTTTGTAACCTTTATTTTTCAAGCGTAACTAAATACTTGGCCATTCTGCATTTAGATTATCCGTGCATGTCTGATCGGCACAAATGTGTGCAATTTGGTTTGCATAAATCAGGTAAATTGATATACAAGTCAGTCACTGATCCTAGATTAGCAGCCAGAAGCAAAATGCTCCAGTCATTATTCTAATTGAAAATAATCTTTCATTCAGATCTCCCAGTTTAATGAGGTATGTTACTGCAAAGTAAGTGATATGAATTAAAATGCAGTGCTGAATACCCATGTATGCTCAAGTCTGCCAAATCCTCTCGCCCAGTCAAAATGGGCAACTTCCCACTTTCCAACATCATGGTCCATTTCCCAGACCTTTGCCACTTATTCCATCCGTGTTCTCTGCAGCCTCCTTTACAGCTTACTTTTCTACCTATCTTTGTCTCATTAGAAAATTCAGCAACCATACCCTTGGTGCCTTCATCCAAGTCATTTCTATATACTATGAGGAGCTGAGGCCCCAGCACAGATTCTTTAGACTTGAGATACAGTGCAGAAACAGGCCCTTCAGCCCACCGACACCATGCCAACCAGCACACAAGCACTATCCTACACACATTGGGGACAATTTATAATTTACAGAAGCCAAATAACCTACAAACCTGTAAGATTCCTTTACTGTAAATATGTTAAATATTGTTTAGTTTAGTCTGGTGATGCAAAAGCAGACCCTTCGGCCCACCAGTCGATCAGCGTGTCGACCAGCGATCTCCGCACACTAGCACAGTCCTGCACAATAGGATCAATTGACAATTATACCAAGCCAATTAACCTACAAACCTGTACATCTTTAGAATGTGGGAGGAAACAGGAGCTCTCGGAGAAAACCCACACGGTCACAGGGAGAACGTACAAACTCTGCACAGAGAGCACCCATAGTCAGGATCGAACTCGGGTCCCTGGCACTGTAAGACAGCAAGTCTACCGCTGCGCCACCTGCCTCCCTGTTTCCATGAGCCGTATTGCAGGCACAATATTGCTCTATAGAAATATTTTCTCTACGAAAATCAACTATTTTAGTAAAAGCAAAAGACTGAAGGAAAGCCAGCGTGCTGTTTATGGAGTATCCAAATTCCCCCTGCTCATGAAAACGGCTGTGTAGTTTTTGGATTATCCACACGCGTTCAGCAGAAATACCCTCCTGGTTCCCCCGAATGTTGTAAAAATTGGTCAAATCCACACAATCTTGCTCAGAGTAGGGGAATCGAGGACCAGAGGACATTGGTTCAAGGTGAAGGGGAAAAGATTTAATCAGAATACAAGCGGTAACCTTTTCACACAAAGGGCGGTGGGTGTATGGAACAGGCTGCCAGAGGCTGGGACTATCCCATCCTTTAAGAAACAGTTAGACAGGTACATGGATAGAACAGGTTTGGAGGGATATGGACCAAGCGCAGGCAAGTGGGACTAGTGTAGCTGGGATATAGTTGTGGGCAAGCTGGGCCAAAGGGCCAATTTCCAAATTGTGTGACTAACCCTAAATTGAATGGTCTTTTATCATCCACTGAGGGGCATTTAAAATAACAAGTTACTTGAGAAAAGAAAGTACTATTTCCCCACACTAATCCCAGCTGATAAGCACACATCAGCCATTGGAAGGATGCGGTTGAGCTTCGGTCAAGATAGTCACAGCAAACTCACCACAGCATTGAAAATACTTTGGTTGCATTATTAAAGTGCATTCCACTTTCCAGTTTAGGTGCCCCAAATATCTTGTTATTACAAGAGATAGACACAAAATGCTGGGACAGGCAGCATCTCTGGAGAGAAGGAATGAGTGACATTTCGGGTGGAGACCTTCCTTGGTTGAGACACTTCTGCGGTCTGAAGAAGGGTCTCGACCCGAAACGTCACCCATTCCTTATCTCCAGTGATGCTGCCTGTCCCGCTGAGTTACTCCAGCGTTTTGTGCCTATCTTTGGTTTAAACCACCATCTTCAGTTCTTTCCTACACATCTTGTGATTACATCCCCCCCCCCCCATCTCACTTCAGAAACCACCACAGGAACAGAATCTAGGAAGGGGCAGTAGGGAATGTACAATATAAAACTTAGTGGAAGCAATATGGAGCAGTTATCCACACTTGGGAGTACACAGGATGACAAAAGCAGGGATATGCGCTGCAGATTATGCCTCTCTCCTACGCTGGAGTAACTCAGCGGGACTGGCAGCATCTCTGGAGAGAAGGAATGGGTGATGTTTCTGGTCGAGACCCTTCTTCAGACTGATGTCAGGGGAGTGGGCAGGACAGAGATAGAATATAGACCGAGAGTAAGACTGATGGGAGGATGCTGACAAACTATTATCTGCCTTATTATGTTGATTATGCAAAATATTGCCTATGTGTACATGAACTGTATAATTATCTTTGTTAAAAAATTGGAGGAATGCCAATGTACAAAGCCTTCCCCACCCGACCTCCTTTGCCCAAAATAGACATTAAAAAAAACAAAATTTGTGATGAAATTTTAGAAGCAAACACGATAGAGTTCGATCCTGACTACGGGTGCGTGGTATGGCGTTTGTACGTTCTTCCCATAACTTGCGTGGGTTTTCCCCAGAATTTCTGGTTTCCTCCCACACCCCAATGCATGCAGGTTTGTAGGTTCAGTTACATTTGTAAATTGTCCCTAGTGTGTGTAGGATAGTGTTCGTGTGCAGGGATCGCAGGTTGGTGCGGACCCAGAGGGCCAAAGGGCTTGTTTCCTCGCTGTATCTCCAAACTAAGCTACAATGCACAACCAAACTAAACTACAATGTATGACTAGAAACATATGGATTGTACGTACTGTCACTGCAAAAACAATATCACAGGTTGTGTGAAATTTAATCGTTTATAGGAAACATTCTTCTCGGATGTGACCAACATCCAGTGACCTCAAATACAGGCACTTAGCCGCACGGTCCCCAGCGGTGCTGTTGCAGGGGAGAGGTCTGTACCTGCCACTTTCCCTCAAAGTTATATTTAAAGATAATATTGCAACTATTCTTCCTTCCTCAGCACATACTGATAAAGAGTCTTTCTTGGTACTGGGTTGGATGGAGAAATATACCTTGTACAAGATCAGTCCCTCTAAATCAGCTCTGGAAAGTTTTACTGAAGTCTTCTGCAGTGTGTTTAACAATAATATGTATGACATGGAATCAAAAAAATGTGCAGCTGCATTTTTGCATGAACTTTGCAATTGTGCAAAATGATAGAAGGATTTAATTTTGCAACAGAGATTCATAGAGAAATTTTGGGGAGTGTAGATAGTTAATAAAATGGTCGCAATTGCACCATGCATCACTACAAAACCAGAAAGGATTGCTGTATCAGAACAGCACAGAAAAATAACAGCGTTAGGAAGTTAAGAATGGCCACTTGGGCGAGGTACCTGAGGGCCTGACAGCGCACGTGGAACCAAACCCCACCGCGAGTCAGTGCCTTGAGAGGAGAGGAGAACATTTTTAAAAAGCAGCAGTACATCGAATTGTTGAAAGATAAGAGTTCTTTTTGCAGAAAGTAGCTTGACAAAGCTGTGCAATTTTGTTTTGCTTACGTTTAGTGATCATGCAACTTTATGTAGTCCAGCCAGACCATCTTCAGAGCACAGGCCCGAAGAAAGCATGCACGATGCAAGGATGCCTCTGCGTATCTTTAAGGTGCACAATCATTAGAATGGGTGCCTTTTCTAGATATTGTTTACATATATTAACCATCTCTTATTGCAAACTATGAACGGTCAGTGCATAAATACAATTTATAAAAGGAAATATCTAGATAGGATGGAGAGTGAAGAGTCTTCACGAATTCACCTTATAGAACTGCCCTCTGGCACGGTTTGATATTATTGATTTATATGCAACTATTTACAGAGTTGGCCAGCTCACATTGAATGGACGCATCACAAGGAACCTCCGCCCATGGTTCCCTCATTCACATAGGCTGGATGTGATTGCTTCATCTGACTGCCTTTCCACACCTGATCCTGGTGCAGTGGTGCAGATGCCTTACGCCTCGAACACCTCCGACAGAAGAAAGCAGAGGTGAGGCTTTACTTTCTGTCAAAGGCATCCCTGGAGTTAAAAGTTTGTTTAATATCTCTGGCATTCAGAGACCTCTACAAACTATTAACTCTGAGGTAAAAAAAAATGTTTTAAAGTTACCGTAAGTTAAAAGATTTAATTGAAAGCATTAAAACCAAGGAAACATACAAGCAACTTTACTTTGCCCCCGTGTCCTAATTCACAGGCCTAGTAGCACCAATGAAATCAATGAATCTCCAATCCTTTGCCATGCACACCCTGGCACAAGATCAGAGCAACAATTACAAGCAAAATGCCGAGCAATGCCAAGTAGTCTACAGCTTGCCCCCCAAACTATCCACGTCCTCAATTCACATGTATGGGACTAGCATCAGTTTAATGCTTGAAATGTCCGTGGCTCCCAATTGGGTTTTTGTGCTAGAGAGTTACATGTTGACACTGAAGCATAATCAAAATTCAGGACGAGAACAGAAAGTACACACATCAAAAGAATTATATGTGAAATCTTGGCTTTTAAAGAATAATAATTAATGTTCTGGCAGAGCGTAACAGATAAATACCTAATTATTTTCTTGCACTTACCTGGCCCTTTAGCTCCTCCTGCTAGAATTCGACCAAGCCTGAATATTATAGCTCGTTCATACTCCTTGACAATCTGTGATGAGAGAAAGAAAAATGTTGCCTGCATATTCCATTTTGTTATAGGCACAAAATTCTGGAGTAACTCAGCAGGCCAGGCAGTATCGCTGGATAATGGGGTAGGTGACGTTTTGGGTCGTGACCCCTCCCAAGTCTGATGAAAGGTCTTGACCCGAAACCTTACCTATTCCTTTTCTCCAGAGATGCTGCCTGACCCGATGAGTTACTTCAACATTTTGTGTCTATCTTCGGTGTAAACCAGCATCTCCTTCTCACATATTCCATTTTGTTTCCGTTTACTAACCTATTCTCAGGAACCACATAAAAGCCCACATTGACAGGAATTGAAGAAAAACCAAAAAGTGACAAATAAATGAATCTGCAACTCCCACCACTACCATGGCCTGGTACAGCAGTAAGTAAATGTTCATTGGTAACATCTGAAACCACTGTGCAATTTGGCTTGACCACTTCTCATTCTGCAGGGTTGCAATGAGTCGTTAACCTACTTCTCAAAGAATCTCAGAGGCTCAGTTCTGAGATGTTGAGGTTGGGGTTAAGCATACCACCGGAGCATAGCAAAGGGAGCTTTTCTTTGTACATGAGCGTGCCAAATCAAGTGCAGGGAGCGAGAAAACATCAAAAGCCTCTGCTCGCCAACATTAGGTGAATGCAAACAACAGCAGAAGATCTTATTACCTTTATGGAGTCTGAAGAAGGGTCTCGACCTGAAACGTCACCCATTTCTTCTCTCCAGAGATGTTGCCTGTCCTGCCCAGTTACTCCAGCATTTTGTGTCTATCTTATTCACTTTAGAACTGCACGTCTGATTTTGCAGCAACGATGAACACAGAATGTGTGGCCAGTACTAGACTGAACAAGCACTTTCTGAAGCAGCCTCACTTAATGCAGAGCGCACATAGCAACATCGAGGCTGTTGCACATCAACTATGCTATTGTGTGCGATGCCAAGGATTCATGGCAGTTAACTCCATGAGTACTGAATTTAAGAAAAATGATTATTTTTCACTGCAATGCTTTCAAATACTTCCCCCCACCTCCCCATTTCTCTCAGTTATTATCACCCCACGAAACAAAGCCATGTCTGAGAGAAGCACAAGCTGGGGACTCCATCTGGTTTATCCAAAGAGACTGCCTGCACTCTTACTTTATTAATCAATCCCAACAAGGATCCCGACCCGAAACGTCCCCATCCATGATCCCCAGGGAAGCAGCTTCACCTGGTGAGTTACTGCTGCACTTTGTGTCTACTCTTGGTCTAAAAGGAGTGCGTTCTAGTCATGGAACAATATTCACATTTTGAAAAAAATCTTTGATACTATAAAACGCTGTCACAAGCATTACATTTTCCTCCAGGCCCAATTCAGGATGGTCATAGTACTTTTTACAAGTAGCTATTTATAGTTTATATGTAAGAACTGAATATCATAATAGGAACTCGATTCATTTCAAAGCCCTAAGGACTGCACAAGAGACAGCTAAAGACACAAGGCTCCACTTTCTTTTGTTCCTTTTAATTGTCGAGGTTCCTTTTACAGAACCCAGGTTGTCGATAAACAGTAAACATGAGCCTAAGCCCTTTTCGATTAGTTGAAGTGATACAGTACAGAAACAGTCCCTTCAGTGCAAGAGTCTGCACCGACCAGTGATTGCTCTACACTCGCACTATCCTACACACTAGGGATAATTTACAATCTTTACCGAAGCCAATTAACCTACAAATGTGTATGTCTTTGGAGTGTGGGAGGAAACCGGAGCACTCGGTGAAAGCACATGCTGTCATGGGGAGAACATACAAATTCCGTACCGACAGGACACATAGTCAGTATCGAACCTGGGTCTCTGGTGCTGTAAGGCAGCAATTCTACCGCTGGGAACATAGACACAAGATGCTGGAGTAACTCAGCGGGACAGGCAGCTTCGCTGGAAGGAAAGAATGGGTGACGTTTCGGGTCAAGACCCTTCTTCAGACTGAGAGCTGCGGCACTGTGCTCCCATTAGCAAATAGTTCACACATTAGGTATAAGTTTAGAAACAAGGAACTGCAGATGCCGGTTTACAAAAAAAGGCACAAAGTGCTAGAGTAAATCAGTAGGTCAGGCAGCATTCCTGAAGAACGTGGATAGGTGACATTTCGGGTTGAGACGCTCTTCAGACTGATTATGGTGGAGAGAGGGGTGACGGGGAAGATATTCAACAGAAGCACAAAAGCCAACCAAAAACAACTTTTAAGAGAAATACCAAGTAGGTAAGATTGGGAGCTTGCTGCCTGTAAACACAGTGGAAAAGGAATCAATCAAAGCTTTCAAAAATAAGGAGGATAGGTACAAGGGAGGTAGACACAAAATGCTGGACTAACTCAGCGGGGCAGGCAGAATCTCTGGAGAGAAGGAATGGGTGACGTTTCGGGTCGAGACCCTTCTTCAGAACGAAGAAACGTCACCCATTCCTTCTCTCCAGAGATGCTGCCTGCATTTTGTGTCTACCTTCGATTTAAACCAGCATCTGCAGTTCTTTCCTACCCGGGTACAAGGGAGTATAATTTGCAAGGATATGGGAGAGAAAAAAAGGGATATGCAGCTGATGTCACTGCTCAACATGGAGCTGATAAAGGCTAGGTAAAATGGCTTCCATGTTCTGGAATAATTCTATGATTCTAACAGATGGCCTTTAACAGAAGTCACCCGTGATGTATCATACAGAGCTGCCATTAAGTACTTTGAAAGCAGTTTGGTTCCTCTATATTTTGGTTGCCTTACCTTAATGCATAACCAAATGGAAAAAGGGAACGTGATGAGCATTAAGAAGAAAGAAATGATAACCAAGACCAATCCGCAACATCCAAGACTGTTATTGGACTTGTCTGTAAAACAAAGATGGTAAACAGATTTTGATGCCACACTGTAGAAAGTCATTATTTAAGGTTACACAATAACCAATTAGACAACTGAGGTACAATCAACAGATGGGCAAGTCAAGTAGAACACATGAAGAGGGCTGGGTTGGGGATTACTTTAAGGGAAGTTAGGCTAGAACCAGCAAATTCCCAGTGACTGAGATTGATATAAATATTCCCAATGTGCAGTACAGCAGTGCATAATTTGCCTGCATGATTACTAAAAAAGGTGATCCTTGAGCAACTTTTCTTGGAGATTGGAGGTTATCAAGCCCCTTCACCTCACCACTGGACAACTTAAACTCACTGCCTGTCCCGCTGAGGTACTTCAGAATGTTGTGTCCATCTTGGGTTTAAAACAGCATCTGCAGTTCCTGCCTAAAGATCACTACTCTTGTTTGTCTGTCAGTCACGTGATGGCCTGTGTTATGTGTAAAAGGGCCACGAGCCAAGTTGTCATTCTTTTGAGTTGTTACGATTTTGCTTTGCTCACCCCCCCCTACCCCCCCCCCCACCCCCCATAAAAAAAAGTTAAATAAGGGACTGGCTCTCAGCAGAATTATTAAATGCAGTTGTTAACTGATATCAAATGTCCTGGGAATGTATATAATCACAGCCATGAAGGCTTAATTTAAAACACGTCCAATGATAATATGGACGCAGCACCCATGGAGTTGAAGTTCAATACAAACCAAAAATAGTGGCAAGAACAATATTTAAGTTATGCTTTTGTTGACAGGATAAATGACCAGTTTACATGTATTTAACTTGATGGAAGCATGGTGGTTTCCATAGCAATAGGTGTCCCAACAATGGCAGCTCGTCAGAGCAAAACCTGCAACTGTAATGCAATGTAATTCAACCAATATGCACTCTTGCCCAACAATGGAACTATCACAATGACTTGCTTTTTTTATAATCCAGAGTAGGCAAAAATGCTGGAGAAACTCAGCGGGTGAGGCAGCATCTATGGAGCGAAGGAATAGGTGATGTTTTGGGTCGAGACCCTTCTTCAGACTGATGTGGGGGAGGGGGGGCGGGAAGAAGAAAGAAAGAGACGGAGACAGCAGTCGGTAGGAGAGCTGGGAAGAGGAGGGGAAGGAGGGAGAAAGCAAGCACTACCTGAAATTGGAGAAGTCAATGTTCATACCACTGCGGTGTAAACTACCCAAGCAAAATATGAGGTGCTGCTCCTCCGATTTGCAGTGGGACTCACTCTGGCCATGGAGGAGGCCCAGGACTGAAAGGTCGGATTCGGAATGGGAGGGGGAGTCGAAGTGCTGAGCCACCGGGAGATCAGGTTGGTTATTGCGAACTAAGTGGAGGTGTTGTGCGAAGCGATCGCCAAGCCTGTGCTTGGTCTCACCGATGTAGAGCAGTTGACACTATTATTATCCAGACATCTGTTCAGTACTCATAAATTATTCACTTTTGTTTCACACAAGAACTCACAACTAAAAACTGTGTGGTGCACTATTTTAAGCACAAACTACACGTATATGGATTAAAAACTTCCAATTTAAAATGCTGCCACTTGCATTCTTTAGTCTGTGTGACATAAGTAACACTGAGTGGGAAAGAAAAATCTTGTGTCTTGCAAACTAAATTTTTTTCAGTGCTATATTTGCCACGTGGTGCAGCAGTAGATTGCTGCCTCATGATGCCAGAGATCTAGGTTCGATCCTGACAATGGGTGCTGTCTGTAGGGAGTTTATACGTTCTTCCCGTGATTTGTGTGGGTTTTCCACGGGTGATCTGGTTTCCTCCCACACTCCTAGGTTTGTAGGTTAATTAGTTGGCTTTAGTAAAATTGTATGTTGTTCCCAGTGTGTGTAGGATAGTGCGTGTGTGGGGGGATCTCGAAACTGAAGCAATATTATAGTCTATGGGTACAATTTCCCTTCCTTCCTTACTCCCCCACCACACACAGCTGGTCTATTTGTTTCCTGATGGACTGCGGAAGGGTAACATGCAAAATGTTCCCTCCCATTGAGCATCTGGCCCCATGCCCCTGGTTCCAGTTTATCTGTGCACAAAAGCAGCCTTCACGACACACCCATTTCCACAGCCAGTGGCTTTGTGTCACATTTAAGAGTTGAATACTGGCAAAGATTTGGAAATAAACATTTCCCAGCCTCCAATGCACATTCCACACACTTAGAAGGCGACAGAAATTGTTGCTCCAACATGAACCTATATAGAGCCTTCAATGTAATGAATGCTCTGCACGAAATGTGACACCAAACTTAGCCACTTATTGAGGAACAAAGTGTTAGAAAGACAGAGATCTTTACTGGGGGGTGTGGGAATTACAGCACTCAGCTTCTTGGCAACAAATGGTAGCATTGACAATGGGACAATTACAACCAGAATTATCCGGTAACCAACTCCCAATGTTACCTGGTTATCTTCCTCCCACCCTCCCTCTCAATTCCTCTGACTCCACCGCATCTGCTCCCAAGCTGAGGTTTTCAATTCTAGGACATCTGAGATGTCCTCTTTCTTTAGTAAATGTGGTTCTTTCTCGATTGCCAGAGTGAAGCCATATACAAACTGGGGGAACAGCATGTCACATTCCCGTTGGATAGCTCACATCAATGGCATGAACATTGGATTCTCAAATTTTAGGTAACCTCTAAGAATCCCCCGTCACCCTGCCCTTTCTTCCCCAACCCCGCCCCCCCCCCCCACCTTCCATCCTCCCTCTCATGTCCAGTACCCATCTGGACTACTTTGTCCCTCCATCCCACTCCACACATTCTTCCTCTGGCTTTTTGCGGAATTCCCTGCCACAGAGGACAGTGGAGGCCAAATCACTGGATGGATTTAAGAGAGAATTAGATAGAGCTCTAGGGGCTAGTGGAATCAAGGGATATGGGGAGAAGGCAGGCACAGGTTATTTGTTGAGGACGATCAGCCATGATCACAATGAATGGCGGTGTTGGCTCGAAGGGCCGAATGGCCTATTTCCTGCACCTAATTTCTATGTTTCTATGCTTCACAATTACCAACCCTTCTATTCTTTTGTCTCACCTCTCCGGTTTTAATCATCTGCCTATCAAAAAAAACCTTTGCCTGTGTCTGCACTGAAGAGATCCAACTCTCTTAACTTCCGCTTAGCTTTCTGAGTCCCACATATCTGTGCAAAATCTCGTATTTCTACAGGGCCTTACACAGTTGGGATGTGCCAAATGCTTTATGGCAAAAGCGGTGTTTTTGAAGTTTGGTCATTGTTTGAATGCAGAAAATTCACATTCATATGCGATCATAAGAGAAGTTCATTGAAGTCAAATATGACAAGGCAGGATAATTCCCCTGCTCTTCAAAATAGTACCCTGGGATTTGCGTAGAGGAAGAAAGTTTTATAAAGTTGTGACATGACTTCCTGATTGTTACAATCGCATTTTTTCTGCCAGAGGGCGCAGGGGCTTCCGGGAATGACAAAGAGTTGTGGATGTTTGAGCTCTTCCCTTTTTTTCATTTAAAATATAAGATTGTTGGATTATCTGTAACCTAAGACTCTGAGAAAAATCAGGAGAGAGAACGCAAGGTTATGGAATTGTGTCACAGATATGTCGTGATCCCAGTGTTAAAAATGACCTAGTGTCTTCCTCGGTTTGCCATCTCAGGATTTAGGGAGATTTTTAATGTTCCAATTTTTAACGTGCTCTCTGCCAGACTCCCTAGGCTGTTGAAATTGGAGAGTATCCTGTTTCCTCCAAAATCTTGAAAATGTTATTTTAAATCGCCCCAGGATTTTACATTTCCTGGTTTTAAGCGAAAAAAGGCGATTGGAACAGTCAGGAAGTCATGTCGCAACTTTATAAAACTTTGCTTTTGCCACATTTGGGGTATTGTGTTCAGTCCTGGTCATCCCATTACAATAAAGATGGAGGTTCTGGAAAGGGTACAGATTTACCAGAACAATGCCTGAAATAGAGGGTATCAGCTATAAGGAGCGATAAGAAGAGTTTGGCCAAAATTGGATTGCTTTTTCTGAAGAGTCAGGGATTGAGGGACAACCTGATAGAAGGCTGAGGATTTAGCTTTGGCACAGATATTATGGATTGAAAAACACTGTTCCTGAGCTGTGCTATGTTCTAAACCAAAAGTTTTGCAATCTCTCCAAGTAACTTAACTATCCAGGTACACTCTGATATTGCACTTCTCCAAGATCCTTTCTATAGTGTGGTACAGTGTGTAGAACAGAGAACAGTATCAATGGAGAACTGGGCAGCATGGTGGCGCAACAGTAGTTTCTGCCTTACAGCGTTTGCAGTAGCAGTCTCGGGTTCGATCCCGACTACGGGTGCTGTCTGCACGGAGTTTGTACATTCTCCCCGTGACTGCGTGGGTTTTCTCCAATATCTTCGGTTTCCTACCACACAACAAAGACATGCAGGCTTGTTGGTTAATTGGCTTTGTATGTGTAAATTGTCCCTAGTGTGTGTAGTAAGATAGTGCTAACGTGTGGGGATCGCTGGTAAGCGTGGACCCAGTGGGCCGAAGGGCCCGTTTACTCGCTGCGTCTCTAAACTAATACTAAACCAAATACAGCTCAGGAACAGGCCTTTCAACCCACATTGTTTGGGCCATATTCCTTACACTTCTATCACCCCCCCCCCCCACCCCACCTTTGATGTTCCAGAGAAAACAATCCACATTTATCCAACCTCTCCTTGAAGCTGAAATCCCCTAATCCAGGCAGTATTCTGATAAACCTCCTCTGCACTCCACATCTTTCCTGTAATGGGGCAACCAGAACTGTACGCAATACTCCAAATGCTGTCTAACCAAAGTCCTATGGAGCTGCATCATGACTTCCTGCCTCGTATACTCGATGCCCCTAACAATGAAGGCAAACATACCACATGTCTTCTTTACATGTCTACTTATGCTGCCACCTTCACTGGGTTATAAACATGGAACCCAAGATCCCTCTGCACATCAATGCTGTTAATGGAAGAAGGGTCTCGACCCGAAACGTCGCCTATCTCCTTCGCTCCTTAGATGCTGCTGCACCCGCTGAGTTTCTCCAGCTTTTTGTGTACCCTCGATTCTCCAGCATCTGCAGTTCCTTCTTTAAAAAAAATGCTGTTAAGGGTCTTGCTACTAACGGTATACTCTCTCCTTACATTCAACCTCCCAAAGTGCAACACCTCATACTTTCTCGGTTTAAACTTAATCTGCCATTTCTGCGACTGATCTATATCTTCTGACAACCTTAATCACTGACGGCAACTCTTCAAATGTTGATGTCATTAGCAAACTTACTCACCAACCTATCTACATTTACGAAAAAGTAATTTGTATATCATAAACAGCAGAGGTCTCAGCACAGATCCCTGCAGAACTCCACTGGTCACAGATCTCCTACCAGAATATCTTCCTTCCACACAACCCTGAAATGAATAAGCCAGTTCTGAATCCATACGAATATATCAATGTGAATCCCGTGGATCTTAATCTCGTGGATCAGTCTGCTATCAGGGACTTTATCCAAAGCCTTACTAAAATTCAGGTAGACAACATCCATCACCCTACTTTCATCACCTCCTCCAAAAACTATCAAGTAGGTAAGACATGACTTGCCACATACAAAGCTGTGCTGACAGTCCATAATTAGCCCATTCTATTCCAAATGGGGGTAAATCCAATCTCAAATAATTATCTCGAATAGTTCCCCTACCACTGATGTGAGACTCACCAGCCTATAGTTCCCTGGATTCTCTCCATTTCCCTTCTTAAACAAAGGAACAACATTGGCCACTCTCCAGTCCTCTGGGACCTCACCTACGGTGAGAGAAGAAACAAAGATCTCCGAGGTGTGGTCTAAAGGGATTTGTATAGCTGCAACATAATCTTGTATTCTCTTCTTCCAAAAAGGCTAGCTTTCTATTAGCCTTTTGAGCATACTCTCTGATGAATGATGTTTAAACAATTCAAGCTTTGCAGCATTGAAGTGGCAGTCAAGGAACATGTACCTGGCCCATCTCATCGTATGCTCTCACAGTCTAGAGTGCATCCAATCCTGAAACACATCTGAATAATCTGCCCACTTTCCCCTCGACTACCTGGCTTCCACATAAGATGGGTGCCGACCCAATTGTTCCTTGCTGTAACTAGTTGCACTCTTTAACCACTGCACAGGTAGAAAAGTTTTAATCTAATGCTTTGTTACTATCTAACAGTCCCCAGCTTTGGAACCCCATTCTCATGTGAATCTAAGAGCCATTATCATGCAAAGATATCATTCACATTTGTCCAATCTAGCCTAATCTCCGCTAATACATTGTGTTAAAGAAAACACAATGAATTATACATTGACAGTTGACACAAAAGAATAACAATGTGCCCGGAAATCATAGGAGGGTTTATTGATAAGGCACCTCTTCTATATGGGTGCTTTCTTTCTGCTTGTATTGGGCAGCACAGAGGGGCAGTGGTAAATTTGCTGCCTTATGGCGCCAGAGACCTGTGTTCAATCCTAGCTACAGGGTGCTGTCTGTACAGAGTTTGTACGTTCTCCCCGTGACCTGCGTGTGTTTTCTCTGGGAGCTTCAGTTTTCTTCCACACTCCATAGTACAGATTTGTAGATGAATTGGCTTGGCACAATTGTTAATTGCCCTCAGTGTATGTAGGGTCACGTTCGTTTGCAGGGATTGCTGGTCAGCGCAGACACGGTGGGTCGAAAGGCCCATTTCCGCGATGTATCTCAAAACTAAACCAAACTAAGGGGAGGCCGTTGAAATGCAGCAGTAGGCCAGACTATTTTGAAGCTCCCAGCACTTCAAGTGACCAGGTTTCAATTAGTTTCAAATACACAGGACTTTATTAAGGACATATCCAGATTGGTTTAACAGATGGTAGCTGATTACCAAACCAGTCAACGGCTTCAGAAAATTTGAAACTTTTGTAAACGCACAAAAGAGCGGAGAAATAATCTTTACTTTTACAAGTTTTTATTCAAGGGGATTTAGCAGCACCGTCACGAGGATTCAGTAAGACATGGTGGGTGTAATGTTGTGGTGAAGAGAGAGAGAAACGTTTCACAGGATCTAAATCTTTGCACCCAAGTATGCAATTATAGATTTTGCCTTTTTAAACATTTTAAGTTGTGTAACACTCAGACAAGTACTTGTGCTTGTGAATGAGAGGAGGCATTAACAAGTAACGGATCACAGGTCAGATTAGTTCTGTAACATGGGTACCAAGGTAATTAAGTACGGGTAATTAAGCCTAGCAACAAGCTGCAAATCAGATAGTTACAGTACACATACAGGCCTTAAGCCCACTGGATCCATGCCAACCATCAAACATTTGCTTACACTAGTCTCTTTTCACATATTCCCATCAATCTTCTATCTGGGATATCAGTCTCTCTCCACTCTGCCACCGCCTCCAGCCTATCCCAATCTCCATTGTCTATCTCTGCTGGAGAACATCGCCATGAGTGTACATGGTGTGCTGTGCCCCCGCAGTCACAAGGTATTCCATTGGGAGAAATCTCACAACTAAATGCAATGCCAGAAGCAGGTATCAGACCTAGCATGGACCATGCTAACATAGAGTGGATCAAAACCCAGGACCTTCTCAGTTGGGTGAGGAGTTCACCAAAGAGCCACTGTCACCGATACAAAGCTGCTGCTTACTTCAGAGAATAACTAACCTTATCTCTCATTTCCCCCTCCCCTGACTCTCAGTCTGAAGGATCTTGAACCGAAACATCACCTATTCCTTTTCTCCAGAGATGCTGCTTGACTAGCGGAGTTACTCCAGCTGTTTGTGTCTAACCTGATACAGATATTTAATCGCTGCTACTGAAACTTTGAGAATACAGCTTCATGATCTTAAAACACATTCCCGAAAAAAAAACAGCCACAGAAAGAACACCTACAGCCAGAATCTTACTCATCGTCAACAGCTCATGTAGGTTGGTTATGCTAGGGGAAAAAATGATCAATAATCTCCATTTACATATCATGTTTAACAAACCTAAACATCCCAACACCCTTCACAAGACTGCTATCATAATGAAGCAATGAGCAATAAAGCACCACAGGAGTGCACTCAGCCCATGAAGTCTGCTCTGACTTCTTCAAGAAGGAAGATAGACACAAAATGCTGGAGTAACTCAGCAGGTCGGGCAACATCTCTGGAGAAAAGGAATAGGTGACATTTCGGTTCAAGATCTTCAAGAAAGAATTCAGTTTGTCTGCACTCGTGCAATTGTTCTGTTAGTGAAGCATTTGTACTTTGAAACGGGCCACTGAACTAATTTCTCCCATCCATCTGAACCTATTACTGTAACATTGTGATCAAATTACTGCACCAGAAGCTAAGGATCGGGACCATAAAGCGGAGACACAAGTTTGAAATCCACTGTGACAGCTGAGGAATTTAAACGCATATTTACATATGATCTAGAATCACAACAAAAGATTATATTGGTGGAAAAACCCATCCAATTAACCAATGGCCTTCAGGGGAGGAAATCTGACATCGTACTGTCAGGCTGATGTGACTCCAAATGCACCCATGCGACTGAGCCTTCACTACCTTGTTAGATCAGTGGCAAATTGGGATGTGACATTCCATGAACAAATAAATTAAAACCTAAATCTTAACCAGAGAGGTCATTTGCAAGAAATAACGAACACAGTTGAATTAATCATTGGCATATATACTTTGGGATTTACTGAGAATGTGCCAAATAAAAGAAACACGAATGATTGATAGTATGTTATATTATTTCCCTCAGTAACCTGTATCATTTCCAACTACTATCTCACTAGTACTACAGTAAAAACACCCCCAGATTTGCTCCAGTTGGAAAATTCTTCTAACAGAATACATTTTTCACACAGCAAATAACCCAATATTGCTCAAGTTACTGTTAGGACTTCCGTTTCCAGAATTACACAACAGTTGACAATACTATCCTACATGGGGGTGGGGAGGGGAGCAGGGTGATGGGGGTGCGGAGGGGGTGGTAGGGCAGGGGGCTGGGGAATGAGGGGAAGGGTTGATCGAGGATGAGGGGGGAGAGCAGCCGCTGCCAGCGCCGTCGTCGACAGCTCCAACCGATCGGCCGTGAACACTGTGGCCGCCCTTGAGTATTAGGCTGCGGGCGGGTGGGCGCGGGAGCCGGGCCTCCCCCCTCAGGCGGCCACCCCCCGGCCCGCGCCCCCCGTCTCTCTGTCTCTCTCTCTCGCTCCCCTTCCCCTCTACCTTTGTCGTCGGTGCGCCCCACTTTGAGTTGCGCGGTGCTGTCGGACTCCATGTCGCTGCGCTGCTGATGCCGCTCGGGGCTGACTCTGTTCAGGGTGAAGATCTCAGGCGTTCTCCCCCTGTCGCGCTGCTCCTCCACCATGCAGCTCGCGCCCGCGGCGGCGGACCCGTCACTCACCCGGGACCCCGCCCACAGACCCGCCCCCCGCGGCGGCGGACCCGTCACTCACCCGGGACCCCGCCCACAGGCCCGCCCCCCGCGCCGGCGGACCCGTCACTCACCCGCGACCCCGCCCACAGGCCCGCCCCCCGCGCCGGCGGACCCGTCACTCACCCGGTACCCCGCCCACAGACCCGCCCCCCGCGGCGGCGGACCCGTCACTCACCCGGGACCCCGCCCACAGGCCCGCCCCCCGCGCCGGCGGACCCGTCACTCACCCGTACCCCGCTCACAGGCCCGCCCCCGCGCCGGCGGAATCCGTCACTCACCCGGACCCCCGCCCGCAGGCCCGCCCCCCGCGCTGGCGGACCCGTCACTCACCCGCGACCCCCACCCACAGACCCGCCCCCCGCGCCAGCGGACCCGTCACTCACCCGCGACCCGCTCCACAGACCCGCCCACCGCGGCCCAGCGGACCCGTCACTCATTCGGGACCCCGCCTATAGACCCGCCCCCGCGGCTCAGCTAGCCACGTCACTCACCCGGGACCCCGCCCCCGCGGCCCAGCGGCCCCGCCTCCCCGGCACCGCAACCCTACCCCTCCCCCTGGCCCTGGCCCGCCGTCACTCACCCCGGGACTCCGCCCCACTGCGTCTCAGAGCAAACGCATGCACGGGTGCCTGCCTATGCGTGTACTGCATGGGAGTTGACCCCTGCGTGTGCATGCATGGTTTACCTCTGCATATGGATGCACGGGTGCATGCCTCTCTGCGTGTGATTGGATAGGTGTTTGGCTTTCTGTCTGGTGTGGTTATCTATACATGGCGCTAGACCATCTAGGGTGTGCATGTCTGCCTTATCTGTCTGTGCTGGTGAGCTAATTGTTTTCTGCACAGCTTAATGTCTGTTTGTCTGCAGATTATTGTTGGTGTGCTTGTCTTTTGCGGAACATGGATGGTGTGTCTGGTTGTTGCTAGGCATTTCTTGCCTGGTCAACATGTAGGTCGAGTTGTATAACTGATCACCTTACATTTAAAAAAAACTCACAGGCTCTTGCAAATATATTCTTCCTCAATTGGGGAGATCAGACCCGTCACAATGGTTTAGATGCGGCCAAACCTGGGCCCCATACAGCCTTTACAACCTTTTACAGAAATGTCCTAATTGTTCAGGGAACGGGGATTCCCCTCCCCCACTTTTGATGAGTCTCTCACCAGGGTCTCTTCAAAACCCCGTAACACTGCTCTCTCTCCCCATCCCCCCCACTCGTAACAAGGGCAGAGTCTCCCCAGTCCTCACCTTTCACCCCACTCGCCGTCCCATACAACAAATAGTCCTCCAACGTGACCCCACCACTCGCCACATCTTCCCATCTCCCCCCGTCTGCTTTCCGCAAAGACCGTTCCCTCTGTAACTCCCTGGTCAATTCTTCCCTTCCCTCCCGCACCACCTCCTCCCCGGGCACTTTCCCTTGCAACCGCAAGAGATGCTACACTTGTCGCTTTACACCTCCCCTCGACTCCATTCAAGGACTCAAGCAGTTGTTCCAGGTGCAACAGAGGTTCACCTGCATCTCCTCCAACGTCATCTATTGCATCCGCTGCTCTAGATGTCAGCTGATCTATATCGGTGAGGCTTGGCGATAGTTTCGCCGAACACCTCCGCTCGGTCCGCATTAACCAACCTGATCTCCCGGTGGCTCAGCACTTCAACTCCCCTACCCATTCCGAATCCGACCTTTCTTTCCTGGGCCTCCTCCATGGCCAGAGTGAACACCACTGGAAATTGGAGGAGCAGCACCTCATTTTCCGCTTGGGCAGTTTGCACCCTAGCAAACATTGACTTTTCCAATTTCCGGTAACCCTTGCAGCCTCCTCCCCTTCTCAGCTCTCCCTCAACCCTCAGGCTCCTCCTCTTCCTTTATCCTTTCTTCTCCCCCCCACCCCACCCTACATCAGTCTGAAGAAGGGTTTCTACCCGTAACGTTGCCTATTTCCTTCGCATCCGCTGAGTTTCTCCAGCACTTTTATCTACCTTTTACAGTAACCCCCAGTATAACCCCCTTTCAACGGCATGTTAACCTCATCATTTATGTTTAATTATATTCGTATCTGTAGGTAGTTATCCTCATGCTTTTTAAATATGTAGACCAAGTGGGACCCTTTGGGCCCTGTTCCCCCTATGCAACCCTTTTCCACCACTCACCTGTTCCCCCAATGCAACCCATTCCCCCAACACAATATTCCACCACTCACCCATAGGCCCCAACTGTGCAAGCGGCTCATTTCCCCTCATCCCCCAGCAGTTTCCCCCCCCCCCTCTGAACCCTCTCCTTTCCCCTACCCTCAGTCACTCCCTCCCTCCTTCCATAACCCCTCTCCCCTCCCTCTATCTGTTTAAATAACATTAAGCAACAATCCTCTCCATGTCCCCTCCCCCACTCCCTCTCCTTGCAACAATGTAACAAATCTCTCATTGCACTGGCAGTCCTGTCTTTGTTAACATTGTAAGAGAGGAGCACTGCTGACGGGCAGCTTATGTAAATAAGATCCTATTGTGACGTCATAGCTGTAATTGCCACTGCAACTACAATTGAATCTACTCAAAGTGGGGTTTTGTAAAGATGAAAATGTGAATCATGTAAAATATACCATCAATTTGAACAAAACTTTGATACAACACACCACAGGACACCTCACTCACAGATACACACACAAGATGAGAGTTTTGGTAATATACCAGACTAAGTGGGACCCTTTGGGTCCGAGTCACATGGGAGGCTTGTTCCCCCAATGCAACCCATTCCCCAGGGGATTATAGGAGGTGGGTGGGGTTGTGGGGAGACTGCGGTGTGTGGGCGAGGGAGGGGGGAGAGAACTCAGAGAAAAGATGGGGTAGAGCCATGGGGGAGGGGGGCAAGAGCCAGTCAGGAAGATCAGAGGGGTAGGGACTGGGGACTCACAGCAGTGCGATGGGGACTCACAGCAGGCGCTGGTCAATGGTCGTTCTCCTCTGCCGGGATCCGCTTTCCATTTGGCGAAGTCTCCGACTGAGGTGTGGACCGCTTCCAGTCCCTCCGAAAATTGTGTCCGGTTGGAGACCTCCGCTGGCCATCCTCAGCTCCATTAAACCCCATTAACTTTTACAAAAGTCAACCGACCTGAACGAAACTTGGTGCACGCATGGCACATGAGAATGGTGAGTGAGCTGATGAAAAAATCATACTGCTATCATGAACCGTTTTTGGCGCAAATAGAAAGACTACGCAAACCGGAAGATAACAAGATCAGAGTTTTAGTTATGTACTAAAGTGCAGACCCGTTGGGTCTGGTCCCCGAACGTGAGGTTGAGAGGGGGGGGAGAGGAAGGGAGGGGGGGAGAGGGAGGGAGGGGAGGGAGGGGTGGAGAGGGGAGGGAGGGGGGAGAGGGGGGGAGGGTAGAGTGGGCGTGCGTGATGCTGAGTGAGGCCGCGGGCCAGGCGTCCGCCGTCAAGACGGGCGTACGCAGCGTCTCAACATTGTACGCTGTGTCTTGACGGTGTACGCAACGTTTCGACGGACTACGCAGCGTCTCAACGTCGTACGCAGCGTCTTGACGGTGTACGACGTCCAGACGCTGCGTATGGCCATCGAGACGCAGCGTACGCCCTCAATGCGCCTGCGGGCTGACAGGCCGTTGAGGCGCCGGCTCTTTCACGCTGGCTGACGCCAAAGATCGGCTGTTCACCCGCTGCTTTTCGCCGTCCATGGGAAAAGCCGATCTTTGGCTTGAGGCAGCGTAATAGAGCCGGGCCGGGGGGGAGGGGGGAAGTAAAATCGGTGAAATAAGAAAAATGTCAGGGCGAAGAAGGAGCGCCGGGCGGCAGCAGTGAAAAACAAATGGTGGCATTTTTGAAGGAGAGCAGCAGCAGCAGCCATTATGGTGGCTGGCCAGCAGGAGGCCACAAAATGAGTGAGTGTGTGTGGGGGGAGGGGAGGATTTTATTTAAAAATGTGTACATAAAAATGTCTAAATATAATGAGGAGTGCATCCGTGAATGTAAAAGTGTAATCGCTAGCGAAATGGAAAAATTCTCGGAGTTTGATCGTGTGGTTTTGGCGAAACATGAAATCAACGGCCAAAAATCTGACATACATAAACACACAAACACACAGAGTTTAAAACGTAGACTAGACCAAGTGCAGACACGTTGGGTCTGTTCCCCCAACGCATGTGTGCGGGGGGTGCGGGCGGCATGCGGCTTCACACACACTAACCACCCCACAATAACTACCACCTTGATATTATATTAATATTATTAATTAGATCCTTTTACCCCATAACCGCCCTAGCCACTGACGCAGAGCCCCCAACTCGCAGGCGTGTCTAGAGAGGGAGAGGGGGGTAGAGAGTGAGGGCAGAGAGAGAATGGGGAGAGACAGGGAGAGAGGCAGAGACAGAAGGGAAAGAGACAGGGGGAGGGGGGAGGAGGAGGAGTGGGAGGGCGGGAGAGTGGTGGAGGAGGGGAGAGAGAGATGGGAGGAGAGAAAGGGAAGAGGGGGGCTGAGAGGGGGGGAAGGGAAGGGGGAGATGGGGTGAGAAGGGAGGGGGAAGGGAGGGGGAGAGGTGGGGGAGGGGAGGAGGGAAGGGGGAGGGGTGGAGCGGAGGGGTGGAGGGGAGGGTGTGGAGGGGAGGGGGGAAGGGGGTTTAGGGGAGAGGGGGGGAGAGAGAGAGGGAGGGGGAGAGAGAGAGAGGAGAGAGAGAGAAGAGAGAGGGGAGAGAGAGCGGGGGGAGAGGAGGGTGAGGTAGAGAAACAGGGGGAAGGAGGGGGGAGGGGGGGGAGGGGGGTAGGGAGGGGGGGGAGGGAGAGAGAGAAAGGAGGGGGAGAGAGAGAGGGGGGAGAGAGAGAGGGGGGAGAGAGAGAGGGGGGGAGAGAGAATGGGAGCAGAGAGAGAATGGGGAGAGACAAAGAGAAAGGGGCAGAGACAGGAAGAGGGGGTGGAGGGGAGGAGGAGAGGGAGTTTGGGTGAGGGAGGGTGGGTGGGGGGGGGGTGGGGAGGAGGGTGAGAGAGATGGGAAGAGAACGAAAGGGGAAAGAGAGGCAGAGAGGGGGCTGAGAGGGGGGGGGGAGGGGGAGGGGAGGGGGAGGGGATGGGGTGGGGAGAGAGGGGGAGGAGGAGGAGATGGGGTAAGAGAGAGAGGCTGAGGGGGGTAGGGGGAGAGAGGGGGAAGAGTGGGGGGAGAGGGGTGGGGGGAATCCATCTATTCCCCACTCCCTATCACCCCCACTCCTCTCCCTCTATTCCCACACTCTCCCTCCTCACCTCCCCCATTCCCTCCTCTCCCTCAATCCCCCACTCCCCTCTTCACCTCCCTAGGATCGGGCTTTTACCCCGCCTGCCCATCGCCTTATCTCTACTCCCGATCTGCAGAGCATGCCGGCGTGAGAGTGGAGCTGTGGGCTTGTGACCAAAGATCCTGCCTGTGACTCTCTGGAGCGCGCAGGGGATGGGAGGGGCGCGCCGGCGGGCGGGGCTTCGCGAGCTGCGCCAGCTGTGAGTTCAGCGGAACTTACGCCTTATCTCTGCTCCCGATCGGCAGAGCATTTTGAAAACGGGGAGGGGGGTTGGAGCGAGCGGGCGCGCGGGCCGCGTGTGCGTAATTGGAGGGGGGAGGAGCTGGGCGGGCAAATGAAGAGAGAGAGAGAGAAGCGGCTTGGGATTGGTCGGCATGTGGGATTGTGACGTCAGTAGCTCATGAGGTCCCGTTTAGATTTTAAAATGTGTGAGTGGGGGGGGGGGGGATTTTATTAAAAAATGTCTACATAAAAGTGTCTAAATGTAATGAGAAGAGCATTTGTGAATGTAAAAGCGAAATCTTTAGCAAAATGGAAAAAGTCGCTGAGTTTTCGCGTCTGGTTTTGGCGGAACATGGAATGAAAGGCCAAAAATCTTATCTGAAAAAAAATGGAATGTGACAAACACCCACAAACACACACACACACACCCACAGAATATCAAAGTAGATAGATAGATAGATAGATAGATAGATAGATAGATAGATAGATAGATAGATAGATAGATAGATAGATAGATAGATAGATAGATAGATAGATAGATAGATAGATAGATGACCAAGTGGGACCCATTGGGCCCCGTTCCCACAAAGCAATATTCCACCACACGTCCATTCCCCCAATGCAACCCGTTTCCACCACTCACCTGTTCCCCAACACAATCCGTTCCCCCAACGCAACCCGTTCCCCCAATGCAATATTGCACCACTCACCCATAGCCCCCAACTGTGCATGTGTGGCTCATTTACCCTCATCCCCCAACACTCCCTCCCCCTCCCCTTCACCCTCCCTCTTCTCTCCTCCTCCCCTCCTGCTCTCCACCTCTCACCTCTCCCTCTCTCTCGTTCCCCCTACTCTCAGTCACTCCCTACTCTCAGTCACTCACTCCCTCCATAACCCCTCTCCCCTCCCTACCTCCCTGGACCCTTTGGGCCCTGTTCTCCCAATCGAATATTCCACCACTCACCCGTTCCCCCAATGCAAAATTCCACTACTCACCCATAACCCCCAACTGCGCAGGCGTGGCTCATTTATCCTCATCCCCAGCACTCCCCCTCCTCTTCACCCTCCCTCTCCTTTCCCCTACCCTCAGTCACTCCCTCCCTCCTTTCATAACCCCTCTCCCCTCCCTACCCCCTCCTCTCCATCTATTTGTTTAAATAACATTAAACAACAATCCTCCCCCACTCCTTCCCTCTTCTTACAACAATGCAACAAATCTCTCTTTGCACTGGCAGTCCTGTCTTTGTTAACATTGTAACAGTGGAGCACTGCTGACGGGCAGCTTATGTAAATGACATCCCATTCTGACATCATAGCTGTAACTGCCACTGCAACTTCAAACGATTTTCCTCGAACTGGATTTTGTAAAGTTTAAAAATGTGAATAACTTGTAAAATATACCATAAATTTGAACAAAACATTGATACATCACACCACAGGGAAATGCTGAATAAGGTGGTCCAAAAATTGTAGCGCTATTGTGTACCACTTTGGCATAATTTCAGGATCTCACTCACTCACTCACACGCAGACAGACAAACAAACAAGATGAGAGTTTTAGTAATATATAGATAGATAGATAAGGTTTCCTGACTTGATTACCTTTGTAGAGAATGAGCATAATCCCTGCCTTCGCAAAACATTTTCTCCTCAATTCAACCCCCATTCTTCCACTCAAGCACATTAAATCCTCGCTCCATGGTTATTAGTGCATGGAACATTGCAAGATGGACACAAAATGCCAGGGTTACTTGGTTAGAGACAACAATATTCATACCTCTCCCAATTAATATTGATTTCTCTAACTTCAAGTAACCCCATCATTCTCCCTCTCTCTATCCCTCCCCCACCCAAGTCGCAGCTTCTCGTTTTCACCCAACAAACAGCTAAGAATGGCCTGTTTCCTTTATCATCGTTTTTTTTTGCATATCTTTCATTCATTGTTGTTTGTCACTCTATATCATCTATATATCTCATTTCCCTTATCCGTAACTAATCTGAAGAAGGGTTTTGACCTGCAACGTCACCCATTCCTTCTCTCCAGAGATGCTGCCTGTTTTCGTGTCTATTTTCGGTTTAAACCAGTATCTGCAGTTCCTTCCTACACAAGCCTGTGAGAGACCTAGGGAGAGACCTTGCCGCTTTAGCTTCTCACACTGTTCCAAAGCCCGACACAAGCTTGGGGAGCAGCCTTTCCTTGCACGTTACACCTCAAAGTTTCATCTCACGACCCTTTCCACTCAGTACCAGAACTGGCCACTTCTGAAGGAGGCTCATCCACCTGCAATGTTCACTTATTTCCCCACAGCACAGATGCTGCCAATGCTCAACATTCAGCGTTTTCACATTCCCAGCAATAGCAGTATTTAATATTTCACAGTTCCAATGATTATTTCTCTTTCCCTTCTATTTACATGGGGCTGCACGGTGGCGCAGCGGTAGAATTCTGCCTTACAGCCTCAGAGACCCGAGTTCCATCCCATCCTCATATACCATCCGTGAGAAGTTTTTACGTTCTCCTTGTGGCCACATGGGTTTCCTCTGTGTGCTCCAGTTTCCTCCCACATGTGTATATGTATATCTATATAATTAAAAGTCTCATCTTGACCACTTCCTGTCTGCGCTGTATATTGATTTTAGAAAAAACACTACCATATATCGCTATGATTTTTAGCCATCTTACAGTCCTCCTCCGCTGAGCAGGCCCCGAGGATTTTTCCCATCTATGAAAAAAAAAAGTTATGTTTAAAAAACTTTGAGATCCTCTTGATCCTGTGAGGGATAAAGTGATTAAACCCTATTAAAGAAAGGAGTTTTAAAGAGAATTCAAACAGAGAGGGGCTGGAGAGAGGATTCTGACAGCAGTGTCTGAAGGTTGCCAGACCCATCCTTGAGGCCTTGAGTAAGAAGAGATTCATTGTATAGCTAGAGAAGGGGGTGATGTAGAGAGATCCCTATCAGTGGAAAGGAGTGATAGATGGGACCCCTGTCACTATAGCTTAGCTTTAGTACTGATATAGGAAAACTGAGAGGGTTCACTAGGAGGTGAGTAAAACTGGGCCAGGTCATGAGCAATTGAGCATGCTTAATAGAATAAATGAATATTACAACACACCCCTGGTCAAGAAATTGCTCATTACCATGAACATGTTTGAACATGCAATGTATGATATGGGAGGTGCGAGGGGATGTACGGTGGGTTGTACCTACAGATTGTGCACCTCTGACCCTGATTGGAGAAAGGTCCGGAGGGGAGATTGAATGTAAGATTTTGTGTATAAAGGGGGATGATCTCTCTGGCTTCAGTGTGTCTCGAGTTGGAGAGGCACCCGGTCTGCAGACTCGTAAAATAAAGAAATCTCTTGCTTCCAGGATTTAGTCTTTGAGTATTAATTGTGAGCATAAAGGGTATCTCACAATCCTCTTGAGCATTTGATAAGGTCCCACATAGGAGATTTAGTGGGCAAAATTATGACACATGGTATTGGGGATAGAGTGCTGACATGGATAGAGAAGTGGTTGGCAGACAGGAAACAGTGAACTGTGAGGAGAATGCTATGAGGGTGCTATGCAGGGTGACTTCGACAGGTTGGGGGAGTGGGCAAATGCATGGCAGATTAAGTTTAATGCGGATAAATGTGAGGTAATCCACTTTGGTAGCAAAAACAGGAAGGCAGATTACTATCTAAATGGCGTCAAGTTGGGAAAAGGGGAAGTAC